>CM035838.1:464122206-465322206 GCA_020510985.1 Pholidichthys leucotaenia | reverse complement strand
TGATGCTGAGAAACTGATTCACGCCTTTGTCAGGTCTCGATTAGGTTATTGTAATTCATTATTATCTGGTTGTCCTAAAGTATCCTTAAAAAATCTTCAGTTGATTCAAAATGCTGCTGCTAGAGTTACTGGTTCTAGAAAAAGAGATCATATCTCTTCGGTTCTGTCCTCCCTTCACTGGCTTCCCATAGAATTTAGAATCAAGTTTAAAATCCTTCTTTTTACTTTCAAAGCTCTTAATAATCAGGCCCCCCAATATATAAAAGATCTGATATTACCTTACCATCCTAATAAAGCATTATGCTCCCAAAATGCTGGCTTACTTGTGGTGCCCAGAATCTCCAAAAGTATGGTGGGAGGCAGAGCCTTCTGCTACCAAGCTCCTTCTCTCTGGAACCTCTGTTTTTAAGAACAGGGTAAAATCCTTCTTTTTTAATATAGCTTACATTTAAGGAGGGATTTTATGTCTTTTATCCCCTCTTTGGTTCTGTTGTTATCTGATCCATACTGCTGGTTGACCTCCAATAATGTACTTGGCACCTTACTGTAATGTTTTTATGTCTGCCCTCTCCATCCTCCCTATCCCTTCACCCCCAGCCAGTCGCAGCAGATGATTGCCACTCCCTGAGCCTGGTTCTGCTAGAGGTTTCTTCCTGCCAAATGGGAGTTTTTCCTCTCCACTGTCGCTTAGTGCTTGCTCATAGGGGATCGTCTGATTGCTGGGTTTTTCTGAGACTGTGGGGTTTTTCTCTGCACTCTGGCATCATGAGATGGCCTCTGTTGTGATGTGGCGCAGTATAAATAAAGCTGAATTGAATTGAATCAGGTCAGTAAAAAAATGCCACCAAAGAAAGAGGAAATCGAAGAGATTAAAAAATCTCTGAACTTCATGTCAGAAGAACTTACCAAAGTGGCCAATCAACAGTCCATATTATTAGGGCTAATGGAGGAAGTCTGAGAGCCGAAATTAACAATTAAGGAAAGAGACAAAAAAAATTGCAGATTTGGAGCAACACATCGAGGATCTAGAACAATATTCTCTTGTGGATGATTTAATCATTACTGGACTGGACATTAAATATCAATCATATACTCATGCTACAGTGGGAATGAGGGGTGGGGGGGCTTCCCCAGGTGAATCAGTCTCCTTGGAAAACCAGGTGCTTCAGTTCCTTGAAAGCAGAAACATAAAGGTTGAAGTAAATGCAATTTCAGCCTGCCATACTCTACCCAGAAAGGATAATAAAACAAAGAAATCAATTGTGATGCGCTTTGTGAACAGAAGAGCAAAAAATGGCATACTGAGGCAGGCCAGAAAACTACGGGGAACAGAAGTTTACCTAAATGAACATTTAACAAAGACTAATGCTGAAATAGCACGGCAAGCACGGATGTTGAAAAGACAAAACAAGATACAGGTAACATGGACAAGAAACTGTAGAGTCTGGATTAAACTAAATGGAACAACTAAGGAAGCAAAGGCCATAATAATAAGAGATCTCACTGACTTAAATAAATATAGATAAACACTGATTAAGAAAATTAAAAGACTATGATAATCCATATCCACACACACGGCAAGAACAGTCCTTTTGTGACATAACATGATAACGTACTTTAAAAACAAACAAACACAAAAAAAAACAACAACTCATGACTGACTTTAGTAGACATCAATCATCCCCAATCGGAGGAAGTCATTTGACTCATAGAGAGGAAATTCAGACTCTGAAAATATCTCATTATGCTGAATATAAACTACAAGAGATGGAGAATGATATTGTAACGTGCTGCTCGACATGGCGACGTCCCACCGGGAGATTCGAACTCACGCCTCCCGCTCCGGTGTCCCGCACCCTACCTGTGTCGCCAATAGGGTCAACCCACTTGGCAAGCCAAGTAGGGTGCTCATATTGAGTTCGCTACACTACTCCCCTCTGGTTCTCGACATCGTCCCGATGTCAGCGCCCCATTACTGCTTTGGACAGGAGATCCCACTTCTGACACCAGTGTAATGTGCTGCTCGACATGGCGACGTCCCACCGGGAGATTCGAACTCACGCCTCCCGCTCCGGAGTCCCGCACCCTACCTGTGTCGCCAATAGGGTCAACCCACTTGGCAAGCCAAGTAGGGTGCTCATATTGAGTTCGCTACACTACTCCCCTCTGGTTCTCGACATCGTCCTGATGTCAGCGCCCCATTACTGCTTTGGACAGGGAATCCCACTTCTGACACCAATGTAACGTGCTGCTCGACATGGCGACGTCCCACCGGGAGATTCGAACTCACGCCTCCCGCTCCGGTGTCCCGCACCCTACCTGTGTCGCCAATAGGGTCAACCCACTTGGCAAGCCAAGTAGGGTGCTCATATTGAGTTCGCTACAATATTGATCCTGATAACCACTTCTTCAATAATATTCATAATTACTGTGAATATTACACTGAAAAGCAATTCAAAAGTCAAGAGCAAGTAGATGGTAAACTATCAATAATACACTTTAACAGCAGAAGTCTTAAAAACTTTCCACAGATTCAGGACTATTTAAAACAGCTAGATAGAAAATTTACAGCCATCGCAGTCTCTGAAACTTGGCTCAGTGAAGAGCAGGCTTCTTTGATGGTAATAGAGGGATATCAGATGTTTCATATTAACAGATCTTCAAAAAGGGTGGTAGTGTTGCATTGTATATTGATGAACTGTATAAATGTAAATTTGTAAATGGAATGTCCTTTGCACTACCAGGGATTCTGGAGTGTGTTACTGTTGAGATTGACCAAGATAAAACAAAAAATCTAATTATAAGTTGTATATTGTAAGTTGTATTTTTTTTTTTCCGGTTCCGGTTCCGCCGGACCGGCAGCGCCACACAAGTTGGCTGCCGTTTGCAACTGCCCTCTTCTTATCTTCCTTCTTCTTTCTACACCTTTCACTCTATATATATATCACGGACACACAGATCGCCCCAAGGGTCTCCCGAGTCGGCGGACGGAGCCACTGTTTGCAGTGGGGGACAAATACAGCAGGGAAGAGCTAGCTGGCTAGCTAGCTCCAACCGCCACCCGGTGCTAATGGAGAAGCTCGACATGCCAAGGAACTGTGGCGAAAACGATGCAGGTGCCGGGCTGGAGTTTAGGCGGCGTGCAAGAAATATAAGACAGAATAATAAAGAGTGATGGCAAGAACCAAGCAGACCGCCCGTAAATCTACTGGAGGAAAATGCCCCCCAGGAAGCAGCTAGCCACCAAGGCTGCTCGGAAAAGCACTCCGGCCACCGGCGGAGTGAAGAAGCCTCACCGTTACAGGCCCGGTACCGTGGCTCTGAGAGAGATCCGTCGCTACCTGAAATCCACAGAGCTGCTCATCCGTAGGCTGCCTTCCAGCGCCTGGTGAGGGAGATCGCTCAGGACTTCAAGACCGACCTGCGCTTTCAGAGCTCCGCCGTCATGGCTCTGCAGGAGGCCAGCGAGGCCTACCTTGTGGGTCTCTTCGAGGACACCAACTTGTGTGCCATCCACGCCAAGAGGGTCACCATCATGCCCAAAGACATCCAGCTGGCCCGCCGCACCCGCAGAGGGAGAGAGAGCTTAGACTTTCTGCTGCACATTCACCAACCATAATGCTCTGCACTGTCTCTCTCTCTCTCTCTCTCTCTCTATATATATATATATATATATATATATATACACATATTTATAGTAATATGTACATATGTATACTAGCTGTTCTTGTTTTTTTCTTGCCTTGCAATCCTGGAATTTCCCCATTGTGGGACTAATAAAGGCTTATCTTATCTTATCTTATCTTATCTTATATATAGAATGCCGGGAACTTGCATTGAGACATTCAGAGATAAGTTAGTCGAGCTGTACAATAATATAACTAATAAGAAAATGGTTGTAATCTGTGGAGACTTCAATATTGATTTACTAAATCCATTTCAACAAAATGTAATTACAGAGTTCATGAATTCTATGTACAGTATGAGTCTATATCCCACAACAACACATCCCAGTAGAATCACAGTCCACACTGTTACACTTATTGACATCCTGTTTGTTAATATTATTGATGAGAAAATAGAAAAGAAAGAGAATTATTGATAAATGACATAAGTGACCATCTGCCAGTCTTTGCACTTATCCATGGCAACGTGGGGGCCAATACACAAAAAACTTTAAAATCTTTCAGATACAAATCACAAAATGCAATCAGTTCTTTTAAAGAAGACCTGCTGAAGCAAGACTGGACAAAAGTCTATGTATCAGATGTAAATGAAGCCTACTATACATTCATGAACATTGTAACCGCTCTTTATGAAAAAAATTGTCCATTAGTAAAGAAAAAACTTAAACAGAAATTTGTCGACAAGCCATGGTTAACCAAAGGATTACAAAAAGTGTGAAAAAACAAAAATTCACTATATAAAGCTTTTTTAAAGAAAAAGACAAAAGAAGCAGAGCAGCAGTATAAAACATACAAAAATAAGTTTATATATAATGAGATGTAGTAAAAGAGATTATTACAGTAAAGAACTGGAGAAAAACAGAGATAACACTAAAAATACATTGACAATACTTAACAATATTCTTGGAAATAAAAACAGAAATACAAGCTACCCAACCAATCTTTCAAAAAAAAAAAAAAAACTCAGAGTGTGAATGCATTCTTACCTGCAGAAGAATTTGATAAATTTTTTATTAACATTGGTCCAAATTTGGCACGAGAAATACCCATTATGGCACCTACAGGTGATCATCATCATCATTGGCTCCATCGCTCTCGAAGGATCATGGAGGAGTTTTGTGCCTTGGGTCATCATTCAGGGAGCTGCACCGTCGGGCGTGGCTGTAGAGGCCGATACAGGATCTGCAGGTCCTGCCGCAGCCGCTGTAGATAAATTCTTCACAGTGTAGTGGGGGTCTCAACAGTCTCCTCTGTCTGCGGAGTCTCTTCTCCCCCCAGCGAGTGTCTCTTCTCTCCTCTGCTGTTCGGATGACATCCTGGGTGGTGGTCTGCCAGTTGGAGTGGACGGAGGCGGCTGACTCCAGGTCGGAGGGGTTAAAGCCTCCAGCCTTGAGGTCGTGCTTGCAAACATCCTTGAATCTGAGAGTTGGGCGTCCCTTTGATCTAGTTCCAGTAGCCAGCTCCCCATACAGTAAGTCTTTGGGGATGCGGCCATTCTCCATTCGGTTGACGTGGCCAAGCCATCGCAAGCGTCTCTTTGTCAGGATGGCAAACATACTGGGCACATCTGCTCTGGCCAGGACGTCGATGTTGGAGGCACGGTCCTGCCAAGTGATGCGCAGTAGTCTGCGAAGGCAGCGTTGGTGGAAGGCGTTCAGGCGGCATTCCTGGCAGGAGTAGAGGGTCCATGCTTCACTGCCGTATAGGAGAGTACTCAGTACGCAGGCCATGTAGACTCTTATCTTGGTGTTGGTGGTTAGCATAGAGTTGTCCCAGACTCGCTTCGCCAGACGGGCCATCACCGTCGATGCCTTGCCGATACGGGCGTTCAGTTCGGCGTCTAGGGAGAGATTGCTGGAGATGATTGACCCGAGGTAGGTGAACTTGTCCACCACTGCAAGTGTGTGGTCGCCGATGTTGATACTGGGAGCACTGCTGACATCCTGGCCCATGACCTCGGTCTTTTTAAGGCTGATGGTGAGGCCAAACTCAGAGCAGGCACGAGCAAAGCAGTTGATGAGACGCTGGAGCGCTTCCACGGTGTGGGCAACAAGACCAGCATCATCAGCAAAGAGCAGCTCCCTGATTAGAACGCTCCGCACCTTGGTCTTTGATCTGAGGCGTGCCATGTTGAAGAGGCCTCCGTCTCTCCTGGTGTGGAGGAAGACACCGTCTTCAGAGTCCCGGAAGGTGTAGCACAGAAGCAGGGAGAAAAAGATGCCAAATAGGGTAGGAGCCAGAACACAACCCTGCTTCACACCGTTCTTGATCGGGAAAGGGTCTGAGGATAATCTATCAAACTGGACAATGCCGTTCATGTCCTGGTGGAACAACTTGATCATGCTCAAAAGCTTGGGGGTCATCCAATTCGTTGGAGGAGGGCAAACAGTCCATCCCTGCTGACCAAGTCAAAAGCCTTGGTCAGATCGATGAAGGCCAAAAAGAGGGGTTGTCTCTGCTCCCGGCACTTTTCTTGCAGCTGCCTCATAGAGAAGACCATATCTATGGTTGACCTGGTTGCTCTGAATCCACACTGCGCCTCTGGATACACACGTTCGGCAAGTAGTTGTAGTCTGTTGAGGACGACACGGGCAAAGGCTTTGCCAACTATGCTTAGGAGTGAGATACCACGATAGTTGTTACAATCGCTCCGCTCCCCCTTGTTCTTGTAGAGAGTGATGATTTTGGCATCACGCATATCTTGGGGCACAGCCCCTTCCTCCCAGCACTGCAGCAGGAGCTCATGGAGGTGTTTCAAGAACAAGCTCTCCTTTGCGGTTTTGACGATTTCAGGGGGGATGTTGTCACTGCCTGGAGCCTTGCCGTTTGAGATGGAGTCTATCGCCTTGCTGAGCTCCTCGATGGTGGGTGGAGCGTCAAGCTCATCCATGACTGACAGTAGAGGGGTGTTCTCAAGGGCCGTGTTCGAGACGGTGGTTACTCTCGAGTAGAGCTCTTGGTAGTGCTCAGCCCATCTCTCCATTTGTTTACCGCGATCCTTGATGACATCTCCTGCAGCTGATTTAAGTGGGGCAGTCTTGATGACACTGGGACCGAAAGCCTTCTTCATGCTTTCATACATTTTGCGCATGTTTCCGTGATCTGCAGAAAGCTGTATGTCCTGGCAGAGGTTAAGCCAGTAGTCGTTGTCACATCGCCTTGCAATCTTTTGTGCATTGTTCCTCACAGTGCGCAGTGTAGCAAGCATCCGCACAGAGGGCTCCTTCTTGTGAGCAATTAGGGCTGCACGTTTGGCGGCGATTGCAGGTTCCATCTCAGCGGCTCCAGCTTCAAATCAATCCGCACTCTTCCCCACCTTTTTCCCAAAGGTACCTATGGTGGTCTCAAACACAGCCTCACGGATGTGGTTCCACCTTGCAGAAGCACAGTCGGTGGGACAGTCCGCCAGGGCTTCATTTATGACTTTAGCATAGCGTTCCCGCAGTTCAGGTACTGTAATCATAGCTATGTTGATGCGGGGTCGGGGTTTCTGCTTGGAGCGGTTGACACGTCTGAGGCAGAGACGTACCTTGGTGGCGACCAGGGAATGATCGGTGTCACAGTCAGCGCTGTGGAAACTGCGCATGACCAGCACTCGGTTCAGCAGGGATCTCCTGGTGATGACGAAGTCCAGCTGATGCCAGTGGCAAGACCTTGGATGTCTCCAGGACACTCAGTGACAAGGCTTGGTGGAGAAGAATGTGTTGGTCAGACAGAGGTCATGAAAGGAGCAGAGTTCAAGAAGGCGTTGACCGTTCTCATTGAGCTTGCCGATGCCGAAGCGGCCAATGCAGCGGGGCCAGGAGTCATGATCTCGGTAAAGTCACCGAGCAGAAACAGGTGTTCCTTGGCAGGGATCTGCTGGATCCTGGTTTCGAGCGCCTCGTAGAATGCATTTTTCACCTCAGTTGAAGAGCAGAGCGTCGGAGCATAGGCGCTAAGGATATTAGCTGGTCCAGAGGAGGTTATGAGACGGAGAGAGAGGACTCGTGGAGTGCCTGAAGACGGCGGTTCAATAGAGGACAGAAGGGAGTTTGGAACAGCGAATCCAACACCGTACAGGCGATGCTCGTCAGGCTCCTGTCACTGCCAGAAAAACGTATAGTTCTTCTCCTTCAAGCTGCCGCTGCCCGGGAGTCGCGTATCTTGCAGTGCTGCAATGTCAATATTGAGCCTCTTCAGCTCGCGGTCGATGATAGCAGTTTTCCTGGCGTCGTTAATTTGCTGGAGGTCGTCAGAGAGGCCAGGACACATTGTTCTGACGTTCCAGGTTGCCAGACTCAGCGCTAGCGGCTTTGGTTTCTTGATATTTCATCCATCCATATTTCATTCCATCTAGCAACAATGCTCTGCACTGTGTGTGTTTATATATTTGCATATTTATTCCATCTAGCTACAATGCTCAGCACTGGGTGTGTTTATATATTTATATATCTACATATTATTCCATCTAGCTACATTGCTCCGCACTGTGTGTGTTTATATACTTGCATATTTATTCCACCTAGCTGCAATGCTCCGTACTGCGGGTGTTTATATATTTATTCCATCTAGCTACAATGCTCTGCACTGTGTGTTCATATATTCATATATTTATTCCATCCAGCTACAATGCTCTGCACTGTGTGTCTGTGTGTGTGTGTATATATATATATTTTATAGTAATACGTACATATGTTTATTAGCTGCTCTTGCTTGCTTGTTTTTTTTCTTGCCTTCTGATTGTTGCTCTGAGTGTTGCTATCCCCGTGCTGTTGCAATCCTGGAATTTCCCCGTTGTGGGACTAATAAAGGCTTATCTTATCTTATCTTATTAGCTGGTGCAGTGATTACAGTCCGTGATTCAGCTTTTGGCCTACACTTCAAGCACCCTTTGAAGTAAGCGGACCGTGACTTATCGTGACGTGACGTATTGTATCACCCACAGGTGATACAATAAGCAAAAACACTACTATAAAAGACTCCATCTACATAAAGAACACAGATAAGAGATGAGAGAGATGTAAAACATCTACGGACTGTGATGGTATTGACATGCTTTTAGTCAAAACTATCATTGAATGCTTAGTGAAGCCACTGACGTATATCTGTAACCTGTCTCTCCAAACAGGTACAGTATATTTCCCAATGCAATGAAAATAGCCAAAGTAATTCCGATATACAAGATGGGTGACAGAGGGAAATTTTCAAATTATAGGCCTATTTCACTATTGCCACAATTTTATAAGATACTCGAAAAAATATTATGTGAGAGAATTGACAACTTTATAATGAAGAATAATTTTATTGTGTGAGCAGCAATATGGGTTCAGACACAAGAGGACAACTGCATTTGCTCTAATGGAATTTATAGAAAAATATCAACTACTGTAGAAAATAAAGAGTATACAGTTGGGATATTTCTGGATCTTAAAAAAGCATTTGATACAGTGGATCATAAATTATTGTTAAAGAAACTACAAAATGATGGTATTGGGGGGAGCACTGTCCTGGTTATGTAGTTACTTAAAGAACAGATATCAGTATGTATGTGTTGGTAGCAAAAACTCGCAGTTACTGAAGGTTACTTGCGGAGTCCCACAGGGTTCAGTTTTGGGGTCACTGTTGTTCAATATGTATATAAATGATATATGTAAAGTTTCAGAAAAAATGGATTTGATATTGTTTGCAGATGACACTAATTTATTATGCAGTGGAAGCAATTTGGAACAACTTTTGGATACACTTGGAAAGGAATTAGGAAAGCTTAAACTGTGGTTTGATTCAAACAAATTAACACTCAGTTTAAGTAAGACAAAATTTATAATATTTAACAACCATCACAACAACTCAGTATCTAAACTCAGTGTTAATGGTGTAGAGATTGAAAGGGTATCTGAAATTAAATTTCTTGGAGTAATAATTGATAATAAACTGTGTTGGAAGTCACATATTAATTATATTAAAGGTAAAATATCCAAATCAATCGCAATACTGCACAGAATGAAATATTTGCTGAATCAGCCCACACTATATACTTTGTATCTTTCATTAATACTCCCATATATGACATACTGTACTGAAGTATGGGGAAATACATATAAAACAAACATATATCCAGTCTTTATGCTTCAGAAGAGAGCTATTAGAATAATAAACAAAGCAGCTTACAGGGAACCAACAAACCCACTTTTTCTTAAATTAAAAGCTCTTTCAGAGGAACATGTATATTTCAAAAACCTTCAGTGAGAACTACCACCAAGCAACACTGTGTCTCAGTGCAAGAAGTCAGACTGTGGAACGATTTTGGACCTGAATTAAAATCATGTACAACGCTTGGACAATTTAAACAAAAACTAAAGGAAGAAATACTCCAAACATATATACAAGATGACATGTATAATCACATAAGGATTGTCATATCTAGTCTGTGTTGTGCTGTTGCTCAGTTTTGTTTTGTCTTAGCTTTGTTCTGATTTGTAATCACTTTCATTTTATTTTCTTTTTGAATTCTTAGATGGAACATGGGTGGGCAATATAAGCTGCGGCTTCAGTCATCACCCATTTTGGATAACTTATGTTGAATTGTATAATCCGAGGAGTTATTGTTTAATTTGACCTTGTTGGATTTTTTCCCCTTGTTATATTATTCTGTTCCTTTCTTTTAATCTTTTAATCTAATCTATCCGAAATAAAGATTCATTCATTCAAAATATAAGTGATAAAAGATCAGACAAATAAGTGATCTGGCAAACAAATAAACAAGGAATCTGAAATAGTCACTAATAATGGATGTCCCATTCATTTTCAGTATTTAGGTATTCTGTAATTAATGTTCACACAGCAGTGGCGTGTGAACATTAATCTGTTTCATGAGTTTGTTTCATGAAATTAAATCTGATTCATGAAATCTGTTTCATGAATCTCTGTTTCATGAGTTTGTTTTTTAAAATAACTCTGTTGAACCACAATTCAAAAGCATTGTCTGATTTTCCTTGATTAATTTTCATAGATTTTTTAATTTATTACCACTTTTGTCAGATTCAAGTTATTTCTGTGACCATTGTGGGTTTTTCTTTCATTAACAGAGGGGTACCAACAATTTTGTCCACGGCTGTACATATAGGCTACACCTCTGTATTCCACTTTCAAACCCAGCCTACATTTGGGCCTGTAAAACCTGATTGGGATACCTGTTTCAGACAGGAATACTTCCTTTCTATGGGCAGTGCACTAGTTCACATAATTTTGCAGGTTAAATTAGTTCATATGTGTCCTACAAGTAAAAGTCCAACAGGATTTAGAGTCCTTTTTAGTATTATCGACACTGTCAACTAATCAAAGTACTCTTTGGACAGAAAAGTGAGACAGTATCAGATTAGCAGTGATTCATTCAGTCATTCCCAAGACAATCATGAAAGGTCATGAGATGATTGATTTAGCTGTTCACAATTTGTTGTTGTCAGTTAGTTGTCTCTTGAGATAAAGATTTGGAAAATACCCAAAAGTAGGTATAAAGAAAGACAAAATGAGACTATTAGTGGAGATGTGGGTGACACATATGTTGGGCTTATATTTCCACAGAGGTATGACTGCATGTGTATTGGGGGTTTCATGTCTGGAAGGACAAAAGACTCGAATCTGCAGAAGATAACGAGGAGGTGTGAGATTTGCCTTTTTGTCCCAAAGAAGATGCCCCAGAGGGATTTCTGGTTCATCAATGAATGAGAGACAATGGTGAAGGTTCAAAGAGATGCTTTGTGACTGTATGTTTACTGAAGCACCATGTAACTTGAGTTCTAATGCTGGAAACATATAAAAGGGTGATGTGATATGATTCTTTCTCTTCTTCCTGCTTTGAGAATGCTAGAGGATGAGTTCTGTCAATAAAGCTGAACCTGAGAAATAAAACTCAGCCTCATCATTCGAACGCATCCACTACACTGGTGACCTACGACTAAGAATGAGCAGACAGAATTCTCCCAAGCGGGGCTCGGCGGAAGCCAGCCTGATGGCCGCCTCCACGATTCGGCTGCCCGATTTCTGGCTGCACAGCCCGCGCTCATGGTTTAGCGCGGTCGAGGCGCAGTTCAACCTCCGGAGAATCTCTAACGATGACACAAGATTCTACCATGTGGTAGCGAAGCTGGACAGCCACACGGTCCAGAGGGTGGAGGATCTGGTTAATCATCCACCGGACAGCGACAAGTACAGCGCATTGAAGGACGCGCTGATCAGCCATTTCACCCCTTCGGTCCAACAGCGAGCAGAGGGGCTCCTGACGTTGACAGAGTCGGAGAACGATAGACCTGCGGACCTGATGGTGAAGATGCTGAGGTTGAAAGACTCCGAGGATGGCGAATTTATTTTCGCTCACCTTTTCCTCCGGACCCTGCCACCAATTCAATTCAATTCAATTCAACTTTATTTATATAGCGCCATTTCACAACAACAGTCATCTCATAGCACTATCAACTGTAGGGGGGACCCCCACAGTTGCAGAAAGACCCCAGCAATCAGGCGATCCCCTGTGAGCAAGCACTTGGCGACGGTGGAGAGGAAAAACTCCCTTTTAACAGGAAGAAACCTCCAGCAGAACCAGGCTCAGGGAGGGGCAGTCATCTGCTGCGACTGGCTGGGGGTGAGGGGATAGAGAAGAAGAAAAGAACAGACATGTAGAGAGCAAACAGCACGATGGGGACTCAATCTATGGGAGAGAACAAACAAATGTTAATGACCAGCAAAAAAAAAAATATTTCATAGAGAGTGAGGAAAGGAGTGAGGCCCAGTGCATTACTGGAGGTCCCCCGGCTGACTAAACCTATTAGCAGCATAACTAAGGGAGGGTTCAGAAACACATGATCCCTCCCTAATTGTAGGCTATATCAAAAAGGTAGGTTTTAGCCCTATTCTTAAAAACAGAGATCGAGTCTGACTCCCGAATCCAGATTGGTAGCTGATTCCACAGGAGAGGAACTTGATAACTGAAGGCTCTGCCTCCCATTGTACTTTTGGAGATTCTAGGTATTACAAGTAATCCTGCATTTTGGGAGCGTAGTGCTCTGTTAGGATGATACGGTAGTATCAGATCTTTTAAATAAAAAGGAGCCTGATTGTTTAGAGCTTTGTAAGTAAGAAGAAGGATTTTAAACTTAATTCTAAACTCTATGGGAAGCCAATGAAGGGAGGCCAGAACCGGAGAGATATGATCTCTCTTTCTAGTACCTGTTAAAACTCTTGCTGCAGCATTTTGGATCAGCTGAAGACTTTTTAAAGATGTTTTAGGACAGCCTGATAATAAAGAATTACAATAATCTAATCTCAAGCTAACAAAAGCGTGGATCAGCTTCTCAGCATCACTCTGAGACAAGATGCTCCTAATCTTGGCAATATTACGCAAATGATAGAAGGCAGTCTTAGAAACAAATTTAATATGTGAATTGAAGGACAAATCCTGATCAAAAATAACTCCAAGGTTCCTCACAGAGCTATTAAGAGAAAGAGTAACTGCATCCAAACTGAAAGTTTGATTTGGAAAGGAATTTCTAAGGTTTTTTGGACCAACAAGAATGACTTCAGTCTTATCTGAATTTAATAGCAGGAAATTATAAGTCATCCAAGCTTTGATTTCCTTAAGACAGGCTTCTAACTTGGCTAATTGATTAGTATCATCTGGCTTCATTGACAGGTATAATTGTGTGTCATCTGCATAACAATGAAAATGTATACAGTGCTTTCTAATAATGTTGCCTAACGGAAGCATATATAAACTAAAAAGAGTAGGGCCTAGCACAGATCCCTGTGGAACTCCATGACTAAGCTTTGAGCTGAAAGAAAACTCATCATTTACATGAACAAACTGGAACCTATCAGATAAATAAGATCTAAACCACTGCAACGAAGTTCCATTAAGTCCAACATAGTGTTCTAATCTATCAAGTAGAATATTATGATCAATAGTATCAAAAGCTACACTAAGATCTAAAAGGACAAGTACAGAAACTAGTCCATTATCAGATGCAATGAGGAGGTCATTAGTGACCTTCGCTAAGGCTGTTTCAGTACTATGATGGATTCTAAACCCAGATTGAAACTCTTCAAGTAAACCATTTCCCTGCAGGTGGTCAAATAATTGCGTAGCAACAACTCTTTCTAAGATTTTTGAAATGAAAGGGAGATTAGAGATTGGTCTATAGTTAGCTAAAGCTCCTGGATCTAGCGTTGGCTTTTTGAGTAAGGGTTTAATTACAGCCGTTTTAAAAGCCTGCGGTACATGGCCTAAAGTTAATGAAGAATTGATTATATGAAGAATAAAGCTACCAATAAGTGGGAAGACTTCTTTAAATAACCTGGTAGGAATAGGGTCTAAAAGACAAGTTGAAGGTTTGGATGAGGAAACTATTTTGTCTAACTCACAAAGGTCGATTGGAGTAAACTCATCAAGACAGACATCAATAGAAGGAGTTGTAGTAGTTACAGTATTTAAGTTAACCGTGGGAGGAATCTGATTGATTTTATCTCTGATGGATGAAATTTTATTATTGAAAAAGTTCATAAAGTCCTGACTAGTAAGCTCTAAGGGGATGCTAGGATTGACAGAGTCCTGACTCTTTGTCAACCTGGCTACAGTACTGAAAAGAAACCTGGGATTATTCTTGTTCTCTTCTATTAATGCAGAGTAATAACTCGTTCTAGCTTTTCTAAGAGATTTTTTATAAATTAAAAGATGATTTCTCCAAGCTAAATAGATTTCATCTAAATTAGTAGAGCGCCATTTTCTTTCCAATTGACGAATCTTCTGTTTTAAGCTATGAGTTTCTGTGTTGAACCAAGGAGTTAAAAATCTCTGATTAGACTTTTTCTTTTTTAAGGGGGCCACCAAGTCTAGAGCCTGATGCAGAGAAGCTGAAACACTATCCACCATGTTATCAATTACAGAAGGAGCAAGCTGTCTATAGCTTATTTCCGTTGTGTTGACACATGGCATAGAGGAAACAATCTGCATAAATTTGGAAACAGCATCATCTGAGAGGCATCTACTGTGATAATATTTTTCTTTAGGAGCCAAATAGTCAGAAATAGTAAAATCAAATGTTAACAGACAGTAGTCTGACAGTACAGGGTTATGAGGAGACACTACAAGATTTTCTATTTCTATGCCATATGTCAGAACAAGGTCCAATGTATGGTGGAGGTAATGAATAGAATTTCCTACTTTCTGAGAAAACCCAATCGAGTCTAATATTGAATTAAAAGCCACATTAAGGCAGTCACTATCTACATCCACATGTATATTAAAGTCCCCTACTATAATTATTCTATCAGATTTCAGCACTAAATCAGCTAAGAAATCAGCAAATTCGGATAAAAATTCTGAATAGGTTGATGGGGGACGATAAACTATGGCAAATAAAATTGGGTTTAACCTGAAATTGCTAAAGTGCCCAACACTGAGGACCAGGCCCTCAAAGGAATTATAACATGTTTTTTGCTTTACATTAACTAGTAATTTGGAATGGTAAATTGTTGCTACTCCTCCTCCACGACCAGAACTTCTGGGATTTTGACAGTTTAAATAACCAGAGGGAGTTGATTCATTTAAACCAACATAATCCTCTTGCCCTAACCAAGTCTCTGTAAGGGAAATTAAATCAATCTGATGATCAATTAACAGATCATGGACTAACAGAGACTTGGGAGTTAGAGACCTAATATTTAATAAACCACATTTAATTTTTAAATTATGAGGAGGAACAGAGGCCAAATCATTCAATTTAGAGGCTTTATGTTTAAATTGAGTTTTACCAATATTTTGCTTTATCACTTTGGGATGCTTATACATTATATTTTTATTTACTTTGGAGGGAGCAGACAACGATTCTCTGATGGGGAAGACAGGGGCTAAGCTGAGGGGTGGCGGATGAAGAGGAGCTGCAGAGAGGCGTGTAAGACTGCGACTCTGCTTCCTGGTCCCAACTCTGAGTAGTCACGGTTTTGGAAATTTGGATAAAAAAGATGCCAGATTGTTAGATAAATGAGAAGCACCATCCAAAGTGGGATGAATGCTGTCTCGTCTCATAAGACCAGGTTTTCCCCAAAAAGAGCTCCAATTGTCAGTGTAGCCCACGTCATTTTTAGGACACCACACAGACAGCCAGCGGTTCAAGGATGACGAGCGACTAAACATGTCATCACTGGTCAGATTGGGGAGGGGCCCAGAGAATACTACAGTGGCAGACATCGTTTTTGCAAACTCACACACGATTCTATATTAAGTTTCGTGACTTCCGACTGCCGGAGACGGATGTCATTAATGCCGGCGTGAATAACAATTGTGGAGTATTTACAGTTACTTTTAGCCAGCATTTTCAAATTTGACTCGATGTCGCCTGCTCTGGCCCCAGGAATACATTGGACTATGGCCGCTGGAGTCTCTAGGTTCACGTTTCTGACTACAGAGTCGCCAATGATCAGAGTTTTTTCCTCAGCGGGTGTGTCGCTGAGCGGGGAAAAACGATTAGAAACGTGAACAGGTTGGTGGTGAACCGGGGCTTTGCGACTAGGCTTCCTTCTCACCGTCACCCACCCAGTCTCCTCGCTGCTGAGGAGAGCCGGGGAACCGCTGACAGTGGGACCTAAGCTAGCTAGCTCCGCTGCAGCTAATGGGCGTCCGTCAAGATTAACTGGCGCAGACGGTGTTTCAATGCAGCGGAGCCGGGATTCCAAATCAGACAACCTCGCCTCGAGCGCCTCAAAAAGACAACATTTATTACATTTACCGTTATCACTAAAAGAGGCAGAGGTGTAGCTAAACATCTGACAGAGAGTGCACACCAGAGGAGGAGAGTAAAGAGAGGTAGTAGCCATAGCTAGTGGCTAGCTAGTGGCTGGAGAGCTGGAGAGCAAACCACACAGGCAGACAGCAAAACAGGAAGTGACGATACGTTACCACAAGGAAGTGACGATCTCCTGCAGGAGGATACAGGTGGTATCAACTATCTTTAGTTGAGGTATACCTATGATAGCAGCATAGGTATACCAGCAGTGAGAGTAGCCCTGGCAGAATCGCCCCGATTGGCCAGGCGAGACTACCATGAGCTGAGCAAGGAGGCGCAGCGGCTTGCCGACGCCCACAAGCGGAACGTGGTTTCGGCCGCGGCAGCTAGCCCAGCAATGACGTCTGGAGATGGCTCGGAACCAGCGGCGCCAGACGCACCAACGACGGCGGCGATGGGGACCAGGCGGCGTGGAGCGGAGGACGGCCTGTGCTTCTACCACCGCCGTTTTGCAGAGAGAGCACACAAGTGCGTCCCGCCGTGCCACTTCAAGAGCCAGGGAAATGCCAAGACCGAGGGCCGGTAGCAGCTGCAACCCTCGGCAACGAGAACAAGCTGCTTTACCTGACGGATGCACATTCGGGGAAACAGTTCCTCGTGGATACAGGCTCCCAGCTGAGTTTCGTCACATCCACCTACGCGGAACGGCTGATGCCGTCTAAAGCTCCCTGGGTGTCAGTGTCAGCAGCGAACGGCTCAACGATTAAAACTTTCGGTGAGAGGACCATGCTCCTGTCCTTACAGGGCCGTTCATTTGAGTGGACTTTTATTGTAGCAGCAGTCAGTTTCAACATGTTAGGGGCTGATTTTTTGTGCTCGCATGGTTTATTGGTTGACCTTGCTAATAGACATCTGATTAATGCACTGTCTTTCCATTCTATCCCCTGCACAGCTTGGGTGGCCCCGCCGACTGCACATGCCAGCGTCTCAGCTGCGGGTGGTAAGTTTCACACATTGCTCGCTCAGTTCCCAGCACTCACAGTCCCCACATTTTCGGCGACGGTGGCTAAACATGGGGTGGAGCATTTTATCACCACCACCGGGCCCCCCGTTTTTGCAAAAGCTCGGCGCTTGGACCCAGCTAAACTGGCCATCGCGCACGAGGAGTTCGCCAACCTGGAAAAACTGGGCATTATTAGACGCTCCAAAAGCCCCTGGGCTTCGCCACTACACATGGTCCCAAAAGCTGATGGCTCGTGGCGACCTTGCGGCGATTTCCGCAGGTTGAACAACGTTTCAGCACATGACCGCTACCCGATTCCGCACATTCAGGATTTTTCTGTTCATTTGGCGGGGGCGCGCATTTTTTCTAAAATAGACTTGGTGCGCGGTTACCACCAAGTTCCAGTGCGCGCGCAGGATGTACCCAAAACAGCGGTTATAACTCCTTTCGGCCTTTTTGAGTTTTTGAGTATGCCTTTTGGCCTCAAGGGGGCCCCGCAGACTTTTCAAAGTATGATGGATGCAGTTTTACGCGACCTCCCTTTCGTGTTCGTTTATTTGGATGATATTTTAGTAGCCAGCACGTCCGAAGGCGAACATGAAAGCCACCTCTCAGCAGTTTTTCGGAGGCTGGCAGAGCACGGGTTAATAATTAACCCAGCGAAGTGCCAGTTTGGGGTGGCGCAGATTGATTTTTTGGGGCATCGCGTTTCGGCAGAAGGAGCGGTTCCTCTGCCCGATAAGGTGCGCGCAATAACAGATTTTCCGCAACCTCAAACGGTCAAGGCACTACAGGAGTTTCTGGGAATGGTTAATTTTTACAACCGGTTCCTCCCAAGCGCAGCGCGGCTCAAGCAGCCATTATACACTGCGTTTAAAAAACAAAAGCCCGCAAATAAAGTTGAATGGTCTCCAGAGCGGGAGCGCGCTTTTGCCCAGGTCAAATCAGCCCTGGCAAACGCAGTTTTGTTGGCGCACCCAGTTCCAACGGCCCGCATAGCGCTCACCACCGACGCTTCCGATGTAGCAGTGGGGGCGGTTGTTGAACAGTGGCAGGTACCTGGCAACCCCTCGCGTTCTTCAGCAGAACCCTGCGCGATAGTGAGCGTAAATACAGTGCGTTCGACAGGGAGCTTTTGGCCCTACACTTGGCCATCCGCCATTTCCAGTTCTGGTTGGAAGGGCGACGCTTCACCGCGTTTGTGGATCACAAACCGCTAACGTTTGCGATGGCCAAGATTTCAGAACCCTGGTCAGGCCGGCAACAAAGGCAACTAGCCGCGATATCAGAGTTCACCACTGATATCCAGCACGTCGCAGGTAAACACAATGTTGTGGCAGACTGTCTCTCGCGCGCGGTAGCAACACCAAGCCCCATGGGGGCAGACTCTGTAGCCGTGGCCGCGGGCCCGGGCAGCAACGCGGGAGCGCGCGCAGCCCCGGTCTGTGTAGGGTTAGATTATGCAGCCATGGCCGCGGAGCAGGTTAATGATGCGGACGTGCGCGCGCTCCAGTCTGGACCAACAGGGTTAAGGCTGGAGCACAGGGTGCAGCAAACTGGTATGCCTCCACTAATCTGCGATGTCTCCACGGGGCGGGGCCGTCCCGTGGTGCCAGCCGCGTGGCATCGCCGCGTTTTTGACTCGGTCCATTCTCTGGCGCACCCGGGAGTGCGCGCATCGATTAAGTTGGTGGGGGAGAAATTTGTTTGGCCCGGGTTGCGCAAACAGGTCAAGGAATGGGCGGCGGCCTGCGTAGCGTGCCAGCGAGCCAAAATACACAGACACACTAAGGCTCCGTTGGAACCTTTTCACATCCCCGCTGAGCGTTTTGATCACATGCATGTTGACTTGGTGGGCCCACTTCCGCCATCACACGGGCACACACATCTTTTGACGATGGTGGATCGCACCACGCGTTGGCCAGAGGCGATTCCTCTGACATCAACCGCAGCGGAAGAAGTTGCGCGAGCATTTTTAACAGCGTGAGTTGCGCGTTTCGGAGTCCCGTCGGACATAACGTCCGACAGGGGTCCTCAATTTATTTCCGAACTATGGTCATCGATGGCCCGCAGCTTGGGGGTGAAGATTCATCGCACCACCGCGTATAACCCCCAGGCTAATGGTTTATGCGAATGCTTTCACAGGTCATTAAAAGCAGCCCTCAGAGCGTCGCTGATGGATACAAATTGGGTGGACAAACTTCCATGGGTTTTATTGGGGTTGTGTTCTGCACCTAAGGAAGATTTGCATGCTTCCCCGGCTGAGTTAGTTTTTGCACAACCTCTCCGTTTGCCGGGGGAATTTCTCCCCAATAATCCCGCACCAAATTGCCCCCCTGCTCAGCCGTGGCAGAACGACTCAGGAACAAACACACTCCCTGGCCCGGTTCATCACAGTTTCCCACGCGTTTTTGTGCCAAAGGCTTTAAAAAATGCAGAGTTTGTTTTTGTTAGACATGATGCTCAGCGTCCAAGTTTGCGACCGTTTTATGACGGACCTTTCAGAGTGCTGGAGACCGGGCAGAAGCATTTTCTGCTAGAATTAGGGGGCAGAAGGGAGTTGATTTGCATAAACAGGCTCAAACCCGCTTTTGTTTTGGCTGATGAGCAAGTGCAGCTAGCGAGGCCCCCCCGCCGTGGCAGGCCGCCGAGGAAACATTCTCCAGAATCTTCACAGAGACGTGCTAACAGCTTTAATCCACAGATGCAGAGAGATGCTGCAGGGGTAGTAAAGCCAGGTTGCAGCAGATTCGGCAGAAGGTTAAAACCCAGGCAGCTGGTGGATTGATTAGTGATATGTGGAGTGTTTTGTGTTTTTCTTTTCTTTTTTTATGCCATGCATGTTTTGCCCTTAATAGACGTTTGGGGGGGGGGGGTTATGTGGGTGACACATATGTTGGGCTCACATTTCCACAGGGGTATGACTGCATGTGTATTGGGGGTTTCATGTCTGGAAGGACAAAAGACTCGAATCTGCAGAAGATAACGAGGAGGTGTGAGATTTGCCTTTTTGTCCCAAAGAAGATGCCCCGGAGGGATTTCTGGTTCATCAATGAATGAGAGACAAAGGTGAAGGTTCAAAGAGATGCTTTGTGACTGTATGTTTACTGAAGCACCATGTGACTTGAGTTCTGATGCTGGAAACATATAAAAGGGTGATGTGATATGATTCTTTCTCTTCTTCCTGCTTTGAGAATGCTAGAGGATGTGTTCTGTCAATAAAGCTGAACCTGAGAAATAAAACTCAGCCTCATCATTCGAACGCATCCACTACAGAGATTAAATATATATTGATTGATAATATTGATTTACTAAATCCACATCAACAAAATGTAATTACAGAATTCATGAACTCTATGTACAGCATGAGTCTATATCCCACAATAACACATCCCAGTAGAATCACAGTTCACACTGCTACACTTATTGACAACCTGTTTGTTAATATTATTGATAAGAAAATAGAAAGTGGATTATTGATAAATGATATAAGTGACCACTTGCCAACCTTTGCACTTATCCATGGCCACACAGGGGCCAATACAGAAAAAATTTTAAAATCGTTCAGATACAAATCACAAAATGCAATCAGTACTTTTAAAGAGGACTTGCTGAAGCAAGACTGGACAGAAGTCTATGTATCAGATGTAAATGAAGCCTATAAGATAAGATAAGATAAGATAAGCCTTTATTAGTCCCACAACGGGGAAATTCCAGGATAGCAACAGCACAGGGATAGCAACACTCAGAGCAACAATCAGAAGGCAAGAAAAAAAAAAAAAAAAGCAAGCAAGCAAGAGCAGCTAATATACACATGTACATATTACTATAAATATATATATATACACACAGACACACAGTGTAGAGCATTGTAGCTGGATGGGATAAATATATGAGTATATAAACACACAGTACGGAGCAATGTAGCTAGATGGAATAAATATGTAAATATATAAACACACAGTGCGGAGCAATGTAGCTAGATGGAATAATATGTAGATATATAAACACACAGTACGCAGCATTGCAGCTAGATGGAATAAATATGTAAATATATAAACACACAGTGCGGAGCAATGTAGCTAGATGGAATAATATGTAGATATATAAACACACAGTACGGAGCATTGCAGCTAGGTGGAAAAAATATGTAAATATATAAACACAGTGCGGAGCAATGTAGCTAGATGGAATAATATGTAGATATATAAACACACAGTGCGGAGCATTGCAGCTAGGTGGAAAAAATATGTAAATATATAAACACACAGTGCGGAGTAATGTAGCTAGATGGAATAATATGTAAATATATAAACACAGTGCGGAGCAATGTAGCTAGATGGAATAATATGTAGATATATAAACACACAGTGCGGAGCATTGCAGCTAGGTGGAAAAAATATGTAAATATATAAACACACAGTGCGGAGTAATGTAGCTAGATGGAATAATATGTAGATATATAAACACAGTACGGAGCATTGCAGCTAGATGGAATAAATATGTAAATATATAAACACACAGTGCGGAGCAATGTAGCTAGATGGAATAATATGTAGATATATAAACACACAGTGCGGAGCATTGTAGCTAGATGGAATGAATATATAGATATATAAATATAAACATAAACATAAACACACCCAGTGCGGAGCATTGTAGCTAGATGGAATAAATATGTAAATGCATAAACACACACAGTGCAGAGCATTGTTGCTAGATGGGATGAAACAGCACAACCGTCTACTTAGTTATCCTACATGGTATGATTATGTGCCCATACATATTCTCACCCTCCGTAGCTACTGGTATTTTCCTAGTTGTATGCCGGAGGGGACCATTGTGTAAGTCTATTGCATCTTTTGCATTAAAAAAAAAACTATTAGGTTGTTACGTCTTTTTGCTATCTCTGCGAGCAGCCCTGCTTAGGTTGTACAGTCTGACAGCCGTTGGTAGGAAGGACCTGCAAAACCTCTTGGTTGTGCACCTGGGATGATGTAGTCTGCTGCTAAATGAGCTCCTCAGTGCATTCAGTATGTCCTGCATAGGGTGGAACTCGGACTCCAGCAGAGATGACAGTTTAGCCACCATCCTTCTCTCTCCTATCTCCTCCACCGGATCAAGGCGCTGCCCCAGGACGGAGCTAGCTTTCTTGATCAGTTTGTTCAGTCTCTTCCTATCGGCTGCAGTAATGCCACTGCCCCAGCAGACCACTCCAAAAGTGATGGCTGATGCCACCACCGTGTCATAGAATGTCTTCAGCAGCGCCCCTTGTACACCAAAAGACCTGAGTCTCCTCAGTAGGAACAGCCTGCGCTGTCCCTTCTTGTAGAGTGCGTCAGTATTGTGTGACCAGTCTAGTTTATTGTTCAAATGAACACCCAGGTACTTGTAGGATGTCACCATCTCAATGTCTGTTCCCTGTATATTTACTGGTGCTGTGAGGGGTTGTCCTTGCCTGCGGCAGTCCACCACCAGTTCCTTAGGTTTCCTCGCGTTGATCTGGAGGCAGTTCCGATGGCACCAGTCCACGAAGTCCTGGATAAGCCCTCTGTACTCAGTTTCATCTCCATTGGAGATGAGGCCAACGATCGCAGAGTCATCAGAGAACTTCTGTAGATGGCAGTGTGTTGTGTTGTGTGAGAAGTCCGCAGTATAAAGAGTGAACAGGAAGGGAGCCAACACCGTTCCCTGGGGGAACCCTGTGCTACTGATGATCGTGTCGGACACACAGTCCCGGGTTCTCACAAACTGAGGCCAGTTCGTGAGGTAGTCCAGGATCCATGATCCTGGACTATCTCACGAACCGGTACCTATGACACATTTATAAACATTGTAACCACTCTTTATGAAAAAACTTGTCCATTAGTTAAGAAAATGCTTAAACATAAATTTGCCGATAAGCCATGGTTAACTAAAGGATTACAAAAGGCGTGTAAAAAGAAAAATTTATTATATAAAGCTTTCCTAAAGAAAAGGACAAAAGAAGCAGAGCAGCGGTATAAAACATACAAAAATAAGTTAACATATATAATAAGATGTAGTAAGAGAGACTATTACAGTAAAGAACTGGAGAAAAACAGAGACTGTGGCTCATGTATTTTTGCTTACATATGTATGAGCATAAAGTGAGATGCTTAGGATTGCATATGTGGATTGACCTCACGTCTTCGGATGGGACAATATGTCTGGACCGCCTGTGGATAACGGCAAGAGGACGGAGGTACTGTGATAAGGAGCTGAAAGGACTTCCTGACCTCCTGGGGCCAGGCGGAGGACTAAGGGACTCAGGGGGAGAGTTATTGTCAATGCGGGGTTTTGACAGAGATGTGTGATTCTTCCTTTGATGTTGATGTATAAATGTCGGGGTTCTGATGCAGCTCTCTCTCGTCTGTTCTTGAGAGATCGCTGGGGATGTGAAAGCTACATTAAAACCTGAATTGAGAAATAATTCAGCCTCGTTATTTCACGCTCCCCACATTGGTGACCAGAAACGTGAGAATGCATAGAAGCGAGTCCCCCGATCCAGACTCGTCGGAGTCTGCCCGAGCGAGCGCCGTCTCCATCAAACTGCCAGAATTCTGGCAGGACAACCCGGACTCGTGGTTCCTCCAGGCCGAGGCACAGTTCGCACTCGGGGGAATAACGGCAGATGACACTAAGTTCTACCACGTCATCGCAAAGCTCGACAACCGCACAGCTCGGTGCGTGCGGAGCCTGGTGCAGCAACCGCCCGCTGATGACAAATACGGCGAGCTGAAGACTGCCCTCATCCAATGCTTTACGCCCTCAGCCGAAGAGAGGGCTAGGAGACTCCTGGCTATGCACGACTGGGGCAGACGCAGGCCAGTCGACCTTATGGAGGATATGCTGCAGCTGAGGGACTCAGACAACGACGATTTCTTGTTTAAGCATATCTTCCTGAGAAACCTCCCAGCGCAGATGAGAGGGACCCTGTCCAGCATGCGTTGTGTGACCCAGTGGGACTTCCGTGCACTGGCCCGGGAGGCACAGCGGCTCCTCGACTCCTGCGGTGAGCAGACGGCTACAGCAGCAGCGGCAGACCTCGGTGCGGCGTCCGGGAGCAGCGAATGGCTGGAGACAGCAGAACCAACCCCACCAACAATGGCAGCGGCGCGTTCCCGACGCAGCGGGGGAGATGGCCTCTGCTTTTATCATCAGCGTTTCGCAGAGAAGGCGCACAGATGTGTGCCGCCGTGCAACTTCAAGAGCTCGGGAAACTCCAGGACCGGGAGTCGTTAGCAGCCTCGGCTCTCGGAGAACGGAATAAGCTGCTCTACATCACAGATGCGAGTTCCGGGCGACACTTCCTCGTGGACACCGGGGTCCAAGTGAGTTTCATCACCCTGACCTATGCTGACCGGCTGGCAGGCCCCGGGGTAACGGGGCAATGGTGGCGAACGGCTCGAGCATCGACACCTTTGGAGAGAGGACTCTGTTTCTGTCCTTACACGGCCGCACTTATGAACGGACTTTTATTATAGCGGCGGTGAGTTTCAACATGTTAGGTGCTGATTTTCTGTGCTCACATGGTTTGTTAGTTGATCTTGCCAATAGGCGGCTGGTAAATGCACTCTCTTTTTATTCAATCCCTTGTGCAGCTCAAGTGTCCCCGCCACCAGTGCAGACCAATGTTGCCACAGCAGGCAGTAAGTTTAACACACTCCTCACCCAGTTTCCAGCGCTCACAGTTCCCACATTTTCGGCAACAGTTGCGAAACACGGGGTGGAGCATTTTATCACTACAGCTGGCCCCCCCGTCTTCGCGAAAGCTCGGCGCTTGGATGCCGCTAAGCTCTCCATAGCGCGCGAGGAGTTTGCCAGCCTGGAAAAGCTGGGCATTATTCGCCGTTCGAAGAGCCCATGGGCCTCGCCGCTGCATATGGTCCCTAAAGCTGATGGCTCGTGGAGACCTTGCGGCGATTACCGCAGACTAAACAACGCCACAGCGCATGACCGCTACCCAATCCCACACATTCAGGATTTTTCGGTGCATCTGGCGGGGGCGCGCATTTTTTCTAAAATAGACCTGGTTCATGGCTACCATCAAGTTCCAGTCCGGCCTGAGGACATTCCTAAAACAGCGGTAATAACCCCTTTTGTACTTTTTGAGTTTTTGCGCATGCCGTTTGGTCTTAAAGGCGCTGCACAAACCTTCCAACGTATGATGGATGCCGTGTTACGCGATCTCCCTTTTGTGTTCGTCTACCTCGACGACATTTTAGTCGCCAGCACTTCCGAGGAGGAACACGAAAAACACCTCACTGCGGTTTTTCGGAGGTTGGGAGAGCACGGGTTAATAATTAATCCAGCCAAGTGCCAGTTTGGTGTGGCGCAGATCGATTTTTTGGGGCACCGCGTTTCCCCAGAAGGGGCAGTTCCGCTACCGGACAAGGTGCGCGCAGTGGCAGATTTTCCCCGACCACAAACGGTCAAATCATTACAGGAATTTTTAGGAATGGTAAATTTTTATAACCATTTCCTACCCCACGCAGCGCAGCTCATGCAACCATTATATGCCACGCTTAAAAAGCAAAAACCCTCCAATTCGATCGAGTGGTCCCCGGAGCGGGAGTGCGCATTCGCGGAGGTTAAAAAAGCCCTTGCTGACGCTGTGCTTCTAGCTCACCCAGACCCAACGGCCCGCATAGCGCTCACCACTGACGCATCAGATTTGGCCATAGGGGCGGTTGTGGAACAGCAGGTTGCCGGGGTTTGGCAGCCGCTGGCATTTTTCAGCACATCCTTGCACGGGGCCGAGCGGAAATACAGCACGTTTGACAGGGAGCTGTTAGCGCTCCACTTAGCCATTCGCCATTTCCAGGTCTGGCTGGAAGGTCGGCATTTCACCGCGTTTGTCGACCACAAGCCGCTCACTTTTGCGATGGCCAAAATTTCAGAACCTTGGTCGGGCCGGCAGCAGAGGCAGCTGGCCGCAATTTCGGAATTTACTACTGATATTCAGCACGTAGCGGGTAAACTCAATGTAGTGGCAGACTGCCTCTCTCGCGCGGTGACAGCACCAGTCCGCGCGGAGGTAGATTATACTACCGCAGCCGCAGGGCAAAATAGCAGCGCGGAAGCGCACGCGGCCCCAGTTCACATGGGGATAGATTATGCAGCCATGGCGGCGGAACAGAGTAGAGATGCGGACGTGTGCGCGCTCCAGTCTGGACCAACAGGGTTAAGGCTGGAGAGTAGGAGTTTGCAAACCGGTATGCCCCCTCTAATCTGTGATATCTCTACTGGGCGACCGCGCCCGGTGGTACCGGCCGCTTGGCGCCGCCGCGTTTTTGATTCGGTTCACTCCCTGGCACACCCAGGGGTGCACGCTTCGGTGAAAATGGTAGCGGAGAAGTTTGTTTGGCCGAGCCTGCGCAAGCACGTGAAAGAGTGGGCAAGAACCTGCATGGCTTGTCAGCGGGCCAAAATTCACAAGCACACAAAAGCCCCCTTGGAACCGTTCCACATCCCGGCCAAGAGGTTCGATCATATGCATGTCGACCTCGTGGGCCCCCTACTGTCGTTGCAGGGGTTCACACATCTTTTGACAATGGTGGACCGAACCACACGCTGGCCGGAAGTGGTCCCACTAGCATCGACCACGGCTGCAGAGGTGGCTAGCGCATTTTTGACGGCCTGGGTAGCGCGTTTCGGGGTCCCGTCGGATATTACGTCCGACAGAGGGCCTCAATTTGTCTCTGAGCTTTGGTCAGCGATGGCCAGCAGCTTAGGGGCGACAATTCACCGAACTACCGCGTATCACCCCCAGGCTAATGGTTTATGCGAGCGTTTTCATAGGTCTTTCAAGGCAGCCCTCAGAGCGTCGCTCACGGATGCAGATTGGGTAAACAAACTACCATGGGTTTTATTGGGGTTGCGTGCTGCACCCAAGGAGGATTTAAATGCCTCCCCAGTGGAGTTAGTTTTTGCACAACCTCTCAGGTTGCCCGGTGAGTTTCTACCAGAGCATCCGGAGCCCGGGCGTCCCCCGGCTCTGGGGCCACTGAGTGGCACGGGAGCAGACATGCTCCCGGGCCCCGTTCATCACACTTTTCCGCGTGTTTTCGTTCCCAAAGCTTTAAAAAATGCCGAGTTTGTTTTTGTCAGGCACGAGGCTTCACGATCAGGCCTCCGCCCGCCATATGATGGCCCATTTAGAGTGCTGGAAACAGGTGATAAGCATTTTGTGCTAGATTTGGGGGACAGAAAGGAAACAATTAGTATTGACAGACTAAAGCCTGCTTTTGTGATGAACGACAAGTCTGTACGGGTAGCGAGGGCTCCTCGACGTGGCAGACCCCCCAGGGAACAGGTCCTGGAGCCCCCGCAGGGATCAAATAACCATTCTCTTTCTCAGTTGGCAGATTCTTTGCAGGACGGCGCCGCAGGGATGGCGAGGCCTGCTTACAGCAGATTTGGAAGACGTTTGAAGCCCAGATGGCGTACTGACTGATGTGTGATTTGATCGTGTTGTGTAAATCATGCTGTTGATGTTGTCATATTTTGTGAACTATGAGATATTGTCCATTCTTCGACGTTTGGGGGGGGGGGGGGGGGGTTATGTGGCTCATGTATTTTTGCCTACATATGTATGAGTATAAAGTGAGATGCTTAGGATTGCATATGTGGATTGACCTCACGTCTTAGGATGGGACAATATGTCTGGACCGCCTGTGGATAACGGCAAGAGGACGGAGGTACTGTGATAAGGAGCTGAAAGGACTTCCTGACCTCCTGGGACCAGGCGGAGGACTAAGGGACTCAGGGGGAGAGTTATTGTCAATGAGGGGTTTTGACAGAGATGTGTGATTCTTCCTTTGATGTTGATGTATACATGTCGGGGTTCTGATGCAGCTCTCTCTCTTCTGTTCTTGAGAGATCGCTGGGGATGTGAAAGCTACATTAAAACCTGAATTGAGAAATAATTCAGCCTCGTTATTTCACTCTCCCCACAAGACAATATTAAAAATACATGGACAATACTTGACAGTATTCTTGGAAATAAAAGCAGAAATACAAGCTACCCAACCGATTTTTCAAAAAAATAATAAAACGACTCAGAGTGTGAATGCAGCTTCACCTGCAGATGAATTTAATAACTTTTTTGTTAACATTGGTCCTAATTTGACTCGAGAAATACCCATTACGGCGCCTACAGGTGATACAATAAGCAAAAACACTGCTATAAAAGACTCCATTTTCATAAAGAACACAGACGAGAGAGAGGTCATTGAAATTGTTAAATCGTTTAAAAGTAAAACATCTACGGACTGTGATGGTATTGACATGCTCTTAGTCAAAACTATTATTGAATGCTTAGTGAAACCACTGACGTATATCTGTAACCTGTCTCTCCAAACAGGTATATTTCCCAATGCAATGAAAATAGCTAAAGTAATTCTGATATACAAGACGGGTGACAGAGGGGAATTCTCAAACTATAGACCAATTTCACTATTGCTGCAATTTTCCAAGATACTTGAAAAAATATTCTATGAGAGAAGTGACAACTTCATACTGAAGAATAATTTATTGTGTGAGCAGCAATATGGGTTCAGACACAAGAGGACAACTGCATTTGCTCTAATGGAATTTATAGAAAAAATATCAACTGCCATTGAAAATAAAGAGTATTCAGTTGGGGTATTCCTGGATCTTAAAAAAGCATTTGATACAGTGGATCATAATTTATTATTAAAGAAACTACAAAATTGTGGTATTAGAGGGGTAGCACTGTCCTGGTTAAGTAGTTACTTAAAGAATAGATATCAGTATGTATGTGTTGGTAACAAAAACTCACAGTTATTGAAGGTTACTTGTGGAGTCCCACAGGGTTCAGTTTTGGGGCCATTGTTATTCAATATGTATATAAATGATATATGTAAAGTTTCAGAAAAAATGGACTTAATATTGTTTGCCGATAACACTAATCTATCATGCAGTGGAAGCAATTTGGAACAACTTTTGGATACACTCGGAAAGGAATTAGGAAAGCTTAAACTGTGGTTTGATTCAAACAAATTAACGCTCAATTTAAGTAAGACAAAATTTATAGTCTTTAACAACCATCACAACAACTCAGTATCTAAACTCAGTGTAAATGGTGTAGAGATTGAAAGGGTATCCGAAACTAAATTTCTTGGAGTAATAATTGATAATAAACTGTGTTGGAAGTCACATATTAATTATATTAAAGGTAAAATATCCAAATCAATTGCAATGCTACACAGAGTGAAATATTTGCTGAATCAACCCACACTATATACCTTGTATCATTCATTAATACTCCCATACATGACATATCGTACTGAAGTATGGGGAAATACATATAAAACAAACATATATCCAGTCTTTATGCTTCAGAAGAGAGCTATTAGAATAATAAACAAAGCAGCTTACAGGGAACCAACAACCCACTTTTTCTTAAATTAAAAGCTCTCAAGTTGAAAGATCTGGTTGACTTTAAAACTGCAGTAATAATGTTTAAAGTGAAGAATCTACCACTGCCCGCAAATATCCAAAAGTTGTTCCAAATAAGGGAGAAAAACATCATTTCAGAGGAACATGTATATTTCAAAAACCTTCAGTGAGAACAACAACCAAGCAACACTGTGTTCCAGTGCAAGGAGTCAGATTATGGAACGATTTTGGACCTGAATTAAAATCATGTATAACGCTTGGACAATTTAAACAAAAACTAAAGGAAGAAATACTCCAAACATATATACAAGATGACATGTAAAATCACATAAGGATTGTCATGTCCAGTCTGCGTTGTGTTGTAGCTTAGTTTTTTGTCACATTTTGTCTTAGCTTTGTTCTGAATTGTAATCTCTCTTGTTTTGTTTTTTCTTTTGAATTCTTGGATGGAATATGGGTGGGCAATATAAGCTGCGGCTTCAGCCATCACCCATTTCGGATAACTTATGTTGAACTGTATAATCAGAGGAGTTATTGTCTAATTTGACCTTGTTGGATTTTCTTTCCCCCTTTGTTATATTATTCAGTTTCTTTTAACCTGTACTTTTAATCTATCCGAAAATAAAGATTCATATGAAAACTGTGTAATAGAAACATCCAAAATGCTATGCACCCACTAATATAATCCAAATCACATAAAGAAACAATAAATCAAATATTTTGAGCCAGAAATTAAAAATATACTATATATATCTGATGAGAAGAGAAACTTCTTTCACATTCACTTTAAAACAGTGATGACCAAATATATAGTAAAAGTACAGGGTTTTTTGTTTAAACAATGTAGGATGCTTTACACATTTTATTCTTCCATTGTTTATTCTAATGAATTCATTTTTTTCTTAATTTTATATTTGTGACTTTTTATCCTTTGTTTTTTTATATTTTATTGCTCATGTTGTTATTATGTTACAATAAATATTCATAATAGCCATCTGATATCTTATCTTCTTCTTTTGGCTGCTCCCTTCAGGGGTCTCCACAGTGGATCATCTGCCTCCATCTCACCCTGTCCCTTCATCTTCCTCTGTAACACCAACTCTCTCCATGTCCTCCTTCATTACACCCATGAATCCTCTGTGGTCTTCCTCTTTTCTTCCTGCCTGGCAGCTCCATCTTCAACATCCTTTGCCCAATATCTCCACTATCCCTCCTCTGCACATGTCCAAACCATCTCAGTCTCGCCTCTCTTACTTTGTCTCCAAACTGCTCAACCTGAGCTGACCCTCTGATGTACTCATTTCTAATCTTGTCCCTCCTAGTCACTCCCAAAGAGAATCTTAGCATCTTCAACTCTGCCACCTCCAGCTCCATCTCCTGTCTTTTTGTCAATGCCACCATCTTCAAACTACACAGCAGGTCTCACTACCATCTTGTAAACCTTTCCTTTCACTCTAGCTGCTACCTTTCTGTCACAAATCACCCCTGACACTTGTCTACACCCACTCCACCCTGTCTGCACTCTTCTTTGTTATGAGCGGCCTTCACGGACCGCAAATGAGACGCTATAGGCGACCAGTGAGTTGCGTATTTATTAAACAATGACAAAAAGTACAAAATAATAAGCCACAGGGGGCTAAACACAAATAAAGACCAAGGCAAGGATTCCCTGACGATAAACACTGATTAAGGAATAAACTTACAGAAAGCAGAGAGGAGTCGGAGGATGACTGGAGCCGAGATGTAGGGACTCCAGTCTAATGTTGGGGAGACCACCGTTATCCATAAGAGAGGTCGCAGCCCCGAGCAAACAGGACTGCTCCCTTAAATAGCGTTTGACAGATTAACCAGCTGATGAAGGGTCATCAGTTGATTGGAATCCCGCCGTACAGCGGAGCTCCGCCCTTGACAGCCGGAAGCCCCGCCAAGACACTGTCACAACAAAAGCCTGGAGGTGCACCAGAGAAGAGAACGGGAGACTACCGCACACCAAGTGCAGACAGAGTCAGCACACGGACTGTGACAGTTGCCCCTGTTCACGAAGCGGATTCCAGACGCGGGGTAACATTGAGACCCCCCACCTGGAAGGTCCACGGGACCGCCCCAGGGAGGGAGGAGGGGGAAAAAGGCCAAGGCGGGCCAGAACCAGGAGAAATACAGAAAAAATACAAACATGGCAACTACAGAGCATGGGAAAACAAACAGCAACTACTCCATAATGCACACATGTGAAAAAAAAAAGGACACTACATGCAGATAACAGGAGAAAAAGCCCTATAACCAAGATACACAGGCCCATAAGAAACATACCAGCACATCCCAAAAATTACAGAAGAGCCGGGGGGGGGGGGGGGGACCACAGGGATGACAGCAGGCAGAGCATGAAGGCATGAACGCAAACAGTTCAGGGGGTCTTCCTGCGTCAAGCGTCCAAACCGCCGGCAGGGGGAAAAGGTAAAGTTCGGGCGGTCTACCCCAGTCCCCGGCCGGGAAAAACAGTACTCCTGGTGGCCGGACCAGATCGCCAAACAGAAAGATAAGTTTGTCGGGTGGCCGACCCAGAACCCCAAACGGGCGAAACAGTTTTTAAGGCGGCCGACCCGTGCCATTGCGCCCCCAGGACCGCAGGGGGGAATCCGGAGATGGCCTCCCCGTTGAGAGGGGTAGCGAGGGAGAGCCGAGCTGAATACGGGGAACCCCAATGGCACCTGGTGGAGAAGGACTGGGGGAAGGATGACAGACCAGTCCAGCATCAGACGGCAGAGGATCTGCAGCTCCCTCACCGGCCTCGAAGTGAACTGGTGCTGTGCCCCTGTTGGACCCCGATCGGGTCAGCGCTGCACCCACGACGGACCCCGATTGGACCGGAGCAGCACCCACGACGGACCCCGATTGGGTCAATGCCGTACCAGCGATGGACCCCGACTGGGTCGGCGCAGCACCAGGGACGGCCTCCAAACCGAACCCGGAACCTCCAGCACAGCGACCAGGATCGAATCTGCACCGGTGACCCTGGGAGAAGGCTCAGGAGAAGAAGAAGAACCGGGATCAGGATCACCAGTAGCAACAGAGCCCAATGAGACAGGCTCGGATGCAGCAGATGGCTGCACCCGGCTCGTCTCCCCGAGAGACAGGCAAAAATGCTCTAGAATTAATAGGAGAAAGACAAAATAGAGCACTTGCCTGATCTCGAGTTCTGTCGCCGTCCAGGACTTCGGCGATCCGGGTTCAGAAGGCAGAAGGACATCCTCTGGCTCCCACTCAGCTACGGCGGTCCCCACAGCCGGGATGATGGTTCCCACAGCCTGAGGACAACCCGCATGGCGTGGTGGCAGGAGCTCCTCGACCTACTAAGTCGGACCGCTCCTCCCTGGAGACCCAGGGATGCTTCGTCGTTGGCGCAGGCTCCAACTTGCAGTCCGCCCTCCTCCTCTGCCCATGTCATGGCTGCGGGGCTGGAACCAGGCTCTCCAGGCCCGCAGGCTCCCTCCTCATCCGGTGGTGTAGGCCTGGCGCCGTGGAACGCTCAGGGGAAGGAGACACAAAGGTGACAGGTTCATAATTAATTTCTGCAGCAGATGGAGGAAGCTCGGGGGGCTGTGAACCCCGAACTCCACCCCCAGGAATCAAACAAGGCAATTCACCCAATACAGAAAAAGAATGAATAGACACTTGCCTGATTCCTGGAGGGCTGATGGGATCCGTCGCAGTGAACTTGAATCTTCCCTTCCCCCACTGGATGGAAATGGAGGACCCCCCGGGAAGACGAAGAGTAGCCTCTCGCACTGGATCAGGACCGGGAGCATCCGGAGACGGACTCGTGGAGCCCACAGCAGCTGGGGTGAACATCGAGGAGGAGGGAGAAACAGCCGAGGCAAACCAGGAACGAGGAGCTGACAGAACAGTGGGGAGAGATGACCCGGAGGCGGAGGCGGCTGCTTTACCTCTTTGGCGAGACACGGAGGCTACAGCTGGCTGGGAGACAGAGTTTGTGTGGCTACCCGGAACTGGATCCGGACGGGTTTCTTGCTGAGGTGTGCGATCTGCTTGGAGACGACGTTTACTGGCAGAGGGCGAGGCGAAGGTGAGGTTTGGAAAATGCTGCTCCTGCACGGAAACAGAGGCGAGCAGGTCAGCGTACTCAGGATAATCACACAGCTCAGGATTCTTCTCCACCAGCCTGACCGCCGTCGTCACATGCTTCATGATCTGCGTGGGGTGGACGATGGAGCGAGCTGCAGCCACTCGGTCCTGGATGGAAATAGCTGTCAGCTGTAACTTCTCCGGGGGAATCCCGACTGACGTCTCACTCCTTAGGGGATCACCCCCTGGGCGGTGCAAACTCCTGGACTGGAACGGGGACAGGAACGGGATCCCGAAGCGAGGAGCGAGGGTGCCTTCTCTTCGGCTTCCTGCCGGAGTTTCCCTCAGGCCAACGGAGTCTCTCCTGATGTGCAGAGATGTCTGCCTTCCTCGCCATGACTTCAGGGTGGTTGGAGTAGCGAGGAAGGCGGTTAATAATGTCCTCAGCGAGGTCCAGGTTCCGGCGTACATCGCTGGGAGTGTCATAGAGGCCAGCAGTGAAGAGGGTTCCAACAATGTAGTCCAGGGCCTCCACTAGCTCGTAGCCCAGGCTTCGAGCGTGGCCCCTGAGCGACGACATAATCTCCCAGCACGCAGGTACCCAGACCCGGAAAATAACAAGTCCAATTTAGGCAAGACTCACGGTCACCGGCATCTCCTTTGGCTGTGACCTCCTGTTATGAGCGGCCTTCACGGACCGCACCTGAGACGCTATAGGTGGCCAGTGAGTTGCGTATTTATTAAATAATGACAAAAAGTACAAAATAAGCCATGGGGGGGCTAAACACAAATAAGGACCAAGGCAAGGATTCCCTGACTATAAACACTGATTAAGGAATAAACTTACAGAAAGCAGAGAGGAGTCAGAGGATGACTGGAGCCGGGACGTAGGGACTCCAGTCTAACGTTGGGGAGACCAGCGTTATCCATAAGCGAGGTCGCAGCCCCGAGCAAACAGGGCTGCTCCCTTAAATAGCATTTGACAGATTAACCAGCTGATGAAGTGTCATCAGCTGATTGGAATCCCGCCGTACAGTGGAGCGCCGCCCTTGACAGACGGAAGCCCCGCCGAGACGCTGTCACAACAAAAGCCTGGAGGTGCACCAGAGAAGAGAACGGGAGACTACCGCACACCGGGTGCAGACAAAGTCAGCACACGGACTGTGACATTCTTCACTGCTCTTGTGCATTTTCCATTGTTTTGGATGGCTGACCCCAGGTATTTAAACTCATCTACATACCTTCACTACTCCTTGCATTTTCACCATCTATCATTACACCTGCCTCCCTCTCATTCCCACTCATGTATTCTGTCTTGCTTCTACTGACTTTCATTCCGCTTCTCTCCAGAGCATACCTCCACCTCTCCAGGTTCTCTTCCACCTGCTCCTTGCTCTCACTACAGATCACAATGTCATCTGCAAACATTGTGGTCCACAGACATTCCTGCCTGACCTCATCTGTCAGCCTGTCCATCACCATGGCAAACAAGAAGGGAGTTTTATATTATAGTTTTATAATAAATGTAATTGTGCTGATTATTGTTGACAGAAGTTCAATTTGATAGACCTTTAGCTATCTGTCATGGGCTGGGTTGGATTTTCCAGCCCAGTCTCATGGCACAGTGGCTGTCTAGTCTCCAGTGTATTTTGGGTTCCTTATTTGCCGTCTGAAAGCCGACTGCCACACCCCCTCTACTGCCAGCTCCTACCAACTGACTGTCATCACCTGTTGCTCTCTCTCTCTCCACACATACACACACATGCAATTGTCCACACCTGCATTCATTCAGCACTTTTGCACTCATTCACTACACACACACACACACACACACACACACACACACACACACACACACACACACACACATCCATTCCTACATGTTCACACTCACTCATTCTCACTCACATACTTGGACATTCACTCACACACCCTCACACTCTCTCTCTCTCTCTCCACACCAGTATGCACTCAGCTCATTAGTTGCTACAGTATTTAAGCTCTGGGTTCGCTGTTGTGCATTGTCGGGTGATTGTTGTTTGAACTGAGTGTTTAACCTACTGTCAGTTCCGTTGTTTCCTCGCACTGTGGACTTCACGGGTTGCTTCGGACTGCTCCAGCCAGTAAGTTTATTTTTTCTTTTCCTGCTGTTCAGCTATTCTGCAGCGGCCTGGGGCTCCTATTGTTTTTCAGCCGTCCTGCAGCACCCTGGGTTTCCTCTGAGCTTTTTAGCCTTCCTACAGCTCTCATTATCTTCCGCCTGTGCTGTAGAGCGTCCTAGAGGTATCCCTGTTCTCCCTATGCTATCCGTTTATTGTTTATCTGGACTGCAACATTATTTTTCTGCACAATAAAATACACACAACGTACTCCTGCGTGTGGGTTTATTATTTCTGCCTTTATACGGCAGAAAATTCATGACAGCTATCCACCTTATTCCTAGGCCCCATGATGCCTTGCATGAATTATGGTAGCAACTTCCGGTACTAGTTTAGAACATATGGTTGTCACTGAAACGGGACACTTTTCCTTGTTAAAAAATAATGACTTCGGCATCAGAAATGCGGGAACACGGCCTCTTGCACCTCAAAACAGTAATATAATTATACCACTTCTCACGACTATTGAGGGATGGGAAGATGACCTTAAAAAGTGGCCTCGTACACAGTAGCTCTGTTAGTTAGCACCGGTGCTACATGCTAATGCTGTAAACAAATGACCCATGCTGGCAAAATGAGTCACTTTAAGGACATTTTCAAAACTAATGTAACGGTCTTTCCATATTCTGTTTTGAAAGACCTTCAAAATGATATTTAATTTGTAGGAAGTGTGCAAAAATGGACCTGGAAAAAGACGATTTGTTTATATTTTAGGTAGGTTGAATACTCGCATTCGATTGGTTGGGAGTTACATCTTCCACAAAAACATATGTATTTTTAGAAAGTACGATTTCTAAGCTTTCCAATGATACTAGGCACCCATGGGGTTTTCCTGGGACTTGCTGCTACCAAACAAAGAAAGAGTTTTGCCAGCACGTCTCCACCGCAATAAAGTCAGCTGCATTTTGTTAAAATATGTTGGACATAATCGGATTTACCTTAGAGCAGATGTACGCCACAACACCGTGCTTGGATGTCATCTGTCACCGTGTGGTGAGAAGCCTCCATTTATACAGTCTATGGCACTACCATGAGCACCAGCAGCAAGTACCAGAGCTACGCCAAAACATTCAAAAAATACAAAAACTACAAGAGCTGAAATTAGCTGCCATTTGAGTGCAAAACACATATGTGGACTATACATTAAAATGAATTTGAAAAACTTTTAAAAATGCTATTTTAAATGCCCCTGCTACTCCACTCTTACTGACGTCAGCCGAAACCAGAGGCTCCGCCCATAATCGTCCCTACAACGGCATCCCCAGGAATAAGGTGGATAGGTAAAAAATTCTTTGTGGAACACATCATTCTGATTTTCCGTGGAACTGTTTACATTATCTCTGCCCAATGACAGGTCTCTCTTGAAAATGAGACCTTGTGTATCAATGGGACTACCTGTATAAATAAAGGTTAATAAAAAAAAGTTTTTAAAATTAAATCAATACACAAAATTTATTTACATTTAACATTAAATAAACTGAACAAAGCATTACAAAATATCACTAAATGCTAACTTAAATTAATCAAGCTAGAATTGTATGTAATTTAAAATATGTTCATTTTATGAATTAATTTAAACTGAATCTTGACTGAAATTATTCTTGGGGATAACTTGTTCTGTCTCATTTGCTCACTGTATTTTTTTTTCCACAATATCTTTATTGAACCTTTTTTTTTTTTTTTTTTTAACAAACATGATACAAACAATCAAACACTAACACTAAAGTACTACAAAAAAAAAAAAAAATGCACTAAAAACACCAACAACCACCAACAAAATCAAGTCTTCAACAATGCTCCTCTGTTTAGTCTAGACAATCCAATACATAAGTATACATATTATGTTCACCAGTTTGGAATTTACAAGGTCCACACACATCATTCACCTTCTTCTTCAAGAGTTATGTTTAAATTTTTTACATAATCAATAAAAGGTCTCCATATATTCTCAAACACAATTTCCTTTGATTTCAGTATATATGTTATTCTTTCTAATGGAAGGTTTGTTAACATCTGTCTTAACCACTGAGTCACATCTGGTCTATGAGTCTTTTTCCATAATAGTGCAATACATTTTTTGGCATTAAGCAAACTGAGGTCTATGAAAGTTCTTTCACTTTTATTGAAATTATGCTTTTCTGGGTACAGACCCAACAAAACCAGTTTAGGATTCAATATGATTTGTTTTGAGATTATTTTTTCAATTGTTACCCTCACCTCTTCCCAAAACATTCTTATTAATCTACATTCCCATAAACAATGAAATAGGGTTCCTTTACTTTCCATGCATTTTGTGCATGTATCTGGTATATTTTTGTTATATCTATTTAACTCCTCCGGTGTAACATACATCCGCATTAACCATTTGAAATGTATCAATTTAAGGCGTGCATTTATTGATTTGGTTTGAGCTTCTGTACAAGCCAATTCCCATTGTTCCTCTGAAATTTCAATTTGCAGATCTTCTTTCCAGTAGTTTAATCTTTTCAGTGAATTTTCACTTGAAGATAGTGTCAATGAGTTATAAAACTCTGAAATAATACCCTTTCTTTTACTATCTTTCATCATCATTTTTTCCAAGGATGAATAAATAGGTCGAGTGAGAGCTTTATTTTGATTTGATCGAATAAAGTTTCTAAGTTGAAGATATTTAAAAAAATGTGTTCTATTGAGATTAAATTTGATCCTCAGCTCTTCAAAAGACATTATGTTGTCTGCACATGGCAAATATAAATCCTGAATCTTTTGTATCCCTTTTAAATTCCATACTTTAAATACAGCGTCCGCTCTCCCTGGTTTAAAATATTGATTACCCCATATTGGACTAAATTGTGACAATAACTGTGGTTCTTTTAAATAGTTTTTAGCTTCACACCATATTTTGATCATATGCTTTACAAATGGATTTTTAACTTGTTTTTGTAATTTTTTTGCCGAATCTGAGTATATGAATATGGGAAGAGGTAAAGGTAAATTGTATGATTCCATTTCAGTCCAGTGAGGGAGATCATTTGATGAAAAATAATATGTCATAGACCTCAGTTGTGCCGACCAATAATACAACATAAAATTTGGACATTTCAGACCTCCACGATCAAATGGTAAATATAATAAAGACAGACGTAATCTAGCCCTCCTGTTGTTCCATATAAATTCCACTAACTTTTTTTTTATTCTTGAGAATAGATCTAAAGGTGGTGATAAGGGAATGTATTGAAATAAATAAAGTATTTTAGGTAAAATATTACTTTTAAGTATATTGATTCTCCCGATCATCGACATTGGTAGTGACATCCATCTCTGAGTTAACTCACTGATATCTGACATTAAGGCTTCATAGTTGACACTGGCGACTGATTCTAGCTTAGGCATAATTTGGATTCCTAAATATTTAAACTGATTTACAACATTGAATTGATTTACCTCAGGGGCTGGGTAATTTCTCTGGGTCTCATTTAGCATTAATATTGAAGATTTAGTTTTATTTATTTTATATCCTGATATTTCCCCAAAATTCTTTATTAAATTCAACAAGGTTGGAATTGATTTTTTTAGATTCGACATAAACAAAATTATATCATCGGCGTACAGGGAGATTTTATGTTCTGTTGGTCCAACTTTAATTCCATATATTTGTGAATGTAAACGTATCGCTATCGCTAAAGGTTCAATTGCCATAGTAAACAGTAAAGGTGAGAGTGGACAGCCTTGTCGACATCCTCTATTGATTTTTATTGGTTTTGAAATATTGTTATTTGTTAGGATTTCTGCTGTAGCATTATTGTATATTATTTGAACCCATTTTATGAAATTATTTCCAAGTCCAAACCTTTGTAGGACTTCAAAAAGAAAGGGCCATTCAACTCTATCAAAGGCCTTTTCGGCGTCCAATGATAGGAGAGCTGTATCCGGTGCTTCTTTATTAAAATAGATAATATTAAATAGTCTTCTTACATTATGGAAGCCTTGTCTACCCTTTATAAAGCCATTCTGATCTCGATTAATAATATTTGGTAAAATTTCTTGTATTCGTCTTGCTAAAATTTTACAGATTATCTTAAGGTCGGCGTTTAATAGGCTTATTGGTCTCATATTTTCACATTTATTAGAGGGCTTACCTGGTTTTGGCAGCAGTATAATTAAGGCATTATTTATGTATGATGGTAAATTATTATTTTGAAATGCTTCTAAAACCATTTCCAAAAAAGGTTTTATTAATTTATTCTTAAATTTTTTATAAAGGTCAACTGGAAGACCATCTGGTCCTGCACTTTTTCCTGATTTCATATTATCAATGGCTAGCCCAACTTCTTCTTGACTAATTTTAGACTCCAATATCTCCCTGTTTTCATTTGGAATACACGGTATAGATAGTTCGTTCAAAAACCCATTTAGTTTTGTTAAATCAGGTTCATTTTTGGTATCATATAATTTTTCATAGTAATCTCTAAAGGCTCTATTAATTTCTAAAGGATCTATAACTACCTGTCCGTTACTTATAATACTGGTAATTGGTGTTTTAATTTCCAATTGTTTAATCTGCCATGCTAATAATTTTCCTGATTTTTCACCTTGTTCATAAAAAGATTGTTTCAATCTTAGAAGACTCGAGGCAGCTCTATTCGCTGATTTTTTGTCGTATTCAGCTCTCAAAATCAGTAATTCATTCTCCAACCTTGGGTCACTTCCTGCATACACTTTTTCCTGAAGATTTTTTATTTTATGTTCCAATTTAGCTCTCTCCTCTCGAGTCTTCTTAGATTTTGATCCTGTATAACTAATAATATGCCCCCTAATAAAAGCTTTGAAAGCCTCCCACTTTACACATGCTGATGTTTGTGTAGTATTGATGTCAAAGAACTCGTCTATCTGTTTTTCTATATACTTGACAAATTCCTCATCCTGAAGCCATTTATGCTGAAATTGCCATCTACCTGATTCCTTTGTCAATTTTTTATCTACATATATTAGACAACAGGGTGCATGATCAGAGATCACGATGTTATCATAAAAGCAGTTTTGAATCTTGGACCTTAATTCTGTGGAAATCAAAAAATAATCAATACGTGAGAATGTCTTGTAGGTACTGGAATAACAAGAATAGGCTTTAACTTGTGGTTTCATTTCTCTCCATATATCTAACAATCTCAATTCTTTCATAAAATGATTAATAGTCATCCTACATCCAATGTGCGTACAATCCAGTCCTGTTGATCTATCCACACCTGGATTCAATGTACAATTAAAATCCCCTGCTATTATATGTTGCCCTGTAAGTGATGATAAGATGAGAAATAAATTAGCAAAGAACTTCTGATCATCTATATTGGGACCATATAAGTTCACAAGATTTATATTTTCTAATAGCAAAGAACCTTGAATGATTACATATCTTCCAAATTTGTCTCCAATTACATTTTTCACTTGAAAAGGAACTGATTTATGTATGAGAGTCATAACTCCCCTGGCTCGGGATGAAAATGAAGAGGTGAATACACTTCCCTGCCATCTACTCCTAATTCTTTTAACATCCTCCTCTATCAGATGAGTTTCTTGTAAAAACACAATTCTTGAACCCATGTCCTTTATTTTATTCATAACTTGTTTAAGTTTTTTAAATTTTGTAGACCTCTGCAATTCCATGAAGTTAAATTAAGATTAACACTTTGGTCCATGATCAATAGAGAGTTTGGGATTACCTTGCAGTGTAAACATGCTCATACAGAGAAGCAAAAACATGAGTGGTTGAACATTCATCCTACAAACTACACACAAACAAATTTCCCCTTCCCACACTTGTGGCAAACCCCCCAAAATCAAAAGAAAAATTCTGTCTCCCGATATAGCCATCGACCGTTCCACACCCACGGGGAACAGCCTAAGCCACTCCTTCTTCATCCTCCCAATCACCCTAACTCTACTGCTTTTAATGACGTAACATTAACTCTCCTCTGTAGTTTTCCAACTTAACTCCAAAATTTTTAACAACTTTGTACATCATAGTTTTTTTTTTTTTGTTTGTTTTGTTTTTGTTTTTTTTTTTTTTAAATATATAACACAATCTATATTTTGTAAACTTACTATTTACTTCAAGTCAGTCAGATGCCTGTGCAAATGCTTAATTATTCTACCTTATATTTTGTTCATGCTTAGCTCCCACCAGTCTCTTCTTCTTCTTTGATCTTCTTGATGAACTCCTGCGCCTCCTCTGGGGTCTTGAAGATGTGGGTTCTGCCCTCATACGTGGTCAGCAGTCTCGCAGGATAGATTACACCATGACGAATCCCAAGGTTGCGCAGCTCCTTACGTACGGGATCAAACTGCTTCCTCAATTGCTGGATTCCTGTGGCCAAATCTGGGTAGAACCGCACCTGCTGGTCCTGGTGTTTAATCTCTCCTTTTTTAGCTCGTGCAGCGTTGAAGATCTTCATCCTGTCTCTGTTGTTAAGAAACTTCATAATTAAGGTCCTCGGCGGTCCCTTATCTCTCCGTGGGCCAATGCGATGTGCTTTTTCCAGAACCACTGCTGATTGCAACTCCTCGCTGCCCAGCACCTCCGGAATCCACTTTTCCAGAAAGGAACATACGTCCCGACCTTCTGATTCCTCTGGAAGACCCACCAGCCTCAAATTATTCTGTCTCGACCGAGATTCCAAATCCAAAATATTATCTTCCAGAGATTTATTTTTTTTTTCCAAAGTGCGCACCTTTAATTGAAGACGGGTGACGTCATCTTCAGCACTAGCGAGACGGAGCTCCATCTGCGCCGTTCGTTCTACACAGTCACCCAATTCCTTTCTTATTCCTTCCAACGCTGTCATAATCCCATCAAATCTAGAGGAAAAGTCCGCTCTCATTGAACTCATGGCAGCCATCAGCGCATCTGCGCCATTCCCCGCAGAAATCGCAGCGTTGCCAGCCTCCTCCGCCATATATGGAGCCCTGTTTGCTGCGTCACAGACCTGAAAGTCCGTTAATTTGGACTGTTTCGGCGGCTCGCTTTTTCCTTTTCCTGGTTTTCCAGCCTTAGGCTTCGCCGACATATCCTCGCCCAAACGCTGGGATACGTTCTGTCCCAAATGAGAGAGTTATTTGCCGATTTTTTTTTCTCCAGGAGCAGAGCAGAGCGAGACACGTCCGTCCTACGTGGCAGCCATAACCGGAAGTCTGCTCACTGTATTTTTAATTGAATGATAATATGATCATCACTTCTAGCTCCTCTTTTAATTTTTTGTTGGGTATGTTGATAAAACTTCCGGTGCTGCACTTGTAATGCTTGATATGAGCCGAGAATTTTAAGCAAAACCATCAAAATAAGGACTTCTGTTGGCTACCAACAAACGTGGGGAATACCCTTACGACCCAGTGCTGACCTGGTAAAGGTTCTGGCAGATCTGGCTCCGTTTCGCCCCGTTTCCGACCTCTAAAGGCTCGCCTCTGATGCTAACCCAGATGCTAACCCAGAGTAACTGCAGCAGTGAGAAGGTATTCTTTACATCTGGCCATCTGGAGCCGAGGAGAGAAGGATTTAAAAGGAGGACGAACCAACCGAGGCGGCGATTGGGAGCTCGGGCGCGGCGTTGGTGAGAGACGGGGGCCACCTGGATCCAGCAGGACAGTGGTCTGAACCGGTGCCCAATTGCGAGGCCCAGCCGAGGAACGACCAGACTGACGGCGGTCGGTGACGGGGCCTAGACGGGGCCCAGCGGAGGAGCCGCCTAGCCAGACGGCGACGAGTGGCTGTGATCGGTGGATTCCGGCTGCGCCGGCGGTGCACGACATAACTGGCCAGGTAGACGGAGGCAGGCGCCGGCGATAGACGGCGGTGATCTGCGGAGCTGAGCAGCGTCACTCGGCGGAGAAGCTGCGCAGGAGCGGCGGGTCCAGTAGTGACCGAGCTAGTTGAGGCCTAGCCGGATTCTCTGCTTATTTCTATCCACAGGTCAGTAAAATGCCACCCAAAAAAGAGGAAATGGAAGAAATTAAAAAAACTCTGAACTTTGTGTTAGATGAACTGGCCAAAGTGACTAGCCAGCAGGACAAAATATTAGACCTAATACAGGAGGTACAAGCCCTACATTCAATAATAAAAGAAAAAGACAAAAAAATTATGGACCTGGAGCAACACGGGCGTCTTTTGGAGCAACGCGTCGAGGATCTTGAACAAGGTTCTCGCATTGATGACATAGTTATAAGTGGACTAGACATCAGATATCAGTCCTACGCCCATGCCGCTACAGGACTGAGTGGTGAACATGCTTCCATAAGTGAATCAATGTCCTTAGAAAACCAAGTGCTTCAGTTCCTTAATGATAAAGACATTAAGGTAGAAGCCAATGCGATCTCAGCCTGTTATGCTTTACCGAAGAAAGATAACAAAACAAAGAAATCAATTGTGATGCGCTTTGTGAACAGGAGGGTGAAAAATGACATACTGAGGCAGGCCAAAAAAAAACTAAAGGAAACTCAAGTTTACCTAAATGAACACCTGACAAAAAAAAACGCTGAATTAGCATGGCAGGCACGGATGCTAAAGAAACATAATAAGATACAGTCAACCTGGACAAGAAATTGTAGAATTTGGATTAAACTAAATGGAACACCTGAGCAAGCAAAAAGTATAATGATCAGAGATGCTACTGACTTAGATAAATACAAATGAACACTGACTATGAAACACAGAGTGAGGAAACTCAAACTCTAAAAATATGCCACTATGCTGAACATAAACCACAAGAGATGGAGAATGATATTGATCCTGATAACCACTTTTTCAATAATATTCATAACCACTGTGAATATTACACTGAAAAGCAATTCAAAAGTCAAGTGCAATTAGATGGTAAACTGTCAATAATACACTTCAATAGCAGAAGTCTTAACAAAAACTTCTCACAGATTCAGGACTATTTAAAACAGCTAAACAGAAAATTCACAGCTATAGCAGTCTCTGAAACCTGGCTTAATGCAGACCAGGCTCCCCTGATGGCAATAGAGGGATATCAGATGTTTAACATTAACAGATCTCAAAAAAAGGGTGGTGGTGTTGCACTGTATATTGATGACCTATATAGATGTAAGCTTGTAAATGAAATGTCCTCAGCACTACCAGGGATTCTGGAATGTGTTACTGTTGAGATTGACCTAGACAAAACAAAAAATCTAATCATAAGCTGCATATACAGAACGCCGGGAACTTGCATTGAGACATTCAGAGATAAATTAGTCGAGCTGTACAATAATATTACTAGTAAGAAAATGGTAGCAATTTGTGGAGATTTCAATATTGATCTACTTAATCCACATCAACAAAATGTAGTTACAGAGTTCATGAACTCTATGTACAGCATGAGTCTATATCCCACAATAACACATCCCAGTAGAATCACAGTTCACTCTGCTACACTTATTGACAACCTGTTTGTCAATGTTCTCGATAAGAAAATAGAAAGTGGATTATTGATAAATGATATAAGCGACCACTTGCCAATCTTTGCACTTATCCATGGCCACACGGGGCCCAACCCAGAAAAAATCTCAAAATCGTTCAGACACAAATCACCAAACGCAATCAGTTCTTTTAAAGAGGACTTGCTGAAGCAAGACTGGACAGAAGTCTATGTATCAGATGTAAATGAAGCCTATGACACGTTTACAAACATTGTAACCACTCTTTATGAAAAAAACTGCCCATTAGTTAAAAAAAAGCTTAAACACAAATTTACTGACAAACCATGGCTAACCAAAGGACTACAAAAGGCGTGTAAAAAGAAAAATTTATTATATAAAGCTTTCATAAAGAAAAGGACAAAAGAAGCAGAGCAGCGGTATAAAACATACAAAAATAAGTTAACATATATAATAAGATGTAGTAAAAGAGACTATTACAGTAAAGAACTGGAAAAAAACAAAGACAATATTAAAAATACATGGACAATAATCAACAGTATCCTTGGAAATAAAAGCAGAAATACCAGCTACCCAACTAACACTCCAAAAAATAATAAATCGACTCCGAATGTGAATATAGCTTCACCTGCAGGTGAATTTAATAATTTTTTTGTTAACATTGGACCTAAACTGGCCCGAGAAATACCCACTACGGTGCCAACAGGTGATTCAATATGCAATAACACTGCTGTAAAAGACACCATCTTCATAAAGAACACAGACGAAAGAGAGGTCATTGAAATTGTTAAATCGTTCAAAAGTAAAACATCTACTGACTGCGATGGTATTGATATGCTACTAGTCAAAACTGTTATCGAATGCATAGTGAAACCACTGACGTATATCTGTAACCTGTCTCTCCAATCAGGTATATTTCCCAATGCAATGAAAATAGCTAAAGTAATTCCGATTTACAAGACAGGCGACAGAGGGGAACTCTCCAACTACAGACCAATTTCACTATTACCGCAATTTTCCAAGATACTTGAAAAAATATTCTATGAGAGAATTGACAACTTCATACTGAAGAATGATTTATTGTGTGAGCAGCAATATGGGTTCAGACACAAAAGGACAACAGCATATGCCTTAATGGAATTTACAGAAAAAATATCAACAGCCATTGAAAATAAAGAGTATTCAGTTGGAGTATTCCTGGATCTTAAAAAAGCATTTGATACAGTAGATCACAATCTATTATTAAAGAAACTACAAAATTGTGGTATCAGAGGGGTAGCACTGTCCTGGTTAAGAAGTTACTTAAAGAATAGATATCAGTTTGTATGTGTTAACAACAAAAACTCAGAGCTACTGAAGGTCACCTGTGGAGTCCCACAGGGTTCAGTTTTGGGACCATTATTATTCAATATGTATATAAATGATATATGTAAAGTTTCAGAAAAAATGGACTTAATATTGTTTGCTGATGACACTAACCTGCTATACAGTGGAAACAACTTGGAACAACTTCTGGATACACTCGGAAAGGAATTAGGAAAGCTGAAACTGTGGGTTGATTCAAACAAATTAACGCTCAATTTAAGCAAGACAAAATTTATAGTCTTTAACAACCATCACAACTACCCAGTACCCAAACTCAGTGTAAATGGTGTAGAGATTGAAAGGGTATCCGAAACTAAATTCCTTGGAGTAATAATTGATAACAAACTGTGTTGGAAGCCACATATTAATTATATAAAAGGTAAAGTATCCAAATCAATTGCAATATTACACAGAGTGAAAAATTTGCTGAATCAACCCACACTATACACCTTGTATCATTCATTAATACTCCCATACATGACATATTGTAATGAAGTATGGGGAAATACATATAAAACAAACATATATCCACTCTTTATGCTTCAAAAGAGAGCTATTAGAATAATAAACAAAGCTGCTTACAGGGAACCAACAAACCCACTTTTTCTTAAACAAAAAACTCTCAAGTTGAAAGATCTGATCGACTTTAAAACCGCAATAATAATGTTCAAAGTGAAGAATCTATCACTGCCCGCAAATATCCAAAAGTTGTTCCAAACAAGGGAGAAACGATATCACTTCAGAGGATCATGTATATTTCAAAAGCCTACAGTGAGAACAACCACCAAGCAACACTGTATTTCAGTGCAAGGAGTCAGATTATGGAACGATTTTGGACCTGAATTAAAATCATGTACAAAGCTTGGACAATTTAAACAAAAACTAAAGGAAGAAATACTCCAAACATATTTACAAGACGACATGTAAACTCACATAAGGATTGACATTTCCAGCCTGTGTTGTGTTGTAGCTTAGTTTTTCTTTTTTCTCTGTGACACTATGTCTTAGATTTGTTTTTGAATAGTAACCGCTTAACTTAGACTAGCTCAGTTTTCTTTTTCTCTCAGTCATATTTTGTCTTAGCCTTGTTTTAAATTGTAATCGCTCTTGTCTTGTTTTCTCTTTTTTCTCCTTTGAATTCTTGGATGGAATATGGGTGGGCAATATAAGCTGCGGCTTCAGCCATCACCCATTTCGGATAACTCACGTGGAATTGTATAGTAGAAGGAGTCTTTGTCTAATTTGACCTTGTTGTTATATTATACAGTTTCTTTTAACCTGTAATGTACTATCCGAAATAAATAAATTCATTCATTCATTCATTCAAAAGATGTTCCATGGAGCTACAGGCTGTATTTTCCCCATGAACCGCCAAGCGGACCCTGACCTGCCAGGCTGGAGTTTAAATGTCAGAAGGCGCCGGATTCGTTGATCGTTTCGTCGTAAAAGGAAACGGGAAGGGGATTGGTCGGTGAGGGAGGTTGGAGGAGGCGGGACTGAACCAAGCCCGTCAATGGGCGGACTCTACGATTGGTCGGTAGTAAAATGACGCCACACTTCTCAGCAGGGGCGGAGCTACTGACCAATTGCGTAAAGCTGGGACGTTCTTTAGAAGCTCGCTTCTTCTTACCGGCATTTCATATCTACCCGGAACCGGGAAGAGAGCGCTTTGGGGCTCTATTTATTTATTTATTGTAATTATCTCCTAATTTACTGGAGCTAAACATGCTCGGTTTGTGCCTTTACGTCCCCGTTTTCAACTCTGACCAGGTTGAAGTGGAGTATTTCGAGTCTAATGGACTTCCGTCGGAGCTCAAGTCTCTGTTCAACAAGCTGAGCGTCTTCCTGCCGTCTCAGGAGTTCTCAGCCTACCAGCGATGGAGAAAAGTAAGATACAGTTTAGAACTATTGGAGTTCAACACTGTTTCACAGACGCTGTGTGTACCCGAGTTGATAATTTCGTCAGTTTCAGGCATCCGTAATCAAACAAAATCCTGTCTTTTGTTGTAGGTAGAGTACGCGCCAGTAGTAAAACGCCTTACGACTAGGCCGCAAAAAGACCGGGTTCTAGAACGTGCGCCATAGATACGGAACATATGCTCTGCTGAAATTGTATTTAATTACAGCAATTTAAACTGACATGAATTAATATTATCGACAGCAAATAGAGGTGTATTTAATTCAGTCTTAACTATAAACTAGTTTGAACCGGCGCGAGGTGCAGCAAGTCCGGCTCACGTGGCAAATCCTTGAAATGAATGACTTGACTTGGTTTCGTTTTAAATGTGTGGGGAACTGGGGAAAAAAACGATACAAACGCGTAAAAATTACCTTGAAAGTTTAAAGTGGTTGCCAACCAGGTACCGATATTCCGAATGTACATTTTAATTTCTATTTTTTTTATTTATTTAAAAGTTCTTGCAAATTCCTTCTGGGGTGTAACTCCTGCGTGTCTTGAGCAACTCGATCTGGCGAAGCCGCGCCGTGACGCATCCTTCAGCAACTCAGTCCGACACTGACCTTTGTCTGCTGGTATGTTGAACATCAATTGCTATAATAGTTTAGAGCTTTTCGGTTTTATTTTATATGTGTATAAAATGGTGAATACAAGTGGAGTGAAAAATGGTCTGGCTAACTCTGATGTTGTATCGTGTGGCTGAAGAGAGCATCTTAAAGTCGTTCCAAGGTTTAAACCCTGTGGGGGTCAGGACGGCCAGGGCTTGTAATGGCATCAGCCACGATGATGATGATGATGAAGAAGGCCTCGCCATTCTGATGTGGGAGACGAGTTGAGGATAGCTGGCTTGGAGGCATTTTTCTATCTCAAGTTGGTTCTTAAGTCTAAACATTAACTTCCCTGTAAGACACTAAAGTGTGACTCATGTTCCTTCTGAAATAATTTGGAATTTCTCATTTCTGCATTAATGGCTGATAGATGCTATTGATTTATGGTGTTCTTTTTTTTTTTTTTTTAAGTATTCCAGTACTTATCAATAAAATGGCTCATTTTATGTATTTGGCACAGATGAAATGTGTCATTGTACAAATGGAATTGAGACCGATGGAGAAAGTATTCTCAATCACATTTATGAACTTGGGCCAGTAGTATCCTATGTCTGAGGAGGTCTGAACCTAGACTGGATTAAAGAGGTTGGCAGGTCAGTTGTTGGGTAAAATCAAAAATAGATCAGAGTGTTAGTACCTAATTATCCCCAGGATAAACTCACGATGTCCAAGTCACTTTGAAGGAGAGGACTGCGACATGTCAAACTGGTCACACTGCTGCCCTCTGGGGTCATAAGACACAAGCTGGGGGGACACCTTTATCTCCAGTATCATATTCAGGGCTGCATGACTGGTTTTATTTGGCACAGCTAATAATTTGGCAGACGCTAGAGGTGCTTGGGGCATTTTGAACCTTCTGTACTCATTTCAGATCACACTATTAAGCCATGTCACGGGAAATGACTGATGCAACCTGCTGCAAAATGCCAACCCCTGTTAAAACAATATAATTAACTGGATTTTCTTCAATAACACTTGGTTCTTAATCTCTTCATACCCCTCATTAAAAGTTCTTTTCTGCCTTTATTTTTTTTTCATTGCAGAAAACATTAAAAAGGGAAGAAAGTGGCTCGGATGGACAGCTGGACTTCGAAGAGTTTGTTCACTATCTACAAGATTATGAGAAAGACCTGAAACTTGTGGTGAAGAGTCTCGACAGGAAGCATGCAGGTATAAGGCTGCAGGAACTGAAGGTTTTGAGTTTCCTCTCACATCAGTAGTTTCAAGTTGTACCCTGTTCTTACTGCAGTTTTAGTCTGAGGTGGTGACATTACTGATTTTTGTCAATTTCCTTTTAAGGCCGTGTTGATCTAAAAGAGTTTATGCAGTCGCTGCGTGACATTGGCGTGCATATTTCACCTGAGCATGCAGTGAAAGCATTGAAGAGGTAATTTTACTTTAAATGCTGTGAAACTGTGGATTGTTGTAGGAAGCTCAACATCTCGTCCTTGTTTTCGTTTTTTAGTATGGATAAAGATGGCATGATGACGATCAGCAGTAAGGACTGGAGCAAGTACCCGATGGTGGAGAAGACGGAGAACATTCCCGAGATCATCCTTTACTGGAAACACTCTACAGTGAGTTTTCATTATTGCTCACACAGAACAAGATGCAGAAAATGATCCAGAGAAGGAGATGTATGGATGGCAAAAGCTGGGGGGGGGGGGGGGGGGTAAATTAATGCACAAACTACTTTGTAGAAATTATTCTTTTTTTTTTTTTCTTTTCTTATTTTATTTGCTCCTTATGGTGGGTCAGGCCAGTGCCTTGCATGGCAGCTCTGCCACCATCAGTGTGTGAGTGGGTGGATGGCAGGATCTGTAAAGTGCTTTGGTCATCCAGAGATGAGTAAAAAACACTATATAAGTGGATGCCATTTACCATTTTATTTTAATGAGAATTGATGAAAAAAAAAAACAAACCCACAGGCTCTTAAATCTGTAGTGTGAATTAGTCCTGTCTGAAACAAGCTGGTCAGTTTAGCTCCAAATTCCCCAAAAGGCTTCATATATGCAGACTGTGCGTCAGCAATTAAGCTCCATTAGCCCATGAAAGGAACTGGGCCAATTTCTGTAGGATTATGTTGGCAGGATTTGTTTCGCTGTTATGTAAAGGCAGGCAGACGTCAGTCAGCAGGTGCAGACTAGTGCAGCAATGCAGCACGGCTCCCGCCGGAGGACATGGTGATCTCCCGTGCTGAAAGTTATTTCAGTGCTGTGAGATTTAGTGAGACCACAGACGGGCTGAAATGAGGCCAAGAACAGAACTGGAGTTACTCTGAGATTAGGGGGCAGTTCAGGCTGTAAAAAGTCAGGTGCTGAACTGTGCGCTGGCTCGACTGTGGACATTGAACCTGTGACCTAAAGAGGGTCTTTATCTGAATGTACTAGGAAGCTGTAGATGGTCTCTGATTGGGTCAGGGCAATAAAAAATGTTGGTTCATTGAAAGTTGTGTAACTGAAGTAAAACCAAAAGGAGCACCACTTTTTAAATTGAATTACTGACATAAATTAACTTTGTGATGATATTCTAATGTATTGAGATACACCTGTCCATCTACTACAAGCATGGCTCTCTGGCCTCCATGCTGGACTTGTAAAACATTGCTATAGTGGAATAAGCCAGTGAAAACAAAGTTTGTAGTTGGTAACTGTCACAGCTTAACTGTGGCTGTTGAGTCTTGTGACATGTGCTGCTTTTTCAGGCTGCATCTGTGGTTGAACGTAGAAGCGTTAAATCACAACCAACGATCAAAAATGAACAATATGGAGGACAACAATATGATCATAGAACAATATGAATGTCCGCATGACCCTGAACACTGCTATGTCTTCATTATTAAACTATAGGAAATGATTCTAGTTCCATCTGTCTTGTCATTGCCAGATATTCGATGTGGGCGAGAACTTAATGGTCCCAGATGACTTCACCATTGAAGAGAAGCAGACGGGGATGTGGTGGAGGCATCTGGTCGCAGGTGGAGGAGCTGGAGCAGTTTCAAGGACCTGCACTGCCCCCCTAGACCGACTCAAAGTCATGATGCAGGTAAGAGGACCACACTAAACCTCTACTAGCTCTTCAGTAGGAGTAGTTTGAAAATTGTGAGCAAGTGGTGGAAGTCTTGTCAGCTCATCGTCCTTATGACCAAGCTCTTGGGCAACTTGCATAAAAATCTGCTCAGATTTTAACATTTATTGATTTATATTTTAATGATCGTTTAAGAGCTTCCTTTTGATCTACTTTTATAACTGCTGATGGCACAATCAAGTTTCTCAAGAAACTTGAGAGAGATTGCTCAAGAATGTGTTGGATAAATGGTTCTAAATGAGTTAATGTTTAATAGTGTGTAAGAGCAGAGGGGCAGAGTTCAGAGCCCGATGGTCTGCCCATTCTCCAGCCATCAGCCAATCACAACTCTACCAATGGCCGTCACACCTCGGCCCACATAGTAATTGGCGTCATCGGGTAGTCATGAGTTGAAGGACAGGCTGTACTGACATGAGCTGTGCCAGCCGCCAGGTGGAAGAGAGACTTTGCACCAGATCAGTGGGGAGTGTTACACCCTCGTTTCTCAACAATCAAGCAAATGTACCTGACCCAGTTGGCTTGGAATTTGTAGGGAAAAAGCCTATGGGCCACATGCCAGCATGCACCATTTAGCCCCAAATTTCAACTATTTTCATGATGGGTGAAGAGCTATGTAGTGTTTTGTTTTTGTTTTTTTTTCCCAATAACTTTAAAAAAGCCACTTGTTCCAACGTGATAAAAACCGCATAATATACATAAAATAGTACTTTAAAATTCAGAAAGTGACTTGAAACAACCATCAGATCAAAGAAAAATGTGGGCTGAATTCATAATTAATACAGCCCTAAATATTTACTCTTTTTAGTTTGTTTGCATGTATTTGATCGTCCACAGAGCTGAATAATTACACTGAAACTGCATTTAATGTCGCCTTATTCAGCTGTGCTGCTTTGTTGTGTAGCCAACTCTGGTCTCACTCTGGTTCTTGTTTTTTAAATCGGATGTCGTTTTCCCCTTTCTCCCCTCAGGTTTATGGGTCTCGAACCAACAAGATGTGTATCATGAGTGGGCTGGTGCAGATGATCAAAGAGGGTGGCATGAGGTCACTGTGGAGGGGTAATGGGGTGAACATCATCAAAATCGCTCCAGAGAGTGCCCTGAAGTTCATGGCTTATGAGCAGGTACGTTGGAGACTCCTGCTGTGTAGCTTTGCGCCCTTGATGTCATTCACTAATTTGGCTTTTTTGGCTCTTGCAGATTAAGCGTTTAATCGGCAGTGATAAGGAGACTCTGAGCATCTTGGAGCGGTTTGTTGCAGGTTCTTTGGCAGGCGTAATCGCCCAGAGCACAATCTACCCCATGGAGGTGATTATCACTTTAATTGGATCTAATTTGTAGCTGTGGGGACCGGCGAGTTAAATGGAGCTGACGTTCTCTGTACTTCATCCGTCCACAGGTGTTGAAAACTCGTCTTGCTTTGAGGAAGACCGGGCAGTATGCTGGCATCTCTGACTGCGCCAAGCAGATTTTCAGGAGGGAAGGACTTGGAGCCTTTTACAAAGGATACGTCCCCAACATGCTGGGCATCGTTCCCTACGCGGGCATCGACCTTGCTGTGTACGAGGTGAGCTGTCACAAGTGTCCGTTTTAAAAGCTGGCCAAACCCACAGAATCCACTTTTAATTCCTGAAGTGCTTCATGTTTCCTCTGTGTGCGGTGGTTAAGGTTCTCTGTAAATAACCCGACTCTTTGTGTCCACAGACACTGAAGAACACGTACCTGCAGCAGTACAGCACCAACAGCAGTGACCCCGGACTCTTGGTCCTCCTGGCCTGTGGCACCGTGTCGAGCACCTGTGGTCAGCTCGCCAGTTACCCCCTGGCTCTGGTCCGAACTCGCATGCAAGCACAAGGTAATCATTTGTTCTTTTAACTTTTTCAATTCCTGAATATTTGAAATAGTTTTCTGGTGATAGATGACCGTTTAGTTTCCTGGTGCCCAAATCTGGTCTTGGATAATTTTAGAAAATGCTATATGGACAAAAGTATTGGGCCCCGTCTCGTGATCATTAAATTCAGGTGTTTGATTCCAGGGAAATCTTGCTGCTTCAGTCATGTCCCAGCATGACTGTGCCTCAGTGCACAAAGCAAGGTCTATAAAGGCATTTTGGTGCAGAAGAACTTCAGTGGCCCACACAGAGCCCTGACCCGTGGGATGAACAGGACAGCCGGTCCAACATCAGTGTCTGACCTGAGAAATACTCTTCTGGGTGAATGGGCAAAAGTTCCCACAGGCACACTTTGAAGTCTAGTAGAAGGCTTTCCCAGAAGCGGGCTCATATCGATGTTTATGGATTTGGATGCCATGTCATAAAAGTAATAAAAGCCCCAGTACTTTTGTCCATATAGTGTACTTTCAAATACCAGTTCAGTCTGTCTGACCAATGAAAGGCAACACTGACCAGATGAATTTTTACACATTTAATAAGTAGAATACAGGTGGCAACTGTTTCTAACACTGTAAAAACTAAATGTTAATAGATATTGGTATATGTTGGCTTGTAAGCAAAAGCCTCATTTTCTTATGATGAAATAAACTGGAAGACGTTTGGCCCCGAGCCTGGTTCTGCTGGCGGTTTCTTCCTGCTAAGAGTTTTTCCTCTCCACTGTTGCCAAGTGCTGCTCACAGGGGTCACCTGATTCTCGCTGAGGTCTTTCTGCAATTGTGGGTTTTTGGGCAGCACGGTGGGGCAGTGGTTAGCACTGTTGCCTTACAGCTAGAAGGTTCCAGGTTCAAATCCCCAGGCTGGCAGGGGTTGGAACCTTTCTGTGTGGAGTTTGCATGTTCTCCCTGTGCTGCGTGGGTTTACTCCGGGTGCTCCGGTTTCCTCCCACAATCCAAAGACATGCATGTTAGGTTAATTGGCTGTTCTAAATTGTCCCTAGATATCTGTTTCCTATAGGCCCTTAGAATAGAGGGTTAGTACTAGTGAAAGCGCTTTGAGTGGTCTTTGTGAGTAGAAAAGCGCTATATAAGTGCAGGTTAGTTAGTTAGCCTTTCCCTGACAGTTTAAAAGTGGTGTGAGATGACTGTTGTGAAATGGTGCTATATAAAGTTGAAGTTGTTTTTGCTGCTAGTCTTTCATTGGCTCAGCTTTAATCGCAGTGTCTAAGTGTGACTCTTCTTTTCTTTCCAGCTGCCACCGAGGGTTCCCAGCAGCATGTGACCATGTCGGGGCTCTTCAGGCAGATCCTGCAGACCGAGGGCCCGACTGGGCTCTACAGAGGCCTGGCACCCAACTTCCTCAAAGTCATCCCCGCCGTCAGCATCAGCTACGTGGTGTACGAGCACCTGAAGACCCAGCTAGGTGTAACGTCACGTTGAAACCTGACCCACCCCCCCATGTACCCCCGCCAGTGAAGCAACCCTGCACACTGAGAATACCACTAGGAATCCCACCAGGGGACTTGTAACCCCTCTGGAGGTTTGTGGAGCCACCTCATTCTGTGAATGTCAGCTGATGGAACGCGAGAAGGGACGGTGGAGGATATGGACTCTGTGAGCTCAGGACTCTCTGCTATTTATATTTCTAAAAGAGGACAGTGAACGGCAACTGAATGTGAACTCCGGACCAAATGTTTTTGCTCTTGCACTGCTGGTGAAGCATTATGTACCACTGCTGTGAATCTGGGGGGGGAGCTATATAGAAATGAGTGTTTCTCAGACTGGATTTTTGCACAAGTGTTTGGTTCCCTCCACCCTTCTCCTGAATGAATGACTAAATAGTATTTATTTCCAGCCAGCCTGTATTTTTTTTTTTTTCCCCTAGATGACTATTGTATGAAGAGCCAAATGTGCAACAGTAATTTATGAGTGCAGCAAGGAGGAAAATGCCTTAATGTGTCACACTACATGTTCAAAATATTAATGCACAAAGTTCAGCTCAGGTTTAAGAGCAAGATGAGTGTTCAGAGCACAGGATCACGGTATTTATTATGCTTATAGGAAGGAGGAACCAAAGATTCATGATGCACTTTAATCAATGCTACAACTATCACATGGATACGGTTTGTTTTTCATGGACCATTTTGATGCAAATAAATGCAGATTATTTTAAATGCAGGTTGTTACGTTTACTTTTTTGTACATGACATGGAGGAGAATGAGTGCTGGATGTTGTCCTCTTCAGATTATTGTAATGGTTTCTTGATATTCACTTGGAACACAAACGGTGGAATAAGGTGCCCGTCATTCATGAAGTCCAAATACGCAGGTATGAATTCAGCTTAGACGAGTCTGTCTTATTCATCAGGATTATTTCTAACATGAAGCAGGTTTTCACAGCCCTTCAGTTTTTTCCAGATTGCAGTGAAAATGATAAAATAATTTCACCTTGAAGGTACAGTCAGTGTGCATTAGACAAAAGTACCAGTTTTGTTTTTTTGTTTTTTAAAGGATTGTAGAATAGGTGCTTATATGGAAATGCTTGTTAAAACTCCTGATAGACAAAGCAGTTCAGTTTCTTACCGTTTTAAATTTGTCTTGTTGAGAAAATTAGTTTTCAAAGAACCCACCCAGCTGTGGTCATGCTGATCAGCATAAATCCTAATTATTTTAACCAAATCTTTGTGCTATTTTGCTTCAGATAAAATAAACCTTTATTAGTCCCACAATGGGGGGGGGGGGGGGGGGGTCACAAGATAATCCACAATAGTCAGTCTTGGGAATCCTGGACAGTTGCAGTTTATCACTGATTCTCAGAAGCTTCACTACTGTAGAAAGTGCCAAAAACGATAAGAAGAAGCAGACTGAAGCATAATGTGCCGTCAGTAACGGAGAGAATCTGGCCTGATGACATCAGTACTGTCATCTGACCACGTGCACGGTCTAGATGCAGACCCACTTGAGGATCATTGTGCAGGAGTTTGCCAAACACTGCCCAGGACAGGAATCAGCAGCCTGGACTACACAAAGAGCCACTTTAGATTTTTTGTTTAAAAAAAACAACAAATGGATGGAGCCACAAAACTATCTAAAACTGAAGTGAAGCAGCAGAGTTACAAAAACAATCTGCCCTGACGACATCAGCATTAAGAGTTTTTCTCAGAAATTTGCAGCAGTTTTTCCTCACATTTCGCAATTTTTTTTTTTTTAAAACAGACTTTGTTCTCATAAAAATGACTTTTTGGGGGGTAAATTTGTGACTTTCAGGTTAAAATGCAGCCAAATGTGCCACAGTTTTCTAACAAAACTGCAGCTCCCCCATGAGTACCTTTTTCTGACTTTTCTTGGAAATTTGTGGATTTTTTTGTCACAAAATTGTAGCATTTTCCATAAATTTTGAATATTTTTGGCACAAATTTTCAACTGTTCTCAAATTTACATTTTTTTTGTGTAAATTTGTTAGCTTTCACTGGGGAAACTACAGAATTTTGTCGATAAATTTCTCACATTTTTCTCATAAAACTAACTTTTTCCAGGTAATTTTTTTCCCCCAGAAATTCTGTGACTTGTTTCTTGTAAATCATAGTCATGCTTTCCTCATATAATTGCAGGTTTTTCTCTAAATTTGCAATATATTTAAAAACAAATTCCAGGTTTTCTCATTTTTTGCTTTAATTTGCTTGATATTTTTCTTATGGGTGTGCATCTTTTCTTGCAAATGTGAGGGGTTTTTTTTCCCCTCAAGGCCTCAGGGGGCCACTGGTGTAGGGCAGAAGAGCCACATGTGGCTCCAGAGCAGCAGGTTGCAGACCCTTGGCGTAGGAGTAATAATTTCCTAGAAATCATAAGTGCCCGGATCTTCTGGCCTTTAACAATGACCTTGAGCACAACCTTGATGCAGACCCACCTGATGTATGGAACAAATCTGGTGGCAAAAACATTTTGAAAGTGTGGAAAAACTCTGTAAGTTACAAGGTTTATGGTTATGAAATGTTTTTTACAGTTACAGAATTTTTCTACGGTTATTATTTTTACAGTGACAAATCTTTTCGGCACCATTCTGACTCCTAAGTCTGATTGGATGGTGACAGATCGATCATAATGCTCCCTGCCCAATCAGAGTGCAGATGGGTTGGACAGCCTTCAAGGCAAGACTGCTGGACCCAGTCTCAGCCTCCTCCCTAAACCCTCCAGCCCTGAGCCCTCATAGACTCGGGCTGCAGCCACCAGTAGTGCTCGAGTGTGCGAGTCTGTGAGGGGATGAAGTGCCTCCAGATGGTAGGAATGGGACACCCTTTGTTACCTTGGCAACACAAAGTTGTTGTTTTTTTTTTTTTTAAATTTACTTTATTAAAGAATTAAGAAACAAAAATAGTGTAAATAAGATCACAAAATAAAATCCATCCAACAGATTCCAGACAAAACTAAAATCAGAAACAAACAGGGTTTATTGACAAAGGATCAAATGATCCTGAAAGTTCAAGGCTGTGTGTGTTTCAGGGTCTTTAGGGGTTTTTATGTAACTTCTTGAAATAAAACCCCAATTCTATTTTAAATTATTGCATTCTCCTGCATTTTTGCCCATCTATATTTATAATTGTAATATTTTCTTATTGAAATAAATGGCATCAAATTGTTCTTATTTAATTTTCAGTGTTACCATTTCGATAAAAATATATCTTGCTAACCTACTGTATTTATTTTAACTATACTTTTAATTTGTGTGAAAACATGTGACCGACTATTGTGGGTGTTATAAAGGGATTTTATAAGAGTGGCATGATGACGTAGCCAGCTGGTACCGTCATCACGCCGACATAAGGGAGGAGTTGGCCATGTTATGGTCTCAAAACTGACTTGCCCTCGGTAGGTACAGTTTATTTGTACAGTGGCATGAAAAAAGTGTTTGCCCCCCTCCTGATTTCTCATTTTTTATATGTTTGTCAAACTTAAATGTTTCAGATCATCAAACAAATTTAAATAGACAAAGATAACAGAAGTAAAGACAAAATGCAGTTTTTAAATGAAGGTGTTTATTAAAGGTAAAAAAAAATAAAAATCCAAACCTACATGGCCCAGTGTGAAAAAGTGACACCCCCCCCCCCCCCCCGTTAAAACATAAATTAACTATGGTTTATCACATCTTTGGAAAGCTGAGTTCAATTTCTCTAGCCACACCCAGGCCTGATTACTGCCGCACCTGTTCTCAATCAAGAAGTCACTTAAATAGGACCTGCCTGACAAAGTGAAGTAGACCAAAAGATCCTCAAAAGCTAGACATCATGCTGCAATCCAAAGAAATTCAGAAACAAATGAAAAACAAAGTAATTGAGATCTATCAGTCTGGAAAAGGTTATAAAGCCATTTCTAAAGCATTGGGACTCCAGCAAACCACAGTGAGAGCCATTATCCACAAATGGCGAAAACATGGAACAGTGGTGAACCTTCCCAGGAGTGGCCGGCCAACCAAAATTACCCCAAGAGTGCAGCGACGACTCATCCAAGAGGTCACAAAAGACCCCACAACAACATCCAAAGAACTGCAGGCCTCACTTGCCTCAGTTAAGGTCAGTGTTCATGACTCCACCATATGAAAGAGACTGGGCAAAAATGGCCTGCATGGCAGAGTTCCAAGATGAAAACCACTGCTGAGCAAAAAGAACATAAAGGCTTGTCTCAGTTTTGCCAGAAAACATCTTGATGATCCCCAAGACTTTTGAGAAAATACTCTGTGGACTGGAGAGACAAAAGTTGAACTTTTTGGAAGGTGAGTGTCCCATTACATCCGGCATAAAAGTAACACAGCATTTCAGAAAAGGAACATCATGCCAACAGTAAAATATGGTGGTTGTAGGAGTGATGGTCTGGGGCTGTTTTGCTGCTTCAGGACCTGGAAGACTTGCTGTGGTAAATGGAACCATGAATTCTGCTGTCTACCAAAAAATCCTGAAGGAGAATGTCCAGCCATCTGTTTGTGACCTCAAGCTGAAGCGCACTTGGGTTCTGCAGCAGGACAATGATCCAAAACACACCAGCAAGTCCACCTCTGAACGGCTTAAGAAAAACAAAATGAAGACTTTGGAGTGGCCTAGTCAAAGTCCTGACCTGAACCGATTGAGATGCTGTGGCATGACCTTAAAAAGGCCGCTCATGCTCGAAAACCCTCCAATGTGGCTGAATTACAACAATTCTGCAAAGATGAGTGGGCCAAAATTCCTCCACAGCACTGTAAAAGACTCATTGCCAGTTATCACAAACGCTTGATTGCAGTTGTTGCTGCTAAGAGTGGCCCCACCAGTTATTAGGTTTAGGGGGCAATCACTTTTTCACACAGGGCCATGTAGGTTTGGATTTTTTCCCCCTTAATAATAAACACCTTCATTTAAAAACTGCATTTTGTGTTTACTTGTGTAATCTTTGTCTAATATTTCAATTTGTTTGATGATCTGAAACATTTAAGTGTGACAGAAAAAAAAGAAAAATCACGAAGGGGGCAAACACTTTTTCACACCACTGTATACGTTGCTACGGGCTGCGGTTGGCTTGAAGGCAAGGCGCCAAATAAAGTTGGCTTTTTCTTCCTTTTCAGAGAGGACGACTCCCGCCAACAGTCCCCTTAAGTAAGCACGGTGTGATGACGTCACCCTGCCTGCATCCTCACGTCCATGCTGCCTATTGTCAATAGGTCAGTATCTAACAAGCACCATGCTAGAAGGTAAAAACTGCCTTTTCTTAAGAAGGCCCTGTTATGTATGGAAGTACCTGGTGATGAATGAGGCAAGATGAAGTTGGCGAACACATCTCTATTAAAGATGGAACACAGCGGTAACACGGCAGGCACCTGGCGTGGGCACCGGTGTCAAAGAGGCCGTAACATGGTGGCCGGCCCACTATATAGGGCAGTGCAGTGACGCGACAGGAAGTCCACGTCACCACACTGCACTTCACAGTAAAGTGCCCCTTTTCCATATACCACAAGGCTCGGCTTGGGCTTGAACCCACAACGTCCCAGCAGTGCTCTACCACTAGGCCACCACTCCGGTCAGTTCAGAATGTAATAAAAACAGCCACAAATTTATGAGAGAAAAGGTAATAAGCAAAAACAAACAAAATGTGAGAAATTTTCCACAAAAAGAAAAGTCACAAAATTATGAAGAAAAAAAAAGCTGTAAATTTATGTGGTCAAAAATCACAGATTTGTATGGAAAAACTTTTTAGGTTACAGGGAAAAAAAAGTTATTGGGCAGAGCGGTGGCGGAGTGGTTAGCACTGCGGCAGCACAGCAACTCACCCTAGGTCGGGGGATCCTGGGTTCGATCCCAGCCCCCGACCAACAGTGATCTGTGTGGAGTTTGCATGTTCTCCCCGCGTCTGCGTGGGTTTACTCCGGGATTTCTCCGGTTTCCTCCCACATGCCAAAAACATGCAAGTTAGGTTAACTGGCATCAAAACTGGGGATTCTAAACTGTCCTTAGGTGTGACTGTGAGAGTGAATGGTTGTCTGTCTCTCTGTGTTGGCCCTGCCATGGACTGGCCATCTGTCCAGGGTGGACCCTGCCTCTCGCCCACAGATGCTGGGATAGGCTCCAGCCCCCGTGACCCGAAAAGGATTAAGCTGAAGAAGATGGATGGATGGAAAAAAAGTTATTTATTTAAAAAGGATCATAAAAGTATGTGGGGGGAAAAATGAGCAAAATGGTCACAAAGTGGGAGGGCAAAAACTCACAAACGCAATTGTTGCTACTCAAGTAACTTTTTAGTAGATACTGTAAGGCCGGGGCTGTGTTGGGGGGGGGGGGGGTGTCTGCCGGCATGCTTGGGCTGCGGAGGATTCAGAGAGTGTTATTATTCCTGTGTTATTGTGTTATAAGAGCAGTCAGAGCAGTGATCGATCATGTGTGTCTCCGTAAGTGAGACGGGGGTCTGTGTGAATGACCCCCCCTCCTGTCTGTGTTGAGTGGGGGGTGTTTCGTCACAGTCATCTCTCCTTTCTTGTGTGAACCCTCACAGCGTCACAATACTTCATTACTGTTACTCAAGCACTTTTCTGGCGAACAATCTTACACGTACCAGAAAGGCCCCGCTGCAACCGAATGGTTCCAACGTTAATATGCAGGTTTCACTTCGCACAGTTTGTCCTACATGGGGCTACCGTATCAAAACACGGAAGTGCAGAAATTTATTAAGAAGTATGAATGAGACTGGAACTTAATGATATTTTCGATTCACCAGTGCCACTAGCTTTACGTTTACACGTTTATGTTCTCCATGTGTATCTGCCGACACGATTAAAGGCGAGTTCTGTCCTTGCTATGTCTTTCTTTATATCAGTATCGCAAAGCTAACCTTTGTAACTTGCTGCGAGTTAGCCGCTGTGCTAACGCTGACCGGTTAAAATGGCGAAGAACGTGTTCAGGAGCGGCTTTCTGGTCCGGGCGTCACACACGCTCCTCACCTGGATAACAACGCTCATCCTGTTCCTGCACAACACCGGTGAGTAACGGGGGGCAGTCCGGGCTCAGCGTGGGGAGCAGGACCCACACAGCCTGGGCTGGCTACTGACGAGCATTCAACCCACAAGTCACTTTTACATGAAAAAACAGGAAATCACATTTTATTAAACTCACACATAGAAGATGACATGAAGTGTATGTTATTATTTCCACAGGCTTGTAGTGTTTAAGTCATTCTGTCATGTGTGCCTGCTGCTGTAATGTAATTCAACTTTATATAAATAAAGTTGAATTGAATTGACCGGTTATGTGAGGATTCTCTCCAGCCTTTCATCTGCCTCGGTGGTCTGGATCAGCATCATATGACCCCGTTTACATGGTCACGTGCAAACCGATTATAATCAGCTTTCTGGAGTTACCTAACTATCCAAGCTGTCATGTAAACACAATAAATTGATTATTTTAAAGGCCATTAACGGTTCATGAGAAAACAGATTAACACACCTAGTGTGGAAGATGTGTTCAATGACGAGACATGAGTGTATTTCTCAGGTTCGGCTTTATTGCAGAACACATTCATCCAACATTCTCAAAAAGCAAGAAGAGGCAGAATAATATTACATCACACTCTTATACCTCCGGAGGATCTAAACCTACATGTTTTTAGTATGCGGGAGGAAACCGGAGAAATCCCGGAGTAAACCCACGCAACACGGGGAGAACATGCAAACTCCACACAGCTCACTGTTGGTCGGGGGCTGGGATCGAACCCACGATCTCATGATCCCCGCGATCCCCCGGCCGAGGGTAAACTGTGCTGCCACAGTGCTAAACCACTGCGCCACCGTGCAGCCAAGTCAACTCAAGCCGGGCTTGAGTCTGTTTATGCAAATTAGCTCCCTTCTGCCCCCCAAATCTAGCAAAAAAAGCTTCTCATTTTTTTCCAGCACCCTGAACGGTCCATCATAAGGCGGTCTCAGCCCTGGGCGTTGTGCATCATGTCTAACAAAAACAAACTCTGCGTTTTTTAAAGCCTCTGGCACAAAAATGCGTGGAAAACTGTGATGCACTGGGCCAGGCAGCGTGTTTGATCCTGTGCCGCTCTGCAACAGCTGAGCGGGGGGGCAATTGGGTGCAGGATTTTCCGGGAGAAATTCCCCCGGCAAACGGAGAGGTTGTGCGAACACTAACTCCGCTGGGGAGGCTTGCAAATCCTCCTTAGGTGCAGAACGCAACCCCAATAAAACCCATGGCAGTTTGTCCACCCAATTTGTATCCGTGAGCGATGCTCTGAGGGCTGCTTTCAATGACCTATGAAAGCGTTCACATAAACCGTTGGCCTGCGGGTTATACGCGGTAGTGCGGTGTACCTTCACCCCTAAGCTGCGGGCCATAGACAACCAGAGTTCGGAAACAAATTGAGGACCTCTGTCTGACGTTATATCCGACGGAACTCCAAAACGCGCGACCCAAGCTGTTAAAAACGCACGCGCAACCTCTTCCGCCGTTGTTGACGCCAGAGGTACTGCTTCTGGCCAACGTGTGGTGCGGTCCACCATCGTCAAAAGGTGTGTGCGTCCTTGAGACGAGGGAAGCGGGCCCACCAGATCAACATGCACGTGATCGAACCGCTTAGCCGGGATGTGAAAAGGCTCCAAAGGGGCCCTCGTGTGCTTGTGTATCTTAGCCCTCTGGCACGCTACACAAGCTGCTGCCCATTCCTTGACCTGTTTGCGCAACCCCGGCCAGACAAATTTCTCCCCCACCATCTTGACCGATGCGCGCACCCCCGGGTGTGCCAGCGAATGGACCGAGTCAAAAACACGGCGGCGCCACGCGGCTGGAACCACGGGACGAGGCCGACCCGTGGAGACATCGCATATTAAGGGGGGCATACCTATTTGCTGCACCCTGTGCTCCAGCCTTAACCCTGTTGGTCCAGACTGGAGCGCGCGCACATCCGCGTCACCAACCTGCTCCGCAGCCATGTCTGCATAATCCAAACCTACGTGGACTGGGGCTGCGCGCGCTCCCGCGTCACTGCCCTGGCCCACAGCCACCGAGTCTGCCCCCACGTGGCCTGGCGTTGCCACAGCACGTGAGAGACAGTCCGCCACTACATTGTGTTTGCCTGCTACATGCTGGATATCGGTGGTGAACTCTGATATTGCGGCTAGCTGTCTTTGCTGTCGGCCTGACCAAGGTTCTGAGATCTTGGCCATCGCAAAAGTTAACGGTTTGTGGTCCACAAAAGCGGTGAAACGCTGCCCTTCCAGCCAGAACTGGAAATGGCGGATGGCCAAGTGTAGGGCTAAAAGCTCCCTGTCAACCGCGCTATATTTACGCTCGTTATCGCGCAGGGATTTGCTAAAGAACGCGAGAGGCTGCCAGGTCCCTGCCACACACTGTTCAATGACTGCCCCCACTGCTAGGTCAGAAGCGTCGGTGGTGAGCGCCAAACGGGCTGTTGGAACCGGGTGCGCTAACAGAACGGCGCTTGCAAGGGCTGATTTGACCTGGGAGAAAGCACGCTCCTGCTCCGGAGACCATTCGACCTTATTAGTGGGTTTTTGTTTTTTTAGTGCCGTGTACAGTGGCTGCATAAGCCGCGCTGCGCTCGGAAGAAACCGGTTGTAAAAATTAACCATTCCTAGAAACTCCTGCAGCGCTTTTATCGTTTGAGGTCGGGGGAAATCTGTTATTGCGCGCACTTTCTCAGGAAGGGGAACCGCTCCCTGTGGTGAAACGCGGTGCCCCAAAAAATCGATTTGCGCCACCCTGAACTGGCACTTCGCTGGGTTAATTATTAACCCGTGCTCTGCCAGTCTCCGAAAAACCGCTGTGAGGTGGGTTTCATGTTCGTCCTCGGACGTGCTGGCTACCAATATGTCGTCTAAATAGACGAACACGAAAGGCAGGTCGCGTAAAACAGCATCCATCATGCGTTGGAAAGTTTGCGTGGCGCCCTTTAACCCAAACGGCATGTGCAAAAACTCAAAAAGCCCAAACGGAGTTATTACCGCGGTTTTGGGAATATCCTGCGCGCGCACGGGAACTTGGTGGTAGCCGCGCACCAAGTCTATTTTAGAAAAAAATGCGCGCCCCCGCCAAATGAACTGAGAAATCCTGGATGTGCAGAATCGGGTAGCGGTCGTGTGCCGAGATGTTGTTCAACCTGCGGAAATCGCCACAGGGTCGCCACGAGCCATCAGCCTTTGGGACCATGTGTAACGGGGAAGCCCAGGGGCTGTTTGAGCATCTAATTATGCCCAGTTTTTCCAGGTTGGCAAATTCCTCACGCACTATGGCCAGTTTAGCTGAGTCCAAGCGCCGGGCTTTTGCAAAAACGGGCGGCCCAGTGGTGGTGATAAAATGCTCCACCCCGTGTTTGGCCACTGTCGCCGAAAACTTTGGAACTGTGAGTGCTGGAAAGTGAGTGAGCAGAGCATGAAACTTACCACCCGCAGCTGTGACGTTGGCGTGTGCAGTCGGCGGAGCCACCCGAGCTGTGCAGGGAATAGAATGAAAAGAAAGTGCATTAACCAGGCGTCTATTAGCAAGATCAACCAATAAACCATGTGAGCACAAAAAATCAACCCCTAACATGTTAAAACTGACTGCCGCTACAATAAAGGTCCACTCGAATGAACGGCCCTGTAAGGACAGACGCATGGTCCTCTCACGGAAGGTCTTAATCGCTGAGCCATTCGCTGCTGATACTGACACCCAGGGAGCTTTGGACGGCATCAGCCGTTCCGCGTAGGTAGGCGTGACGAAACTCAGCTGGGAGCCCGTGTCCACGAGGAATTGTTTTCCCGAGTGTGCATCTGTCAGGTAAAGCAGCTTATTTTCTTCTCCAAGGGATGCAGCTGCTACCGGCCCCCCGGTCTTGGCGTTTCCCTGACGCTTGAAGCGGCACGGTGGGAGACATCTGTGCGCCCTCTCCGCAAAACGGCGGTGGTAGAAACACAGGCCGACCTCAGCTCCGCGTCGCCTGAGGCCTGTCCTGTACTTGACATATAAAGCGCCATATGCATCTAATATGAAATATTCAGCTGAATCAGCAATAAAAAGTAAAATCTTAACTATGATGTGATAGAAACGATAGAAATAATAAGGAAGGCCGTTCAACTTTCACCAGTTTCAAGTTATTTCAGAGATAGTTGTGTTTATTTTTTTTGGAGGGGGGGTTGATTTGGAAGGGTACCAACCAATTGGTCCATGTTTGTCCAGATTTGTTCTATATACAGTATATGTGTGTACTGGTATAAAATAATATTTGTGTGTGCAGATGTGCGTAGATGTGAGGAGAAAGGAGAACTGCTGCTGCCAGCTCTATTCTTCCTGCTGGTCGTGCTGTCGGTGCTCTTATACTTTGCAGTTTCCTTAATGGATCCTGGGTTTGTTCTCTCTGAAAACGTCAAGGTAAACACACTTTAAAAAAAAAAAAAACAGTACTTATTATTTGTGTTTTTTTGTTTTGTGTCCCCAAGAGGATTTCTAAAGTGCCTAAAGGCCTGTACATACAGTACTCCTCTAGCTTGGTGTTCAGCAAGTTACTCCGCAGTAACAGAGAAATTTTTTTCTTTTTCTCGAGGTGGCAAGAACAGCTAATTCTCGCCAGGAGATTTCATACTTCATGAGAAACTCAAGTGCAGAACTCGTGGGAAATTCAGATTTCAAACCAATCACACAAGAAGAAAGTTCTGCCCAAATGATGTGTCAAGAGCACACTGCAAGAACTCCTGAACCAGGGCTGCAAGAAAAGAATGACACCATTTTTTCCTCGCAGCCCTGGGAGAGAGAACACATTTCTCTGTGCTTGCAGAGTACGTACAGGCCTTTACTCCTACCTGACTGTCTAGCAAGACACAGACTATAAAGAAAAGGCACGTTTTTTTTTTTTTTGAAAGTGCATCACCCTCAGCTCTGGACTGTAATATAATTTATCACTTTATGATAAATCTAAATTAAATAAGCCTTAAAAATGGGCATCAAAATCACAATTTTCTATTCATATTGAAGGAACTCTTGCCTTTATTACATGGTGTGGAGGAAATCTGTGGATTTTACAAGTGTGAGAATATACAGTACACTTGTATACAAAAATATACATTTTTCAGAAATTTCCGTCCCTTCACCCAGGACCAGTTTTTCTTTTGTAACCTTGCCAGGGACAAGCTGCCTCCACACCATAGCTCCTGGGATCACTGGGACACCACCTCTCCACCAGAACTAGCTCCTACTGACTCTTTGCATTTTATAAACTGCCAGCTCCTGGTCCAGTGTCTGGCTAAAGGGAGAAATTATTGTAGAAAGTTTAGCGCTGCAGAAATTAGAAGCAGTGATGTCAGATAAAACGTGCACCACTCTGTATCGTATTGATTTTTCCATAAAAAGTCACAGTACCTGCAGTGTGTGTCTGTTCTAGTCTACATTTGATCTGCGTCATCTGTGTTACGCAGGGCGTTCAGGGTCTGGATGAAGAGACAGAGTCGATGATTCCTGAGTCACCGACCCCTCGGCTGCGATACTGTGGATACTGTCTGCTGCAGGTAACGGGGCTGCTGTCAACATCTAACCCATCTACCAGTTTGTCACCTACATGCATTTCTTACGTAGTGTGTTTGTTTAGTCTTGATAGAATAATATCAAGGATTTTAAGGTTACTTTATTGTAGGTTGCAAAATGGAATGATAAATACTGGTTTAAAGCTGTAACATTAAACCTCAGAACACTGAGTATAGGACCACCATAGGCTGGACTGCAGAGTTCAACATGTAAAGTGCTCTGTGATCCAATGTTAGTTAGTGTTGTTAGTTCATATAATACTGCAGTCTGCAGCTCCAAAGCCACTCCTTGCCCATAACTGGTGGCTCCTTGTAGCTTTGATCAAAAAAGTCTCAAATTTATGACAGAAAAGTTGCAAATTTATGATTAAAAAGGCTGTTTTTTATGAAAAAATTCAAATTAGAATAGAATAGGCTTCATTGTCATTGCACAGTAGTACAGTACAGCGAAACTGTGGGTGCTCCACTAGGCTACTGCACAATAAAGTAAGAGAGAAGAATTTGAATAAAACACAGTTACAGAACACACGATTAAACATATGACTGAAATGAAAATAAAAATAGCCCAACAGGTATAGACACCGGTACGGTAGTGGCTTCACGGATGGACTGTGTACATAAGAGTGCAGAAGACACGACTGAGTGAAATGGCCCAAGCATTATGGAAAATATGTATAGTAGTGATTTCACGGATGGGTCAGTTTACATGAAAGTGAGGAGTGCAAAGACAGGTGAGTTATTATGACAATTAAAAAGTCTTCAGTTCTGTGCATGTGAGCATTCAGAGGGAGGGGGTGGGGCCTCTGACTGTTTGCAGTTCGGATGGCCCACTCTTCCTAAGGGGGGTGTAGGCAGGTATTAGAAGCAGAGAGAGATGGTCTGATTGTCCAAGGTGGGGGAGGGGGGTGGCTCTGTAGGCATTCAATTCACAAGAAAACACCTGAAAGTTCATGAATAAAACACAAATTTAAGAGAATAAAGCTACAAATATGTAAAAAAAAAATTTCTCTTACTGAAGTTGACAAACTGGTTTATACTGCAGCTTGGGTCCACAACTGAGCTTTTGATTTAGAAGGATAATGCAGTTCTTTTGAAGATGAGTTATGTGCAATTCTTCTGAGTAGTCATGAAATTACCATGAGTACCCGGTGGTCTGGCTTCTCTCCTTTTAAGGAACCAGGGAGGAGAGCTGAGCACACAGGACTGCAGTGGAGTGTAATGGACACATGTTTTGAGCCAGTTTTGGCCGTCTAAAAAATACTGGAACCTCAAAAACGTCACAGTACAAGAAGAGCTAACGCAGACTAATTCATACCACTTCATGTCTGCATCATGCAGTGCTTTACTGTACTTTGGCACTATATTTTTTACTGAAGAACACGTGCATTGCTGTGCAGTATGCCACTGTTGGATACTTTATGGAAACTCAGTTGTATGGAGGAGGGATACAGTGGCAGCTACCGTGCAATGCTGCGTAGAAAGTTAGATTTTCTTTAATGCTATAGTAAAGTACAGTTTGCAGATGTGAAGTGGTATGAGTAAGTTTGAGATTGCGCTCTCTTCAGTTGTGGAGTTTTGAAGCTTCAGTATTTTTTTGTTTTATTCTTTCTTATTAGAGAAAACAAACAGTGTCTCTGTATGACAACATAATAATCAATAATAATAATAAAAGCCCAGGATGTAATGTATAAAATCAAGAAATAGGCAAAACAGTTGAGCCACACATTGAAAACCAAACTGTTTTGTCTACAGAGAGAGTTTGTGAGGAACTAAAGTAGTCAAGAAAAGAATTCCATTTCTCAAAAAAAGAGATTCGACTTTCCTTTAACTGTTAAATTTATTTTTTTCTAATTTTTTGAGAAATGACATGATGTCTTGCAGCCTCAAAGAGCTAGATGGACATTTAGGTCCCCTCCAGGGGAGCTAACGGGGATGTAAAAGCCTGTACTTTGTGCTGCATAGACATTATCTGAAGGGGGAACACATGGAAATCCAAATACGGCCTTAAAGGCCCTGTCACACCTTGACGATTTAAGCAGCGTTTGCTAAAAGTATAAAACTGGTCTAAAATGCTGGCATACACTGAAATTGTCACTTTTGGCCAAATGTATCGTCTGTCCATAACGAGTTGGACATATACATAACATATTAGTAACTTACTGTATATAGAATATTTCCATAACTTATAAATAAAAAAAAAAAATCCAAGATGGCGCCGTGGATGGCAGCCACTGGCTTCTGCTCTCTGATGTTTTTGATAATTTTTTGTGTTTTTTTGGACTTCTGCTCTTCTGTCCGAGTCACCTATTCAAGGGAGGAACTACTTTCACTCAGACTACCTCCCAATGCAACTTCTCCGCCAGTTTCTACTGCTGATCTGAAGTTTTTTCAGTTGATCTTAGCTGTGGGAGCAGCGGCTATTGGCGCTGGCCGGAAACGAAGGCGGCGTGGTAAATGTGCCGGTGTGCTAGTCAGGCTGAAGAAACGAGGATTTCGCACGCCGCTCCCATCGATCCATCTGGCAAATATCCGCTCTTTGGCGAACAGAATGGATGAACTGCTGCTCCTGACTCACAAAAACTGGGATTTTAGCAGATCTGGCGCCCTTTGTTTCACGGAGTCCTGGCTGAGTGAACACATCCCGGACAGCGCGGTGCGCCTGGACGGATTCCAGCTGTTTCGCGCTGATCGCAGCCGAGAATTCTCTGGAAAGACTAAAGGTGGTGGAATCTGCTTCTACATAAACGAAGGTTGGTGTACTGATGTCACAGTGTTGAAGAAGTTTTGTAGCCCTAACCTAGAGTCACTGTTCATAAACTGTAAACCCTTTTATTCACCGCGAGAGTTCTCCTCATTTATTCTGGTCGGAATTTATATCCCGCCTGCTGCTTGTACAACGGGGGCACTGCAGCACCTCGCTGACCAGATAGCAGACGTGGAGGAAAAACATCCAGACTCTGCTTATCATTCTGGGTGATTTCAATAGAGCTAATCTCACAAATGAGCTTCCTAAATACAGACAGCACATTAAATGTCCCACCAGGGACACAAATACACTTGACCACTGTTACACAGTTTTAAGAAACGCCTATCATGCCGTCCCCCGTGCAGCTCTGGGTTTTTCTGACCACTGTCTGCTCCATCTTATTCCAACATACAGACAGAAACTAAAAACTTCCAAGTCTGTTGTAAGGACTGTGAAGAAATGGACTGAGGAATCAAAGCTGGAGTTACAAGCCTGCTTTGACTATACAGATTGGAGTGTTTTTGAAGCTGCAGCCATTAACCTAAATGAACTCACTGACACTGTGACGTCATACATCTGTTTCTGCGAGGACATGTGTGTGCAGACCAAAACCTTCTGCACATACAACAACAATAAACCCTGGTTCATTCCTAAACTGAAGCAGCTACGTCAGACCAAGGAGGAGGCCTACAGTACTGGTGACTGGACTCTGTACAAGCGGGCCAGAAACATGCTGACGAAGGAGATCAGGCTTGCTAAGAGGAGCTACAGTGTGAAGTTACAAAAAAACTTCTCAGCCAACAACTCTGCTTCTGTCTGGAGAGGCCTGCAGAATATCACCAACTACAGGAGACCATCCCCCCACCCTGTGGAAAACCTCCAGCTGGCTAACGACCTAAACAGCTTTTACTGCAGGTTTGAAAAGAACCTACAGTTCTCACCTCCCACCCACACAAAAGGATTATCTGCAGCCCCAGGAACTCCATCCCTCCTCCACTCTGACCTCCCACCAGCACTAACGATCTGTGAAGAGGAGGTGCGCCGGGTCTTTCAGAGACAAAAGATCAAGAAGGCTGCAGGACCTGATGGTGTGTCTCCGTCCAGCCTGAGAGTCTGCTCCAACGAGTTGGCCCCCATCTTCACCCGGATCTTTAACAGATCACTGGAGCTGTGTGAAGTGCCTTCCTGCTTCAAACGCTCCATCATCATTCCAGTTCCCAAGAAACCCTCTGTTACAGGATTAAACGACTACAGACCTGTTGCCCTGACCTCTGTGGTCATGAAATCCTTAGAGAGATTGGTGCTGAACCACCTGAAGGTCATCACAGGCCCCCTGATGGACCCACTGCAGTTTGCCTACTGGTCAAACAGGTCAGTGGATGATGCAGTGAATATGGGACTACACTACATCCTGCAACACCTCGACTCCCCAGGGACGTACTCCAGGATCCTGTTTGTCGACTTCAGCTCAGCGTTCAACACCATCATCCCAGGCATTCTTCATCAGAAATTCCTCCAACTCAAGGTGCCCCCCTCCACCTGCCAGTGGATCTCCAGCTTTCTGACTGACAGGTGGCAACAGGTGAAGCTAGGGAGATTTACATCCAGCTCCCGAAAAATTAGTACTGGCGCCCCCCAAGGATGTGTCCTTTCCCCACTGCTCTTCTCCCTCTACTCCAACGACTGCACCTCAGAGGACCCTTCGGTGAAGCTCCTGAAGTTTGCGGACGACACCACAGTCATCGGTCTGATCCGGGATGATGATGAGTCTGCATACAGGCGGGAGGTGGAGCAGCTGATCCTCTGGTGCAGCCAGAACCATCTTGAACTTAACCCAGCCAAAACGGTGGAGATGACTGTGGATTTCAGGCGACACCCCCCTTCATTCCCCCCACTCACCATCCTCAACAGCACAGTGTCCACTGTGGACTCCTTCAAGTTTCTGGGTACCACAATCTCCCGGAACCTGAAGTGGTCCTCCCATATAGACACTGTCCGGAAAAAGGCCCAGCAGAGGTTGTTTTTTCTGCGTCAGCTCAAGAAGTTTGATTTGCCTCAGGAGCTGCTGGTTGTCTTCTACACCGCCATCATCCAATCTGTCCTCTGCTTTTCCATCACTGTCTGGTTTGGATCTGCCACTAAACAGGACAAGACCAGACTGCAGCAGATCATTAAGTCTGCGGAGAGGATCATTGGTACCGACCTACCCTCCATTGAGAACTTATATCGGTGCATAACCAGGAAACGGGCGGGAAACATCTGTGCTGACCCATCACACCCCGGCCACAAACTGTTTGAACTTCTGTCTTCTGGTCGTCGTTACAGATCACTGAAGGTCAAAACCACCCGTCACAGGAACAGTTTCTTTCCTCAAGCCATCACTCTGATGAACTCCTAACATTCACCTAGTCCTACCTGTTGCTGTACTCATGACTTTTCATCCATTATTACATTGCACATAACTCTCACACTGCTTTTTACTTCATTCACATTATATCACTGAATCTGAGTTCACATTGAAATACTGTGTGACTGTATATTTTTTCATATATTTCTGCAAAGTGTGGTTAGTCTGAGTAAATAACTGCATATATTCCTGTATATATTTGCATCCTTTTATAGAAACGTGGACAGACTGTAATTTACTGTACATACTCTGTTGTCATTGAATCCTTATTTAAATCCTCCACCTGAACAACGAGAGCAAGTTTTTAGCCAAAGTCAAATTCCTTGTATGTGTTGTGCATACTTGGCCAATAAAGCTGATTCTGATTCTGATTCTGATAACTTAAACCAACAAATGCTTAGCGTGTTGCCAACATTCACAACTTAGGAGCAACAATAGTCTTAACTTCTGCATAGCTGATCCAAACTTCTGCATAGCGCGGTCCTGACAAACTGCCGTGGCCTCCCGATCCATGAATCCTAGGTGTGCGAGAGATCATCTTTGTTCAACCCAGATGATTCTCACCTCCACAAAGACCAGGTGGGGGGCGTGACCTATCTGGCTGAACTGTCAAATCTGTCAGGTCGGTCACACCTAAAACAGCTGATGTGACACGTCAGGAACATCAGATGACAGTTGTCACAACCTGGCTCAAAGGCACACGAACTGATGTCGATAAAAAGTTTATTTTCAATAAAGTGAAGAAAAAGATGATGCATGGAGTGTGCCTTTGCTGGGAGCTGCAGCCAAGAGACAGAAAAGTGGGATTTATCATGGAAAACAGCTGTTCTGTGCTTTGGCGATCAGCTGATTGGATCCTCCTCCAGTGTTCTGACATTTTGGTATATCTATCAGAACAGCACTGGACAGCTGATGGTACAGACTGCAGTCGAAGATAAAAAGCATGACATGGAGGGCTAAGCAGTGATTTGGATCTTTATCCTGTAGCTTGAAAGTGCTCAGATACATCCCCAACAGGTCCTGTTACACAAACAAGTACAGTGGGGCAAAAAAGTATTTAATCAGCCACCAATTGTGCAAGTTCGCCCACTTACAGTACGTGTGTTTAGCTCTGTGTATGTGTGTGTGTGTGTGTGTGTGTGTGTGTGTGTGTGTGTGTGCGCACTGCAGGCAGCATCTGAGCTTTGTACGGGTTTTTCCTGTGAACCAACGCTGCAAATACACCATTATAGGGTAGCTGTAAATTAGAAACCTGTTCAGTGAGTTACACATACAGTACGTTCAAAAAATGTTTCTCATATGTTAGAAATAAGTTGATTTTACAACTGCAGTAATAATGTTTAAAGCGAACAATCTATCACTGCCCGCAAATATCCAAAAGTTGTTCCAAATAAGGGAGAAACAATATCATTTCAGAGGAACATGTATATTTCAAAAACCTTCAGTGAGAACTACCACCAAGCAACACTGTGTCTCAGTGCAGGGAGTCAGACTGTGGAACGCTTTTGGACCTGAATTAAAATCATGTACAACGCTTGGACAATTTAAACAAAAACTAAAGGAAGAAATACTCCAAACATATATACTGTATAAGATGACATGTAAAATCACATAAGGATTATCATATCCAGTCTGTGTTGTGCTGTTGCCTAGTTTTTTGTCACGTTTTGCCTTAGCTTTTTTTCTGATTTGTAATCACTCTTATTTTATTTTCCTTTTGAATTCTTAGATGGAATATGGGTGGGCAATATAAGCTGCGGCTTCAGCCATCACCCATTTCGGATAACTTATGTTGAACTGTATAATCCGAGGAGTTATTGTTTAATTTGACCTTGTTCGATTTTTTCCCCCTTTGTTATATTGTTCTGTTCCTTTCTTTTAATCTTTACATCTAATCTATCCAAAATAAAGATTCATTCATTCATTCATTCATTCAATGTTTTGGGTATGCTAGACATTTATCTCAACGTATTTTGTGAATCGCTTGCAAGTAACGTGTGAACAAACTCATAACTTCCCTACCACTTATGCGTTGCTTATGCGGGATGTTTCAGCCATACACTGGATACGTAATTTTCAGCATGCTGAAAATTTTCAGAGGAGCTCACCGTACCACTCCATATACCATCGTGCTTCAGCGTTCTTCAGTGTGCTCTTAACTTATACAAAACTTACCCAGAACTGATTCCACGTACACCAGTGTATTCTCCAAATTTTTCATATGTTTGGCAAACGCTGCCTAAATCATCTAGGTGTGACAGGGCTTTAAGAGGGTCCATATTTATCTGGGTCCCTAAAATATTTGACATTTTTTATAAAAAAGGCAAACCAAAAATTGTGCAATTTACTACAAGAATAAAACACTCGACTTACGTTGACAAAATTGTTGGTACCGCTCTGTTAATGAAAGAAAAACCCACAATGGTCACAGAAATAACTTGAATCTGACAAAAGTGGTAATAAATAAAAAGTCTATGAAAATTAACCATTGAAAATCAGACAATGCTTTTGAATTGTGGTTCAACAGAATTATTTTAAAAAACAAACTCATGAAACAGGCCTGGACAAAAATGATGGTACCCTTAACTTAATATTTTGTTGCACAACCTTTTGAGGCAATCACTGCAATCAAACGATTTCTGTAACTGTCAATGAGACTTCTGCACCTCTCAGCAGGTATTTTGGCCCACTCCTCATGAGCAAACTGCTCCAGTTGTCTCAGGTTTGAAGGGTGCCTTCTCCAGACGGCATGTTTCAGCTCCTTCCACAGATGTTCAATAGGATTTAGATCAGGGCTCATAGAAGGCCACTTTAGAATAGTCCAATGTTTCGCTCTTAGCCTTGGGTGTTTTTAGTTGTGTGTTTTGGGTTATTACCCTGTTGCAAGACCCATGACCTGCGACTGAGAACAAGCTGTCTGACACTGGGCAGCACGTTTCTCTCTAGAATACCTTGATAGTCTTGAGATTTCATTGTACCCTGCACAGATTCAAGACGCCCTGTGCCAGATGCAGCAAAGCAGCCCCAGAACACAACAGAACCTCCTCCATGTTTCACAGTAGGGACAGTGTTCTTTTCTTGGTATGCTTCATTTTTGCGTCTGTGAACATAGAGCTGACGTGCCTTGCCAAAAAGTTCCAGTTTTGTCTCGTCTGTCCATAGGACATTCTCCCAGAAGCTTTGTGGCTTGTCAACATGCAGTTTGGCAAATTCCAGTCTGGCTTTTTTATGATTTGTTTTCAACAGTGGTGTCCTCCTTGGTCGTCTCCCATGAAGTCCACTTTGGCTCAAACAACGACGGATGGTGCGATCTGACACTGATGTACCTTGACCTTGAAGTTCACCTTGAATGTGTTTAGAGGTTGTTCTGGGCTCTTTTGTTACCATTTGTATTATCCGTCTCTTCCATTTTTCATCAAGTTTCCTCCTGCGGCCACATCCAGGGAGGTTGGCTACAGTCCTGTGGATCTTAAATTTCTGAATAATATGTGCAACTGTAGTCACAGGAACATCAAGCTGCTTGGAGATGGTCTTATAGCCTTTACCTTTAACATGCTTGTCTATAATTTTCTTTCTAATCTCCTGAGACAACTCTCTCCTTTGCTTCCTCTGGTCCATGTTTAGTGTGGTACACACCATGTCACCAAACAGCACAGTGACTACTTGTCACCCTTTAAAATAGGCCGACTGACTGATTACAAGTTTGTAGACACCTGTGATGTTAATTAGAGGACACATCTTGGTTGAACATGTCCCTATGGTCACATTATTTTCAATCTTTTCTAGGGGTACCATCATTTTTGTCCAACCTGTTTCATGAGTTTGTTTTTTAAAGTAATTCTGTTGAACCACAATTCAAAAGCATTGTCTGATTTTCATTGGTTAATTGTCATAGAATTTTTATTTATTACCACTTTTGTCAGATTCAAGTTATTTCTGTGACCATTGTGGGTTTTTCTTTCATTAACAGAGGGGTACCAACAATTTTGTCCACGTGTGTAGATTACAAAATGATGTGTGTGTGACATCTATCACCTTGGGCCATTATGCTAGGATAAATTTTTGACAGTTGAGACTTTGAAAAATGGACTCTGTGTAAAATGTTATATTGAATTAGTTGCAATCTGGCACAGGGTGTACTTGATCGAATATTAAGGACAGCTTTGTCCCACCAAAGCTTCAGTATTTTTATACAGTGAAAACTGGCTTTAAACATAAGTCTGTTACACTCCACTGTAGCCTGACTGTGTGCTCAGCTCCCCTCCCACATTCTCTAAAAGGAGAGAAGCCAGACCACCAACTACTTAGAGCATTTGCATGACTACTCAGAAGTATTCACATAAAACACACTCCCAAAGAACTGAACTATCTCTTTAAGCCCTAAGTGTGCTTTATGACTCCAGACAGGTTTTTTTATGCCTAAACAAGCTCCACATGGCTCTTTCCCAAGCAGATGTGGCAGTCCCCTGCACTAATATACAGTTGGATTCAAAGTTATTCAACCCCCATTGCACTTTAGGTTTAATGGCAAAATTTAAACAAATGCAGGTGTTTGCAACAAACAGATTACTCAAGAACAGTTTAAATAGTTAAATATAGCTAATATTACAAGGATTTTATCCAGATTCAACACTAAATCCTACTTTCAATGACTACTGCAGTATCAAAATTATTCTATCCCCTAAACAAGAATTCTTCATAAGAGCACACATTTGCAAGTCAGGTGTGGTCTCAAGCACACCGGAGGCTTCATTAGTTGCATCAGGTGTTCTTGAGATGGAACACTTCAAATACCTGGACTGTTGACGGTGACGTTTGATTTGCATGTTAGAAATATGGCTAAGTTAGGTGGTGCGGTAGCACAGCAACTCACCCTTGGCCATGGGATCCCTGGTTCGATCCCAGCCCCTGACCAACAGTGATCTGTGTGGAGTTTGCATGTTCTCCCCGTATCTGCGTGGGTTTACTCCGGGATTTCTCCGGTTTCCTCCCACAGGCCAAAAACATGCAGGTTAGGTTAACTGGAGACTCTAAAGTGGCCCTAGGTGTGAATGTGTGTGTGAATGGTTAAGGGATAGCGCCGTACCGTGGCTGCTTCATCCATCCAGGTGGATGCCCTCAATTTCCCCTCTGGGGATCAATAAAGTATACAAAATCAAAAAAAAAAAGTCAAGAGAATTGTCCACAAAGTTCAGAGAAGAGATCATTGCCTTGCACAAACAAGGAAAAGGACACAGAAAGATAGCAAAGGCACTGAATGCTCCTATACAGTGCGTCCGGAAAGTATTCACAGAGCTTCATTTTTTCCACATTTTGTTATGTTACAGCCTTTTTCCAAAAGGGATTAAATTCATTTTTTTCCCTCAAAATTCTACACACATTGCCCCATAATGACAATGTGAATTTTTTTTGAGATTTTTGCAATTTCATTCATTCATTCATTCATTCATTCATCTTCTACCGCTTAATCCTTTTCGGGTTGCGGGGGGGCTGGAGCCTATCCCAGCATCTTTGGGCGAGAGGCAGGGTCCACCCTGGACAGAGCGCCAGTCCATCGCAGGGCCAACACAGAGAGACAGACAACCATTCACTCTCACAGTCATACCTAAGGACAATTTAGAATCCCCAGTTTGATGCCAGTTAACCTAACTTTATTAAAAATAGAAAACTCAGAAATCACATGTACATCAGTATTAACAGCCTTTGCCATGAAGCTCAAAATTGAGCTCAGGTGCATCCTGTTTCCACTGATCATCCTTGAGATGTTTCTACAGCTTAACTGGAGTCCACCTGTGGTAAATTCAGTTGGTTGGACATGATTTGGAAAGGCACACACCTGTCTATATAAGGTCCCACAGTTGATGGTGCATGTCAGAGCACAAACCAAGCATGAAGTCAAAGGAATTGTCTGTAGACCTCCGAGACAAGATTGTCTCTAGGCACAAACCTGGGGAAGGGAACAGAAAAATTTGTGCCAACGAGCACAGTGGCCTCCATCATCCGTAAATGGAAGAAGTTCAGAACCATCAGGACTCTTCCTAGAGCTGGCCGGCCGTCTGAACTGAGCGATCGGGGAAGAAGGGCCTTAGTCAGGGAGGTGACCAAGAGCTCAATGGTCACTCTGTCAGAGCTCCAGCATTCCTCTGTGGAGAGAGGAGAACCTTCCAGAAGGACAACCATCTCTGCAGCAATCCACCAATCAGGCCTGTACGGTAGAGTGACCAAGTGGAAGCCACTCCTTAGTAAAAGGCACATGGCAGCCCACCTAGAGTTTGTCAAAAGGCACCTGAAGGACTCTCAGACCATGAGAAACAAAATTCTCTGGTCTGATGAGACAAAGATTGTACTCTTTGGCGTGAATGCCAGGTGTCATGTTTGCAGGAAACCAGGCACTGCTAATAACCATGCCAATGGTCGTGGCAGCATCATGCTGTGGGGATGTTTTTCAGTGGCAGGAACTGGGAGACTAGTTAGGATAGAGGGAAAGATGAATGCAGCAATGTACAGAGACATCCTGGACGAAAACCTGCTCCAGAGCGCTCTTGACCTCAGACTGGGGCGACGGCTCATCTTTTAGCAGGACAATGACCCAAAGCACACAGCCAAGACATCAAAGGAGTGGCTTCAGGACAACTCTGTGAATGTCCTTGAGTGGCCCAGCCAGAGCCCAGACTTGAATCCAATTGAACATCTCTGGAGAGATCTGAAAATGGCTGTGCACTGACGCTTCCCATCCCACCTGATGGAGCTTGAGAGGTGCCGCAAAGAGGAATGGGCCACACTGTCCAAAGATAGGTGTGCCAAGTTTGTGGCGTCATATTCAAAAAGACTTGAGGCTGTAATTGCTGCCAAAGGTGCATCAACAAAGTATTGAGCAAAGGCTGTGAGTACTTACGTACAAGTGATTTCTTAGTTTTTTGTTTTTAATATATTTGCAAAAATCTCAAAAAAACTTTTTTCACATTGTCATTATGGGGTATTGTGTGTAGAGTTTTGAGGAAAAAATGAATTTAATCCCTTTTAGAAATAAAATGTGGAAAAAGTGAAGCGCTGTGAAGACTTTCCAGATGCACTGTAGATACAGCTGGAAGCATAGCTCACAAGTTTAGTTAAGAGAACAGTGGCTATGCTACCTGGACATGGCAGAAAGAGGAAGCTATCAATGGCTGCCACCAGAGTCCTGAGGAGGCAGGTGGTTAAAACCCCTCCAATGACTGCAAAAGACCTGCAGCAAGACTTGGTGGCAGCAGTACTGCGGTTTCAGTTTCCACAGTCAGGCGCACATTAAACACTGAAGGGCTCCATGACCGAACTCCAAGACGTACACCACTACTGACCCAAAAGGAAAAGAAAAGACAGCTCCAATTTGCTCAAAACTATATAAATAAGCCAAAGAGATTTTGGGATTCTGTTCTGTGGATCGCTGAAACATAACTGGAACTTTTTGGGCCTATGGATCAGCGTTATGTCTGGAGGAGGAAGAATGAAGCATGCGCTGAAAAGAACACCATGCCTACAGTGAAGCATGGTGGTGGCTCAGTGATGCTCTGGGGCTGCTTCACTTCCTCTGGCACTGGAAACCTGCAGTGTGTGGAGGGCAAGGTGGATTCAATCAAGTATCAGAAAATCCTGGGAGAAAATGTCATGCTGTCTGAGAGGAAGCTGAAGCTTGGACGTCATTGGATCTTCCAACAGGACAGTGATCCTAAGCAAACCTCAAAGTACACCAGTGCTTGGTTTCAGAAGAAGTCCTGGAAGATACTAGAGTGGCCATCATAGTCACCTGACCTGAACCCCACTGAAAATCTCTGGTGGGATTTGAAAAACGAGGTTGCAGCACACAAACCCAAGAATATTAATGAACTTTAGGTCTTTGCCCATGAGGAATGGACTAAGATTCCTTAGAACGCTGCCAGAAGCTGATGTCTGATTATGCATCACGTTTGCAGCAGGTCATGAGAGGAAAATAGTGCTCTACTAAGCACTAAAGATGCTTGTCATGAAGGGGATGAATAATTTCAAAACTGCAGTAGTCATTAAAAGTGGCATTTTGTGTTGAATTTGGAGAAAACACTTGTAATATTAGTTGTGTTGAGCTATTGAAATTGTTCTTGTTTTATTTGTTTATTGCAAACAGCTGCTAGCTTGTACATTTTATCAATAAACCTAATTGGCAGTGTGGGGTTGAATAATTGTGACTGCAACTGTCATTCACCTCCTGCTTATTTGTGTCCAGACTGCTGAATTTAACCTCCTTTACTGTTGATTCTATGTTCTTTTATACTGTTGGAGACTATTTGGTGTTGGGTGGGTGATTAAAAAGCACAAGTCTGTGTAAGGTAGTTCATTGCTTCCCTTCTGAAACACCATCTCTTTCCCACTGTGTGTGTGTGTGTGTGTGTGTGTGTGTGTGTGTGTGTTTTGAGCAGCAGCCAATGAGAGCAAAGCACTGCCAGATGTGCAAACGCTGTGTGCGGCGCTTTGACCACCACTGTCCCTGGATGGAGAACTGCGTGGGGGAGAGGAACCACCGCTGGTTCATCATGTACCTGCTGGTGCAGCTGCTTGCCCTGCTCTGGGCTCTTCACATCGCATTGTACGTCTGACAAGCTCCACCCATCTCCCACATAAATTGCCCTTATCTGGTAGGAATATTTCAGGGGCCTCAAATTTGCCCCCCAGTGCCAGTCAGTGAAATCTTGTCATGTGGATCAGCAGGTTTATCTCTGCTGCTTTAGGCTGGATTAGGTAACTTGTGACTTCTTGAGCGGCGCTGTTACATTGATCGTTTACATTGAGGAAAAAATGAGTTTTAGTTAAAGCTAATTGGTTATTGGTTAAGTGCAGTTTCGAAGTTCAAAGTTTATCCCTCATTTTAGGGATAAATGGAGTAGCCTTGGCATTTTAGACTGATTAGTTAAATAGAAATGAAACTTGTGGTGATTAAACCTCGCTGGGCACAAACAGGAAAACGGAGTCTGTGCGATGGGCCTTAAAAAGGCATGTACATCTGGACAGTCTGATTTTACTCTGCTCTTCTCTGTAGAACTGCTCAAGCTCTGCCAAGTTGCAGGAAGATTAGATGTGAACATCCCTTTGTAAATTCAAGCACAAATTTCCTATGGGATTAAGGTCTGGGGATTGTTTTCATACTGAAAGATGGTAACCTCACAAAATTTGAAAAGTATGTGCTCACAAAAATTTTCAGATTTACAAAACTGTGCACATGCCCGATTCGCCACTCCTTTTCTTTATACATCCCACCTCACGTGTTAACCAGCGCACGTGCACGATGGAGTATGGGGCCTCTGCAGAACACTGCCGCAGCAGATAGACACATGATTGGCTGATCCTCGCTGCACCTGATTGGTTGGTCTCAGTAGATAGACACGTGATTGGCTGGTCCTGAGCGTGCAGGCGCAGCACATACAACCCAAAAGATTGGCAGAAGAAAGTATTGCGTTGTAAACTGCAATAGTTGTTCTCACAACCATCCATTCATCCATCCATCCATCTTCTTCCACTTAATCCTTTTCGGGTTGTGGGGGGGCTGAAGCCTATCCCAGCATCTTTGGGCGAGAGGCAGGGTCCACCCTGGACAGATCGCCAGTCCATGGCAGGGCCAACACAGAGAGACAGACAACCTTTCACTCTCACAGTCAGACCTAAGGACAATTTAGAATCCCCAGTTTGATGCCAGTTAACCTAACTTGCATGTTTTTGGCATGTGGGAGGAAACCAGAGAAATCTCAGAGTAAACCCACGCAGACACGGGGAGAACATGCAAACTCCACACAGATCACTGTTGGTCGGGGGCTGGGATCGAACCCGGGATCCCCCAGCCAAGGGTGAGTTGCTGTGCTGCCGCAATGCTAACCACTCTAACACCGCGCTGCTAGAAAAAAGATTAATGACGGAATAGGCTTTTTTCGTTTTTCAACGTGGAAGAAAAAAAGCACAGTCTACATTTGGGATCTAAGAAAGAGGCGACGCCTGGCCTGGATTGCAGCCGTGAGAAGACCCAACATAACTTTGAACCACATTCCTTCATCGATGCTGGTGTGCTCAAAGCATTTTCATAAAGGTACGTTACAATTTACTGTATATAACTGAGTTGTTGCTGAGTGGTTAAAACTTGCTTGGTCATAGTGTTTTGCGTACGTTAGCAGTGCTACATTAAGCTAAGCTAAACAAAGACTCCGATGTCCGAGTAGTTAGAAAAAGTATATCATTCACTACACACTTCTGAATGTGTAAGTGGTTGAATTTGTTCTACACCTTAGTATTTTCCTCCTGTTTTCTTTGCTTTTACAGGCAGAGCAGCTTATGAAATGCTGGTTATGTCCATAACCAGTGTTCCAATAATGAGGCCGGATGTGCAATAGAACTTGACTCTATTATGTGACTCACAGTTACACTAGGCGCTCCTATACAGGCAGAGGCGCAGGTCAACAGACACCGCGCCTCTTCCGCATCAGCCCTTTATACCCAGGGTGGCGGCGGAACCAGAAAGGTGGGGCCACCACCCACATTACACAATAATACGTCTTTTAATGCATAACACTAGTGTGTGATGCTAACTGGGCACCTTCTCTAAACCGGTATCAAGTCACTCTCCCCAAATCACAACGTACCCTAGACGTTCCGTACCTGTTTAATTAAATACTTACCAAACCAAAATGATGTTGTTGTGGTTTATTTTTAATATCAAAACGTGATTCAAAACAGAAGCTGAACTCAAGGCTACTGTCAAACTCTCAAAAATGTCATGGAATCAGTAGCATAAGAGTAGCAGCTGATTTTAATTAACCAAAGCCCAGCCCGTTACTAGATTGGTTTGCTGTATCATGGCTGATCTTTGCCATAGAATCTGCAGTGATTTTTAAATACATTTTTATATGAACATTTTCTTTTGACTCTTTGACCCCCCCCCCCCCCCCAAAAAAAAAAATCAAATGAAAGGCAAAACATCCCTCCATTGGTGTCTAGCTGTCAGCTACTATTCTACAGTAAACCAATCTAGTAATGGGCTGGGCTTTGGTTAATTAAAATCAGCTGCTACTCTTATGCCACTGACTGCCATGACACTTTTGAGAGTTCAGCTTCTGTTTTGAAGCTTTTTATAAGTTAGTAATCACATTTTGATATTACAAATAACAACATTTTGGTTTGTTAAGTATTTATTTGTACAGGTACGGAACGTCTAAGGTACGTTGTGATTTGGGTACGGAGTGACTTGGTACAGAGCAGCCAGAAACCCTCTAAACCCTGGGCATGCAGAGGTTCAAGCTACAACTCCTGATAGGTTTAACCGCTTATGCAGAACGGCGAGGAGATCAGTACCAAAAGAATGGGCAGGGCATGCAAGTGAACCCCCCAACACCACTGGCCCCGTGACTGAGATGGATAATGTAGCTCCTTTATATTCAGGTAGTCTTTCTTTTTTGGCCTATATGGTTTTTCTTTTTTGGCCTATATGTTTTTCTTTCTAAAATGTGTCTTGGGATTCTTTTTGATTACAAAATATATTAACTAAAGTAGTATATTGTCCTGATCACCAGCAGATGACACCACACCTCTGGTTGAGATGGAGGAAAGATGTGATGAAGCAGCACGGATCCGTCAGGCTGATGATGCTCCAATGGAAAATGTGCAAGAACAGCAGAACTGTAGCATGTGTCACCTGAGGCTTAACCAAATTTTACTCTTGCAAGAGGAGAATAGAATAGGCTTTATTGTCATTGTATGGTAGTACAGCACAACAAAATTGTGGGACTGTGGCTTTCTTCAGAAGCTGTCACCAGGAGACAGTATTGGCAGACTGTGGATTTGATATTCAGGAAAGCGTTGCCCTTGTAGGTCCCACACTTAAAATACCTGCATTCACCAGGGGCCACAGCCAGCTTGATGCCAGAGACGTGAATGTAGCTACTTCCAGGCCTACTTTTCTACCTCTTCTTCTCAACCCAGCCGGTGGAGGTGGATGTCCGTCCTCTGTGAGCTATGGTTCCACTCTGTACCACAGTGAAAAACTGCCTGTCACTTTACCTAGTGATCTAAAATGTGACATCAAGGACAAGATCCCTAAACACTTGGTACCAGCTGAGATGTTTTGTTGTTGCTGCCCTGGATCTGTTAAACTCAGTGATCCCATCCTAATTTCCAAAAAGGCAAAAGTTGCTACTGTGACAGGTGCAGTAAATGGTAAGCCACATTGGGGATTGGTTATTTGTAAATGACATCACTGAAAATTTCAGTTGCAAAAAGAGCCACTTTTATGCTTTTTGGGTGGGTTTCCTTTTTTAGTGCATCATATAGGATTGTTGTGACATCTGCACAGGAGTTGTCCTTCATGTTTTTGATTTGGGGAAAACACAAAACTGAAATTTTCAAATGACTCGATGGCATTCTAAATGGGGGGGGGGGTAATTTTGGTGAGTAAATGATGAACTATAATGTAGCAGTAATGTATTTTCTTTGACATTTTAGCCATATGGACATACTGTAAACAGTCCACCAGATGTGGCAGATTTTATTGCTACCAAGAGTGGATTCATGGCTTGCACAACTATAATGATCATGTGCTGCTTAGTCTGCATCTTTGTCTTGTCGTTAGGAATAGAATTCAGGTTTGTATGGTTTTCAGGTTCAGGTTCAGGTTCAGGTTACTTTATTTGTACCCGTAGGTAGATTTGTTTTGCAGTTGGTGACATCCATATTTACAAGCCACTAATTACATTCAACATAGACACAAACACAGGCACACATCTTACAAAATAGGTAAATATAAAATATGTACAATATAATTTTTATAGCTTGTTCAACTCTTTGACAGCAGCAGGAACAAAGCTGTTTTTGTAGCGCTGGGTTCTACTTTTTGGGACAGCAAACCTCTGTCTGGAGGGAAGAAGCTGAAAGTTGCAGTGCAAAGGGTGGGAGTCATCATTTAAAATCGAGTCGGCCATCCTCTGTACTTGTCTGGTGTACAGGGATGTCAGGCTCAGCTGTGACTCACCAAGCAAACGACTGGACCATCTGACTACCTGATCCAAGGATTTCCTCTGTTTCAGTTTTATCTGACCAAACCATGACACTAAAGAAAAGGATAAAACAGATTCAATAAAAGCCCGATAAAACATAGTCATTATGGTTCGGTCAATTTGGAAGCGTGCAAGTTTCCTCAAACAATGCAAATTTTGCTGACCCTTTTTGCACACCCTTTCACAGTTCACCTCAGAATCAGAATCAGAATCAGCTTTATTGCCAAGTATATTTACAAGTAAACACACAAGGAATTTGACTTGACATTGGGCGCGCACATTAGGCGCATCCAATGATATGGCAGCCATAGAGGCGCCTGTCTGCAGTGGGGGTAAAGGGGGGAAGGGGGGGGGGAACACAATAGGCAGAGAGAAAAAACATAGTTATCAGAATCACGCTCGTATAAGCTCATATAAGCTCATGAGCCAAATTTTGATTACACAGAAAAAAACCCTCTATGCACATTAGCAGACAATAGATACAATCACACAGCAGAGGGAGGGAGAGCAGTGTGTGTATATTTGCATGTCATTGTGTAGTGTGAGTGTAACAGTTGTTAGTGAGCAGCAGAGGGCGCCTCCAGGCAGTGGATAGATGTTATAATCATGTGACTTATAAACAAGTCAGAGATCAGAGTCTGTCTCTCTTTTCCTCTTCCTTGCAGAAGGCACATGGGCAATGTCCTTGAGAGACCAATCCGCTGACGACAACAACTGATTGTTGATGTATGGGTAGACATAAGCCACTTCTCCAGCGTTATCTTCATCGAGGAGGAATGTAAACAAAGGCACCAAAACACAAGGTCAAATCTGCACAGTGCACTCAGAGAATAAAAAATTTCTCTCTCTTCGATTCTGTGCTTCAATTTCATACAGGCTTGAATCATACTTTAGATCATTCTCTGGAGAGCACTCAGCGATCCACAGATGTTATCCACCTACCGAAACATAGGTAAAACATGTCCAGAGAGTTCGTTCTCTCTTCAATGCATGCCAGATAGTAAATTCCATGTTAATCCTGCCGCTGACAGTCAGTGCTCCCCCCAGCTGGACGAATTGTTGAATTTGTTAAGGGAGCTACGCCGGGGTCCGCATTTGATTAGCTCACCCAGATAATTTCGATACACTAGGAAAACTCCAGGGGCCAAACAGAAGATCCTGTGATCAGTTCAATCTCAGTCGAATCACACAGACACATGAATTCCAATACCATGAGTCTCCCTTGGGTTCCCCCTGACCCGATCTTCTACTTTTTAAAGTGGTGACAATCGCATATAAGTCGCTTTCCAGATCCATAATTTCCATTTGGATTAAGATTCAGCCAGGAGAAGAGTGACATTGCAAGCTGGGATCAGAAGGGAGAGGATTAGGAGGGAGAGGGAAGAAAAGCGTCTGCTCTCTCTCAGAAGCGGAAGTGAAAAGTTCTCAAAGTTCAATCCACTATCAATAATCGTCCCAAGATATTTGTACGATTGTACACATTCGGTGGTCTGGCCTTTTAGTATGGTGACTTTGTGCCTGGGAGTTTTCCTCCTAAAGTCAATAATCATATCTTTCGTTTTTGTTGTATTCAGCTGCAGGTAGGAATCCTCACACCAGTGAACAAAATCATCAACTACTGGGCCGTGGCCACTCTCACCATCCTGGAGGAGACTGACAATGACTGAGTCATCAGCATACTTTATAATGTGTCTGTTGTCATGTCTGCTCCGACACATGTTTGTGTACAGGATGAAGAGTAGTGGTGACAACACACACCCCTGAGGAGAGCCAGTAGAAGAGCACTTTAGGTCAGACAATGTGCCATTGACCCTTACTCTCTGCGTCCTGTTGGTTAAGAAATCCAGAATCCAACCCACCAGATTATTGCTTAAATCAAATTGTTGCAGGAGCCTTTCAACTAAAATATGAGGTTGGATTGTATTAAAGGCAGAAGAAAAGTCCACAAATAAAAGCCTGGCGTGTGTCCCATTAAAATCCAGATGTTTGAAAAGCATGTCAAACAGAGTGACAGTGGCATCCTCCACTCCTCTGTGAGGCCTATAGGCAAACTGCAGAGGATCCAATGCATGTTCAGTCTGCCTTAGGACCTCACATCTGACCAGTTTTTCAAAAATTTTCATTAAAATTGAAGTCAAAGCAACTGGTCTAAAGTCATTTACCGTTTTAGGACAGCTGGATTTTGGAACGGGAACAACCACGGCATCTTTCCAGATCTTAGGCACATGTTGTGTCTGTAAGGACTTATTGAAAATGTAATGAAATATAGGACTCAGTTCATGTGCACAGGACTTTACCAGGCGCCCACATATATTATCAGGGCCCTGACTTTTGTTCACTTTTACAGCGCGGAACTCCCTTTTAACATCCTGCATCTCAATATTAAAGTGCTGATTGTCTTTGAGTTTCTGTTTCAAATCTTGGATTTCTGTGCTAAAATCAAAGGAGTCAAAACGACCATAAAAACAATTAAGAGCATTAGCCAGCTCTGTGTCTGAACTAAAACCATCTAAAAACACACGATTACTGCGCTCTGTGCTCTGAAGGCCTGCAATAGTTTTCATACTGGCCCAGGCCGAACCAAGTTTATTTGCTGCCATCTTGCTTTCCAACTCTGATTTATAATTCTGTTTTGCTCTTAAAATTTCGGCCTTCAGCTCCTTAGTGGCAACCTGTAGCTCAGAAACAGACCCCTGTTTAAAGGCAAGAGCTTTCCTCTGTAAGCAGGATTTAACTGATTTAGTAACCCATGGTTTGTTGTTGGGGTATATTTTGACACGTTTACGTGGAACAATCTTATTTTGACAGTAAGCCATGTATGAGCATGTGAGCTCAGCCAGAGAGTCCAAGTCATCCCCGCAGGACAGTGTGAACATCTCCCAGTCTGTACAGTTAAAGCATTCCTGGAGGCTGTGCTCTGAATCTTCTGTCCACACATCAGTGTCTCTCATCTCCACCTTGCCTCTTCTGAGAGCAGTTTTATATGTGGGCAGCAAATGAACACAGTTGTGATCTGATGATCCTAAAGGAGGAAGGGGGAGTGATTTATAGGCCCTCTCTATGGATCCATAGCACAGGTCCAATGTCTTTTTTCGCCTGGTTGGGCAGGAGACATATTGATGAAAGTTTTTAAGTGTCTTCTTTAAAGAAACATGGTTAAAATCCCCAAGAATGAAGTTTGGCGCCTCTGGAGAAATTGACTGCAGCCGCTGCACCACATCAGAGATGGTGCTGGAGGCGGAGTCAGCGTCTGCCCTCGGATGAATATACACAACTGTGATGAAAAGTTGGGGAAACTCTCGAGGCAAATAAAAGGGGCGTAGTGACACAGACAGCAACTCCACATCGGGTGTACAGATGCGCTCTCTGACCGTTTGTTTATTGTTTCAAGCAATGCATATATGCACACACCTAAAAAAAAAAAATGAGACCACTGCAAAACTTTTCCTGTATCATCTCTACATGTATAGCAGCCATTCAATTTGAGTATCTGTGGAATTCCAACACAAGGATACCTCAGTCTACTTGAGGAGGTACTGATTAGGTGAGCATGTAAGAATGGTGAGATGCATCAGAGCTGTGAACAGAAATCAGTTATTGCAGAATCAGAATCAGAATCAGAATCAGGTTTATTGCCATTGTTCATGTAGTACACAAACTAGGAATTTGTCTCGGTACAATGCTGCAACATTAAACATGATAAGATAAGAGAAATAAACTATACATGTAATAAAGTGTAGGATAAGATTAAGTGATACTGGTCAACAGTTAAAATATATATTAGCCAGCAGCAGATACTGTGGAGAACTATATAGTGCAGTCGGTAATGCAGGAAGAAAACAGTGATGATTGACATGAGTCTGGTTGAGCTGCTGTACATGGTGCACGAGAGTCAATAAGTCACTTAGTGTTCAGCAGTCTAATGGCAGAGGGGAAGAAGCTGTTCATGTGACGGGAGGTTTTAGTCTGGATGGACCGAAGTCTTCTACCAGAGGGGAGGGGGGCAAACAGTACATGACCAGGGTGTGAGGGATCGGCTATGATCCGGCCAGCACGCCTCCGGGTCCTGGAGATGTACAGATCCTGGAGAGATGGGAGCTTGCAGCCGATCACCTTCTCAGCAGTGCGCACGACGCGCTGCAGCCTTAGTCTGTCCCTGGCAGTGGCTCCTGCGTACCACACGGTTATGGAGGAGGTGAGGATGGACTCGATGATGGCTGTGTAGAACTGCACTAACATCTTGGTGGGTAGCTTGAGCTTCCTCAGCTGCCGCAGGAAGAACATCCTCTGCTGGGCTTTTTTGATGAGTGAGCTGATGGTCAGCTCCCATTTGAGGTCCCTGGTGATGGTAGTGCCTAGGAAGCGGAAGGAATCAGCAGTGGTGATGGGAGAGCCTGAGAGGGTGAGGGGGGGCAGAGGAGTAGTGACTTTCCTGAAGTCTACAATCATCTCCACTGTCTTCAGAGCGTTCGGCTGCAGGTTGTTATTGCTGCACCAGGACGCCAGCTGGGCCACCTCTCTCCTGTAGGCGGACTCGTCGCCGTTGGAGATGAGCCCGATGAGGGTGGTGTCGTCCGCAAACTTGATCAACTTGACAGACTGGTGGCTGGAGGTGCAGGAGTTGGTGTAAAGGGAGAAGAGTAGGGGGGAAAGTACACAGCCCTGGGGTGATCTGGTGCTGATGCTAGTATAGTCTGAGACAGTCTTTCCCAGCCGCACATGCTGCCTCCGGTCCGTCAGGAAGTCGATGATCCACCTGCAGAGGGAGTCAGGCACGTTGAGCAGGGACAGCTTGTCCCGGAGCAGAGCGGGGCGGATGGTGTTGAATGCGGAGCTGAAGTCCACAAACAGGATCCTGGCGTAGGTTCCCGGGGAGTCCAGGTGCTGCAGGATGGAGTGGAGGGCCAGGTTGACTGCATCGTCTACAGACCTGTTGGCTCGGTAGGCAAACTGCAGCGGGTCCAGGAGAGGGGTGGTGATGGACTTGAGGTGGGACAGGACCAGGCGCTCAAAGGACTTCATGACTACAAGGTGAGCGCTACAGGTCTGTAGTCATTAAGTCCAGTGATCCGTGGCTTCTTGGGGACAGGGATGATGGTGGAGGATTTGAGGCAGGACGGCACGTGGCATAACTTAAGGGAGGTGTTAAAAATGTCTGTGAATACAGGAGCCAGCTGTTTCGCACAGAGTCTCAGGGTGGAGGGAGACACGCCGTCTGGGCCGGGGGCCTTGCGCGGGTTCAGTCTGGAGAACTGTTTGAGCACATCCTGCTCACTGATGATAAGGGGAGGGGGGGAGGAGGGGGGGGTGCCTTAAATGAAGTAGCGAATGTGGAGGCTGTGGAGCTGGAGGGAGGGGGGGAGTTGGACACAGATGACGAGGTGTCAAAACGGGCATAGTGTTGGGACAGTCTTTGACAAAGGGCTTTGTCATCCTGACCTTTAGGAGCCTGAGGCCGATAGTTGGTGATTTGCCTCAGTCCTCTCCACACGGAAGCCGAATCATTAGCAGTGAACTGCTGCTGGAGTCTCTCTGAGCATAGAGATTTAGCCCTCTTCAGCTCTCTGTTAAACCGGTATTTAACCTCCCTGTAGCAGTCCCTGTCTCCACTTTTCAGCGCTGCTTCCTTCTCCTTCCTGATCTGTCTGAGCTTAGCTGTGAACCAGGGTTTGTCATTAGAGTAACTCACCCTGGTGCGTGATGGAAGAATGTTCTCTTCACAAAAGTGGATATATGAGTTCACAGTGTCCGTGTACTCATCCAGATCATGCGTGGCTCCTTTAAGCATGCCCCAGTCAGATATTTCCATGCACGTTTCCAGCTTCTCCTCAGCATCACTGGTCCGTATCTTCGTAGTGCTCACAACAGGTTTAGCGAGCTTCAATCTCTGTCTGTATGTGGGAATGAGGTGAACCATCACGTGATCAGATAATCCCAGCGCAGCTCGAGGGACAGCGCGATATGCGTCTTTCACTGTGGTGTAACAGTGATCCAGTGTGTTTAATCCTCTGGTGGGGCATTTAATAAACTGTTTGTAGCGGGGGAGATCGTGGCTCAGATTGCACTGATTAAAGTCGCCAGCCACAATAATCAGCGAGTCTGGAAAACTCCGCTCTGTGTGTTGAATGTGATCCGCGAGCACGCGCTGAGCTTCGCGCGTGTCCGCGTCGGGAGGGGCGTACACAGCGATCATTATGAAAGAAGCAAACTCCCGCGGGGAATAGAAGGGCTTGCAATTGATAACAAGAAATTCCAAGGCAGGAGAACAGTGTTTGGAAATTACCGTTACATCAGAGCACCAGCTGCAGTTGATGTAGAAGCAGACACCGCCTCCTGTGGTCTTGCCGGAAAGCTCTGTGTCACGATCAGCACGGAAGAGCTGGAAGCCGTCGAGGCGCAGCGCGCTGTCCGGTATATTTTCCCGGAGCCAGGTCTCAGTAAAGCAGAGGACAGCTGAGGAGGCGAGGTCCTTAAAACGCATCAGCAGTCTCAGTTCATCTACCTTGTTAGAGAGAGAGTTGGTATTGGACAGAAATATGCCAGGCAGCGCCGTTCGCGAGCCTCTCCTGCGAAGTCGTACGAGAGCGCCCGCTCGTCTTCCTCTCTTCCGCCGTCTCACTTTCCGAGCCAAACAATAAACCAGATCGGCGGCAGGGGCTAGAAAAACTGGGAGGAGGTCCGTGGGGGTGAAAGTCCTGATATTTAGAAGTTCTTCACGGGTATAAGTGCAAGCAGACACACAATTGACAAACAAAAACAAACAAAGAGCGCAGCGAAGCACCATGTCGACCGCTGTGGGCGCCATCTTGGAACGCATGACCTATAGTCATGCGTTCACTGAAACCAGAATGAACCACAAATGAAGAATTCTGAGTTAAGTTACAACTTACTTATTGTAGGGAGAGTGAACATGAACTTGTTTTATTTGCATTATTTGTGATAAAAAAGCAACATCTTTTTTTGTTTTGTGCAGTTGTCATTTTCTGTAAATAACTGCTCTAAATCTGGGGTGTCCAGTCATGTGCCATGGAGGGCCAAGACCCTGCAGGTTTTCTCTTCTACCCAGTGTTACTGTTTTTGCAACAGTAATTGTATGGAAAAGTTGAAAACTGCTCTGTCACCAAGTATTGGTGCCATACGACTGAAATAAAAAGAAATAGCCCAAGTACTGAGATCTGCCTCAGAGTGCTCTTGTCAGATGTTCTTCTGTACTTGTAGTAATTAAATAATTTGAGTTACTGTTGCCTCTCTGACACTTATTGTTTGCCACTTGAGATTTTTAATGTAGCGTTGCAGTGGTGTTAGATTTGAATTGGACATAAGAGACATGCATTTGAGAATAGAATGGGGTTTTATTGTCATTGTACAGTTGTACAGTGCAATGAAATTGTGGGTGCTCCACCAGGCTACTGCGCAGTAAAGAAAGAGAGAAGAATTTGAATTGAAACAGTTCCAGAACACACGGTTAACCATACGACTGAAATAAAAGTAAAAATAAATAGCCCATTAGCATATACAGAAGATGACAAATTTGGAGAAAAAGACTGGTTTATAAAACTGGATTTTTATATCCATAAAACTACATTCTGGAATGAGCTTTATTCTTTAAATTTGAAAATAATTTTAGCAGTTGTGATGAAAATATTTGTTTAAAAAAATCATTGAATAAAGAAGATGTCTGTTGCAGTTAATATGAATTTAACAATTACCATATAAAAATTATTGTCCCTAGTAGTTTAGCAGGAGCTGGACAATAGAATTGAGAATTTTGTCCACTTTGGGGGTGAGTGTACAGTAAGAGTCCAACGTTCTACACATGCGCTACAATAGAGTGGTTACATAAATGCACTAAATTAAAATATGTTGGCTGACTCTGATGAGAAAAAAATATTTAATTTATTAGATGGATTTGGAGAGATACCATAGAACGCTTAATGCCTCAGGCAGAAATGAACTGTGAGAGTTTCTGAATAAAGCAGCTCATCCAGATCCTTTGTGGGTGACAAGTATAATTTAAGAAACAAAGTTAATATATCAAAATCACAGACAATTGTATCCATGGTAAACGCACATTGCTTATTTGGTTAGTGCGCAGTTTTAAAAAAATCAGTTGCTTTTTTAACAATCCTGACAAAATATAATTATTTTTGACTATGTTGGGATTAAAATTAGGTCTTTGTAGACCTAATTTTAACATTTCTTGTATTTAATTTCTGTCCCTCTTTCATAGTTGCTTGTAATGCTCCCTTCTGCTTCTTCTTAATGGCGGGTGGCAACTACCGATTTAGGTACATTTCCGCCACAACCGGACAAAAAAAAAAAAAAAAAAAATAGATCATGTGTCTATCTGCTGAGACCAGCCAATCAGGTGCACTGAGGATCAGCCAATCATGTGTCTATCTGCTGCTATCCTGATCATAATTGTACATTACTGCCACACATATGAAGACATAATGAAGAGAGCCATGTGTGGTGTACCAAGATGGCGCCGGTACACTCTGGGTGTAGTGGGGGTGACGGCCGCCTTTCCAGTTCCGTCGTCACCCGGGGTATAAAAGGCAAGGGCGGAAGAGTCTCTATCTCTTCGCCATCGACCCCTTGACCTGTACAGAGCACCTGTGAGTTTGGTTCTGTTTATTAATAAAATGACGTTCAACTGCACCGTGAGCCTCTTCCTTGAATACCAAGATTAGGACATAACATTTGCCAACGAGGTAAAAAAGGTATGGAGTGAGCTATTTCTGAATTTCGGCTATTTTTGGAGGTTCCGGGCAAGCTGCCGGTCCCCTGGGCTAGGTGGTACGTGGCTCTCCAGAATTTTCTGGTGGCCCTTAACCTCGGCGAGCTCGAGAAGTAGCGTGCGAGAGCAATTCTGGTTCATAATCTTGGTATGGAGGGTCAAAGGATCCTGGACATGCTAGGAGAGGCTGATAGTTATGAGGACATGGTGGAGCTAATGGCGTGCTACTTTTGTACCCCGGAAAATGTCATAGTCTGGCGAATCCAATTTCGGCAGCGCCGCCAGTGTACAAGAGAGATGGTACAATGCTATGTTGCAGATTTACGTCAGCTGGCGGGGGTGTGCCAATTTGGGGCCGTTGAGAAGAAAATGGTCCGTGACCAACTGGCGGAACACACTCTCTGTCAGCAGTACGCTTGAGACTCCTGACATTCGTGGGTGAACTGATGCTAGCCACGGCTATTGAGATAGCGCAGTAGTTTGAAGCAGTGGAGAGGCTGTCTAAAGACCTCGGTGAGAGAAGCACGCTGCGGGATGAAGAACCACGATTGAAGGCGCTGGCTGTGGACTCGGACAGCAAGGATGGCGTGAGTGAAGAAAAGTATGCTGCTGCTGTGAAAATTAGGTCTGTCCTGGGAACGCCAAGATGTTATGGCTGCAGGTCCACTAGGCACCGTTACAAGGCAACAGAGTGTCTAGCAAGGAGCAAGCGGTGTGGTAAATGCAGTCTTCTGCATCACTTCTCCAGAGCCTGCAAAAATTTTGAGCGGGAGGACTGAAGACATGGAGCGGATCTCCCCGCTGTGGATCCTACGGTTGTTCATACCGTCTCTCCGAGCACAGATGGGCACATTTTCTGCAGTGTGTTGCAGAACGGCATGGAAGTGCCATTGTTGGAGGACACAGAAGCGGTGGCCTCGGTGTTGAGCTTGCCCATTGTGAGGAGCCTGCTCCCACACTATCGCTTGAGAGAGTTCACGACGCTGTGCTTTCGCTACAGAGGAAGCAGGATGGCCGTAGTGGGTTCGCTGGAGTTGATGGTGAGGTACAAGTCGGCGGTGATGACTGGCGTCCAGTTTGTGGTGACCACCTCTGGGTTGAACATTTTAGGATGTGATTTGTTTTACAGCCTGTGGCTCAAGAGCGCCAGCAGTGCTGGAGAAGAGTGGTCGGGCTGTGGATTACGGGACTGACCTGCTCCGCACGTGGAGGACGACACGGTTTGGGACAGCGATTGGCCTGGTGTTTTGGGAGGTGATGAGGACTGGCACCCCGATGACCCAGCACGGGAGGGTTCTGATACCAGTGTCCAAGTGGCCCTGGGTGTGGGAGCTGGACGGCACAGCAGAACCCCCAGGATGGCTGCTGGTGTCGGGATGACAAAGAGAGGTGCAGGACCAGCCGGCGCGGTTCTACGGTGCTCTAGATATCGACATTCAAGGAGGGCTTTGGACCGGGTCGACGGGACGGCTTGGACCAGGAGGGAATCCCAGTCACGACATAATGGTCACACAAAGCCGAGTCAGGCTCCCCTGCGTGTCGGGGACGAGGTCCGGCCTAGGGAGGAGGACCGGGCAAGAGGAGTACACGAAAGACGAAAATGGCGAGATGACCAGGGGCAGCTGCGAGTGGTGGATACCCGGGAAGACGGCTACTTGGGGCTGTCTGATGAGTCTTGGAGACACCCCAACAAGCTACGGCACGTGGATGAGGAGAAACGCCGACGTGGCTCATCTCCGGAGATGAAGAGGAGAAGGCACTCGGGATGGGATCCACTAGACGGAAATCCAAGGGGTGAGCCTTCAGGAGGGACTAAGAGGTGACTTTAAAGGGGGGGTTATAGGCATGATGTTTTGTTGTTGTGGTTATGTGCCATTTTCTCCCTGAAGTCACATTGTTGATATGTACTAATTGCATTTTGCCTGGTGTGTAAAAAAAAAAACAAAAAACAAAAAAAACCTTCAACACTGTTTGTACTACACTGTTTGTTGTGAGTTGGCCGAGTTTTGGGGTGAGTGTGTTGGGGTGGGGGGCTGGCAATGGATGAGAATGTACATATCAACTGTTTATATTTCTAGTTCTGTTTGTATGTGTTATATTGTGTTGAATGTGTTATATTGTTGTAGCCGTGTCTAAGAAGAATTTCTGTCACTCACTGGAACAGACAATAAAGTTATCTATCGATCTACCTATCTATCTAATTAGGTGTATTATGGGATTATTTTAGTTATGTAGGAACATGGCTAATTTTTGTTTATGGACTTTATGGAATTAAAGACGGCAGAATAACCCATCTAAGCTGTGTAGGGGGGTCAGTAGTCTACCTGCCCCCTCTAGATAGTTGTGTGTCTGGATAGGCTTGTACATACTGTTTTGTTAGCGTGTGAGTTGGGTTTAAATTTGGGAGGGTCTGATTTATGTGCTTGCATTTTTCTACGGGGGGGTGGTGGTGGTGTAGAAGAGCTTGGAAGAACGAGACGGTGTGATATATAAACCAAAGTTTATTATCAGCTCTTCTAACAAGTCTCATCTAAGTGCAAAAGCAGCAGAAGGAAAAAGAGACCGAATACCTCCGGCTCTCTGACTTTATACTTGCACACAACAAAAGACATGCATATCAAAGGCTGACATCCCTCATTATCATAATCCCCCCATTGTCTTGGTACTTCCTCTCTTCACCCTGGGGGGGTGAGGGTAGCTCCTCCGGTCTCCACCACAGTGTCTGGGAACGTCTTTGTTCTTCACTGGCGGTTGAGAGTCTTTGTCCTTTCTGAGGTGTGAAGTCGCTTTACATATGCAATCACCAAACACTCTCACATGCTTCAACATATGTAGGTTATGGAATATATGATTAATATAGCCCACAGCCCCCCCCCCCAAACGACTAAGAAAGGACAATAGAAAAATTCACAGTTTAAGATAATTACTATGACATACTAACTGTTACACCTCTTGCCACAGAAGAAACTTTCCAGCAGCCATGCTCCTAAGAGAGTTCAGTGGTAATCATAACAGCATAGTAAAATCATAAGTCAGTCCTAAACTGTTACAGCACAATTAGTGAACAACTGTGGAGTAGTTTGCATCAGTCCCTGTGCTGTCTGGGTTTTAATCTTCTCCCAAAACTGCTGTGGGTTCGTTTAGGCGTCCTGCTGGGACCTTCTTGTAAGGAATCTGCAGCGTGGGAAGGAGAGTGGTTAATTGTTCCCTGCAGGGGGGCTGAGTCTTTTCTCTTGGGGGGTCTACCCCGCCGAGGTGCTCTCGCCAACTGTGCAGGCTCGTCTTTCAACAAGAAGGCAGGTTTAAGTCTGTCAATGCTGACTGTTTCTTTTCTATCCCCAAAATCAAGCACAAAGTGTTTATCACCAGGTTCCAGCACTCTGAATGGCCCATCGTATGCTGGGCGGAAAGTTGGTTTTAAAGCTTCATGTCTAACAAAAACGAATTCAGCCTTCTTTAAAGCTTGAGGGACAAAAGCCCGTGGAAAGGAGTGATGAGCTGGACCGGGGAGAGAGTCCGGTCCGTTGGTGCCTAAAAACCTTGGGACTGGAAGATGCCCTGGCTCTGGGTTCTCTGGTAAAAATTCACCTGGGAGCCTGAGAGGTTGTGCAAAAACTAATTCTGCCGGAGAGGCGTCTAGATCCTCTTTAGGCGCAGCACGCAACCCCAATAAAACCCAGGGAAGTTTATTTACCCAATTTGTATCCGTTAGTGAGGCTCTGAGGGCGGCTTTTAAAGACCTGTGAAAACGCTCGCATAACCCATTAGCCTGAGGGTGATAAGCGGTGGTGCGATGAATTGTTGCCCCTAAGCTGCTGGACATGGCTGACCAAAGCTCCAAGACAAATTGAGGTACTCTATCGGACGTGATGTCCGATGGGACGCCGAAACGTGCCACCCAGTTTGTCAAAAAAACGCGAGCGACTTCCTCTGCTGTAGTTGACGCTAGAGGGACTGCCTCTGGCCAGCGCATGGTGCGGTCTATCATTGTTAACAGGTGTGTGAAACCTTGGGAGGAAGGTAGTGGCCCCACGAGGTCGACATGAACGTGGTCGAACCTTCTAGCCGGGATCGGAAAAGGCTCCAGAGGGGCTTTTGTGTGTTTGTGTATTTTGGCGCGCTGACAAGAAATGCAAGTTTTTGCCCATTCTTTTACGTTTTTGCGCAGGCCTGGCCACACAAACTTTTCGGCTACCATTTTAACCGAGGCGCGCACACCTGAGTGCGCGAGGGAGTGAACTGAGTCGAAAATACGGCGGCGCCATGTGGCTGGGACTAACGGGCGAGGTCGGCCGGTTGAAATATCGCATATTAGGGGGGGCACGCCGTCGCGTAAACCCTTTTCCTCCAGCCTTAACCCTGTTGGTCCAGACAGGAGTGCGCGCACGTCCGCGTCACTGCTTTGTTCCTCTGCCATGGCTGCATAATCTATCCCTGCATGGATAGGTGCTGCTTATGTGTCCGCGTTAGTGAAAAGTTCTGCGGCTGAGGCAGTATAATCTGTCTCCTCGCGCTCTGGTGATGTCACAGCACGAGAGAGGCAGTCTGCTACCACGTTAAGGTTGCCTGCCACATGTCGAATGTCTGTGGTGAACTCTGAAATCGCAGCCAGCTGTCTTTGTTGCCTGCCTGACCATGGTTCTGAAATTTTAGCCATAGCAAAGGTGAGCGGTTTGTGGTCTACAAAAGCCGTGAAACTCCGCCCTTCTAACCAGAACTGGAAGTGGCGGATGGATAAATGAAGCGCTAGCAGCTCCCTGTCAAAAGTGCTGTACTTACGCTCAGTTTGGTTTAGCGATTTGCTGAAGAATGCTAAAGGTTGCCAGATCCCGCTGACATGTTGTTCTACAACTGCCCCTATAGCTAGGTCCGAAGCGTCTGTGGTTAGCGCAATGCGGGCCGAGGGATCGGGGTGAACTAACAATGTGGCATTAGCTAGAGCGCTCTTTACTTCCGCGAAGGCGCGTTCGCGCTCCGGGGTCCATTCGACCGCGTTGGAATCTTTCTTTTTTCTGAGTGCGTCATATAGGGGCTGCATGAGCTGAGCTGCGTGGGGGAGGAAACGGTTGTAAAAATTAACCATTCCTAAAAATTCTTGCAGCGATTTGACCGTTTGTGGCCGTGGGAAACTTTTTATCGCGTGAACTTTGTCTGGAAGTGGAACTGCCCCTTTCGGAGAGACTTTGTGTCCTAAAAAATCAATTTGTGACACGCCAAATTTGCATTTGGCTGGATTGATTATTAACCCGTGCTCTTCTAGTCTCTGAAAAACTGTAGTGAGGTGCTGCTCGTGTTCTTCCTCAGACGAGCTGGCTACCAGCATGTCGTCGAGGTAGACGAAAACAAAAGCGAGGTCACGTAATACCGCGTCCATCATCCGCTGAAAAGTTTGAGCAGCGCCTTTGAGGCCGAAAGGCATTCGCAGAAATTCAAAAAGGCCGAAAGGGGTTATTACAGCTGTTTTAGGAATGTCCTCTGCTCGAACTGGGACTTGATGATAACCGCGGACCAGGTCTATTTTTGAAAAAATGCGTGCACCCGCCAGATGCAGTGAAAAATCCTGAATGTGAGGAATTGGGTAGCGGTCATGCGCTGTCGCATTGTTTAATCTGCGGTAATCCCCGCACGGTCTCCAAGAACCGTCGGGTTTCGGAACCATGTGAAGTGGTGAGGCCCAAGGGCTCTTCGAGCGTCTAACAATGCCTAATTTTTCAAGGGTAGTAAACTCGTACCGAGCTATGGTGAGTTTGGCCGCGTCTAAGCGGCGAGCTTTGGCAAATACGGGTGGGCCCGTTGTGGGAATAAAGTGTTCAACCCCGTGTTTAGCCACAGTGGCTGAGAATTTGGGAATTGTGAGTGCTAGAAATTGGGTGAGGAGTTGCTCAAACTTACCTCCTGCCGTGGTGACGCTAGCCTGCACAGGTGGTGGAGAAACTCGGGCTGAGCAGGGAATAGAAGCAAAGGACAGTGCATTAACCAAGTGTCTATTCGCTAGATCCACTAATAACCCATGTGCACACAAAAAATCTGCGCCCAACAAGTTAAAACTCACCGCCGCTACAACAAATGTCCATCTGTAGTTGCGGCCGTGGATGTGGAGGTGCAGGCTCTTTTCGCCGAAAGTGTCAATGCTGGAGCCGTTGGCTGCCACCGCTCCGTTGCCCCGGGTGCCCATGGCTCGATCTGCTTGGGAGGGCATGACAAAACTCAGTTGAGCTCCTGTGTCAATAAGGAACTGCTTGCCGGTGTGTCCATCCGTCACATATAACAGCTTACTCTTCTCGCCGAGAACCGTTGCCGTTAACGGCTCTCGGCTTTTGGCGTTTCCCGAAATCGTAAATTTGCAGGGGGGAACGCATTTGCGGGCCTTCTCGGCGAAGCGGTGGTGATAATAACAGACGTCGCTCCGTCTGTTACGTTTTGGCCGTGTCGCTGTCACCGCGGGCTGGATCTGTTCAGTGGGTTGCGGCTCTTCGTGGTTCTGGGCATCAGCGTTGAGGTCTGCGGATGCTGCTGTGGGTGTCTGCTCTTTGCAGGCGTTGACAAGCCGTTGAGCTTCGTTGGCGAGCACGCGGAAGTCTTGCTGGGTGCTGCATCTCATGTTGGCGAGCATCCCTCTCATGTGTGGCGGCAGCGTGCTGAGGAATATGAATTGGAAGAGGAAGTTGTCATTGTCCTCTTCTTTAAGCTGCAGCAAGTCCTCCATGAGGGCTTTAGGTTTGCACCCTCTGTGGCCGTAGACCACCAGGATCTTCTCGGCTCTCTCTTCAGCTGAGGGGACGTAATTTGCCACGATGGTTGCTTTCAGTGTTTCATATTTGTCTTGGGCCGGCGGCCGCCGGATCATGCTCCGCACACACCTCAAAGTGGCGGCGTCGAGTTTGGAGACGATGTGATAGAATTTTGTATCGTCGGCCGTGATGCCCGCCAGTGTAAACTGGGCTTCAGCTTGTTGAAACCACGAGGCGGGGTCTTCCTGCCAGAAGTCCGGCAGCTTGACAGCGACGGCATTCGTGTAGACCGTCACTGATGTGTCCGCAGGGTGAGAGTGCCTTGCTTCGGCTCTCTCAGCGGCGCTGGTGCTCGGTTGAGCCCTCTCTATCACTTCTGCCGGGGGGGAAAGTCGTCCATCTGTTCCCCTGTCTGCGTGGGCGCTGGCGTCTGCCTGGGTCACCACAGATGAGTCGATCGCGGGGGAACGCCTCAGGTCCATACTCGCATCAGGGGTCACCGGTGTAGAAGAGCTTGGAAGAACGAGGCGGTGTGATATATAAACCAAAGTTTATTATCAGCTCTTCTAACAAGTCTCATCTAAGTGCAAAAGCAGCAGAAGGAAAAAGAGACCGAATACCTCCGGCTCTCTGACTTTATACTTGCACATAACAAAAGACATGCATATCAAAGGCTGACATCCCTCATTATCATAATCCCCCCATTGTCTTGGTACTTCCTCTCTTCGCCCTGGGGGGGTGAGGGTAGCTCCTCTGGTCTCCACCGCAGTGTCTGGGAACGTCTTTGTTCTTCACTGGCGGTTGAGAGTCTTTGTCCTTTCTGAGGTGTGAAGTCGCTTTACATATGCAATCACCAAACACTCTCACATGCTTCAACATATGTAGGTTATGGAATATATGATTAATATAGCCCACAGTGGTGTACCAAGATGGCGCCAGGTACACCCTGGGTGTAGTGGGGGTGACGGCCACCTTTCCGGTTCCGCCGTCACCCGGGGTATAAAAGGCTAGGGCAGAAGAGGCTCTGTCTCTTCACCGTCGACCCCTTGACCTGTACGGAGCACCTGTGACTTTGGTTCTGTTTATTAATAAAGTGACGTTCAACTGCACCCTGAGCCTCCTCCTTGAATACTAAAATTAGGACATAACACCATGTCCATGAAGGATTTAACGTTTCTCGGACAACGGATCCAAATCTTCAGAGACCTTCCGACTGAAATGGTTAAACGCCGGGCAGCATTCACTCTAGCCAGGAGGATTCTGCGTGACAAGCCAGGAGTCAGGTTCGGGCTTCTGTACCCAGCCAAGCTACGTGTGTCGCACAGCGGATCAGAGCCATTTTTTACAGATCCAGAAGAGGCTCGTCAGTATGCAGAACGCCACTTCGGACAACCAGATAAAGAACAGTGACTTTTTATCTCAGAGGATTTTGATGTCTGATCTCCAGAGAGAGACCGAGGATGAGGACTCTGACCGGTCCTCGTACAGGTGACTGTGTGACAGTTTAAGTGCACGCTATGTTCTCCCCATACTACTATATAAAGAAAGTGTTGGAGGGGGATGTTAAATAGGCTTGATGTCAAGTTTACTGACATTTCTGCCTCTATTACGTTCTAGCACCTGTGTAGACACTCTGTTTCATGCAGAATTAATGGTAAGACCAATTTGAGTCAGATTTAACGATTTTATACATTCTTTTTTCTTCCCGTGTTTTTTTTTTAAACTATTCAGCACTTAAGGATTACGTGTTCCCTTAAAGAATTAAGTATGTTATCCTACTGGGATTTTGGTTTTGGCTAATTGTTTACAGTGGAGTTACAGCTTAGGGATCGTATAAGTATTGAGAGCTGGTTAATAGGTGGAGGGTGGAGAGCCTGGATTTTTCGGAAGGAGGGTTTGATCCCCCCATCAGAGGTTCAGCTTTGGTCATTGTTTAAGAGTTCTAGGGATTTTTGTTCTTCTGTGGGGATTTTTTGGGTTAAGTGGTTGTTAAGGGTGGGTTGGGGTGGAGTGTACCCTACTTTATTCTGTTTGATGTCAGAGCTTAAAGACAGAGAGAGCAATGGAATGATTCACTTATATGAGTATGGTGACAAGTAATGTAGGAGGGGACGTAGGAGTAGGTTGAAACATAACCTTTTGCTCATGGAATGTGAATGGAATCAATGAACCAGTGAAACGGGGTAAGGTTTTGTCTCATCTGAGGGGACTAAAGGCAGATGTGATGTTTTTGCAAGAGACCCACCTAAAAAATGAGGCACATGGTAAAATCAGGGCTAAGTGGATTAGTCAGGTATATCATTCCAGGTTTTCAGCAAAAGCCAGGGACATTGCAATTATAATTCAGAGAGATGTCCCGTTCCACCACCAGTCAACTATCACAGACAAAAGAAGGGAGGTATATTCTGGTTACAGATTAAATACAGTCCATGCTGGTTATGTTATTGGCTCGGACGTTGCCCGGGTTAACAAGGTCAGGAGTTCCTGGCAGTGGAAGGCGAATTACAGAGCTGCGTGGAGGAATCTGATCAGACCTAAATGAAACAGTCATTGTCGCCCCCGACAGACTGCTATGATGACGATGATTTATGGTCCAAATTGGGATGATACAGAATTTTTTTAGGAAAACATTGAGCCTGATACCGAATATTTCTATTGAGTTGAAGTTCCAGCATTCCTTTGGGAAATGCGTGTTAAACAGTTGGTGTCATAATGACATCTCCCTCTGGCTTCATCAAAGTATAGGCATGGTTTTTTCCTAAAAGAGAATGGAACATCAGAGTACATCGGAGACTGTTTTGTGTGCACATGTGTGTGAGTGAGTGTGGGGGGGGGGCTTTGTAATGTGAATGGCCACTGTGACTGATATGTGTTTGTTTGTGTGTATGAATAAAAGAGAAGGGGGGAGGTGCTGTTTAAAGCCCGTGGGGGTGTCAGCCAGAGGAATGTTAAATTTGCTAGGTGATATCAAACACACATATAAACGCATGCTGGTTGTTTCAAATATTGAATAAAAAATAATGTAACCATTGGTAAATATCACGTACAAGTTGTGGGGAGTTTTACAGAAATGTGCTCGTTAAGTTTGAAGTCTTTGAACCATACAAATTTGCTCCTTTTCGTTGTTTAAGGCCCGTGGGGGTGTCAGCCAGAGGAATGTTAAATTTCCTAGTATCAGCATAAAATAAACTCTGCCTTAAAGTTACAAAACTAATTTAGCCGTTGGTAAATACCACATTCAAGTTGTGGGGAGTTTTACAGACTATCTCTTCTGAGTGACTAGGATGTTTTAACTGTGTGTTTACGTGTCTGTGTTTTTGACTTCTGCAAGCAGACACACTGTGAGAGACACCTGACTAATGTGGCTGCGTGCTCTGCAGTGCAGTCCACAGATGTTGGATGGGGAAGACTGGAAGATGTGTTAATCCTTAACTCATCTGCTTTGACTGACAGAATGGCTGCGTCTGTGATTTTCTGACTAATGTGGGTGCATGCTTTCGCGTTAAGATCAAAGAGCCCACCTGTTTTGGCCGCTGTCAGTTCAGACAAGAAGTTCAAAGCACTTGATTGACAACCTCATTACGCAAGGTCACATATGGACAATAGATTAGAAACAAAGCTGTCAGTTTGACGAGAAGTTCAAAGCACTTGATTGACAACCTCATTACGCAAGGTCACAGGGGGTGGGGTCAGGTCAGGTCAAAGGGGGCATGGCACCTGTCAAAATGAGATTAGGGGTGTGTTAAAGTATAACCCTTCTCTCTAATGACATCACATAGAGATAACTTGTAAACAGTGAAATTATCAACATTAACCATCACATTAAATTTGTAACTGAGGATAGAGTAACAGTGTGAGCACATCTATAAAACCATGGACTTTAGCATGAATTTGGAAGAGTTGAAATGAAAATTATGAATAATATTGGATGCAAATTTATGGAGAAAATTAACTAATTATATGAAAAATTCTGGATTACTCTTAAGAAAGTAAAAACGGAATTTTAATAAAAAGAGAATATTAATCCTCTTTAATTCTGCATCTGATCAGATTTTGAATTATTTCCAAACTTTGGACAAGTCATTCAGCAGCTGGAACAAGGAATATGGCTCACATGAATATAGGTTGAAGTCCTGTTGTGGAGGCTCCTCCTGAAGGTTTATTTGCAGATGGCACCAAAACCAGAATATCTTGCCAGCAGATATTCGGACAAGGTACAGCAGCTTTCAAAGTCCACAGGCACAAGATGAGATTTTGACTGTGATAATAAGGCTCCTTTGTCTTCACTCCGTTGGTGTTGGAGAGCTTTCTTGGGGTAGCTGTAGTGGCGGAGCTGCATCCGGGGCTTTCGTTGATCAGCGGATTCTCCAGAGTCCAAATAAAATCAGAAATAATTAAAAATCTGATCCTGATAACCAGATTTAGAGGGTTAAGAAAAATAAACTCAAGCCACAAATATCCAAATTACTCTTGACGTTGTGGTACATGGGTGAAATACTATATATTACTATATATTTTACTATATATTTTATACTTCTGTATAAAATGTAACCTACTTCAGTGATTCATGCAACTTTATAACTAGTGCTTTTAAATTAACATGCAAGAATAAACATTCATTTAAACATTTTAACATGCACATACACTGCCGTTCAAAAGTTTGGGGTCACTTAGAAATTTCCTTTTTTTTGGAAGAAAAGCACTTTTTTTCAATGAAGATAACTTTAAACTAATCAGAAGTACACTCTATACATTGCTAATGTGGTAAATGACTATTCTAGCTGCAAGTGTCTGGTTTTTGGTGCAATATCTAGATAGGTGTATAGACGCCCTTTTCCAGCAACTATCACTCCAGTGTTCTAATGGTACAATGTGTTTGCTCATTGCGTCAGAAGGCTAATGGATGATTAGAAAACCCTTGTGCAATCATGTTAGGTCTGCAATGCTGTAATTGCTGCAAATGGAGGATCCTTTGACAAAAGCAAAGTTTGAAGGAAAAAAATATTTCAAATACAAATCATTATTTCTAACCTTGTCAGTGTCTTGACTATATTTTCTATTCATTTTACAACTCATGGTGGTAAATAAGTGTGACTTTTCATGGAAAACACAAAATAATTGTCTGGGTGACCCCAAACTTTTGAACGGTAGTGTATTTAAAATCAAGGATTAATATATTCTTTCAAATCCATTATTGATTGTCCACAGAATATCAGAGTCCCACAGAGGCAGTGATCTTCAACAAATAGTGTCCTTAGAATTGTCCTGAGAAATGAAACTTGAAGAAAGTTCATCAGTGTACTGTCAAAAGTGAGCGTCTATCCCAGAGACGTCCACCAGGGGTAGTGTTGAGCTGTGGATAATCCTAGGGCCTTAGGAAATGCATTTAAAGTTTATGGGATGCCTGTTGACTGTCAGATAACTGATAACCAATAAACCTGTCTTAGTTGGGGAAGTTTCCAGTTTATTTATGATGTAAGTTAATTTGTTCCTTGCACGAGATAGAATACTTATCTCTCGTACCTCTTTACAAAGGAATGTATTCTCCACAGTGGTCCTGAGATGAAAAAGCAATTCTTGACTGGCCTTTTCCTGAGTGAAACAAGGTCTTTAAGATGCAAAGTCTATTTTATTGATGAGCCAAAGCAAGATGATGCTACACCATAGTGTCATCAAAAGATTCAGAGAATCTGGAGACATTTCTGCATGTAAGCAGCAAGGCCAGAAACCAACACTGAATGCCCGTGATCTTCGATCCCTCAGGCGGCACTGCATTAAAAACTGACATCATTCTGTAAAGGATATTACCACGTGGACTCAGGAACACTTCAGGAAACCATTGTCAGTTAATACAGTTCATCGCTACATTTACATGTGCAAATTAAAACTCTACCATGCAAAACCAAAGCCGTATAGCAACAACACCCAGAAACACCGCAGGTTATTCTGGGCCTGAATTCATCTGAGATGGACTGATGTAAAGTGCAAAAGTGTGCTGTGGTCTGACGAGTCCACATTTCAGAATATTTTTGGAAATCATGGACATCATGTTGTCTGGGCTAAAGAAGAAAAGGACCATCCAGATTGTTATTGGCGTTAAGTTCAAAAGCCAGCATCTGTGATGGTATGGGGGTGTGTTAGTGCCCATGGCATGGGTAACTTGCACATCTGCAAAGGCAACATTAATGCTGAACTGTACATACAGGTTTTGGAGCAAAGTATGCTGCCATCAAAGCAAAATCTTTTTCGGGGATGTCCCTGCTTATTTCAGCAAGATAATGCCGAGCCACATTCTGCACATGTTACAACAGTGTGGCTTCATAGTAAAAGAGTGCAGGTACTAGACTGGTCTGCCTGCAGTCCAGATCTGTCTGCCACTGAAAATATGTGAAGCATTATGAAGTGCGAAAAAGGACAACAGAGACTCCAGACTATTGATTAACTGAAGTCATACATCAAGAATGGGAACAAATTCCACCAACAAAGCTTCAACAATTAGTGTCCTCAGTTCCTAAACACTTATTGAGTGTTAAAAGTAAAGGTATTGTAACACAGTGGTAAACATGAGCCTGTCCCAGCTTTTTTAGAACATGTTGCAGGAATCAAATGTATAATGGGTGAATATTTGCAATAAAACAATAAAGTTTATCAGTTTGAACTTTAAATATCTTTTCTTTGTAGTGTATTCAATTGACTATAGGTTGAAAAGGATTTGCAAATCATGGTATATTGTTTTTATTTACATTTTACACAGAAAGGTTCCCAGCCCTGCCAGCTTGGGGATTTGAACCTGGAACCTTCTGGCTGTGAGGCACCAGTGCTAACCACTGTACCACATGTGCTGCTGTTGTAGAAATCCTTTTTTCACTTTAAAGATGACAAGTTTACAAAAATTCATCTGTTATTTTTGGTGTTTCAGGTCGGGTGTTTCTCCAGCTACGACATGGAAACTGTGGTTCAAGGCCAACGGTTTTCTGCTGGCAGCACTGGGGGTCATCGGGGTTTTCTCGGTGGTCGTAGTGCTGTTGCTGGGCTGCCACCTCTACCTGGTCTCCATCAACTACACTACTTGGGAATTCATGTCCCACCACAGAATCTCATACCTGAAGAACTGCAGATTAGAGGAGAACCCATTCGACCGCGGTGTCCTCTGCAACCTGTGGGACTTCTTCTGCCTCTGCGGGACAGTGATGTGGGAGAAAATGTACCAGAGAAACACCCCAAATCCTGTCTGACCTCCCAGTGCCAGGCTGAGACTGACTGACTGTTAGGAAAAGGACTGAATTCTCTAAATCACTCCTCCGGACTTCTCTCATCATTTGAGCCATACACTGGTGCTGAACTGTTGCACAGAACAGTTACTCTGCTTGGATGGCTAAAAATATGGCTGTGTGGTCCAAAGGTGCCTCATCTAGTACATGTTGAGAGGATTCTGACCAGAACAGTTCTGGGGACTCCCTGAAATGCAGTCTCCATAAAATGTTTGACATTCAGCATGAGCCGCCTGCAGAAAGGGCACAGTACAAATATGTGGCACAGATTGGTGGGGCTGCTTGATTGCTTTCACAATCAGTGTGCAATTTAACTTTGTTGAAACCATGGTTCAGTTTCTTCTTGCTATGTTTAGATGCCCAGTGAGGGCTGTGCAGTATGGGCCTATAACTAATCTCTCAATACTCTTAAATATAGTGTGATACAAAATATATTAGGGTTGGACGATACAAGGAAAACGTCATATTGTTGGTGAATACTGCATTAATGACTTGCGAGATCTAAATAAATACTTAGGTATACACTGTTAAGGGCTCTCTGCTTTAGCCATGAGTTCTTCTTCTCTTACACTTTTCTTCCCTGTCTCAGCCATCACTATGCTCACCACACTCCATGTGCTATAACTTCTTCATTCTTCTGCAGTTGGCATCCACCACTGCTACCACCTACCTTGGAGTGTAATAGCAAGGAGGCTGTGTAAATATGCTCCAAAATGGTGGAACACTAATGCATTTTATATGTTTTAGCCAGCGTTTGTCTCTCTGTTAGCAACATTACTCAAAAAGTAGCACACAGATTTCAGTGAACATTTCAGGGAAGGCAGGAAATAGGCCAAGGAATAAATGATTAGTTTGTGGTGCTGATCTTGATCACAGTCTGGATCCAGGAGTTTTTTTAAACATTAATTTACAATATAATATTGCATTTTTCATGCACTTCCCCTTTTAAGATGTGCCCGCAGACGTACCTCTACACCCCGGAAGCAGCGCACTCTTACGGTGCGTTTACACCAAACACGAAGCGAATTTTTCACGTGGTGCAAATACATACAAAGTCAATGGAAAGAGGCGAACATACGTGAATATGCACATTCGCGTCCGAAGCATAGCGCTAGCTCATAATGGCCTTGCAATTCTGCCGTCACCAGAGTAAGTGTCAACATTAGAGAGTAAACTAGTTTGAAAATGAGACTGACACTCACCTGCAGACAGATGGCGCAGGGGCTCTGTAGCTGAATCGGAGTGTCAGAGTTATTTACCCACGGACTCCTGCCATGAATATGCTAACAAGGGCTAGCTGGCTAGCAGTGTAAACAACCGTCATCTTGTGCAGTTTTGGAGGCAGGGACAATTTTTCTAGGTGAGATAATGTAATGTAATGATGGATAATGTAAATCTACGCATGACAGTGTTTTGGGATTTTCCACAGCAGGTAGAACACAGCTGCAGAAGTTATAAAGGCAACTCCGCCCATCTACAACTCGCTCAGATTCTTTCGGTCATTACCCAAAGCTCATGATCATAGATGAGGGTAAGAAGGTAGACTGACTGGTAAATCGACAGCTTTGTCTTAGAGCTCAGTTCCCTCTTCACCACAACAGACCGGTACAATGTCCGCATCACTGCAGATGCTGCTCTGATCCATCTGTCAACCTCTCACTCCATTCTCCCACGCTGCTTCTCCATCCTTCCCACGCACACGCTTCTAGATAAATCCTAAACATTCATACAGTACCCTACTGTGCACCCCCTCATTTTTATCCCCCACCAGTTGAAGGCTAAAGTGAATGAAGAGCTCTTTGGGCGAAGACCGAAGGGGGATTGTTCTGAGGCAGTCCGTCCGTCCGTCTGTCCCACTTTAGTGAAATCAACTCATCTGACAATTTTGTTCCAATTGTTTGGAAACTTGGTACCAGGGTTTGATATACACTGATGATGTGCATATTGCAATTTGACTCTGATCAGATGATTTTTCAGGAATTATAGACCTTAAGGTCAAAGGTCAGAGGTTATTTTTTTCCTAAATCTTGCAAACACAATAATTACTGAAAGAAATGATGTAGGCTTTTCAGATCAATACCATAGTTGTCTCTAAGACAAGTCCTGGATGCCTTACACCCTGACCTGACTATGGGTTTGGAATCAAAAGGTCAAAGGTCACAGTTAACATTCTATTTGTACTATTACTATAGAACGAGTAATGTTAGGGTCACCAAACCTGGTACACATGTTCACCTTGTGACCCTGAACTGTGATTATGGGTTTGGGGTCAAAGGTCAAGGTTGCCATTACCTATTCCCATTTAGTATACGAGTAAACACTAGGGTCACCAGACTTTGTACACAGGTTTATTCTGTGACCCTGAAGTGTAACTACAGTTTTTGATTCTTCAACACAGCCTGGACCGTCTGTGTCTTCAGTAATCTTCAGGGACAGCTCTCCAGGGTTCTTGAAGCCCTTCTTTGGACATTGGCTGCCTTTTGTTTCTTAGGACCATCCCACATTTTAGATTAGGATTCATCACTCCATCAGACCTGTTTCCACTGATTTTTATTCCAGTTCTTGTGTAATGTGGCATACTTCAACCCTTTCTCCCCATTCCTCTTCCTAAAGAATGACTTCTTGATGGCCACCCTTCCACTGACACCATTCTGATGAGGCTTCGGTCAGTGGTAGAAGACCAGATGAACCTCTCGGTCCTGTGTTAGGTCTTTGGTGGAGTTTTTCCCCTATTTTCTAAAGGAAATCATTTCAGATAGAGTTCATCTGCAGTATACAGTTCTTATTTTGTCCTCCATTTGTCCAGTTTTGTCAAAAAAAAAAAATTCAAGTAAACTAGACAAAAAAAATGAGCAAAAAAGTAGTAAATGTCCAAAGAAAGACTTTGAAAGACCTTCAGAAAGGTTGGAGAACTGTTGCTCAAGACCACTTTAAAAATGAGAAGAAAGTCTTGCTCCTTGGAACCAAAACATAAAAAATGAGGGGGTGCATAAGACTTCTGCACAATACTGTATCTGTACATTGGTACTGGTTCAGCACCAGGAATGAAACACCATTAAATTAGCTGTGGACATGTAAGCTCCTCGGGATTAATTTTTCATGTCTCTGGTGCTCCCTTTATGTTCTTATATGCCCGTGGAAAGACGGGACTTACTGTGGTTTGATGATGTCTGTCCATCCGTGCGAGTTTGTTTAGTGAACTCTTCCCAGTTTTCAAACCAGGACATTTTCTGTTCACACAGTGTTTGTACATATACTGAAGTGGGTTAAATAATTTTCTGGTATTTTCTCTAAATTTGTTCCACTTTGAATTGTAGATTGCTTGCTTTGCTCAAAGTCTTTGCAATTACACGGTTATTAGTTTTATTGCAGATCTAGAGTATATTGACTCTTGAATTTGTTTATCGATTTTCTGGCTGTTGGTGTGCTTGCTGTACACTGTCAATAATGGCTGTGGACGGGCATGTGATGTAACGTGCGCGGTGCTCTCGTTCAAAATAATCTGTCTCACCTGTAGATAACCTAATCCAGACCTCACACGTCAATGTTGCCTTAACGCAAAGCAGTTTCCTGTGTTTACAGCTGAAAGTGAGACACGTCAGCGCTACCGCTCAGTGTTGGTGCTTCACCATCCAGTGGACCGCGTTTCAGCAGCGGTCGTTGCGCGTCACGCTTGACGGGCATGTTTGAAAAATCTTGTTTATTCACAACAGGGTAGACATTCTGTGTTGAGGTCTGGTTTGTGATAGTTTTAATGTTTAATTATAGGGACATTGCAGTTTGTGGGGAGTAAGTTCCATCCGAGTGATAAATTTATGAGTTTGTTTCTACTAAATTTATTTCTGTTTTTTCAGCAGATTTCTTTCGTGTGAGTTAGTGAAGATTTTCTCCAAGTGTGTGTGTGTGTGTGTGTGTGTGTGTGTGTGTGTTGGGGGGGGGGGTTCTTTCACATTTGGGAGGTTTTTCTCATAACTTTGAAACTTTTGTCATTTAAATTTACAAGTTTTCCTCTTACATCCTCTTTCACCAATTTTTGGTCTATCTTACTTGCATATTTGCCATTTTTTCCTCAGCTATTTTGGTAATTCTTTTTTTCCATTATAAATGTGTGGCACTGCTGAAATTGCTGGGGGGTTTTTTTCAAATTTGTGTGCCCTGTCTCTCGCTCTCTTTCTGGTGCCCGACCCAAATTCACTTTTCAGCTTGTTTTTCAAGGCTGAAAAAAGCCCCCCGTCCCCGAGGGGCCATTTTCCTCTCTAAATGGTGATAGCAGTAACCCCACAATGTATGTAACACCATTTCACCTTTGACTCTGTAGCAGCTGATTTAATGAAACTTCAGTGGAGCCATTTTTATATTGATGTTCTTAATATATGATTTGCCATAACAATAAGATTCAGACACATTTGTACTGCATTGTTGTGTTTTTATTTGACAACAAGTGAACATTTAAACGAGGATGATATGCATGTTGTTACACGTTGAGTACATTTGTACAGACTGACATTCTGGGGTCAGGATGCTACACATACATTCATACATACAGACAGAAATACAGACAGAAGTAACATGTAATATTCAGCAGCATTAACATAAAGTGCTAAAACAGCTAAATTGGAATACTGTCCCGTTACTACGGTTACCAGGACTCAATACTGACCTATTAACACCTGTTAGTTTTCAGAGTAACTTAACACCCTTTGTAACTCTTTAATGCACATACCTTTTATGCGGTTCTTTTTAAATTTACTAATGAATCTGGAACACTCTCAGCCTCCCTCTGAGCTCTGACTGATAACACTTAAATATGAATCTTATATGGAAGATTAAAAAAAATCACACAATGTTTGAAGAGCAACTGATGTGACAAAGAATCTAATTTTGTGTGTAAACGACTTCTGAAGATGTGTCTTAAAAATTACAAGCAAGATGCAAACTTGCAATTAGTCAAATGAGTGCAGTATTGGATGTTATGGCAGGAAATTGTAAAGTAAAAAAAACTGTACCAGACTACACATATACAGTGGTGCTTGAAAGTTTTTGAACCCTTTAGAATTTTCTACATTTCTGCATAAATGTGACCTAAAATATCATCAGATGTTCACACAAGTCGTAAATGTAGATAAAGAGAACCCAGTTAAGTAAATGAGACAAAAATGTTTTACTTTTTCATATATTTATTGAGGAAAATGATCAATTATTACATATCTGTGAGTGGCAAACGTTTGTGAACCTCTAGGATTACCAGGTAATTTGAAGGTGAAATTAGAATCAGGTGTTTCAATCAATCAATGGGATGACAAGCAGGTGTGAGTGGACACCCTGTTTTATTTAAATAATCTTTTATTTAAAGATCTATCAAGTGTCAGAAAAAGGGTTGTTGATGCTCATGAGACTGGAGAAGGTTACAAAACCATCTCTAAACAGTTTGGACTCCACTACTCCACAGTAAGATAGATTGTGTACAAATGGACCATTGTTACCCTCCTCAGAAGTGGTCGACTGACTAAGATCACGCCAAGAGCAAGGTATGTAATAATCAGTGAGATCACAAAGGACCCCAGGGCAACTTCTAAACAACTGAAGGCCTCTTTCACATTGAATAATGTTAAAAGTTCATGAGTCCACCATCAGGAGAACACTGAACAACAATGGTGGGCATGGCAGGGTTACTTATTTACTGGTTGTTTAAATTCCCTTTTCTATGCAGTGTAGGTTGGAGTCTTACATTTGAAGCTGAGTTTTTATGTCAGGTGCCCTTCTTGATGCAACTCTGCCCATTTTATCCAGGCTTGGGACCAGCGCAGGGAGTACACTGGCTTGTGCAAGGAGAAAGCTATTGCTCTCCCAAAAGAACATTGCTGCTTATCTGCAGTTTGCTGAAGATCATGTGGACAAGTCTGAAGAATATTGAAAGACAGATGAGACCAGAATAGAACTTTTTGGTTTGAATGAGAAACGTTATGTTTGGAAAAAGGAAGACAGTGAATTCCAGCATAAGAACTTTATCCCATCTATGAAACATGGTGGTGGTAGTATCGTGGTTTGGGCCTGTTTTGCTGCATCTGGACCAGGACGACTTGCCATCATTGATGGAACAATGAATTCTGAATTATACTAGCAAATGCTAAAGGAAAATGTCAGGACATCTGTCCATGAAATGAATCTCAGGAGAAAGTGGGTCATGAAACAAGACAATGATCCTAAACACACTCATCGTTCTACTAAAGAATGCTTAAAGAAGAGTACGGTAAAGTTAATGTTGTGGAACGGCCAAGTCAAAGTCCAGACCTTAATCCAACTGAGATGTTGTGGAAGGGCCTGAAGTGGCCAGTTCATATGAGGAAACCACCAACATCCCAGAGCTGAAGCTGTTCTGGGGGAATGGGCTAAAATTCCTCCAAGCTGATGAGCAGGACTGATCAACAGTTACTGGAAACGTTTAGCTGCAGTTATTGCTGCAAAAGGGGGTCACACCACATACTGAAATCAGAGGTTCACAAACTGTTGCCACCCACAGATATGTAATATTGGATCATTTTCTTCAATAAATAAATGAAAAAGTAACATTTTTGTCTCAAAATCTGAAGTTTTAGGTCAAATTTATGCAGAAATGTAGAAAATTCTTAAGGCTTCACAAACTTTCAAGCACCACTGTAATTTCATTCAGAAAATCAAAATGGAAAAAATCAATTTGAAATATTTTCTCTCACATACAATGAATAGATGAAGGTTACCATTTTAAAAAATAAATGTTAAGAAATTACAAAATTCCAATGTTTTGAACAGTAATTCATGTTTCTCAGTTCGATTATTTCAATCTTAGTCTGTTTGGATTGACTCACTTTTGGAGTAGGCCTCTTGTGGATGCCATGGGAACTGCAGGTTGTAGTTTATGACAGGTATGGGCACGAGGATTTTTTTTTTCTCAAGGTGCTAATTTTTTTTTTTAATCTTATAAAGCTGGAATTTTTTTCAATTTGTTGCAAGTTTTTTCTTTTTAAATTGTACTTTTTTCCTGTTGTTGTTGTTATTATTATTGTTTTTTTGCATGTGTTTTTCCTAAACTTGACCATTTTGCAATCTTCATCAAATAAGTATTTGCCACTAATCAACCTTAACAACTTAATTATAGGAAAGCTGTAGGGGTGTGATGATACACTTAGCTGATGGGATGAGATAATATTTTAACACATTTATAAGGAAAATGATGGTGAACTGTATGACTGGAAAAATAATCTTAACTGAAAATCACAAAATATATAACAGTGCAGGTGCTCTGTGAAACGACTATAGACTTCTAACGTCTAAATAAAGCTGTTAAAACTTTTAGCTAAACTCTTTTTTTTTTTCAAATCCCCAGCAGCACACATATGTCAAGCCAACGTCTGCAAGTTTACATTGGGAATACAGCTTATAGAGGTTGTTTGCATAAATGTGCAAACAACTTCTATGGGCTGTATTCCCAATGTAAACTTGGTACTTTGGGCAATGTCACTTAACTACTGTTTGGATTAAATACAAAATAATATGGCCATATCAAAAACTGTAATGCTAAATTAACTCATGGTGCCACTTAAATCGCGCTGGGTGAGTGAAGCAGTTAATTGCAATTAATCGCAATTTTGCTATAGGCAGCATATAGGCAAGAAAGAGCTGTGTTAATAGCAGTAATGCGATTAATCGCACTATACAGTTAAAGTGCGATTAAACGCACTGAAACACTTAGTGGGATGTGATTCAGAAGAAGCAAGCTGCCCTGTCATCTAAAATATGATTAATCACGCTTAAAAGTGGCACCACTAAAATTAACTTCACAAAGAGCACAGGGTGTTAAGTTACTCTTTAAAAGTTTCTTCTCAATTTCCCACAAATACTGTACCTACCGCAGCTTTTTCCCCTGAAAGCATCAACAAGGCGCTGCGGGAAACATTTTGTGAGGCCCGCTAACAACTCGAGGACCTGCCGTCTCTCTCCATTACTGCACTGACATCATATTAGCACTTCAGCATCTCTGGATAAGATTCACTAAATTCAAAATACAAATATATTCTCACTATTATGGCTATAATACATCATCTATGGCTTTTTTTATACTGCTAGCGATTACAGGATTTCTAGTGCACAAGTTCACCACGGTGCCATGCACTTCTACTGCTGTAAGAGAAAGATGGCTGTTCAATCAGGACGAACTGCTACTGAAGGAATGACTTGCCATACAGAAGAGAAGAAACATTTCCACGGTGGATTTAACTTTTTCTGTAGGTTTTTTTTTTACAAAAAGGTTGTCTGGTTTCATTTGTTTGGTCAAGGCAGTGAGCGAAGCCTGTCACAGTGATGCATAGAACGGCAGCACATACCGAACCTCGGAAAGAGAAACCAACACAATGAGCAGAAGGCCACAAAGCAAGCTGAACCTGACACAGGAGGCTTGAGGAGTGCTGACTTATAAATAATGTGAATTTGATTTTAGCTGAGCTCTTTTTTTAAAAAATATTTCCTACTGCATATAGCTTTTCTTTTGTTCTTGTTTCTAGGCAGAAAGTGTTATTCCCCCAACTGCATATACCTTAAGTATGTAAATCATGGTTTCTGAAGCTGTAAGAAACTTTTAAAACATAATTTAAAGATCCCATTGACTGAAAAAATTGTGTTTTTGAAGGTTTTAACCTTCTAAAATGTGTCTATTGGGCATGTGATTATCAAACATTAAAATGCTATCTTCTCATTAAAAACCACACAGCATTTATATCAGTTCTGTCTGCGAGGAGCCAGTGTAACTTTTCCAGATTTTCTATGAAACATCATGAAAAGGTAATGCTATGGTCACAAATACCCTTACGAATGGCTGAGAACACTGAATGAACGATTTTTGGACCATTTCATACGGCCTTCTTAAGGCAGCCATAGGAGAATTATACATTATAACCAATGTATGTTTTCCTAAACAACACATAAGCAGTCATTCACTGAATAAAATGGACTTTATAATGTGAGATATTTGTATTGGCCGCCTATATACGTTCAGTTTGTAAGTTTATGGTCAGGCCGATGGTCTTGTCCAAGATTTTTTACGAACGCCCCACGAAAACCCCTCATTGTATGGCGGCCGTATGAATGCCATAGGAGCAACGTAGGAACTACGCAAGATGTTTGTTGATTATTTAGGGTCAGAAGACCATTCCAGAACCCCAAATTCCTACGGTGGCTGTAAGTATGCCACAAGAAGACCTTAAGTTGTTCTTAAGGGCACCTTACAGTGGTCATAGGAAACGCCATAAGAACCTCTGTTCGTAAGGAGATTCATACAGCGAGCATAAGGCGGTAGTGAGGCACTCATAAGGTGGAAGTATGTCATTCATGCAACCTTTGTGGCGTTTTTCGGGGTAGGCCGCAGACAAATGACAAATCGTCATTCAGCGAAAGGTTTGAGGAGAAAACAGCTGCAAAATTTCATATTTCTGTTTGAAGACATCGACCGTGCTTTCTAAGCCTATTTGAGACATGGGACTCAATGGAAAGAGCAGCATGGAGAAGCCACCAAAACAAGGGGGGGGGCGGATGGAGAGAGAGAAAGGAGGAAGATGAGGAGAACAGAGGGAGAGAAGAGTCACAGTAAAATCCTGAAGTCCTTCTCGGCATTATTGCCATCTTAAAAGTAACAAATATACTTTTCCACAAATTTTCTGGCAGATGTGATGATCACTCGGACACAGAATGTTGGAGAGTGGATGGCCGCCACTTATATACCCTGACATAATGTGCCGAAAGCCGTAAGATCTTCCTACTAACGACTTGAGTGTACAGTGAGTAGGGATGTCATATGGCCACCTTATGACAAAAATTTTTTGTAAGATGGCACCAAGTATGCTGTAGGAAGATCTCAAGGAACCCTTTTGAAGAACATAAGAACTCTCAGGCCATCGTATGACAGAAAAGCACCTAATTTCTCAAGAATGCCTCAAGTTGCTCTTGTGAAATGAATGGCACCCATACCAATTTCCTAAAAAGGCCCGAAGAAACTATGCCTCCCTCCATGAATGTCTGCGAACTCCAGAATTTGTAGGAACTGGGAGATTCTTATGAACCCATTTGTCATGGGTGGCTCTCGCGAGCCACCATAAGACGCCACACAGTCACCAGTGAGTTTAGTGAGTTTTATTTACGGTGAAAAAGTGACAACACAAGCTGCTGAGACAATGACACAATAGTCTACTCGCAACAGGAGGCATAGGGCTATACAGCTCACTTCAGGTCCAGAGGAGGAGACGGTCAAGTACAGACAGACGAGGTTGGTGATAATTAATAACACCGGCTGCTAAGGCAGAGACACACAAAGATCGATACACACCGGGAGGGGTAAGGCTATACAGCACACTTACTAGTCCGGGGGGCACGACGGTCAACCCAAGCAGACATGGTAGGAATAAATCCTAAAGCATCCGTAGCATGACGGAGAGTTAACAGAGAAAGTGAACAGACACTGCTGCGCCGATGCGGCCGCCAGCGTGGGTTAAAATAGCCTGAGCGCTAACGACCACAAATGCAGCACAGCTGTTGAGGGTTTGACAGCTGGGCGGAAGCCTCCCCGAGCACTGTCACAATAAGAGTTCGGGAAGCTAGGATAACAACGCCGCTGTCAAACCCTGACAGGAATAACCCGAGCACCAAGACCTAGAGCTCGGGTCATGACAGTAGCCCCCCCCTCACTTGACGGGCTCAGAACGTCTAATAACACCTAGCCCCCCCCCCCCTCACTCGACGGGCTCAGAACGTCTAATAATACCTAGCCCCCCCCCCCCCCCCAACCACAGGGCGAGTGGACTGAGGAGCAGGCAAGGAGGGAGCCAAACAAAACCTGACAACCCCTAAACAAAAAAGGAAAAGAATACATCACTTGACATATCCATCCCATTTTCCCAGAACCATGACGAGAGAAAGAAGAAAAAAAAAAAAAAAAAAACCCAGAGAGAAAAAAAAAACAAAACAAGACATGACTACAAAACAAGAAGAACACAATCATACGAGACAGAAACACCAGACCCTGAAAAATTACCCACCGAGACCACAGACAACCCGTCTAACCCCAGTGTACATAACCCGACCAAAAAAAACCCCAATAAACCCACAAACACACAGTAACTATAGAAACAAAACAAGAAATAAATGGAACCACATAACCATGGAAAAAAAGGAAAGAATTACAAGACGATAACTATGGAAACAAAACAAAATGCAAACACAAGATAACTATGGGGGAAAAAAAAAAAAAAGGAACCAAAAATACATGATGGCAACTATGGGCATAGAACCAAGAAATAAATACAAACTTATGGTAACTAAGGGAGCAAAAAAAAACAAGACGTAAATGCAAACACATGATGACAAAGAACAAGAAACACATACTAACACATGTTGACTATGGAAAACAAAACAAAAAAAACACAAACACAGCCAGAAATACATGCAACCATCCGATAACAAAGGAACAAAAAAAAAAAAACACCATACTACAGCCCTTCACAGGAAGAGGGGGAACCAAACAAAAAAAACAAGACCCAGACCACGATTAAAAAAAAACTCATGAGGCAATCCATATTGCTTAACAAAACTTAGACATGACCAGACACCGTATGGGCCAAAACAAGAGATGATTGGCAGAGGTCCAACGCCCCCCAGGCAGAGCTCCGGCGACCTCCCTGCCCCCGATGGCCCACGGATAGTCCCACAAGCAGTACATGGTCAGGTGGCCTGCCCCAGTCCCAGGCCCCCGGAAACAAGTCCTCCGGAGGCCGAACCAGGCCACCCAGTAGCAACCACAGTTTATTGGGCGACCACCCTGAGACGCCGAACGCACAAAGCAGCTCCTCGGGTGGCCGACCTGCATCCCACAACCACCAGAACCGTGGAGGAATTGCATGCCGCCGCCCGCCTAATGAAGGCCAGACATGCGAGCGCCAGTCTGCCAAACAAACACCTCCAACGGCCCCCAGCTGGTGGCTCCTAAGAGGGGAACAACCAAGAGCTTGGACCTCCTTGAATCCTGGTTGGGTCGCAGCTGCACCTGCGCTGGACCCCCACTGGACCCCCACTGGACCCCGTCAGACCCCGACTGGGTCACCTCTGCACCCGCATCGGACCCCGACTGGGTCAACTCTGCACCCGCGTCGGACCCCGACTGGGTCAACTCGGCCCACGCGTCGGACCCCGACTGGGTCAACTCGGCCCACGCGTCGGACCCCGACTGGGTCACCTCGGCCCACGCGTCGGACCCCGACTGGGTCGGCACTGCACCGGCGACGACCTCCATCCCCGAACCTGGGACCTCCAGTCCCGTGACCTCGACATACTCCAGACCGGTAACGCTGTGGAGAGGCTCAGAGAATAGGAGAGGACCGGGATCAGTCTCACCGGCAGCGCCAGAGCCCAGCGAGACGAGCTCGGGTGCAGCAGACGGCTGCCCCTCGCTCGCCTCCTCATGAGGCAGGCAGAAATGCTCTAACACACCATGAAGGAAAACTAAGAAGAGCACTTGCCTGCACTCGGGCTCTGGAGCCGTCCAGGACTTCGACGATCCAGGTTCAGACAGACACTCGTCGTCGGGCTCCCACTCGGCTGCGTCGGGTTCCACAGCCGGCCTGATGGTGTCTGCAGCTGGATCCTCTCGCGCTGGCGTCCACACCAATAACCCGCGTGGCGTGGGGGCAGGGGACACTCGACCTACTGACTCAGGCTGCATCTCTGAGGAAACCTGGGGACGCTTGCTCGTCGGCTCTGGCTCCTCACCGCAGTCCGTTCTCCTCCTCTGTCCAACACAAGGCTGCAGGGCCGGGATATCTCCCAGAGCCGCAGGCCTCCCCCTCGTCCGACGGCATGGAACTGATGCCGAGGACCGCTCAGCAGGAGGAAACCCAGAGGCAGCAGGTTCAGTGTTATAGGCTACAGCTGGAGAAGGAAACTCGGGGAGCTGCGAACCCCGAGCTTCACCCCCAGGAGTCAGACAAGACAGATCACTATGATGGATAGGTAAGTGAAATTGAACTTGCCTGTCTCCTGCAGGGAAGATGGTGCCAGCTGTAGAGGACGTTGCTCCTTCCCTCGCTCGCTGGATGGTAACACTGGACCCATGGACGGGGCTCACCGGCACAGGACTCAGATCGCTCTCAGCCACTGGCTGATTGAGCGGGTCATTCCGGCGGCCCGGAACCGGATCCGGAGCAGGAGCTTGCTGAAGATGTGCTCGGCCGCGGCGCCGACGCCTCCGCCGGGCCCCAGATGGTGCGAACTCCAGGACTGGATCAAGGACGGGATCAGGATCCGTAGGCCAAGAGCAGAAGTGCCTCTTCTCCTGCTTCACGCCGCGTTCCTCCTCCAGCATCAGGAAAATCTCGCATTGTGCGGCGATATCCTCCCTCCTCGCGTCGACTTCCGGGTGGTCGGCCCAGCGGGAAGGGAGATGACGAAGAATGTCTTCAGCAGCGTCTAGGTACCAATGTATGCTGTGATGGTAATCCAGCAGGGAAGCGGAGATGAGCATCTCATCCACCACTTCCAGAACGCCTGTCAGCTCGTGGCACGGGCTCCCAGCGCGGGCCCCTCCGCGACGGCATTCCTCCCACACACACAGTTCCCAGACGGAAACAGCAACTGTCCAAAAAACTCAAACTCGCAGGTGAATTGCGTCTCGGGTTGGCGTCACCGTAAACGCCGTTCTGGCAGCAGTGTACTGTCATGGGTGGCTCTCGTGAGCCACCATAAGACGCCACACAGTCACCAGTGAGTTTAGTGAGTTTTATATACGGTGAAAAAGTGACAACACAAGCTGCTGAGACAATGACACAATAGTCTACTTGTAACAGGAGGCATAGGGCTATACAGCTCACTTCAGGTCCAGAGGAGGAGACGGTCAAGTACAGACAGACAAGGTTGGTGATAATTAATAACACCGGCTGCTAAGGCAGAGACACACAAAGATCGATACACACCGGGAGGGGTAAGGCTATACAGCACACTTACTAGTCCGGGGGGCACGACGGTCAACCCAAGCAGACGTGGTAGGAATAAATCCTAAAGCATCCGTAGCGTGACGGAGAGTTAACAGGGAAAGTGAACAGACACTGCTGCGCCGATGCGGCCGCCAGCGCGGGTTAAAATAGCCTGAGCGCTAACGACCACAAATGCAGCACAGCTGTTGAGGGTTTGACAGCTGGGCGGAAGCCTCCCCGAGCACTGTCACAATAAGAGCTCGGGAAGCTAGGATAACAACGCCGCTGTCAAACCCTGACAGGAATAACCCGAGCACCAAGACCTAGAGCTCGGGTCATGACACCATTGTTTGTAAGAATCTTTGTGAATTTAGTTTAAACCCAGCCTTGATACTTGCTCACTGCTCTATTATTGGCTAGCCTAACTGATCCAATCCAGCTCCTTTTCCTGCCCTCATGTTCTCTGGTTTACAACACAACTCAGCAATTAGGAGCTGTCTGTACACATGTTGAGGAGATGCTGCACACCTGAGTGATGTAAGGCAACAACGGGATCCTTACACAGTCCACGTCTGCTGTGACAAAGACATTATCCAGTCCCTCAAATTCCTTTTGGAGATCAAAATCCAGTTTTGAATAATCTTTATCCAGGTAGCAAGTAAATGTGTTCTACCTTCTGTGGATCACAGTCCAGGGTCTGGGTCACAAACTGTCCAGATGCATACCTGTGCTTGAAATCCAGCCATGGGTGTTGAGACAAGAGTATTTCCACTTTACATCCAACCATGGCTATTCAGATAGCATTGATCCACTAACACGGTGTTGCTAGCATAGCTAGTCGTTACTTAGCACTAGATTTGTTGGAGCTTTGTTGCTGTTTTCAAGTGCTTCTCAAGATTGCAGTAGGTCTAACTGGCACTTAGCTTGTAACCCACCAATATGCTTTTGACCTTAACCGCGACAAAGGAAAAATAATCTGTCTATTTCCACAAAAACAAAGTAGCCTCATCTTTTCCTCCACTAAGTAGTGAAGATTTGGCTCTTTGCAACAGGTCACGCTGACTGACGGCTGCGTCCCAGCTATGGTAGGGTTAGTTTGTATATTCATTTATTTACACTAAAAATATCTATCCATATTAATAAAACGAGTAACGCATCTGATCAAATTCCAGTAACTGTAACGCATTACTGAATTTTTAAACAGTAATATCATTACACAGCACGCTACTGCAAATGTAGTGGTGTTACAGTAATGTTACTTTCAACACTGCTCATGATGCGTTTCCCCTTTCCTCATCACATACAGCAATTGTACTGCGGCTTGTGACTGACACAACAGGAACTTGGGCAGCCCGATTCACCACACAAATACTTTCAGAGTGGAGTGACAGTCATTATTTTGATCCAAATCTGAGCCAACATAAAGCAGGTTACTGAGCGGTACTGTATCAAAGTTTTCACGCTTTCATAATCTATGCTTGGCTGTCACATGATGCAAAGAGGGTTTTAATTGCCTGTGCCCATGAAGAGATCTGAGAGGCTCCATGGTGATGGAAGGCAAAGTTAGACTATGGTCACAAATACCCTTACGAATGGCTGCAAACCCCATACGAACGATTTTTGGACCATTTCATATGGCCTTCTTAAGGCGGCTGGAGGAGAGAATACAAAATTCATAGACCATTCGTAAGTTCGAGGCAGGGTTGGTGGTCTTGTCCAAGATTTCTACGAATGTCCCACGAAGACCCCTCATCATAGTGTGGCCATACAAATGCCATAGGAACAACACAAGAACTGCGCAAGATGTTGGCCGTAAGTATGCCTCAAGAGCACCTTAAGCTTGTTCTTGAAGGCGCCTTACAGCAGTCATAGGAAATGGTCTACTAATCCCCATTTGTACAGAGATTCGTACAATGTGCAATGGTAGTGGGGTGCTCATAAGGTGGAAGTACATCATTTGTGCAACATTTGTGCCGACAAAGTGTGCCGAAAGCCATCTTCCCACCAACGACTTGAGAGTGCTGTGAGTTGCACATAGGGGCGCCGTACAGCCACCTTACAACAAAAAGTTTTATAAGATAAGGGGCAGCTCGGTGGAGCAGTGGCTAGATCTGTGTCAGCACAGTAAGAAGGTCACGGAATCGATTCCACCTCTGACCATCATGAGTTCGATCCCACTCCCTGACCATCGGTGACCCTTCTGTGTGGAGTTTGCATGTTTTCTCCGTGTCTGCGTGGGTTTACCCCAGTTACTCCGGTTTCCTCCCACAGGCCAAAATCATGCAAGTTAGTTTAATTGGAGACTCTAAAGTGGCCCTAGGTATGAATGTGTGTGAATGGTGAAGGGATTGGTGCCGCACCGTGGCTGCCTCATCCATCCAGGTGGATGCCCTGAATTTCCCTCTGGGGATTAATAAAATATACAAAAGATCGCAGTAAGTATGCCGTAGGAAGAACCCAAGGGACCCTTACGAAGAATGTAAGAACTCTAGGGCCATCATTTCTCAAGAATGCCTGAAGTTGCTTTTGCAAATTGAACAGCAGCCGTAAGAAACTATGCTCCCCTCCACGAATGTCTGCAAACTCCAGAATTCGTAGGGACTGGGAGATTCTTGTGCTGAAGAGAGAGATTTCAAAAGAGTATTCCTATCTCTATAACTGAGCATAACAAATAGAGATTAAAAAAACGGCTGTCATCGTTCACAATTTTTGTGACGGTAACTTTACCAGCAGGAGAGAGGCAAAGTCATCATGATTGAGATGCCGGGGTGCTATGTGGTCACAAGTCAAAGCAACGGGGTTAAAAACTAATGAACAACCCAAATGAGAAAAGAAGTGGAAATGACAGAGGGCACACACTGAAAAACTATCCTTTCCACTCATTTTGTTGTATGTTCACGGGTTTCGCCTAATCATTTAACTGTACTTCTAGCTAGGTAGTCGTTAGCTGCACAGACATAATGCTGCAGGACTACATGATGACAGAGCTGGGGATCCAGAGCAAATGAAGGGAGCCATGTTGGCTCGGAAATGACAAGTCAGCTGTCCAAGTAACAGTCAGAGTGGTGAGTAAGGCTGAGGTATGTCCACACTCCTACAATGGACAGCCAAGCAGGGTAGCTCTGTAGTGCACCGCCTATTCTGGGGGTCAGCAACCTCTGCTACAAAAAGAGCCATCTTAAGCAATTCTTGTCCAATAAATCTGTACAGAGCCACAAAGCCTATTTGAGCCTTTAAAAAAAGAACCTAATAAAGTTGCAAAATTTTTCTCCCATAAGCAGCTTTTTACTGTTTTTTTTGGGTACATTTACACCTTTTTTAAATTCATTTACAACTTTTTAAAGATAAATTTGCTATTTTTCATTTAAATTTGCAACTTATCTCAAATTTAAGGGTTTTCTCCTCTGAACTGATTCCCCCCCCCAAATCTGAAATAAATTTGCAACTGATTTCCTGAAAACTAAATTTTTTCTATGTAATTTGCAACAATTTTTGCTTAAAAATTTGCAACTTTGTCCTTCTAAATTTGTGGCTTTTTTTCTCATAAATTTGAAATTGTTTTCAGTTTTTCTTGTTAATTTGTGACATTTTTCTTGTAAATGTACATTTTTTTGCAAACTTGTGACCTTGTCCTCTTTAATTTGTAGCTTTTCAACTGTAAATCTTCAATATTTTTTAACATAGATTTGTGGCTTTTTAAAAATACACAACTTTTTTCATAAATCTGAGGCTTTTTTCTTCTAGATGTGAAGCTTTTTTCCCCTTTTTATTTAAATTTACAACTCCTGTAATTTTGCATATCTTTTCTCTTTAATTTGGAACTTTTCTTGTAAATTTGACATTCTCATAAATTTGTCATGTGTCCCATATTTTAGAGTTTTTCTTTTAATTTACATTTTTTTTTCTTGTACAACAGTCAATTCATTCTGCCATAAATTTGTGATTGTTTTCTGTAAATTTGTGTGTTTTTAAAAACCAAAGGGAGTCACTGAATATGAGCAAAAGAGCCATGTGTAGCTCTGGAGCCAAAGACTAAAATGGCAATCCACTAAATACCGCTATAGACAAAACCATGAGATTAAACGGTAAAGAGGAATAAAGATGAGGTATTGCTGTAGTAACTCTTCAAGCATCCTGTGTCTGCCTCCTCCAGATTTAACATTCCCTGTCCACACCCCAAAATCAAGCTCAAGCAAGAAATAGTGACACCAAAGACTGACTCTGCGCTGCAATCACGTCAGTTTAAGACCTCAAAGATGCTGCTGGGTGGGGTTGAAGCATCGAAGAAACAACAAAGCTGTGCAGTTTTTTATGGTTATCTGGAGGCACAGTCATGACCAGGGTGGGGAAGGTTAAAGTGGACCTTGGTGGGGAAGGTTAAAGCGGACCTTTTCTGCTTTTCTCTTTACTTTCCAAGTGTGCTCTTAAAATGGTGGAGTGGACCAAATTTCAAATAATTCAGGTCAGTTTAGGTTTTTCTGCAACAGGAACCACCCAGCCAGCGTGTCCATGTGGGCCCCCCCATAGGTTAAATGGGTCCCCACATGGACTTTACCCATGGTGCAGATCAACAGGTTGTCTGTTTACCCGCTTTAAACACATCTGGGTGAGCAGGTTTCAGGAACACTTTTGCCAGAGGCAAAATTACAGAAAGAAGTCACAGATTTATGAGGAAAAAACTGTGAAAATGTATTTAAAAAAGTGACAATTTTACAAAAAAAAAAGTAGCAAATTTACTAGGAAAAAAAGTGAAAATTTAGGAGAAAAAGTTGCAAATTTACAAGAAAAAAATTAAAATTACTTGAAAAGAGTTACAAACAAGAAAAATTTTGCAAATTTACAAGAAAAAAGTCACAAATTTATGGGGGGAAAATCAGAAAAAGCTGCAAGTTAACAAAAACACAGCAAATATGAGTAAATAAATTGAAAAATTATTGAGAAAAAGTTGTAAGTTTTCAGAAAAAAAGTTGAAAATTTTTGAGAAAGTTAAAAAAAATTACAAGAAAAATGTCAAATTTATGAGGGAAAAACAGATTTACAAGGAAAAAAGTAACAAGTTGATGAGAAAAAGTTGCACATTTACAGTAAAAAAGTTGCAAATTTATGAAGAAGTTTCAGATTTTTAAGAAAAATTTATCAAATTAGTGGGAAAAGCTCACAAATTTACAAGAAAATGGCAAACTTATGAGAAAATGAGTTGAAAACAGGTAAAGTCCATGTGGACAAACCCACATGGGAGCCATAACACTGCCCAGCTTTAACCTATGGGGGGCCCACATGGACGTGCTGGCTGTGCAGGAACTCATTTTCCAGGAACTTCCCCCATGGTGTGTTTCCACTACAGGAACCTCCATGAAAGTTTTCAGGAACTTGTAACGGTCAAAGTAAGGCCCGGTCAGGGGTAGGGACCTCAGAGTGGCCCTGAAAACTGCTGGGTGGGCTTTAGGATTGAATCGATGCTAACTGGATAAAACTCGGCAACCCTTCCTGATTTCTTATATTTCTGCATAGTTGTCACACTTAAATGTCTGAGATTATCAAATATTAGACAAAGATAACTGGAGTAAATACAAAATGCAGTTTTTAAATGATGAGTTCATCTATTAAGGGAACAAAGCTCTCCAGAGCTACCCAGCACCACATGAACAATACTGGTGGCTGTCAGTGGTACCCCTCAGCCGCTTTCTTTGTTGCTGAGATGTAGTTTATATGGCATTTTGACCTTGACCTTTGACCTTGCAGTCCCAAAAGCATAGTGATAGTTCAGGGTCACAGGGTGAACCTGTGTACAGTGTGGTGGCCCTAGCTTTATTCATTCTATAGTAATAAGGCATAGGAAATGTTAACTTTGACCTTTTGACCCCAAACCCATAGTCAGAGGTGAGGCTGTCGTCCAAGATTTGTCTCAGGGTGCTTTCACACCTAAATTCGTTTACTTTCGTCCGAATCGGTTGACAAGTTGGTTACTTTGTATCATTTTCTCCTTGGTTCGGTTCCCTTTCACACAGGCAAAAATTCAAGCGGACCAAACTGCGTCATGTTAAATCCCGCGAGACTTACGTCAGAACGTTCTCTGTTCTTATTGGTCAGATTTTTTTGCCACGAGTACAGGAAAGGTAAATACAGGAAGTAGGACAACTACTGTGCATTTATGCATTTCTTGGGAGAAAATAATACAAACCGTAACGTAATCTACTGGTGGTTTCATCACCATGGTTATCGTTTATTACATGCGTGCATATACCACTTTTGGCAGATCGTACAGTTTGAAAATGAAGTGCGAATACAGATGGAAAGTAACATGTTAACTAATCCTCCAGAACCGTGACATGCTCAGCCACAGATATTTTCAAAGATCCATCAGGTATGTACAGTGGCATAAAATGTTTTACTGTTTACCACTGGTCCTGTTTTTTTTTTTTTTATTTAAGTTTTTGTAAAGGGTATACAGGTCGTTACAGCAATGCAGTGTTTACATTTTCATCACATGTTCCCTTATTTTCTGATATCTGACAACATTGCAAGATTAATTCTTACAACACCCCTTTTTTTTTTTTTTAAAGTGAAAGAAAAAGTGAAATTAAAGAGAAAAAAAAACAAAAAACAAATAACAAAAAAAACAAACAAACCAGTAAAAAACAAACAAAAAGAAAAAGTAAGTAAATAAAGATAAAAGAGCATCTGAGTAGCGTTGGAACAAAGAGCGGGACCATTATTGAAATGGTATTTGTCAAAGATTAGATCTAATGGAAGACACATATGCAGTCCAGGGTTGCCAAAAGTTCATGAACACATCCATGTCCTGTCTCAGTGCGAATGTCAACTTTTCCATCGAGTAAATGTCTTGGATCACGTTAGTCCAATCTTCAGGTGTAGGACAGTCCTTCAACATCCATTTTTTAGTTAGAGCTTTTTTGCTTGCCAATATTAAAACATTGAATAAGTATTTTTCTCCTCGTCTTTCCAGTGAGTCCGGTAGTAAACCCAAATACAAAGTTACAAAAGAAAAGGGAACTGTAATTTTGAATATTTTCCCCAATATTGTCTGTACCTTGGTCCAATATTGGTGGATAACTGGGCATGACCAAAACACATGAAAATGATTTGCAGTCTTTTCACCACACAAGCGCCAACAGTTCAATCCCTTATGGGTAAATTTGTTTTGTGCAGGTGTTCTGAAAAATCTTGCCAAGTTTTTCCATCCAAATTCTCTCCACTGCAGGGATGAGGTACTTTTCCATTGCTGTTTATTTAGCTTTTCCCATATTTCCAGTTGTAAAGTGAAATTCCCCTCTTTTTCCCATCTCTCTTTTATATAAGATGTGTTGTCTCCTTTTAAGTCTTGAAGACCTTGGTATATTTTAGAAATGTATCTGATCCCTGGGATCCCTTTATATGCCATTAAGAAGACCTTCAGAACACCTGACTGGGCCCTTTCCAAAACCTCCTTTTTAAGTATATTGTTTATGTGGTGTCTAAGCTGGAAGAACCTGTAAAGGTCTTGATTTATTAGGCCTTGTTTTTTCAAATCTTCAAAACTTCTTAAGATTTGCCCTTTAAAAAAATCGTAATATTTTATCAGCCCTTTCTCCTTCCACTTTTTAAATCTGGTGTCTGTTTTATTAGGAGTAAAGTCCTGATCATAGGCGATCCATTGCAGAAGTCGATAGGGCTCTTTAGTTTGATTCTCTCTGACTATCTTAAACCAAATTTTTAGCGGGGTCTCTATCCACGGGTTAGTGTTATTCAAAAGCTTAGGTAAGACATTGTTCCCTATTATCGCCTGTAGGGGGATGTCACTTGTTATTTGGCATTCGATCTCCTTCCATTGTGCAGTGTAGACTGGGTTACATATCTCTACTAAAGTTTTAATTTGTGCGGCTTTAAAGTAGTCCCTGATATTTGGCAGCGCGAGCCCACCTTTGTCTTTGTTTAGCTGTAGGGTTCTATATCTGATTCTAGGTCTCTTGCCCTGCCATATGAATCTTGAGATCCTTCTGTCCAGCTCCTGCCATGTTTTTTTGGGAGGTTCTACCGGTATTGTTTGGAAAAGGTATAGAAGACGTGGAAGTATATTCATTTTGACTGCTTCAATTCTTTGTGCAGTACCCAAGAATGGTATCATATTCCATCTTGCTAGGTCAGATTTTATTTTTGTCACCAGTGGATCATAGTTTAGTGATATAATTTTGTTGAGTTGTTTCGGGATATTGACCCCCAGATATTTCATAGATTCCGACTCCCAGTTAGTTTTGAGTTTGCTTAGTGAATAATGATTTGGGTCATAGTTGAATGTTAAAACTTGGGTTTTATGCATATTTAATTTGTACCCCGATAAATCTCCATACTCTGAAAAAACTGAGGTTAGTTCTGGTAAAGAAGTGTCCGGCTGCCCTAGGTATATTAAAATGTCATCAGCAAAGAGTGCTATTTTATGTTCCTTCTGACCAAGTGTAATACCTTGAATTTTTTGGTTTTGTCTTATCCATTGGCTCAGAGGTTCTATGAAGATTGCAAAGAGCAGTGGAGACAGGGGGCAGCCCTGACGACATCCTCTTTCCAGTTCAAAAGATGATGATAAATTACCGTTAATCCTTATTTTAGCTGTTGGTTTTTTATATAATGCCTGTATAGTTCTAATGAAGTTGTTATGAAAATTGAAACTGGATAAGATTCTATATAGAAAAGACCAGTCAACCGAATCGAATGCTTTTTCAGCATCTAATCCCAATATGACTGCATTTAAGTTATATTTTTTTATATGATGAATTATGTGTAAAGTGCGTCGAATGTTGTCTTGTGTCTGTCTTTGTCTTATAAAACCTGTTTGGTCTAAATGAATTAGGTCTGTCAGTATATTTTCTAACCTTTTGGCAAGGATAATGGTAAAAAGCTTATAGTCCTGATTTAGTACACTGATTGGTCTGTAGTTGGAGCACTCTAGTTTATCCTTTTCAGGTTTAGGTATAACTGCAATGACCCCTTCTCTCCAGGAGGGGGGGACTTCCCCTGTGTGGAGGACATAATTAAATGTTTTCAGGAGGAGAGGAGATAGTTGCTGTTTAAAGGTTTTGTACCACTCTGCTGTATAGCCATCAGCTCCTGGGGATTTGTTAGCTTTAAGTTTCATAATTGCTTTTTCCAATTCTTTAGGATGTATTTCTGACAGTAGTGTTTTATTTTGTGACTCCGTAAGTTGGGGAAGGTTTAATGTGTTTAGGAATGCCTCGGATGCGTTTTTATGTTTTTTGTGGGAGTATAAGTTCTTATAGTAATTCTCAAAGTTTTTAAGAATATCCTGAATTCTGAATTTTATTTCCTTTGATACTGGGTCTCTGATTTTGTAGATTGCTCTTTCTGTTTGATGTTTCCTCAATTTATAGGCTAGCAATTTTGCCGATTTACTGCCTGCTTCATAGTATTTTTGTTTCAGAAATGTAAGTTTCTTCTGGATTTCTATTGTGTAGATCTCATTTATTTGGTTTTTAATTTCCTTAATCTTGAGCGAGTCAGTAGAATGAGTGTTGCCTTTGTGTTCTTTTTCTAGGTTCCTAAGTTCTGACTCTAATGTGGATAGTTTTTCTTGTCTTAGTTTCTTTTGGATTGCCAGTTTTGCAATAATCTTTCCTCTTATTACAGCTTTACATGCATCCCACAGTATTAAAGGGGATACTTCTCCATTATCGTTATCTTCCAAATATCTGAGAATATCTGATTCCAATTCATCTTTCAATGGTCCTTTCAGGACATTTGAATTTAACCTCCAAGAAAATGTATTATTTGTGTATTTTTGGATATTTAAGTCCATGTAGATCGGACTGTGGTCGGAGAGATCCATCAGTCCTATTTTACATGTTTTTACTCTTCCAATGTCTCTATTAAACATAAAAAAATAGTCAATCCTTGAGTAAGATGAATGTGGAGTTGAGTAAAATGTATAGTCTTTTACACTGGGGTTGAGTTCCCTCCACACGTCACAGATTCCCAATTCTTTTAGTAGCATCCGAGTCTTCCTGTTTTGGGTGTTATTTTGATGTGGGGAATTACCAGAAGCATCCCAGTATGGATTCAGTCTAAGATTGAAGTCCCCACCACATATCACTAAACCTTGAGCTTTAGTTATCATTAGGTCGAATACATTTTTATAAAATTTCCAGTTAGCCCCTGGGGGAGCATACACATTCAGCAGGGTGATATCTTCTCCCTCTAGCCGCCCAGTTACCAAACTGTATCTCCCTTCTTTATCTTTGTGTTCTGATTTTTTTTCAAATGTAATTTTGGTTGATATCAATGTCGCTACTCCCCTCCTCCTCCCTGATTTATATGAAGATGAAGAGATCATTTTAAACCCTTGTCTACTGAGTTTATTGTGTTCCACGTCTGTTAGGTGGGTTTCTTGTAAAAGTATTATTCCTGCTTTGTCTTTTTTCATTTTGCCTAGAATCTTGGATCTTTTAACTGGATTCAGGATTCCTTTTACATTATATGAAATTATTTTGGTTACACCCTGTTTCTCCATTGTGTTGTTTTGTTTAGTATAACTGTGTGGTGGCCCTCTTTTGTGCTACTCAGAAACTGAAAGAACATTAAAAACAAGAAAAACATTAAGAACATAGTGTAAAAAACTTTAAAACAAAAAGCTGTCATAAGAACTTCCTGAGCTGAGGTCTTTTTAAAGACCCTGTAAGAGCCTTGATGGAGTGAAGGCTCTGAGGGAAATTCCTCAAACTCTGTTACGTGTTGAGGGCCCTCTCTTACCACTGAAAGTAGTCCCATGCTTTTAACGTGAGTTTCAGAACCCAATCCAAACTTGTAATGATTTTTTTTTTTTTTCCTTTTATGCCTAAACCCTGTGAAATTGTGTGCACCCTCCCACCCCCATCACATCAAACATTCACGCAAAAACAGTATTTGTTAGTATGAGGAGAACATGTGGATTATTGTCACATTTCTATTTTAAAAAGTTTTTTTTTTTTTTTTTTTTATTACAAAGACTTATTTGTTTCAAATAATATGATTGTTCCATGAAATGTTTTACCACATGCTGAATATGCATCTCCTTTAATGTTTGTTACCTTGTATGAGGGGGGTTGGATGTGCGGATTGATTCAAGAGAAAAGAAAAAAAAAAAAAAAAAAAAAAGGTCGCTATTCCAACCTGAAAACGGATAGTTTATCCGCGACGCTCTGGTGCTGGGTTTCCCGCTGCTGGTCCGTGGATTTTGAAGGTCTTTGTGTTGTCCATGTTTGCGCTTTGATCTTCTCACTCGGGTCTGCGGTGGGTTTAAATACCGTTACCGGGAGGCCTCTTTTCGCCATGTCAGCTGTTGCTTCTTCCGCCGAATTATAGAGACACGTTTCATCGCCGTAGAAGACCCTTAACTTCGCAGGAAATGGTGTCTGGAAGCGCAATTTCTTCTCTCTTAACACCTTTTTCGCGTCATTGTATTCCCTGCGCTTTTTAAGGACCTCCGGGGCGTAATCGTGTTCCACGTAGACTTTTCTCTCCTGGTGCATAAATCCTTTTTTCTGCCAGGCCAGTCTTACAACCTCTTGTTTTATTTTGAAATTGGAAAATCTTACCAACACCGAACGTGGGGGCGCTTCCGCCGCCGGCCTAGCGGCTAATGAACGATGTGCCTTTTCTATCTTCAAGTTGGTGGTTTGTGGAATATCCAATTTCTCTCTTAGTAAGGATTCCACGCATTCTGCCATTGAGTTAAAACCATTTTCGGTTCCTTCTATCAGACCATGAATTCTTATGTTGTCTCTTCTTTGTTTTCCTTCTTGGTCGGTTAGCTTAGCCTCTATAGCTGCTTGTCTTTTGCGTAGGTCTAGCACAGAATCTTCGAGCACTTTTATTCGATCCTCTGTTTCCAAGATTCGGTTCTCGGCCTGGTCCACTCTGCTGTTTGTCCTTTTCCATTCTTCTCTGAATTCCCGAAATTCGGCCGTAACATCTCGGCGAAATCGTCGTAGCTCCTCAAATAGTGATTTCAGGCTAACCCTTTTGTTAGCTATCACCAGTTCCTCGTCTTCTGAACAGAGATCTTCCAGTTCGGATTCTCCGGCCGATACGTGTCCTGGCCTGGAGAATTTCAGTTTCTTCTGTTTTCCTTTAGACATGATGATTTTGTCTTTTGATTTTCACTCCTCCAAAAATCCGTTAAGTTTGATTTTCAAGGTGTTATCCTGGATTGGGTCTGAGAACTTCAGTGTTAAGCTGCAATCGCCATGGTGTCCAGACCGGAAGTCACCACTGGTCCTGTTTTAGTGCGGTCCCTTTCTCACCTGCAGGACCGCACCAGAGTTGGATTGGAACCGAGACCACCTCTTTCAGGTGGTCTCAGCACGGTAGTTTTGGTGCACACCTGAGTGTGATTACCGTGTTCTCACCAGACAAAACAAACTGCACTAACGGAGAAAACGAACTCGAGTTCGACTGAAACGAACTAAAGCCTTTAGGTGTGACAGCACCCTTAGCTACAATGATGATATCGATTTGAAAAGCCTGCATCATTTACTTCTGCAGTTATTGCACAGTTTTCACTTAAAGGTCAGAGGTCACCCAAATTTGAAATCATCCAAGATTTTTCATAGATACAACTATGGTATTCATTTGAGTGTTTCCAGCACTCATCTGCCGATTAGGGTGATAACAATACCCCTTCAGCCTCTAAAAGGCAAAAAGTGACTGCCCGCTAAACCTAATAACTGGTTGTTCCACTCTTGACAGCAACAACTTCAATCAAGCGTTTGCGATAACTGGCAATGAGTGCTTTCCATTGCTGCTGAGGCGTTTTGGCCCACTCTTTGTTGCAGAATTGTTTTAATTCAGCTATATTGTGGGCTTGAACATGAGGTCATGAACTGATGGCCTGACATTCTCCTTCAGGATTTTCTGGTAGAGAGCAGAATTCATGGTTCCATCAATTATGGCAAGTCGTCCAGGTCCTAAAGCAACAAAGCATCCCCAGACATGACACTACCACCACGTTTGACTGTTGCTATGATGTTCTTTTTATGAAATGCTGTGTTAGTTTTACACCAGACGTAATGAGATGCACACCTTCCAAAAAGTTCAACTTTTGTCTCGTCAGTCCACAGAATATTTTCCCAAAAGTCTTGAGGATCATCAAGAAGTTTTTTTGGCAAATGTGAGACAAGCCACTGTGTTCTTTTTGGTCAGCATGTCATGCTCTGTAGGGTGAGAGCCATAATGACACATTCATCTCCTGTAATTTCCCCATTGTAGGACTAATAAAGGTTTATATTATCTTATCTCACCTTAATTCTCTGATTGTTTGCATCTTGATCCAGTCATTCACCAATCAGCTATCTCCACTGCCTTACTTAAGGGATGCCTCAGACCTCTTCTGGTTGTAGGACTGTTAAGACAACTCCACCCGTTGCTCTGGACACCGCCACTCTTCTGCCACTGTCATTGAGGGCTACTTCCTCAAGATCTGCTCACCAATCTGTGTCTCTCTTCTTCTTGCCCCAGGTGGACCTTCACAAGAATCCCTCTCCTCCCTGGGCTTGGGCACTGACCTGAGGAGGACTCCCCCTTCTGCCTCTTCTCCTGCAAGGCTCCTCTCTTTACTCTGGGCCGGCCCTCACCTGCACAAAGAGCACTTGCACAGTCTTCACAGAATTTTGCACAATAAATGGCACCTTGCAGTTTCACTCTTGTTTCTGTCATTGTTGCTGTGTCTGCCCTCTGTTCCTGATAGAGAATCATGTCACAGCAGTGGTTTTGACCTTGGAACTCTCCCATAGATGCCATTTTTGCCCAGTCTCTTTCTTATTGTTGAATCATGAACAAGTGTCCAAACTGAGGAAAGTGAGGCCTGCAGTTCTTCAGATGTTCTTCTGGGTTTTTGTTTCTCATCTTGAATTTCTTTAGATCACGGCATGATGCGATGCTTTTGAGACCTTTTAGACTACTTCGCTTCATCAGATAGGTTCTATTTAGGATTTAGGATTTCTTGATTCATCAGGTCTGGCAGTAATTAGACCTTGGTGTGGCTAATGAAATTGAACTCGGCTTTTCAAAAAAGTGGTTAATCAGACTTAATTCATGGTGTAACGGGGGGGAGGGAGGAAGTACTTTTTCACACAGGGCCAGGCAGGTTCGGATATTTTTTTTCCTCAATAACTGAAATAACCATTTAAAAACTGCATTTTGTATTTACTCGGGTTGTCTTTGTCTGATATTAACATTTAAGTGTGACAAATATGCAAAAATCACAGCAATGTATGCCAGATAATGCCTAAAAATGTAAACGTTAATACCACCATCCCATGCACTCCACACTACATTCATTCAGTTCAAAATCACTTCTGTATGATTTCAACATACAGTATTTTAAACATATTTTAACGTTGCTGCTCTGTGTCACAGTCAAAACTGTTGAACAATTACGTCACAGACAAATCCTCTGGGGACCGATGGTTCCTATGCTACAGGGGGAGGGCCAGATACAAGTTCCTGTCCCCTAAAATTGGTTCCTAGTTCCTGTAGTGGAAATGGGCTAAACTACTCTGAACAATCAGATTCTGACAGATTTTCTGACTTGTAGATCATTACAGTGTCATAAAGAGGGGATATCCTTTTAAAGGCACATGGCTGCTCCACCCAGGGTCAGCCAATCAGAGGAAAGCTGAACCAATCTTGTTCTTCTGTTAAGACAAAGTAAAGAGATGTTTCATACCTTTAAATAAGATCAGTTTATCATCAAGAAGACAAAATGAACCTGTTTAAGTTATTATTCAGAAGAAAGCTGATTCAAAGGAAGGGTGAACATTAAAACAGAAGAGCTAAAAGGGATTCTGCCATATAGTGAGCGAGCTAAGGAGCCATCACAGGATCCTTTATGATATGGATATGATGTCCCCTCCCTTGAGGCCATCTATAGCACCTGCCTCACTCACGCACAAAGCCCTCTGCATTGCAGGTGATCCCACCCACGCATCACACAGCTTCTTCAGTCTGCTGCCATCAGGGAGGAGCCTGTGGAGTTTCCAGCTAGGACCAGCAAACTCAAGGACGGCTTCATCCATCAGGCTGTCAGGAAGCTCAACTCTCTCCCTGCTCTGCCCCCACCCCCCCACACAAATCCTGGATTCTGACTCCCCCCCCCCCCCCCCCCCCCAGCAACTGAACTCTGCCATCCAGGAACTGCTCACTCCCAACACACACACACACTGATTTCAGGGCTGCACCAGTCACTTCATGCAGCCATGGACTGCCCTCTTTGCACTACATGCCACTTTAACCCTCCATGTGCCCTGATATGTGCCTTAAGTCACTACATGCTGTCTTAACGTTTATCATATTTAGTTATTTTGCACACCCTTACTATTTTTAGTTAGCTTCTGGTTGGGGGTTGGTTTTCTTTGCACTGATGTTTGATGTTTAATGTTTGGTGTTAGATGTTATACTTTATATTCATATTTCCTACTTAGTGTTTACCTTGCTGCACCGTGGGTCTCAGAGTAACGTCATCTCAGTTCTCTGTATGTGCTGTACATATGGCAGAATTGACAATAAAGTTTGACTTTGACTTGACTTGATTAAGCTATGGTCACAAATACCCTTACGAACCGCTGCCAACACCGCACAAACGATTTTTGGACCATTTCGTAAGGACTACTTAAGGCGGTGGTAGGTGAATCCAGTGTTCATAGATGGTTTGTAAGTGGGTGGCCAGGTCGATGGTCTTGTCCAAGATTTCTACGAGCACCCCATCGTAGGGCGGCCATACAAATGCCTGTTACGTTCCCGTGCACTTTGACGCAGCGCACGGGAGAAGGAATTAAAAACTACATGCAGAGATTATTTGAGTGCAATTTATTGAACAGAAAATAATAAGTTCAGTCCAGCAACAGTTATGATGAATAAACAGACATGGAGGGCTCCGGAAGAACAAGGACACCTCCAGGACGCTCAACAGGCCGAAGGAGAGAATGCCTAGTGCCACTGAAAGGCACGGGGAGAAAGGCAAAGGAACTTAACGGGCTGAAGCGGTCCAAGGTGGTCCATGTTGTCCCAAATGGAGGTACAGAAACAGTCGCTATCATAGCCAACGAGCAGACGTCAGGTATGGTAGAGAAGACTAAGGAGTCAGGCTGAATGAATAATGCAGGGAGTGAAAAAATAAAGACGCATGCCACCCAGTACGAAGCGGTACCGAAAAACACTTGGCAGGGCTTCTAGACGTGGATGATGGCAGAACACAGAAGGGAGCAGCAACTGTGTAAATTCCCACAATGATCCGGCAATCTCTTTCCCCAAATGCAGAGTTTAAATAATGACAATATTAATGAGGAAAAAGATCACCGGTGTGCAAAATGAGGAGTAAACAGAGGGAGTGCGTGGGCTGGACTGAATGGAAACACGTGTGCAAGAGTGAGTGTCTGGGCATGTGAGTGAAGATGGATGGAGGCGCGTGTGTGTGTGTACAGTGGGGAAAAAAAGTATTTAGTCAGCCACCAATTGTGCAAGTTCTCCCACTTAAAAGATGAGAGAGGTCTCCAATTTTCATCATAGGTATACCTCAACTATGAGAGACAAAATGAGAAAAAAAAATCCAGAAAATCACATTGAAGGATTTTTAATGAATTAATTGGTAAATTCCTCGGTAAAATAAGTATTTGGTCAATAACAAAAGTTCATCTCAATACTTTGTTATATACCCTTTGTTGGCAATGACAGAGGTCAAACGTTTTCTGTAAGTCTTCACAAGGTTTTCACACACTGTTGCTGGTATTTTGGCCCATTCCTCCATGCAGATCTCCTCTAGAGCAGTGATGTTTTGGGGCTGTCGCTGGGCAACACAGACTTTCAACTCCCTCCAAAGATTTTCTATGGGGTTGAGATCTGGAGACTGGCTAGGCCACTCCAGGACCTTGAAATGCTTCTTACGAAGCCACTCCTTCATTGCCCGGGCAGTGTGCTTGGGATCATTGTCGTGCTGAAAGACCCAGCCACGTTTCATCTTCAATGCCCTTGCTGATGGAAGGAGGTTTTCACTCAAAATCTCACGATACATGGCCCCATTCATTCTTTCCTTTACACAAATCAGTCGTCCTGGTCCCATTGCAGAAAAACAGCCCCAAAGTATGATGTTTCCACCCCCATGCTTCACAGTAGGTGTGGTGTTCTTTCTCCTCCAAACACGACAAGTTGAGTTTTTACCAAAAAGTTCTATTTTGGTTTCATCTGACCATATGACATTCTCCCAATCCTCTTCTGGATCATCCAAATGCTCTCTAGCAAACTTCAGACGGGCCTGGACATGTACTGGCTTAAGCAGGGGAACACGTCTGGCACTGCAGGATTTGAGTCCCTGGCGGCATAGCGTGTTACTGATGGTAGCCTTTGCTACTTTGGTCCCAGCTCTCTGCAGGTCATTCACTAGGTCCCCCCGTGTGGTTCTGGGATTTTTGCTCACCGTTCTCGTGATAATTTTGACCCCACGGGGTGAGATCTTGCGTGGAGCCCCAGATTGAGGGAGATTTTCAGTGGTCTTGTATGTCTTCCATTTTCTAATAATTGCTCCCACAGTTGATTTCTTCACACCAAGCTGCTTACCTATTGCAGATTCAGTCTTCCCAGCCTGGTGCAGGTCTACAATTTTGTTTCTGGTGTCCTTTAACAGCTCTTTGGTCTTGGCCATAGTGGAGTTTGGAGTCTGACTGTTTGAGGTTGTGGACAGGCGTCTTTTATACTGATAATGAGTTCAAACAGGTGCCATTAATACAGGTAACAAGTGGAGGACAGAGGAGCCTCTTAAAGAAGAAGTTACAGGTCTGTGAGAGCCAGAAATCTTGCTTGTTTGTAGGTGACCAAATACTTATTTTACCAAGGAATTTACTAATTAATTCATTAAAAATCCTTCAATGTGATTTTCTGGATTTTTTTTTTCTCATTTTGTCTCTCATAGTTTAGGTATACCTATGATGAAAATTGGAGACCTCTCTCATCTTTTAAGTGGGAGAACGTGCACAATTGGTGGCTGACTAAATACTTTTTTTCCCCACTGTATGTGTGCATGTGAGTGAGAATGACATTAAGTGTGTATATGCGTGTGTGTGCGTAAGGGAAAACCAATGATAAGAAACAGCTGGTGAAACTGACAGGAGGAGCAGGCATGGCCAAGCTGTCAGGGAGCGAAGGACCCCAAGAAAACAATGCAAAGAGACAAAATAGCCACCGTGTCAGAACTGGGTTTGGGACCACCAAACCCAAGTTCATGACAATGCCATAGGAACAACGTAAGAACTATGCAAGATGTTGGCTGTAAGTATGCCTCAAGAACACCTTGAGTTGTTCTTGAGGGCCCCTTACAGCGATCGTAGGAAGTGCAGTACGAATCCCCGTTTGTACAGACATTCGTACAGTGTGCGTAAGGCGCTAGTGAGGCCCTCATAAAGCAGAAGTACATCATTCCTGCAACATTTGTGCTGACAAAATGTGGCGAAAGCCATAAGATCTTCTTCCAATGACTCGAGAGTGCTGTGAGTTGAACAAAAACTTTCATATGATGGCAGTAAGTATGTCGTAGGAAGATCCCAAGGCACCCTTACAAAGAACGTAAGAACTGTAGGGCCATTGTACGACAGAAAAGCACCTCATTTGTCAAGGATGCCTCAAGTTGCTCTTGCCAATTGAACAGCAGCCGTAAGAAACTATGCCCCCCTCCATGAATGTCTGTTAACTCCAGAATTCGTAAGAACTGGGAGATTCTTAGGAAAGCGTGATTCGTAAGAACCTTTGTGACCGTGGCTTTAATATGAACAGTGCAAAGCTGGAAAGCGGGTCCACTTTAAAGAGAAGTAATAGCACAAGAAATATAATGTTCAGGGCATAAATCAATCCATCTTTCTGGGCAGATGTGTGTACACACCTTACAATTTTTAATTATGAAGTTATTTGTTAATTTTTATGCAATCTAAAAACTCTCACAATCGATAGCAAAAAAAATGACGGCATTTCAAATGAGGCTTACAGAAGAGCTACAGACATTTGTGCAAATAATACAAAGAAAGAGGAAAGAAAAACACTTCATTTCATAGCAGTGACGTGCCAAACTTTAGGACCTGTGCTCAATAAAGGGCTGAAAATGTATTGCCAGGTTCATGCCAGATTAACTGACTAGTTAATGAACTAATGCTGCACAAAACCAAAAGATTACAAACTTTAGAAAAAAAATCCTCAGAATGTTTGAAGCCAGACTGACAAATATTTACAGTCAATTTAAAATTACCATCCAAAATATATTATATATATATATATAAATAAAGAAAATAGCTTATTAGATGATTTAACTTTGCATGTGTATATGTGAGGCCTGATAGTCCTGATGGTGGGTTGCCTGTCAGAGAACACAAGAACTTCAGAGGTGGGTACAGTAATCAGAACATGTACTCAAGTAAAAGTAGTGTTACCTCATGTGACATTTATTACTCGACAAAGTCACCAAAAATACTTAAGAGCTAGAAGCTATCTCCTGAAAAAGTTGAGTAGTGACTAATGACTTTACTCTGGTCAGTTTGGGAAGTTTTCCTCATAAATTTGTGACTTTTGTCTTCTAGATTCATTCCTGTTTCATTAATGTTGTCTATTCCTTTTGCAGTTTCTAGAACTGCATCCAATAAAGTCCTTATTTACTTATAAATGTGCAACTTTTCCCTCAGAAATTTACATTTTTTTCTCTTAAATTTGTTTTTCTCGTAAATATAAGACTTCTGTGATAATCTTGTGACATTTTTTCATGGAAAATTGTAACTTTCATTTGTGAAGTTGCAACTTCACAAAAACAAAAACTAAACAAACCCCCCCCCCTCAAATCATTCAACTTTTTCTTGAAGTTTTGCGACTTTTTTCTCAGAAATGTGCAACTTTGTTGTTACAGATTTGCAGCTTTTTTCACAAAAATTTGTGACTTGCTCATAAATTTGCAAAATTTATTTATTTTTTAACCTCGCAACTTTTCTCCTGTAAATTTGCAACTTTTTCCTCATAAATTTATGACTTTTTTCTCAAAAATTTGTGACTTTTCTCAAAAAATTATGACTTTTTTCTAATAAACGTGCTGCTTTTTTCCTGTAAGTTTTAAATTTTTTGAATAAATTTGCAACCTTGTTTTGATAAATTTGTGACTTTTTTCAGTAAATTTTCACCTTTTGTCTCATAAATTTGCAACTTTTTTCTCCAAAATTAGCATTTTTTTTCCTGTAAATTTTAAACTTTTCTCTCATAAATTTACAACATTCATCTGGATGGTGGTTAAATTTTTATTCTGTGTAATTAAATTGTAATTTGTGACTTTTATAATTTTTAAATTGATATCTTTTATCATACATTTGCACCTTTATTCTTGCAAATTTGTGAGAAAAACAGGGGTAAGAGAAAAAAGATGAAAATTTACAGGAAAAAAGACACAAATTTATGAGAAAAAGGTTGCAAATTTATTTAAAAAAAATTGAAAATTTACATGAAAAAAGTAGCACATTAGAAAAAAGTCAATAACGTTTGAGGAAAAAAAATGCAAATTTATTAGAATAGAACAGAATAGGCTTTATTGTCATTGTACAGTTGTACAGAACAATGAAACTGTGGGAGCTCCCCCAGGCTTCTGTGCAATAAAGTAAGTGAGAAGAATTAGATAAAACACGGTTACAGAACACAGGATGAAACATATGCCTGAAATAAAAATAAAAATAATCCACAGGTATATACACAGGTATGGTAGTGGCTATTAAAAAAGTTTTTTAAAAAAAGTTTAAAATTTACAGGAAAAAAGTAGCACATTTATTCAAAAAAAGTCACATTTTTTTGAGAAAAATGCTGCAAATTTATTTAAAAGAGTTTAAAATGTACAGGAAAAGCCTGGACGCAACACTGCATATGTCGTATCTGTACAAATGTTGTTCTACTTTTATGTTGTGTTGTCTGTATGGATAGTATATCACTTCTTTTTATTTTTGTTCTCTCTCCCCTCGGCCCAACCAGCCGTGGCAGAACACTGCCCCTCCCTGAGTCGGGTTCCGCTGGAGGTTGCTTCCTAGAAGGGAGTTTTTCCTTCCCGCTGTTGCCTAGTGCTGCTCATAGGGGATTGTTTGATCGTTGGCGTCATTTGGTTTATTTATGATTTGTGGCTTGTGCATCTAGTGTTTACATTTTATGTGTGTGTTTTTTGTGTTAATATACTGTATCTGTTGCAAAGAAAATTAATAAAATAAAATAAAAATTTACAGGAAAAAAGTAGCACATTTATTAGAAAAAGGTCACAATTTTATGAGAAAAAAGATTTAGGATTAATTTATGAGGAAAACGTTGCAAATTTATGATAAGTTTTAAAATATTTACAGGAAAAAGTTGCAAAGTTAAAAAAAAATTGCAAATTTTTGAGTCACAAATTTTTGTGAAAAGTTGCAAATCTAACAAAAAAGTTGCACAACTACAAGAAAATGAATAATTTTTTAAGTTTTTTTTTGTTTAGTTTTTGTTTTTTGCATTTCTGTTTAGAATTGATGGCTCAAAGTGGTGATGTTGGGGGGTTGGGTGCTCTCTTTTTTTTCCAGGTTTGTGGGGGTTGATGTACACCTATGTTACACTTATGAATGGGGGATGGCAGGTTGACAAGGGGTGTGATTTGTGGTCATTTTGCTAAACAGGGGCTGGCATCCCCAATCAAATCACCTGCTGGTCACAATCTATTATTACTTGCCCTTTTTAGTTGCTATTAATTAGATCACCCTCAGTAAAATCTGTCAAAATGACAGCGTTCAGATTTTTCTGCCACTGCTGCTAGAAATTTGTCAATGAAGGACAATTTTCAGTTAACACAGCCTCTGGTTACTACCCACCTCTGACTAACTTGCTGTATTCTCCCACCTTTGGTTCTTTTCCCGCTCATCTTTCACCCGTGCAAAGTGCAAAAGTCAAAGTCTGCGAATGCCTGCTGCTGCTCATCAGAGAGGCTGAAGGGCTTGGAGGGAGGCGATAGGATTGGCTGGAGGCCGGTGAAGTCGCTGTCAAAGTTGCTGACATCAGTGGAGTCTTTGATGGACGGCAGGAACGGCGGCTTCACCCTCTTGGCGAGGAGGGCATCCCAATCGACCGTCTGCAAAGGGGACCGAAGTTAGGTGTTGTACTCAACAGCACAGAGTGCATACCTTTGCCAAGGCTGGACCTTTTTGCAATGCTGCATTTAGAAGAGATGCAATGCAAGAGAATCTTCAAATGGATTTCTTTGGCAGCACTTTTGGCCGTGGTGTGATGCTATACAAGCAAATGGAGAAAATGTCTACATTTCAAGAGAATACATGCATATGTCATACCCAGCCCAGGGGTCTGCAAACTGCAACTCCAGAGACTCTTACAATTTTTTTTTCACTAAGACCAGTGCTGATAGTCACACATTTATAAGAAAAGGATCAGATTTAGGAGAAAAGTCACAAATTTATGTGAAATACAGTCGTACATCTAAGACAGGGGTCTGCAACCTTTACCAACCAAAGAGCCATTTTGCCCATCTCCGACTAAAATAGAAGTAGCTGAGGGCCACAATGGCAATCTGACCTTTAAAATAAATATTATGCTGCTTATAAAGTTTTTATATATACATAGCTGAATATTATGTGGCATTAATGAATTCATACTACAACAGTGGAAAAAACTGTCAAGCTTTATACAGTATATAGCTTTATTCATGAAATAAAAGTATTAGAAATATATTACAAATTGTTTTGTGCTGAAAAATAAATTTCTGAATATCTGACCATAATTTTTTGTATAGCTTTTTAATTATCAGCACACTCATCACAGCACAGGATCAACCCTGAGATAAAAACACTTCTGAGAGAGAAGAAGAGGATCTTCAGGTCGGGGAACAGGGAGATGCTGAAGTCCGTACAGAGGGAGCTGAGGAGAAAGATCAGAGAAGGCAAGGACAGCTTCAGGAAGAAGATGGAGGACAAGCTGCAACAGAGCGACATCAGCGGGGTCTGGAGAAACCTTAAAACCATCTCTGGGCTCCAGAATACCTCCCCCCAGGCCATGGGGGGCAGGGAGTGGGCGAACAATCTGAATCTGTTTTTCAATAGGTTTGACCAACCGCCCTCCCCCCTGACTGCACAACAACCACTGCTGCCTCTAAAGACATCAAGTCCTGCTGCCCACTCCCCACTCCACCAACTCCCCCCCACTCCCAACACACAGCCCCCCAACCTGACCCTCACTAAGACCCAGGTGAGGACGGAGCTGAGGAAGATCAAGGCGAGGAAGGCGTCGGGACCGGACGGCATCAGCGCAAAGCTTCTCAAGTCCTGTGCAGACCAGCTGTGTGGGATTGTGGAGTACATCCTCAACCTGAGCCTGAAGCTGGGGAGGGTACCACAGCTGTGGAAAACATCTTGTGTGGTACCTGTACCAAAGACTTCCCACCCCAAAGACCTGAACAGCTACAGACCAGTGGCCTTGACGTCCCACATGATGAAGACTCTGGAGAGACTGCTCCTTGCTCACCTCCGCCCCCTGGTGGGACCAGCGATGGATCCACTCCAGTTCGCCTACCAGCATGGCATTGGGGTGGAGGATGCGGTGATCTTCCTCCTTCACCATTCTCTGTCCCACCTGGAGAAGCCCGGGAATGCAGTGAGGATCATGTTCTTTGACTTCTCCAGTGCTTTCAACACCATCCAACCGATGATCCTGAAGGACAAGCTGCTGCGCGCAGGGGTGGACCAGCACCTGTCATCATGGATCCTGGACTACCTCACTAACCGGCCTCAGTTTGTGAGAATCCGGGACTGTGCATCCGACACGATCATCGGTAGCACGGGGGCCCCCCAGGGAACGGTTTTGGCTCCCTTCCTGTTCACCTTTTATACTGCGGACTTCTCACACAGCACAACACACTGCCATCTACAGAAGTTCTCTGACGACTCTGCGATCGTTGGCCTCATCTCCAATGGAGATGAAGCTGAGTACAGAGGGCTTATCCAGGACTTCGTGGACTGGTGCCATCGGAACTGCCTCCAGATCAATGCGAGGAAAACAAAGGAGCTGGTGGTGGACTGCCGCAGGCAAGGACAACCCCTCACAGCACCAGTAAATATACAGGGAACAGACATCGAGATGGTGACATCCTACAAGTACCTGGGTGTTCATCTGAACAATAAACTGGACTGGTCACACAATACTGACGCACTCTACAAGAAGGGACAGCGCAGGCTGTTCCTACTGAGGAGACTCAGGTCTTTTGGTGTACAAGGGGCGCTGCTGAAGACATTCTATGACACGGTGGTGGCATCAGCCATCACTTTTGGAGTGGTCTGCTGGGGCAGTGGCATTACAGGAGCCGATAGGAAGAGACTGAACAAACTGATCAAGAAAGCTAGCTCTGTCCTGGGGCAGCGCCTTGACCCAGTGGAGGAGATAGGAGAGAGAAGGACGGTGGCTAAACTGTCATCTCTGCTGGAGGCCGAGTTCCACCCTATGCAGGACATACTGAATGCACTGAGGAGCTCATTTAGCAGCAGACTACATCATCCTAGGTGCACAACCGAGAGGTTTCGCAGGTCCTTCCTACCAACGGCTGTCAGACTGTACAACCTAAGCAGGGCTGCTTGCAGAGATAGCAAAAAGACGTGACAACCTAATAGTTTTGAATGCAAAAGACGCAATAGATTTATACAATGGTCCCCTCCGGCATACAACTAGGAAAATACCGGTCGCTATGGAGGGTGAGAATATGTATGGGTACATAATCATACCATGTAGGATAACTAAGTAGACGGTTGTGCTGTTTCATCCCATCTAGCAACAATGCTCTGCACTGTGTGTGTTTATATATTTACATATTTATTCCATCTAGCTACAATGCTCCGCACTGTGTGTTTATATACTCATATATTTATTCCATCCAGCTACAATGCTCCGCACTGTGTGTCTATATATATATATATACTGTATATATATATATATATATATATATATATATATATATATATATATATATATATATATTAATATGTACATATGTATACTAGCTGCTCTTGTTTTTTCTTGCCTTCTGATTGTTGCTCTGAGTGTTGCTATCCCTGTGCTGTTGCAATCCTGGAATTTCCCCATTGTGGGACTGATAAAGGCTTATCTTATCTTATCTTATCTTATCATAAATTGTTTAAATCTGAAAAATATCATCCATCTCCTACTTTCAACAGTGATCAGACAGCTTTAGTTCCTGATATTTTAATAAATTAGAGACAGAAGTTTTATCAAGAAGAAGCTACTTTTCATTCTTTTTATGTTTCCTCATAAAGCTTTTTATTCATATGTATTAATATCATATAAATCTGGATCCTTCACCTGTTCTCCAGACTCTCAATTTGACAACTAGTGGATGGGTTGTCTGATATTCTTTTTTATTTTGGAATAAAACAAAAAGAATTCTAAACAACTTTCTAAATAATATAACTCTGAAATCATTTGGTGCAAATTAAGCCCAATTAGAAAAAATTACAACACAGTGGAAAAACGCTTAAAAAAATTATCTTCTTCCGCTGAACTAAATATTGGTTACAATTTTTTAAAAAATGCGTGGCATTGATAAGACAGTCTGCACCTATAATTCACTGTTCAAAACCCCACAGATAACAAACCAGCAGAGATCCTACAAAGAAAAAGCTGAAAACATCTACAGTGGTGTGAAAAAGTGTTTGCCCCCGTCCTGATTTCTCATTTTTTTGTATGCTTGTCACACTTGAATGTTTCAGATCATCAAACAAATTTAAATATTAGACAAAAATAACACAAGTAAACAAAATGCAGTTTTTAAATCAAGGTGCTTATTATTAAGGGAAAAAAATCCAAACCTACATGGCCCTGTGTGAAAAAGTGACCCTTATCACATCTCTAGAAAGCTGAGTTCAATTTCTCTAGCCACACCCAGACCTGATTACTGCCACACCTGTTCTCAATCAAGAAATCACTTAAATAGGACCTGCCTAACAAAATGAAGTAGACCAAAAGATTCTCAAAAGCTAGACATCATGCTGCAATCAAAAGAAATTCAGGAACAAATGAGAAACACAAGGTTACAAAGCCATTTCTAAAGCTTTGGGACTTCAGCGAACCACAGTGGAGCCATTATCCACAAATGGTGAAAACATGGAACAGTGGTGAACCTGACCAGGAGTGGCCGTCAGACCAAAATTACCCCAAAAGCACAGTGACGACTCATCCAAGAGGTCAGGAAAGACCCCACAACATCCAAAGAACTGCAGGCCTCACTTGCCTCAGTTAAGGTCAGTGTTCATGACTCCACCATAAGAAAGAGACTGGACAAAAATGGCCTGTATGGCAGAATTCCAAGACAAAAACCACTGCTGAGCAAAAAGAACATAAAGGCTCGTCTCAGTTTTGTCAGAAAACATCTTGATGGTCACCAAGACTTTTGGAAGAATACTGTCAGAACTGAATGATAGAGAAAGTGTGAAGGAGATGCTTGGACAAGTTGAGGGGTGGCTGCGAATCTTGGACAGGAGTGGGCTCCCTGGAAGATTTAAACTCTGGGGCTACCAGCATGGAGTACTTCCAAGACTCCTTTGGCCACTGCTTATGTATGAGGTGCCATTAACAACAGTCGAAGCCCTGGAAAGGCGGATTAACACCTTTCTCCGAAGATGGCTGTCAGTACCCAAAAGTTTTTCTTCAATTGGCCTGTATAGCTCAGGAAGTAAACTGCAGCTCCCAATTACATCGGTCATTGAAGAATTTAAGGTGGCCAAAGCCCGGCAGGTGATAATGCTGCGTGACAGCAGGGATCGACTTGTGCGTCAAACAGATATTACCATCCGCACAGGACGAAAATGGGTAGCAAGTAAGGCAGTGGCAGATGCAGAGGAAAGGTTACGCCACAAGGACATTGTGGGGACAGTCACTCAAGGTCGGCTAGGCCTAGGAGTCATAACCAGGGCAAGGTGGAGGGAGGCAGATATCAATGGCCGCCGTAGTCTAGTCCAAGAAGAGCTTCGCATGATGGAGGAGGAGGGTAGACAAGCCAGGGCTGCATCCATGAATAGTCAGGGGAGGTGGACGTGTTGGACAGGTGTTCAAGGAAGGTCATTGGGGTGGAGGGATATGTGGGGCATGGAGGACCAGCGAATAAAGTTCCTCTTATGTGCCACATATGATGTCCTGCCAACACCGGTAAATCTCCACCGTTGGGGGCTGGCTGAAAATCCAGGTTGTATGCTGTGTGGAAAGCCGGCAAGTCTTGAACATGTGTTGTCATCATGTCAAGCTAGTCTGGTGGACGGCAAGTTCAGATGGAGGCATGATCAGATATTGTCTGAGCTTGCTGCAGGTCTGGAGGTGGAGAGGAGGAAGACCCATAACGCCACCAAGATAACAGGGCCCCGCCTGATTAGGTTTGTTAGGGCAGGGGAATCAGCTAGTAGGGCACAAACAAGTGTAGGAATCCTGGCATCTGCTGCTGATTGGGATATGAGAGTTGACCTCAGGAGGCAACTTAAGTTTCCAGAGGAGATTACATCATCAACCCTCAGACCAGATATAGTTTTATGGTCTAGAGCATCGAAACAAGTGGTTCTTTTTGAGCTGACTGTGCCATGGGAGGAGAGGATGGAGGAGGCCCACGAGAGGAAACTTGGGAAGTACCAACCCCTCATCTACGAGTGTCAGCAGAGGGGATGGCGGGCGTGGAACTTGCCAGTGGAAGTGGGTTGCCGAGGATTTCCTGGGCAGTCACTCTGGAGTGGACTGTCCAGACTTGGAATTAAAGGTTGTAATAGAAGAAGGCTAGTGGCTAATATCACCAAGCGAGCCGAGGCAGCATCGAGATGGCTGTGGCTGAAGCGCTGTGAGCGTTGGAACAACCCATCGGGCACAAAGGAAACATCTTAGAGCAGTGGTGGTGGAACCCATGGGGCCGAGGGGGCTGCCCTAGGACGCTGGGGCTAGCTGTCAAGCCCTTTGGAGGTGTTGTGGGCTAATTGACGAAACACTGATGAAGGAGGGTACCCACCTGATGACCCTAAGAAAGCACCATGGGCCCATGCCACAAGGCTCAGTTATTCTACTTGCAAAGCATAAGTGCTGGCCATCATCCTCAAGAACATGGTTGGGTGGTTACCCAGCCATTGAGGTGAGAGTGATGGATTCATCGTATTATAGACTATTCCATCTGGCAACCCAGTGACTACTAGGAAAGACTAGTTGGCAACCATGGAAGAATGGTGACAGCAAGGAGAGACTGCTGGCATCTGGGAAAGACCAGAACTAGGGGTGTGGCGGCTTGGCAGGCCAAAACACATCCTCTGTGAGGAGGAACCCTAAGCACTCGCTATGGACAAGTATGTGATAAGATACCCCCAAGGTCGGGCGAGAGCGGGGGAGGATGATCGACCAACAGGACAGACTATGGCATTGACTTTGGAAAGTGTAAACCTTACATTGGCACAGGCTGATACTACAACTGCGGTTTGCATATGTGGGAAAGTCTGTAAGAATATGAAAGGCCTTAAGATCCATCAGGCAAAGATGGGTTGCCTACACTCTAGCAGTGTGCAACGTGCAGGGCAACCTGGTGAGACGGAGGAGAGGCTGGGACCGGTAGCCAACCACAGTACCCAGAATCTCCAGGCACATAGTAGAGAGAGTGTGGGCAACACCACCCCTGATGTATCACCAGGGGAATTGCATGGGCAGAGCGGGAACATCGAGCAGCAATTTCAAGATAGCCACAAAGTAGTGAAGCAGGTAGTTAACTGGCCAGCAGCTCAAGCAAAGAAGGAGTGGGAGAGATTTGACTGTGAAGTGGATGAGGTGTTGGAGCATGTTCTGGCAGGGGAGCTGAATCAGAAAATGAAGGCAATGGCGAGGATAATCTGTAGCTTTGGTGCTGAGCGTTTCGGAGTGAAGCAAACAAGTCCCTTTCATTTAAGACCTGCACAACAGGGGGAAAATCGTAGGATCAAGGAGATTAAACAACTTCGTGGTGATCTCCGGAGGCTCAGGAAAAGATTCATGCAAGCTGAAGAGGAGGAGAAACAAGCTTTGAAGGAGATCTCGGTCACTCTGAGGGAGCGCATTAAAACCTTACGTCGAGCGGAGTGCCACAGAAGAGACCGAAGACGCCGGGCTAAGCAAAGGGAGCAGTTTACCAAAAATCCATTTTCCTACCTGTCTAAGCTCCTGGGAGACAAGCGATCTGGTCGACTCCAGGCATCAAGACAAGAGGTAGAGGAGTACCTCTCCAGCATGCATAGCGATCCAGAAAGGGGTGTAGAACTGGAGATTAAGGAGGCCTTGATGACCCTTAATGAGCCAACATCCATGTTCATTGAGCAAGAACCTTCATGGAAGGAGGTCAGTGACTTCCTGAAGAGGGCAAGGGCTTGCTCAGCACCAGGACCTAACGGGATCCCATACAAGGTGTACAAACAGTGTGAGAGATTGAGAAGGAGGCTTTGGAAGATGCTGAAGGTGGTGTGGAGGGCAAATCATCTTCCAGACGAGTGGCTCATTGCAGAAGGGTGTTTTATCCCCAAAGAGGAAAGCTCATCTGATATTAAACAGTTCCGCACCATTTCCCTTCTGAATGTAGAAGGGAAGATATTCTTTGGAATTTTGGCAAGGAGGCTCACAAATTTTTTGGTGAGCAACAAGTATATTGACACTTCCGTTCAGAAGGGGGGTGTCCCAGGAGTTCCAGGGTGTGTGGAGCACACAAGTGTCATCTCAAAAATAATCCAGGATGCAAAGCACAATCATGGAGATCTTGCAGTTCTGTGGCTTGATATATCCAATGCATATGGAACCATCCCCCACAAACTGGTGGAACTCACACTACAAACGTACCATGTCCCAGGTAAAGTTCAGCATCTCTTACAAGAGTACTTTAATCGCTTTAAGATGCGGTTTACCTGTGGGGGCTTTACCACCAGCTGGCAGCGGTTGGAGAAAGGTATTGTCACTGGATGCACAATTTCAGCCATTCTGTTTGCAGCTGCAATGAACCTCTTGGTCAAGTCAGTGGAGAAGCCGAGAAGAGGTGCAGTTTTGGCAAGTGGTATTCAGCATTCTCCAGTTAAAGCATTTATGGATGACCTAACAATAACTGCAAGATCATTTCCAGAGGGGCGGTGGATTTTGGAAGATCTTTGCAAGATTATTACAGGAGCTAGGATGGAATTTAAGCCATCAAAGTCACGGAGTCTCGTGCTAAGGAAAGGATGCATCCAGGACCGGTCCCGTTTTAGGATTGGAGAAGAACTTATCCCCACTGTTAGCCAGAGACCCATTAAGAGCTTGGGTAAATGGTATAGAGCAGAACTGAATGATAGAGAAAGTGTGAAGGAGATGCTTGGACAAGTTGAGGGGTGGCTGCGAATCTTGGACAGGAGTGGGCTCCCTGCAAGATTTAAACTCTGGGGCTACCAGCATGGAGTACTTCCAAGACTCCTTTGGCCACTGCTTATGTATGAGGTGCCATTAACAACAGTCGAAGCCCTGGAAAGGCGGATTAACACCTCTCTCCGAAGATGGCTGTCAGTACCCAAAAGTTTTTCTTCAATTGGCCTGTATAGCTCAGGAAGTAAACTGCAGCTCCCAATTACATCGGTCATTGAAGAATTTAAGGTGGCCAAAGCCCGGCAGGTGATAATGCTGCGTGACAGCAGGGATCGACTTGTGCGTCAAACAGATATTACCATCCGCACAGGACGAAAATGGGTAGCAAGTAAGGCAGTGGCAGATGCAGAGGAAAGGTTACGCCACAAGGACATTGTGGGGACAGTCAATCAAGGTCGGCTAGGCCTAGGAGTCATAACCAGGGCAAGGTGGAGGGAGGCAGATATCAATGGCCGCCGTAGTCTAGTCCAAGAAGAGCTTCGCATGATGGAGGAGGAGGGTAGACAAGCCAGGGCTGCATCCATGAATAGTCAGGGGAGGTGGACGTGTTGGACAGGTGTTCAAGGAAGGTCATTGGGGTGGAGGGATATGTGGGGCATGGAGGACCAGCGAATAAAGTTCCTCTTATGTGCCACATATGATGTCCTGCCAACACCGGTAAATCTCCACCGTTGGGGGCTGGCTGAAAATCCAGGTTGTATGCTGTGTGGAAAGCCGGCAAGTCTTGAACATGTGTTGTCATCATGTCAAGCTAGTCTGGTGGACGGCAAGTTCAGATGGAGGCATGATCAGATATTGTCTGAGCTTGCTGCAGGTCTGGAGGTGGAGAGGAGGAAGACCCATAACGCCACCAAGATAACAGGGCCCCGCCTGATTAGGTTTGTTAGGGCAGGGGAATCAGCTAGTAGGGCACAAACAAGTGTAGGAATCCTGGCATCTGCTGCTGATTGGGATATGAGAGTTGACCTCAGGAGGCAACTTAAGTTTCCAGAGGAGATTACATCATCAACCCTCAGACCAGATATAGTTTTATGGTCTAGAGCATCGAAACAAGTGGTTCTTTTTGAGCTGACTGTGCCATGGGAGGAGAGGATGGAGGAGGCCCACGAGAGGAAACTTGGGAAGTACCAACCCCTCATCTACGAGTGTCAGCAGAGGGGATGGCGGGCGTGGAACTTGCCAGTGGAAGTGGGTTGCCGAGGATTTCCTGGGCAGTCACTCTGGAGTGGACTGTCCAGACTTGGAATTAAAGGTTGTAATAGAAGAAGGCTAGTGGCTAATATCACCAAGCGAGCCGAGGCAGCATCGAGATGGCTGTGGCTGAAGCGCTGTGAGCGTTGGAACAACCCATCGGGCACAAAGGAAACATCTTAGAGCAGTGGTGGTGGAACCCATGGGGCCGAGGGGGCTGCCCTAGGACGCTGGGGCTAGCTGTCAAGCCCTTTGGAGGTGTTGTGGGCTAATTGACGAAACACTGATGAAGGAGGGTACCCACCTGATGACCCTAAGAAAGCACCATGGGCCCATGCCACAAGGCTCAGTTATTCTACTTGCAAAGCATAAGTGCTGGCCATCATCCTCAAGAACATGGTTGGGTGGTTACCCAGCCATTGAGGTGAGAGCGATGGATTCATCGTATTATAGACCCGACTGTGGAGTGACGAGACAAAAGTTGAACTTTTTGGAAGGTGTGTGTCCCATTACATCTGGCATAAAAGTAACACAATATTTCAGAAAAGGAACATCATACCAGCAGTAAAATATGGTGGTGGTAGTGTGATGGTCTAGGGCTGTTTTGTTGCTTCAGGACCTGGAAGACTTGCTGTGGTAAATGGAACCATGAATTCTGCTGTCTACCAAAAAATCCTGAAGGAGAATGTCTGGCCATCTGTTCATTAATTCAAGCTGATGCGCACTTGGGTTCTGCAGCAGGATAATGATCCAAAACACACCAGCAAGTCCACCTCCGAATGGTTTAAGAAAAACAAAATGAAGACTTTGGAGTGGCCTAGTCAGAGTCCTGACCTGAATCCAATTGAGATGCTGTGGCATGACCTTAAAAAGGCAGTTCATGCTGGAAAACCCTCCAATGTGGCTGAATGACAACAATTCTACAAAGATGAGTGGGCCAAAATTCCTCCACAGCGCTGTAAAAGACTCATTGCCAGTTATCGCAAATGCTTGATTGCAGTTGTTGCTGCTAAGGGTGGCCCAACTAGTTATTAGGTTTAGGGGGCAATCACTTTTTCACACAGGGCCATGTAGGTTTGGATTTTTTTTCCCTTAATAATAAACACCTTCATTTAAAAACTGAATTTTGTGTTTACTTGTATTACACAGGGTTACAAAAATAATTTTTTTGTAAGTTGTCTGTGTTTTTTTCAACTGATTTAAGACATTTTTACCTTTATATAAAGGTAAAAATTCTATATAGGTAATATAAAGGTCAAAAAAAGTTCATCATCATTATCATCATCATCATCATCATCATCATCACAGCAGTCTGTCATGGGCGACAATGACTGTTTCATTTAGGTCTGATCAGATTCCTCCACACAGCTCTGTCCTTAGCTTTCCGCTGCCAGGAACTCCCATCTATGTCCAATTTCTTCAAGTTTCTTTTTACGGTGTCTTTAAATCTGAGCCTTGGTCTATCCTGATTGCGTTTGCCCTCACATAACTGTGAGTAGAGTAACTGACGAGGGAGACGTTGGTGGTCCATCCTCTCAACATGTCCGAGCCATCTCAGGTTCAACTGTATTAGCATGTCCTCCACTGATGGTAGACCAGCTCGTTTCAACACTTCTATGTTGGTTATCTTGTCTTTCCATGAGATGTTCATTATGGCTCGAAGGTGTCTCATCATGTACGCGTGGAGTTTCTTCACCTGCACTCTGTAGACAGTCCAAGTTTCAGCACCGTACAATAGAGTAGCCAGTACTGTCGCTCTGTACACTTTGCATTTCACACAGATAGACACATGTTGATTGTTCCACAGTCTCTCCCTCAAGTTTTCAAACACAGCGCTCGCTCTTCCCATTCTGAGAGATAGTTCATCCTCCAGCCTAGCATTTTCTGAAACAGTACTCCCTAGATACTTGAAAGTCTTGCACTTGACTAGTGTCTCTGTACCAATACTGATCTCTTCTGGAAGTGATGTTGATAGTTGGAACTTTGGTGGTTGATAAAGGCACTCTGTCTTCTTGATGTTGATTATGAGGCTGAATTGGTTAGCTGCTCTTGCAAATTTCTCCACTAAAGATTGCATATCTTCCACACTGTGTGCAACTAGAGCACTGTTGTCGGCAAAGAGCATTTCTCTTACTACCTTTATCGATGTCTTACTCTTGGCTTTAAACTGTGCCACACTGAACAAGTCTATGTCATGCGGTGGCCCTCGCGAGCCACCATAAGACGCCACACCGTCACCAGAGAGTTGTGTTAAAGTCTTTATAATGGTGAAAATCACAATAATACAGGCCGCTGAGGCTATGACACCAACAAGTCTACACACAAGGAGGCGTAAGGCTAATAAGCTCACTCACGGGTCCACAGGATGAGACGGTCGCACCACAGACAGGCAATGTAGTAATAATCCAAAACGTACGATCGCTCCGACGATCAGCGACGGACACTGCTGCAAGGATGCAGCCACTAGTGTCAGTTTAAGAAGCCAGCCGCTAACGACCGCAAATGCAGAACAGCTGTTCAGGTCTTGACAGCTGAGCGGAAGCCTCCCCAAGCGCTGTAACAATAAGAGCTCGGAGAGCCGGAATAACAACGCCGCTGTCAAGACCTGACAGGAATAGCCCGAGCACAAATAACATTAGTGCTCGGGTCATAACAGTACCCCTCCCTCAAAGGCGGGCTCCGAACGCCTTGTAACACCCCCACCCCCACCCACAGGGCGAGTGGATGGAGGAACAGGCAAAGGGGGAGCGAAACAAATACCAACAAGGCCCCCCCAAAAAACACATCCCCTGACATACCCATAACATTCCCACAGAAACAACGAAACAAATAGGACAAGAGTTACAATACATGGGGCACAAACCATACAGAGCATAATTGACCCGACACAGAAGGTTTTCCCACAGTGACCACAGACAAACCGTTTAACTCCAGAGTACATGACTTCATATGGTCTAAACTCATCTGAGTGAAGGTCTTTCCACACTGTTCACACACAAACTCTTAAATGACACAGTGGATCAATTTATGCTCCCAAGTCACCCAAGTGCATGAAAACTCTGCCACATTCTACACAAAAGTACTGTTTAACCCAACAAAAAAAACAAAACATCATCCTCGAACACCAGGGTACCTATGAAAAACCACAAAATACATGCTATAACCCCTCAGGTAGGAGAGCAATTTAATCGTTCCGGATGACCTTACACCGTATGGTCCAAACAGAGGATGACAGGTGGAGACCAAATGCCCCAGGCATAGTTCCGGCGGCCTCCCTGCATCTGATGGCCCACGTGTAGTCACAGGGAACAGTACGTGGTCGGGCAGGCTGCCCCAGTCCCAGGCCCCGAGAGTCAAATCCTCCGGCGGCCGAACCAGGCCATCCAGTAACAAACACAGTTTATCAGGTGGCCGACCCAAGGCGCCGAACCGGCGAAGCAGTTCCTTGGGTGGCTGACCAGCATCCCTCAGCCACCAGAACTGTGGAGGAATAGCGTGAGGCAACCTCCCTGACAGCGAAATTACATGGGAGCGCAAGCCTGCAAGAAGAAAACCTCCAACGGCCCCCAGCGCTGACGACCCCAGCTGGTGGCTCCTGAGAGGGGAATAAGCGTGATGACGGGCCCACATCACATCAGGCGGCGAAGGGTCTGCAGCTCCTCCACCGACCTTGACCCACACCGATGCGGCCGTTGTAGCTCCGCCTGCGTCAAACCCCGATTGGGTCACCGCTGCACCCGCGTCGGACCCCAACCGGGTCACCGCTGCACCCACGTCAGACCCCGACCGGGCCTCGCCGGGCCCCGATTGGGTCACATCGGACCCCGACTGGGTCGGCACCGCATCGGTGACAACCTCCACCCCCGAACTTGGGACCTCCTGCACCATGACCTCGACAGATTCCAAGCCGGCGACACTGTGAAGAGGCTCAGAGGAACAGAGAGGACCGGGATCAGTATCTCCGGCAGCGCCAGAGCCCAGCGAGACGAGTTCGGGCGCAGCAGACGGCTGCCCCTCGCTCGCCTCCCCACGAGGCAGGCAAAAATGCTCTAACACACCACAAAGGAAAACAAAGAACAGCACTTGCCTGCACTCGGGCTCTGGAGCCATCCAGGATTCCGTCGATCCAGGTTCGGGTAGAAGCTTGTCGTCGGGCTCCCACTCAGCTGCGTCGGGCTCCGCAGCCGGCATGATGGTCTCTGCAGCTGGATCCTCTCGCGCTGATGTCCACACCGATAACCCGCACGGCGTGGCGGTAGGGGACCCTCGACCTGCTGGCTCGGGCTGCTCCTCCGTGGAGACCCGGGGACGCTTCCTCGTCGGCTCAGGCTCCACACCGCAGTCCGCTCTTCTCCTCTGTCCAAAACGTGGCTGCGGGGCCGGGATTGTTCCCAGAGCCGCAGGCCTCCTCCTCGCTCGACGACGTAGACCTAATGCCGAGGACTGCTCAGTGGAGGAAAACACAGAGGCAGCAGGTTCAGAACAGATGACTACAGCTGGTGGTGGGAGCTCGGGGGGCTGCAAACCCTGAACTCCACCCCCAGGAGTCAGACAAGACAGATCACTATTATAAGTAGGGGAGTGAACATGAACTTGCCTGTCTCCTGAAGGGAGGATGGTGCCAGCTGTGGGAGGCATTGCTCCTTCCCTCGCTCACTGGATGGTAAGAGAGGACCCATGGGCGGGGCTTGCCGAAGCAGGGCTCCTGTCACACACAGCAGCTGGAGAAGGCGTCGAGGACGAGGGAGCGACAGCCGAAGTGGGCCGGGCACAACATGCTGACCGGACAGCAGGGGAAGATGGCCCGGGAAGAAAGGCTGCAGGAATTCCCTCCTGACATGACGCCGAAGAGACAGCTGACTGGTTGACTGGGTCATTCTGGCGGCCCGGAACTGGATCCGGAACAGGAGCTTGCTGGGGATGCCCTTGGCCGCGGCGCCAACGTCTACGACGGCCCCCGGATGGTGTGAAATCCTGGAGTGGATCGAGGACAGGAACGGGATCCCAAGGCGAGGAGTGGGAGTGCCTCCTCCTCTGCTTCTTGCCGTAGTCCTCCTCCACCATACGGAGTATCTCGCGTTGCGCAGTGATATCAGCCCTCCTCGCGTCAACTTCTGGGTCGTCGGCGTAGCGGGGAGAAAGATGATTGAGTACATCCTCAGCACAGTCCAGGTACCAGTGTACGTCATGGTTGTAGTCCAGGAGGGAAGCAGAGATGAGTGTCTCATCCACGTATTCCAGGACGTTCGCCAGCTCGTGGCTCGAACTCCGAGCGCGGCCCCTCCGCGACGGCATTCCTCCAGCACACCGTACCCAGACAGGAAAAAGCGATGTCCTAATGACACTAACTCACTGGTGAAAGGCGTCTCGAGTTGGCGTCACCGTAAACGCCGTTTTGTGGCAGCAGTGTACTGTCATGCGGTGGCCCTCGCGAGCCACCATAAGACGCCACACTGTCACCAGAGAGTTGTGTTAAAGTCTTTATTACGATGAAAATCACAATAATACAGGCCGCTGAGGCTATGACACCAACAAGTCTACACACAGGGAGGCGTAAGGCTAATAAGCTCACTCACAGGTCCACAGGATGAGACGGTCACACCACAGACAGGCAATGTAGTAATAATCCAAAACGTACGATCGCTCCGACAATCAGCGACGGACACTGCTGCAAGGATGCAGCTGCTAGCGTCGGTTTAAGAAGCCAGCCGCTAACGACCGCAAATGCAGAACAGCTGTTCAGGTCTTGACAGCTGAGCAGAAGCCTCCCCGAGCACTGTCACAATAAGAGCTCGGAGAGCCGGAATAACAACGCCGCTGTCAAGACCTGACAGGAATAGCCCGAGCACAAATAACATTAGCGCTCGGGTCATAACAGTCTGCTTCTTTCCTTGTTTGAATGTATACTCCTTCTGAAGTGTCTTTGAAGGTCACCTCAAGCATGGCTGCCAGATATAGCGAGAAGAGTGTAGGCACCAGCACACACCCTTGTTTCACCCTGTTGCTTACTGAAAAGTCTTTAGATACTGAACCACTCATTGCCACGTTTGCTTGCATACCTGTATGGAGTGCCTCGATCAGGCTGACAAACTTCTCTGTACAGCCATATTTCTTGAGTACCTGCCAAAGTCCTTGTCGCAAAACAGTATCGAAGGCTTTACTGAAGTCTACAAAGACTACATAAAGTGGCATGTTCTGTTCGATACACTTTTCTTGAACCTGTTTCAAGCAGAAAATCATGTCCATTGTGCTTCTTCCACTTCTAAAGCCGCACTGGGTTTCCGGTAGTACATTCTGCAAGATGTGTTCATTGAGTCTGTTCAGTAGTACACGTGAGAGAATCTTACCAACAGTGGCTAGCAGTGATATACCTCGGTAATTTCCACAATCTTTCCTGTCACCTTTCTTGAACAAAGGCACAATACTTGCATCCTTCCAGTCTTGAGGTACTTTCTGGGCATTCCATATCTCTTGGATGAGCTTGTGCAGGCAGTTGGTCAGCTGAACACCACCAAATTTCCACACTTCTGCTGGAATTCCATCCCTTCCTGGAGCTTTACCATCCTGTGTTGTCCTGATAGCTGCCATTAGTTCATCAAAATTTGGTGGTTCATCCAGACTTGATACAGCTGGTCGCTGCACTAGAGCTTCTTTAGCCTCTTCAGTGAGATCTCCAGGGTTGTTTAGTAGTTGGTCAAAGTGGTCTGCAAATCTGTCCAGGATCTTGTCTTTCTCCTGCAAAACCGTTTCACCATCCATAGCCTTTAGTTGGATCAATCCTCTTGGTGTAGGGCCGTAGATTTCTCTCAAACCTGTGAAGAATGTTTTCATGTCCTTCCTGTCTGCTGCAGTTTGAAGTTCCTCCGCTTTTTCATCCCACCAGTTGGACTTCATCTCTCTGGTGTACTTCTGAGCCTTTTGAGTATTTCTTCTTCTTCGACCTTGTGTTACACTGTAGGTTTTCCTGCCTAGCTGTATTCCTCGCTTCTAGTAGTTTCTTCAGGTGTTCATCATGCTCATCAAACCAATCTTGATGCTTCCTCTCAGGGTGGCCTAATACATCACTCGCAGTATGATACACTGTATCCTTCAGTGTTGCCCATTTCTCTTCTGTCATTCTCTGAGTTGTTGCTGTCCCAGTCTTTCAAGTTTTCATCCATTTCCTGTGTAAGTTCTTCCTGCTTCTTTTGGCCTTTCAGTGCACTAGTGTTTAGCTTCCGTGGTGGCTTTGCACCCATCATGCAGTGCTGTTTTCGTCTCCAAATCCTTAATCTAGATCTCAGCGTAACATGATCAGTACCACAGTCCGTGCCTCTCATTGCTCTGGTGTCCAATACATCCCTTGCGTCTCTCTGCCTGACTATGATGTAGTCTAATAAGTGCCAGTGCTTGGATCTTGCTTATCAGTGCTGCACGGTGGTGCAGTGGTTAGCACTGCGGCAGCACAGTTTTACCCACGGCCGGGGGATCGCGGGGATCATGAGATCGTGGGTTCGATCCCTGCCCCCGGCCAACAGTGATCTGTGTGGAGTTTGCATGTTCTCCCCGTGTTGCGTGGGTTTACTCCGGGATTTCTCCGGTTTCCTCCCACATGCTAAAAACATTAAGGTTAGGGAGTTAAGGGGCGCTTGCACACGCAGCGACCGGCAGCTGGTGGCTTGTCACCAGACTGCACAACAAATCTACCTACGGGTACAAAATAAGTACAAAAAAAAAAAAAAATCTTGGGTGCATCCATGTCTTCTTGTGTGTGTCCTTGTGCTTAAATTGAGTGTTGGTTATCACAAGGTTGTACTCTGAACATCGTGCAAGTAGAAGTTCTTCATTAGCATTGCACTTGCCTACTCCATGACTGCCTAGCACTCCTTTCCATTTCTCAGTGTCCAAACCAACTCTGGCATTAAAATCTCCAACGAGTATCAGCCTGTCGTCAGTCGGTACACACCTGATAGTCTCACGTAAATCACTGTAGAACTCTTCCTTCACCTCCTCTGTGTTGGTCATTGTTGGGGCATATACACTGATGAGTGTGGCATACATCTTCCGCTGTAGTGAGAGTCTCATAGTCATTATCCTGTCGTTGATTGGCACCAGTTCCTCATCAAGCATTGCTGCTATCTCCTTTCTAACTGCAAAGCCCACTCCTGCTTCTCTCCTTTCTTGAGTTGATCTCCCACTCCAAAAGAAGATGTACCCATGGTCTTCCAAGCTGTCATATCCAGGCAATCTTGTTTCACTAAGTGCAGCTATGTCTACATTGTACCTGTTCATTTCCAGGGCCACAAGCACGGTCCGTCTTTCTGGGCGCTGTGATGTTGTTCTGTCCAACAGAGTGCGTACAGTTCATTCTGCTACACACAAGGCTGCTGTTTTCCTCTTCTTTTGTCTTCCTAAATTGCATGTTTGGATCATTGTTCAAAATTCAGAGAATTTCAAGACGTACAAAAGAATTTTGCATCATATAAAGCGAAAATACCCATACATGTAAACAAAAACGTATAAAACAACATGTGGCCATAATTCAAAAAGTTGACCTGATTGAGGAAAACCAATGTGATTTTTGGATTCAGCACATCAAAATTGTCCTAAACCAGCTAAAACAGGGGTGTCCAATCATGTGCCATGGAGGGCCAAGACCCTGCAGGCTTTACCTCCAACCAATGTCGTCAACAGCAGATTTTACTGAACTTCTTCCCACTGACTGCTGATAAGTGAAAACACCTGCTGAATTACCAGCAATGACTCATCCAAGAGGCTTAAGAAAAACAAAATGAAGACTTTGGAGTGGCCTAGTCAGAGTCCTGACCTGAATCCAATTGAGATGCTGTGGCATGACTTTAAAAAGACGGTTCATGCTGGAAAACCCTCCAATGTGGCTGAATTACAACAATTCTGCAAAAGTGAGTGGGCCAAAATTCCTCCACAGTGCTGTAAAAGACTCATTGCCAGTTATCACAAATGCTTGATTGCAGGTTTTGCTGCTAAAGGTGGCCCAACCAGTTAATAGGTTTAGGGGGCAATCACTTTTTCACACAGGGCCATGTAGGTCTGGATTTTTTCCCCCTTAATAATAAACACCTTCATTTAAAAACTGCATTTGTGTTTACTTGTGCTGTCTTTGTCTAATATTTAAATTTGTTTGATGATCTGAAGCATTTGTGACAAACATACAAAAAAAAGAGAAATCAGAAGGGGGGCAAACACGTTTTCACACCACTGTATCTATAAATGCAAAGAATCTCTGTGTGTCTGTTCCACGCATATCTCTTGAACCGTTCGTCAGACTGACCTAAGATTTTAAACGTGCTTTGCTGAGGTTACGAGGGTGTGCATCCCCAAATATGGAGTCACTCAGTCAAAATATGTACTTTTTTATCAATAAAAGTTTAGCCACTGCTCTTTCACTGCTCTGTGTCTCTTCATGCCCTGACTTCAAGAAGTGTGGGTGGGGTTTCGGATTGACTCTGATTGGATAATACGTGGCACCACAACCTGTCAGTCACCACTGTGTTTCCTGGACAAAACAAGGAAGTGAAAAATGACAAATTTGACTAGAAAAAGATAATACCCAAGATTTAATACTTAAAAAAATTACACCAAAAGTTGCTATGATTGCGTAGGTCTAAAGGATAATTTGGCATATGTGGAGAACATGAGATGCTCGAGCAGACTGGGCAGAGCGTCAGCGGAGACCGGGTCTGACAAATAAACACAGAACATGCTGGGAGAAGCAGCGGCCAGACACGACCTGGCTCAAAGGCACGCTAACTGATGGCGATTTACAAAAGTTATTTTCATTAAAGTGAAAAAAAAGATAATGCATGGAGTGTGCTTTTGCCCTGAGGCTGATTGATCATGGAAAACAGCTGAGCTCTGTGGTTCAAGCAATCAGCTGATTGAATCCACCTCCTCCAATGTTCTGGCATTTTGGCATATCTATCAGAACAGCATGGACAGCTGATGGTACAGACTGCAAAGGTAAAAAAAAAACATGGGGGAAGGCCCTACAACCTTTGCTCTATGAATGCAGGACGTATCAACCATACGCTGGATACGTCTGAAAATTTTCAGCATAGGGCACATATTTTTTTCAGTTTATAAAATTTTTCACCAAGTCTAAGGTGTGTGCGAAAAAAAAGCATTTTGGTTAACATTCAAAAATGCAATTATTTAGGCGGAATAATAATAATAATAATAAAAAAAATAAAAAATCTTCTCGCTTCAATAAAAACAAACCATGGCACTCACATTGTTAGTCTTTGCCAGTCATGCCTTCAAGGTTCAGATCATTATTTGGCCTCAGGATCGCCCCAGTGCGACAATATAAGCACTGCCTCAATCTTAGCATTAAAGTTTTAAAAAACCTTTTAATAACAAAATATTGCTAAAATATAAATGATGCACTACAATGGGTCTCAAATATTTGTAAACACATCCTGTTATAGTACTGCATGAGCTTATTGATGATACACAGAAGAAATTCAATATTACACTGAACTCCATCACTGAACAGTGATATAAACTAAAATAATAATGACGACTGAACAACTCCCATTCCCCAAAGTGAAGATACACTATTATCTTGAATATAAGTGATAAAAGATCAGACAAATAAGTGATCTGGCAAACAAATAAGGGATCTGAAACAGTCGCCAGTATTGGATGTCCCATTCATTTTCAATAATTAGGTATTCTGTAATTAATATTCACACAATCAAAATCAATCTTGGTGCCATTTACTCCCTTTTATATGTGTCAAAGTCTAACATGTAATTGCCTACATACAGGCTACACCTCTGTATTCCACCTTCAAACCCAGCCTACATTTGAGCCTGGAAAGCCTGATTGGGATACCTGTTTCAGACAGGAATACTTGGTTCTACGGGCAATGCACTAGTTCTGAAAAGAAAAGACTCACCTCTACATCACTGTCACAGAATCTTCTCTCCTCTCTTTTTTTCTTTTTTATTTACAGATTCTGAGGAAAAACTGTCGACTGTATATTGCTGATTTCAGACAAGTATATCCAGTTGATGGCGCATCATAATAGAAGCACAAAACAGATACAACCATTCTGAAATTTGAATCAAAGAACAACTAACAGACTGCAACAGAGACTTCCCCCTTGGCTCACCAGGACATGTACCCCATCCCACAGAACCCATGTCTCAGTTTGACACCTCACCACCCAAGTGGTCAGAAGTCAAGTTCATCGTTAGAAAGGCAACATCTGCATCAGCACTTGGATTAAATGGCATACCCTATAAGGTATACAGTATCTCACAAAAGTGAGTACACCCCTCACATTTTTGTAAATATTTTATTATATCTTTTCATGGGACAACAGTGAAGATATGACACTTTGATACAATGTGAAGTAGTCAGTGTACAGCTTGTATAACAGTGTAAATTTGCTGTCCCCTCAAAATAACCCAACACACAGCCATTAATGTCTAAACCGCTGGCAACAAAAGTGAGTACACCCCTAAGTGAAAATGTCCAAATTGTGCCCAAAGTGTCAATATTTTGTGTGGCCACCATTATTTTCCAGCACTGCCTTAACTATCTTGGGCATGGAGTTCACTAGAGCTTCACAGGTTGCCACTGAAATCCTCTTCCACTCCTCCATGACAACATTATGGAGCTGGTGGATGTTAGAGATCTTGCGCTCCTCCACCTTCTGTTTGAGGATGCCCTACAGAAACTCAATAGGGATTAGGTCTGGAGACATGCTTGGCCAGTCCATCACCTATACCCTCAGTTTCTTTAGCAAGGCAGTGGTCGTCTTGGAGGTGTGTTTGGGGTTGTTATCATGTTGGAATACTGCCCTGCGGCCCAGTTTCCAAAGGGAGGGGATCATGCTCTGCTTCAATATGTCACAGTAAATGTTGGCATTCATGGTTCCCTCAATGAAATGTAGCTCCCCAGTCCTGGCAGCACTCATGCAGCCCCAAACCATGACACTCCCACCACCATGCTTGACTGTGGGAAAGACATACTTGTCTTTGTACTCCTCACCTGGTTGCAGCCACACATGCTTGACACCATCTGAATCAAATAAATTTATCTTGGTCTCATCAGACCACAGGACATGGTTCCAGTAATCCATGTCCTGAGTCTGCTTGTCTTCAGCAAACTGTTTGCAGGCTTTCTTGTGCATCATCTTTAAAAGGGGCTTCCTTCTGGGACGACAGACATACAGACCAATTTGATGTAGTGTGTGGTGCATGGCCTGAGCACTGACAGGCTGAACCCCCACCCCTTCAACCTCTGCAGCAATGCTGGCAGCACTCATGTCTATTTTCAAATGGTAAATGGTAAATGGCATTCACTTATGTAACGCTTTTATTCTCATCTCTTGATGACCAAAGCGCTTTACAGATCCTGCTATCCACCCATTCACACACACATTCACACACTGATGGCGGCATGCTGCCTAACATGGCGCTTCCAGACCCACCAGGAGCAATTGGAGGTAAAGTGTCTTGCCCAGGAACACAATGGCAGGATATCTGGGGAGAGCGGGATTTGAACCGCCAACCATGCAATTATTGGACAACCTGCTCTACCTCCTGAGTCACTGCCGCTCAGGAGGTAGAGCAAAAGACAACCTCTGGATATGACACTGAGCCCGTGCACTCAACTTCTTTGGTCAACCATGGCGAGGCCTGTTCTGAGTGGAACCTATCCTGTTAAACCACTGTATGGTCTTGGCCACGGTGCTGAAGCTAAGTTTCTGGGTGTTGGCAATCTTCTTATAACCTAGGCCATCTTTTTTCAGATCCTCAGAGAGTTCTTTGTCATGAGGTGCCATTTTGAACGTCCAGTAACCAGTATGAGAGAGTGTGAGAACGATAACGCCAAATTTAACACACCTGCTCCCAATTCACACCTGAGACCTTGTAACACTAACAAGTCACATGACACCGGGAAGGGAAAATGGCTATTTGTGTCATGGGCTGGGTTGGACATCTCCAACACCGTCCATGATTTGTGGCTGTGTTTCCCTGATCATGGTTTTCTTAATTGTCAGCTGGCAGTCATTTGGAGCCTCTGGGTCCTGGGCTCCCTGCCAGTCTACAGCCATGCCTCCTCCTCTCTTCCGGCATCCACCAGCTGATTGCCATTATCATTTGTCCACTCCCCTGTGCACTCTCACCTACTCACACACACACACACACACACATTCATTCTTACTCATATTCGCTGACACGCATTCACGCACCAGCTCCCACCACACACCTGCATCCACTTGTCACTCATTAAGTACATCGGGTATTTATGGGTGACAGTGTGAGCATTCAGTGTGGCGGCGTAAGTCAACGTTTGATGATCAGGCTCACTCCTAGTTGGTTTTCCTATTTTTTGGACTTCGGGCGGTGTTGTTTTTCCAGAGCCAGCTGAGCTCCGATACCCTCATGTAAGTCTTCCTCCTCATTATTATTTGCCCTTCCTCTCCGATGCCCAGTTTGGCCTGGGAGTGTGTGGGGCTCATCTTTCCTCAAGCCAACGGAGTTTGTAGCCAGCTCATCTCCCTATCTGCTCATTTTGAATGCATTAATGGGACACTTTGTATGTATGTTTTCTGTTAATAAACACGTTCACTTCACCTACAATTGGGCTCAAATCTTTTCACCTGTGCACTGCGGCGCACGTACGTGACAGTACACCGCCACCAAAATAGAGCCCAGCGGTGAAGTAGTGTGCCGTGTTTCACCTTTTTGCGTGTGTTTTTTCACTCACCTGGTTGGAGCTCATCATGTCTCCGGCTTGCTGTCCACGCCGAAGCAGAGGAAGGATGGCAGCGGGGACTCCCAGCGTGGCAGAGGAGTGGGCAGCCATGTTTATCTGGGAGTTCATGGAGGATGTCTAAGAAGCCTATGGCCCCGGAGAGAAGGGGGATTGCCTGAACGGGGCTTTGGGTATTCTGGAAGCTCACCCCGGACTCTGGAACTATCCTCAATACACTGAACTGCTATCCTCTGTCTGCACACTCCAGCGGGCATTTCCTGGCCTGAGGAGAGGGGCGATCCTCACAGAGCCCAAGCGGAGATGCTCTTCTCAGACGGCGGCCATTCCTCCCCCTGCTTCGCCTCCAGCTTCGGCATGGCCATCGTCAGGTCAGCGACAGCGACTACATCGTCCTGTTCTGGATCCCCGGAGAATTAATCCAGCCCCTTTGACAGCCTCCCTCCCTACACCAAGCCTGGTTACCCCCGCAGCGGACCGTCGTCCACGTTTTTCCTCCCAAGCAGTCCCGTCTGCCAGATTTCCTTCCATATCGGTTGTGAGGTCTCCTCCCTCGGTGCAGCCTCGGACTGTCAAGGAGTATTTGTTTTCTTCACCAGCGGCTCCCATTCCCGTGGCCGGAGGGGTGGTCCCTCCACGTTACTCAAGGGGGCCCAGAATCGTCCTCACCACGGAGAAGGATGACACTCCACACACTACAGCAGCAGGCAACATCTAAATCCCGGAGAACAGGCAAGTTTATTTTTATTCCACTTCTTTTAATAATGAGATGTTTTGCCTGATTCCCGGTAGGGAGACTCAGGAAAAGCAGTCCCCTGAGTTCTCCCCACCTGCTGCTGTTATGAACTGCTCACCAGCCCTCTCTCCTGTTCCCTTTGTATGCACGCCGGCGCCGGAGCCGAACCACCAGGACCACGAGGATCCTTCCCCCGCAGCAATGGTGAGCCAGACCCCAGCCATCACGCTGGAGAAACGTCCTGCGTGCAGCACACAGGCTGGGGTAATAAGGACTGCAGAGACCATCACGCCTGCCACAGAGGCCACCACAGCAGAGTCAGCACCCGAGTTGAACCTCCAGGAGGCCGAGCCTGTGAGAACATCGCCAGGATCGTCGGAGTCCTGGACGGCGGTGGAGCTCGAGCTAAGGCAAGTGCTCTCCTTTGTCTTTCTTCTTTCCATATTAGAGCATTTTTGCCTAGCTCTAGGTGAGGAGAGCCAGCTGCAGCCGCATGCTGCATCTGAGCTCGCCTCGCCGGGCTCCAGAGCTGCAGACAACCCTGACCCCTCTTGTTCTCTGTCTGAGTCCTCTTCCAGGGTCACTGGAGAGAGTCCAATGTCACCAGACGAGTCCGAGGATCCAGGCTCACCACTGGAGGGCATCATGGCTGCTGCTATCCCCGCTGAGGAGGTCATCATGGGTGCTCAGCTCCAGCCCAGGGTGCCCGTGGTTGATCACCTCCTGGCTCGGGTGTTTATGCGGTTTGGCTGGCTCACAGTTAAGGCGGAATTGGGGTCAGCAGTGGCCCAGCCGGGTCCCACCACGCGTGCAGCAGGGGCACCGTGGGTGCAACCATGACCCGGTCGGGTTCCTCCAGGGGTGCAACACAGGCCCAGCCGGGGCTCACCGGGGGAGCAATGAGGTCCCAGGCTAGGACCACTGCTGGTGCAACTTTGTCCCGGGCCGGGACCACCATGGGTGCAGCCATGGCCCAGCTCGGGTCCACCACGGGTGCAGCCGTGCTCCAGTCCCAAGCCGGGACCACCGCGGGTGCAGCCATGGCCCAGCTTGGGTCCACCATGGGTGCAGCCGTGCTCCAGTCTCAGCCAACCAGTCTGGGAACACCGAGGTCTCCTCTCCCCTTTCAGAGGCCTTCTGGGTGTTCCTTCCTCTCCTACTGGGCTCCGTCATGGCCCATCTTCCTCTGCCACCAGTAACCGCAGGGGTCCCTCTTTCGCTGTTTGGCCACCCACCTTTTAGCCTTCCAATGGGTAGGCCGCCACCTTGTCCACTTCTCCGGCCCTATTGGCTCAACTATGCGGGCCGGCTGCCCGAAGGACTGGGTCTCTGGGTCAGGTGGCCCATTTTCTCTGGCAGGCCGTTTGGGACTCTTGGGTCTTGGGGGGGGGGGGCGCTTAGTCCTAGGCTTGGGGGTTGGGTGTTTTTGTGTTTTTGTTTTGTTCTGTGGTGTTTTATTCTCTGTCTGTTAATTCCCTCCTGACCTGTTTTCCCCCACCTCCTGCTCTAGTTAGCTGTGATAATTCTCTGGGTGGGGGAGGCAGGTTTTCCTTTATATTTTGTTTTCTTTTGATGGCATGGTGGGTGTCTGGCATCCACTCCTTTGGGGAAGGGAGGCTCTGCCATGGGCTGGGTTGGACGTCTCCAATACCGTCCATGATTTGTGGCTGTGTTTCCCTGATCACGGTTCTCTTAATTGTCAGCTGGCAGTCATTAGGAGCCTCTGGGTCCTGGGCTCCCTGCAAGTCTACAGCCACGCCTCCTCCTCTCTGCTGGCATCCACCAGCTGACTGCCATTATCATTTGTCCACTCCCCTGTGCACTCTCACCTACTCACACACACACACACACACACACACACACACACACACACACACACACACACACACACACACACACACACACACACACACACACACACACATATTCATTCTTGCTCACATTCGCTGACACACACTCACGCACAGGCTCCTGCCGCACACCTGCATCCACTTGTCACTCATTTAAGTACACGGGGTATTTATGGGTGACAGTGTGAGCACTCATTGTGGTGGCTTAAGTCAACGTTTGATGATCAAGCTCACTCCTAGTTGGTTTTTTTTGGACTTCGGGCGGTGTTGTTTTTCCAGAGCCAGCTGAGCTCCGATACCCTCATGTAAGTCTTCCTCCTCATTATTATTTGCCCTTCCTCTCCGCTGCCCAGTTCGGCCTGGGAGCGCGTGGGGCTCATCTTTCCTCAAGCCAACGGAGTTTGTAGCCAGCTCATCTCCCTATCTGCTCATTTTGAACTGCATTAATGGGACACTTTTTATGTGTGTTTTCTGTTAATAAACACGTTCGCTTCACCTGCGATTGGGCTCAAATCTTTTCACCTGTCAGCTGCGGCGCACGTACATGACAAATTGGGCACGATTTGGACATTTTCACTTAGGGGTGTACTCACTTTTGTTGCCAGTGGTTTAAACATTCATGGCTGTGTGCTGAGTTATTTTGAGGGGACAGCAAATTTACATTGTTATACAAGCTATACACTGACTACATTGTATCAAAGTGTCATACCTTCAGTGTTGTCCCATGAAAAGATATAATAAAATATTTACAAAAATGTGGGGGATATATTCACTTTTATGAGATACTGTATAAGAACAGCCCTATGGTGCTGACGTACCTATGGTCCCTAATGAGAACTGCACAGAAAACCCAGTCCATTCCATCAGCATGGAGTTGGGCCATAACTATCTTCATCCCAAAAGAAGAAACTCTCGCCACATCTCCCAATTTAGAGGCGTTGCCCTCCTCAACGTGAAAATTGCCACTATGCCAAATTTTCTTTGGCATAGAAAGAGGCATCAAGCTGTTGTGCTGATGTTCCTAAGGCCAGGTAGATGGGATGGTGTTCGGCAGGACTACATGCCTGGTGGGCAGTTCTCTGGATCTCCTTCTGCCTCATCTTCCAGTCAACTGTCTAGACCACAATTTGACTGTATTAACAATAAATCCAGGAGCCGTCTCCAGGTTCGTATGTATGAACCTGGAGACGGTCAATACATACAAAGGTACTCATGACATCCATGCCCTCATCCTGGGCCGAGCCATTACAGGCCTGCAGTCCTTCACTGTGGGCAAATAGAGCTGACTCCCAACTGCTCTGCCCACCCACCAAAACTCTGCTGTCCCACTTTTAACTCGCATTTCAGCACAAAAGAATTTTTGATTCAGTTCTCTGAACTGAATTGGTCTACTAGGACCAATTTGGACCAATTTGGACCAAAATGGTCCAAGATCTGGTATGAATACCATACCAGTTCATACCAGATCTTCAGCTTGTCAAATTCTGGCTTGTAATTTTTTTCAAAGATGTCTTTAAATCTCCCATCATATGCTTTCAGAATGGTGTTTTTTGTGCTACAAGATAAATATAGTTCATTGTAGAATAGCAGTTTTAAAAGATTTATATCTACTTTATAAATACTTACAGTGGCAAGAAAAGTGTATGAACCCTTTAAAATTACCAGGTTTTCTGCACTGACTGGTCGTGGGTGTGATCTGATCTACATCCGAGTCCCAAGTATAGTAGACAAACACAATGGCCCTCATTCATCAAACGAGTGCAAGACTGAAAAGTGATCATATGATCACTTCAATGCAAAGTTTGGTATTTATCAATTTGGATGTGATCACAGGATCAAATCTCACAACAGGTCTGAGATCATCTCCCCGAGGCAAATGTTCACATCTCTGTATACGCACAGTGCAGCAGAGAAACCTGGCTGTGTGACAGAATTATTTGATCGGATTAGTGAGCAGTGCAACCTTTCACATGATAGGTTTGCCTTGTGTTATATTTAGAGGAGTGTTTTAACAATTAAACGGGCTGCTTTTACGAATCATAAATGCTCTTTATGTGCAACTGCAAAGAATATAACAGATTTAAGCAGAACACTTAAAAAAAAACTGTAGTTTTTTGATGAAATGGAGAAAATTGAATTAACCTTTTAGCTTATGAAAAGGGAAATTCCTTCCATCCCCTCCTTGTTTACCCAGGCTTGGGACCAGCACTAGGAGTGTACTAGAAAATTTCCCACAGAAGCCCCCAGTTGAAAAACAGTGAATGAGGGCCACTGGGTCTGCAGTTCACTTAACGAACACTTGGATCACTAAGTACTTTGGAACATTACGTACACTTGAGGACAGAATTATGAGTGACTCTCTTAAAACTGTATTAGCTGTGTCACCACTTGGAAAATACTTAAAGAAATTTTCATGGGGGGCTCACAATTCTGTCCTCAACTGCAGATCTTGCTTAAATGCTGTCTGGAATTTAGTGTGCATTCTGTCCCAAAGGTTTCAAGGATCAAAAATTGAACAGAAGGGCATGTTTAATAGAGCTCTGATGTGTCCCAACAGGTCAACTTGTGGTCAAATCAATGAAAATGAATATGTCATTAGCAGGAATCAGGTGAGTAACATGTATTTTTGGCTTTCTTGAACTCTTGAACTCATACTGTCTGCTCACTGGCAAATGCTTTATTTAGCATAATACAGACATACAAAGACAGTAATTCACCTCAAAGAATTTCTCTCCTTTGAGCTCATTTGCGTCCCTCTCTCCAGTTCCCAGTCTTTTCAGTGGGTTCTTCTTCAGCAGCTGCAAACAAACCAGGTACATCCGTGTTTCAGGAACAGCCTGTTCTCTAGTGAGCTTACACGTGATAACATTTTTTATTCAGTTGGAGAGTTTGTCAACACGTGTTTGTTACCCACCATTTTGAAGCCGTACTATGTAACGTTCCTGTTCCTCTAGCACCACTGAGAAGACTAAAACTGGCGTGTTTTATAGTCTGAGACCCAATCGCCAGTCAGAGGTACTTGTGCCCTATGACTGGCTAATGGGACACCAGCTGTAGTCTTTCCAGACCATCAAAAGGATTTTGGAAACATTATTTATAATAACAAAGGGCATCGTCCTTGAAAGACAAACATCAATTCTGGTCTTTTGTCATAATGCATTTGGAATTAATGAGCTGAACTAATAAGAACAGGAGGTGATCACCTTCTGGATGATGGAGACGGCATCTGAAGGAAGACAGGGTGGATACTGCACATCATCGTTGACAATGCTGTCAAACACCTCCTCCTCGTCCTCTCCAGGGAATGGAGACTAACATGAAGACATTTTTTAGGGGGATAGAATAAAGTCACATTTAACTTTTTTCCACTGTAAATTTGCAACTTTTTTATCATATATACTGTGTATACTGTATATTTTAGTGGTGTTGGCATTATCACCTTAATCGCCCATTAACGCTTCGCCCCCATTAACAGCAACAAATTTTGTGATCGTGGTAATAGCAGAAAGCACGAACGGTACTTTTTTGGCCTAGCTGCCCTCCGTACCGGAAGCCACTCTGCAGCCTTAGACACGGGCTGCAGCATACAGACATTGTAAAGTCAAACAAGCTGGATCGTAGCCATGGAAATCCCCAAAACGCTGTCATGTTTGAGTTTACAATGCTATCTGTTGGAGCTCTCACCTGGATAACTGTCACAGGCTCCTCCAAAACTTCGCCTGGATGTTGGTTTGGAAGCCGGCTAGCCGACTAGCAGTACAGACGTGGACAAAATTGTTGGTACCCCTCTGTTAATGAAAGAAAAACCCACAATGGTCACAGAAATAACTTGAATCTGACAAAAGTGGTAATAAATAAAAATTCTATGAAAATTAACCAATGAAAATCAGGCAATGCTTTTGAATTGTGGTTCAACAGAATTATTTTAAAAAACATGAAACAGGCCTGGACAAAAATGATGGTACCCCTAGAAAAGATTGAAAATAATGTGACCATAGGGACATGTTCAACCAAGATATGTCCTCTAATTAACATCACAGGTGTCTACAAACTTGTAATCAGTCAGTCGGCCTATTCAAAAGGAACTCCGATTATAACGACTTATAGATTTAAAAATACAAACACTGGCCTCCACTATTAAAATACATTGTTAGAACTATATAAACATTTATTGTAGTTATAAAAATCATTTTTGTTTATAAAAATGTTTTCAGGTGCGCAATGCATTCTGGGGGTGATGACGTAGAATGGTTGCAGCCGTTTTTTCTGTCTTATACAAGCCAAGAAGCGAAGCTATGAACTACTGCCATTTGTTAGTGAAAATACCACATTGCGCGGCTTTTGGATGTAATTTCCAATCAAAGGGAAATAAAGAGAGCGAGGTAAGCCTCCATAGCTTTCCTAAAGAGGGAAAGTTGAAGAAAAAGTGGGGCGGCAGTGGCTCAAGAGGTAGAGCAGGTTGTCTAATAACCTGATGGTTGGCGGTTCGAATCCCGCTCTCCCCAGATATCCTGCCGTTGTGCCCCTGGGCAAGACACTTCACCCGCATTGCCTTCAGTGCCCATAACACTGGGTATGAATGTGTAAAAATGTTTAAATGTTCGGTGGTGGCCGGAGAGGCCGTTGGCGCGGATTGGCCGCCACGTTTCCGTCACTCTTTGAGTGTCTATGATAAAGCGCTATATCGCTCAAAGCACACGCTTGAGCGTGCGCTTTGAGCACTTTGAGTGTCTATGATAAAGCGCTATATAAATCTGATGCATTATTATTATTATTATTAAAAGTGGGAGGATGCGGTTGGAAGAGTCCAACTTCCCAAAGACCCGCAGCTGTGCTCTCATCACTTTAGCCCTGAGGATTTTGAGGATTTTCGTCGCCCCCAGCTCATGAAAGAGCTCACAGGTGTGTCTGGCTACAAACGACGGCTTAATGCAAACGGCATCAAAGCTTTGATGTGCTGTGATACAGGACAGATCTGTAAAGCAGGCATGCATCCTGTTATACCACTTTAACAAGTGACTGAACAAGATACATTTATAGCATCAGGTAGCATGGACAGTGGCAGAAATGAAGTGGAGCTCTTTGTAACAGATGCTCACAAAAACACCCTCCAACATGACCAGCTCTAGCTTCCTCGCGGCTGCTGTCTTCATTCTCAAGTCCATTTTCACTTTGTGTGTCTTCGTCATTGTCTTTATTGCTTTGGCTTCACACTGGTTTGAACTGAAAAGGCTGTTTACAGACCACTGCTGCTACAACCATTCTACGTCACTACCCAGAATGCATTGCGACGTAAACAAAAATGGCGATTTACATCGTAATAAAGTTTTTTAAAAATATATAAAACTGGGAATTATTTTCAAAAAAATTATATTATAGTTATGTTACTAACATCAAAATAAAGCATATAGAGCTAACATGCCAATATAATCGGAGTTCCTTTTAAAGGGTGACAAGTAGTCACTGTGCTGTTTGGTGACATGGTGTGTACCACACTAAACATGGACCAGAGGAAGCAAAGGAGAGCGTTGTCTCAGGAGATTAGAAAGAAAATTATAGACAAGCATGTTAAAGGTAAAGGCTATAAGACCATCTCCAAGCAGCTTATGTTCCTGTGACTACAGTTGCACATATTATTTAGAAATTTAAGATCCACAGGACTGTAGCCAACCTCCCTGGACGTGGCTGCAGGAGGAGATGGATAATACGAATGGTAAGAAAAGAGCCCAGAACAACCTCTAAACACATTCATGGTGAACTCCAAGGTCAAGGTACATCAGTGTCAGATCGCACCATCCGTCGTTGTTTGAGCCAAAGTGGACTTCATGGGAGACGGCCAAGGAGGACACCACTGTTGAAAACAAATCATAAAAAAGCCAGACTGGAATTTGCCAAACTGCATGTTGACAAGCCACAAAGCTTCTGGGAGAATGTCCTATGGACAGATGAGACAAAACTGGAACTTTTTGGTAAGGCACATTTGCTCTATGTTCACAGACGCAAAAATGAAGCATACCAAGAAAAGAACACTGTCCCTACTGTGAAACATGGAGGAGGTTCTGTTATGTTCTAGGGCTGCTTTGCTGCATCTGGCACAGGGTGTCTTGAATCTGTGCAGGGTACAATGACTAGAGACTATCAAGACTATCAAGGTATTCTAGAGAGAAATGTGCTGCCCAGTGTCAGACAGCTTGGTCTCAGTCGCAGGTCATGGGTCTTGCAACAGGATAATGACCCAAAACACACAGCTAAAAACACCCAAGAATGGCTAAGAGCCAAACATTGGACTATTCTAAAGTGGTCTTCTATGAGCCCTGGTCTAAATCCTATTGAACATCTGTGGAAGGAGCTGAAACATGCCGTCTGGAGAAGGCACCCTTCAAACCTGAGACAACTGGAGCAGTTTGCTCATGAGGAGTGGGCCAGAATACCTGCTGAGAGGTGCAGAAGTCTCACTGACAGTTACAGAAATCGTTTGATTGCAGTGATTGCCTCAAAAGGTTGTGCAACAAAATATTAAGTTAAGGGTACCATCATTTTTGTCCAGGCCTGTTTCATGACTTTGTTTTTTAAAATAATTGTGTTGAACCACAATTCAAAAGCATTGTCTGATTTTCAATGGTTAATTTTCACAGAATTTTTATTTATTACCACTTTTGTCAGATTCAAGTTATTTCTGTGACTATTGTGGGTTTTTCTTTCATTAACAGAGGGGTATCAACAATTTTGTCCACGTCTGTATATGTGCTATGGTTGTAGCTTGCTGGCAGCAGCTGACAAGGACAGACACTTTGCCTGTTTCATCCTCACAGCTTTGGGTCCAACTGTCGGCAGGTGAGTAGCAGTCTAAAATTCTCAAGCTCTGTTTGTTATGTCCACTCACTCCCACGCCCTGTTTTTGCAGCGTGGTGGGTGACGTCACGGGCAAGATAGTTGTTTATGTTTTTACAATTTTTCTGCTAAAAGGGAAATTCTGTCTGTTGTGACACACAAGGTCCACTGTTTTGTGTTGAGCTGCTTAAAAGCGGTGGATATTTGCTATGGGAGAAAGAGCAAGCTCCTTTTGTGGCTGCTGGCTGGTTGTTGTTCAGGGACATTACTGTGCCCTGGCATTCTGTTTGCACTGCCATAAAGTAATACTTTGAGAATTTTCTGGAGAATATTCTTGACAGTTTTTGCCATTTTGGATATGTTGAGCGCTTTAATAAACCTGCAGATGAAGAAAGCAAGCATATTTGTCCACTCCCATGTTTATAATAGTATGAGAAACTTGAAAAATTACCAATTTAAGGTACACTGTATCTGAATGGAAAAACATGCGATTAACGCATTATTAATTGCGATTAACTCAACGTTCCAAATGATTAATCACGTTTAAAAATTTTAATCGTCCGACACCACTAACATATATATACAGTGTGTATGTATGTGTGTGTGTGTGTGTGTGTGTGTGTGTGCTGTATATATTGCTTGTGATTTTGCAACTTTTTCCCTCAATTTGTGACTTTTTTCTTGTAAATTTGCAACTTTTTCTGGTAAATTTGTTACTTTTTTCCTTGTAAATTTGTCAAAACATTCTTGTAAATTTGCAACTTTTTTCTGATAAATATGCAACAGTTTTCCTGTAAATTTGTGACTTTTGGGTAAGTTTGCAATTTTTTTGCAAACTTGCAACCTTCATATTGATGTTGGTTAAATTTCTATTCTTTGTAATAGTTTTTATTTTTTTCTGTTCATCTACGCCAGGGGTAGCGCACTCAAGCCAGACTGAACTCTGCAAATCCATTTTTATTAGCCTTGCGTTATACTTAATTTTTGTCACTACTGTCATTTCACTAATTCTCCACTCAATCATATGATCACATTTCAGCCTTATTTCACATAGGCAAGACCTGTAAATATGTAAATATTGCTCTTTCTTCAAATTTGCCACTGTTAATGCCAACTCTGATTAGCTCTCCGTTTTACAAGCTACTACACTTAGTACAGGTGTACTTTCTTTGTCCAGACTCTAGAACTGCTGTGTCTAGAACTGATACCCAGATAATGAAACTGATCAAATAATTGCTAATTAAATTATTAATTAATGCTTAGCTTAGTAATTGCCAAATTCCTAAGCTTAATTATTTGTTCAAAGAGTCACCACAGCTCTGTTCAAGGGAGGGTGGACTTAACAGCAGTTCTTGGGCATTTAAGAGAAATGCATTGAAATGGGTCATTGTGAAGAATGCTGCAAAAGAGGATCCACAATTATGCTGCAATAATTTAATAATAAAAAAATTGACCAAAATACTGTAAGTCACAAACATTTCATTAAAACCTGTGAAAGCTGTCAACATGTGGAGAAAGAGCAATCAATGACCCCTTTAAACACCTATTTGTTCAAAGTCACTGTAGGTTAAAGCTGGGCTGTCTTCTGGTCCCACATGGGTTTGTCTCCGGGTTCCAAGTTGGCCCCATCTGTGTCTTCTCACATGCGTCATGAGCTGAGTGCTGGAAGATTTCCGCCAGACTCGGTCTCATGGCTTTTTCTGTTTATTTACTCATCTGTTGCATTTTATGCCTTTTGGGTTCATGTATTTATGTTCTGCTTGTCATTTTTCTGTTTGTGTTAGTGTTATATTTTTATTTTCTGTACTTATTTACAATTATACTGTGGTATGATGTGTTATCCTTATATCTCCAGTATTGTCATTTTTTCTGTTGACAGCTGTCGGGTGTGAAGCTTCATGTGGGCATGCCCTGTCAGCTGTCAGTTTCTGGTTTGCCTCCCTCTCACCAGCCCAGCTGATCCTGATTATGCATTATTGCCTTCTCCTGCGCGTTCAGGTACTCACACCTGCCAATTATTACAGTATGTAATGGGTTTTGAGCCTTATTTGAGGGCTCTATATTTACAGTTAGGCCCAGAAATATTTGGACAGTGACACAATCTTCATGATTTGGGCTCTGCATGTCACCACATTGGATTTGAAATAAAACAACTACAACAGAATTGAAGTGCAGACTTTAAGGTTTAATTCAAGGGGTTGAACAAAAATATATGATTAAACATGTAGGAATTGTAGCTATTTTTATACAAACGCTCCTCATTTCAGGGGCTCAAAAGTAATTGGACAAATAAACATAACCCTAAGTAAAATGTTACTTTTCAATATTTTGTTGAGAATCCTTTGCAGGCAATGACTGCCTGAAGTCTGGAACCCATGGACATCACCAAACGCTGGGTTTCCTCCTTTGTGATGCTTTGCCAGGCCTTTACTGCAGCTGTCTTCAGTTGTTGTTTGTTTGTGGGTCTTTCTGCCTTAAGTTTTGTCTTGAGCAAGTGAAATGCATGCTCGATTGGGTTGAGATCTGGTGATTGACTCGGCCATTGCAGAATATTCTACTTCTTTGCTTTAAAAAACTACTGGGTTGCTTTTGCAGTATGTTTTGGATCATTGGTGAAGCGCCGTCCAATCAACTTTGCTGCATTTGGCTGAATCTGAGCAGAAAGTATATCCCTATACGTTCAGAATTCATCCGGCTGCTTCTGTCTTTTGTCACATCATCAATAAACACAAGTGACCCAGTGCCATTGGAAGCCATGCATGCCCATGCCATCACACTGCCTCCACCATGTTTTACAGAAGATGTAGTGCTTTGGATCATGAGCTGTTCCAATTCTTCTCCAAACTTTCTTCTTCCCATCATTCTGGTACAGGTTGATCTTAGTCTCATCTGTCCAAAGAATGCTGTTCCAGAACTGGGCTGGCTTCTTCGGGTGTTTTTTGGCAAAGTCAATTCTGGCCTTTCTATTTTTGAGGCTGATTCATGGTTTGCACCTTGTGGTGAATCCTTTGTATTTCCTCTCATGAAGTCTTCTCTTTATGGTAGACTTAGATACTGATACACCTACTTCCTGGAGAGTGTTCTTCACTTGACTGGATGTTGTGAAGGGGTTGTGAAAGGATTCTGTGATCATCCACCACTGTTGTCTTCCGTGGACATCCAGGCCTTTTTGAGTTCCCAAGCTCACCAGTGCACTATTTTTTTCTCAGAATGTATCAAACTGTTGATTTGGCCACTCCTAACATTTCTGCTATCTCTCTGATGGATTTCTTCTTTTTTTTCAGCCTCAGGATGGTCTGTTTCACCTCCATTGAGAGCTCCTTTGACCGTATGTTGTGTGTTCACAGCAACAGCTTCCAAATGCAAATGCCACACCTGGAATCAACTCCAGACCTTTTAACTGCTTAATTGATGACAGGTTAACGAGGGAAGAGCCCATGCAGACTTGTTATTTTTTTTTTGCTGCCTTCTGAGTCAATTGTCCAATTACTTTTGGTCCCTTGAAAAAGAGGCGGCTACGTATTAAAGAGCTGTAATTCTTAAACCCTTGCTCCAATTTGGATGTGAATACTCTCAAATTACAGCTGAGAGTCTGCACTTTAAGCCCATATTGATTATATAATTGTATCCTGAATATGTTTTCGTAAACAGCTAAAATAACAAAACTTGTGTCACTGTCCAAATATTTTTGGGCCTAACTGTATTTCTACTTTGTCGCCGCTTTGGCCTTTCTATCCACGTCTCCACCAGAGCCCTGCTTTGCTCTGGCAGGAAATTTTGTAAGTAATCTCCCTCTCATTTTGCATCTTTGTTTTTTGACCACTTTGTTGAGCTTTGTGTTGCCCTTTAAATTAATAAACTGCACTAACCAACAGTACAGCACGTGGGTCTCACATTCCTGCCCCTGAAGGGCAAATCATGACAAAATGGACTTTACCTGTGGTACAGGTGAGTGGGTAATCTGTTTACCCGCTTTAAACCCATGTGGACCCCACATGGGTTTATAATGGGTGAGCAGGTTTCAGTAACAGTCATGCCATGGGCAAAATTAGGGGAAAGAGACACAAAATTATGAGGGAAAAAATGTGAACATTTTTGAGAAAAAAGTCACAAATTTACTAGAAAAAAATTTAGGAGAAAAAAGTTGCAAATTTACAAGAAAAAAAATAGTGAAATCACTTCAAAAGCATTAAAAACTTGCAAGAAAATTTTTTAGCAAATTTACAAGAAAAAAGTCATAAAGTTATGAGAGAAAAATTAGAAAAAGTTGCAAATTATAAGTAGCAAATATATGAGTAAATAAACTGAAAATTTACAAGAAAACAGTTACAAATAAAAAAAAAATTGCAAGTTTACAGAAATTTTTTAGAGAAAGTTCCAAATGTACAAGAAAAACTTTACAAATTTATGAGAAAAAGTTGCAAAATTACAGTAAAAAAGCGGCAAATGCACAAGACAAAAAAATCACAAATTTTTGAGAAAAAGTTGCAAGTTCACAGTAAACAAAAAAAACTCTGCAAATTTATAGGAAAGTTTAAAATTTTCAAGAAAAATATATCAAATTTATGGGAAAAAAGTCACAAATTTACAAGAAAATATCAAATTTATGAGAAAATAAGTTGAAAATGGGTAAACGGGTAAAGTCCATGTGGACAGTTGGGGCCAACATGGAACCTGCAGAAAAACCCACATGGGAGCCCTAAGACAGCTCAGACATGGACATGTTGGCTGGGTATGGGCAAAAATCTGAGCCAGTTGTAGAGGAACTGCCCCACACGACATAAATAGAATCCCAGAAACTGGTGGGACTACCTCTCCAACAAGCATCTCATAGATGAGGACGCCCATCCCCCACCAGTCCACCGCTCGGGTGTAGTTGTCGTCTGTCAGGACCTCAGGAGCCAGAAACTCGGGAGTCCCACAGAAGGTCGAGGTTCGATCGCCATGACCCATCCCTGCAGAAACATCAGAGTTTTATTGAAGTTGTGTTTTGGTTTTGGCAGGCACAAATGTGTGCAGCTCTGGTAAAGCACAGAGTCCAAAAGCAATTACAGCTGTTTCTTTTTTTAGAAGAGAAAGGTCAAAGTGACGTTTAATTAATTTACCTTCTTTACACAGTCCAAAGTCTGTGATTTTCACAAATCCATCTGCATCCATTAACAGGTTGTCCAGCTTCAGATCTCTGGATTGGTAAAAAAGGAAATATATGCTGAAAGCTTATCTTTTTCTTTTAACCCTTTATTGGGTGAAGAACAGTATTTGGTAACTTCAGGGGGTGTCATGAATTGCCTCTCGGGGCAGAGAGGAAGACCCAGACGCTGGACTGATAGTTTGTGATATTTATTGGGAACACAAAAAGTCCAAAATAGTGCACAACACAAAGTCCAAACTGAAAACAAAGCAAACTTACGAAACAAGGTTCACCAGCACAGGGAAAGGGTACTGGTGGAGAAGAGTACCTTTAAGCCTGCTTCATGCTACACCTCTGCTGTCCGCGTATGTGTAACTGGAAACCTCGTGTGACCAAATTTACGTCACCGTCTCCACTCCTTTAAGTGTCTTGAGTGCTCGACCGCAGACAACCGCGTGCAGCCCAAATTTTGTGACTGCGCCGCCTGCCCATGAGCTGAACGCGTTGAAAAGTGCATGCGCAAGACTGAACATCCCATTCACGAGGTGGCGATATCGACACAGCATACATCAGAAGACGAAGAAGACAACAAGGAGGCAGAAAATGAGAATAAAAACATACATGCATCATACATACATGCTTTCTTTCACAGCGGCAGCAGCATCTTCATGGAAAAAGAGTGAAAACCAGGAAGTCAAACAGCAGAAATGGACTCTATATTTGAAGAGAAACTTTGTGGAGAAGTCCGCCGTTTCTTCGCTGGTGAAAATCCTGGCACATCAGCGCCTTGGCGCTATCTATCCGGTGGGAGTAAAACTAACAAATGATGGTTGTGCGCATGCGTCAACCGCTTGGCCTGGGTAGATGAAAAAAGTGAGCATGTACAGCGTCGTGTGCATGCAGGGCTCGTCCAAAGCATACACGGACCAAAGCAGACTAGAGGGGAAACACAGCATGAAGCAAGCTTAAGACTCTGGCAAGGAGGAAGCGAAATAACTGTTTTAAAATAGAGCTGGACACAAATGATGGCAGGTGTGGATACCATGAGTGGGCAGGAGGAAACAATGATAATAAACTTGGATCAGCTGGGAGCAATGAGAGGGAGAGACAGAACTGACAGCTGACAGGAGCACCACCCCACAACAGAGCAAAAAAACCCGAAAGTGCCACTGACAGCTGCAGCCCCAAGGAGAGGAAATGCAGCAAAATATAATGAGATAAATATAATGAGATAAAAAATAAAGACAAGAAAACCCAAACATATAAATAATAACATTACAATGAACGCACCCAGGAAAATAAATCATACTAAGAAACAACACAGAATATGTGAAAATAAACCAAAGATAAAAAAACAGGAAAAGAACTCAAAAATACAACACCATACAAATATAGGGGAAAAAAGGCAAAGAGACAGAGCATGGTGGGATCCCCCCGTGCTCAGATCGTGACAGGAGGCATACTATGTTGTAACACTATAATAACAATAATAATAATAATAATAATAATAATAATAATAACAATCATTGAAACAATCTTCTAGTATCTGGTAATAATGGTCTAGGATTGAAATTTTTAATTTTCAAGTATACTAATTAGTGCCCTATAAAGGGTTAAAATTTTGTGACTTTTTTCTCATGAATTTGCTAATTTTTTCTGGTAAATTTACAACCTTTTTCCTGTTTATTTCCAACTTTTTCTCATGAATTTGCAACTTTTTTCTCATAAATCTGTGACTTTCTCAAAAAAGTAAACTTTTTTCTCGTAAATTTGTAACTTTCTTCTTAAATTTTTGATTTTTTTTCCATAAATTTCAAATTTTTTCTTGTAAATTTGCAACTTTTTTCCTCATAAAATTGTGATTTTTTTTCTCAAAAATGTGCAACTTTTTCTCATAAATATGCCAATGTTTTTCTTGTAAATTTTCAACTTTTTCCTGTAAATGTTTAACTTTTTACTCAAAAAATTATAACTTTCTTAAAATTTTGTGACTTTTTTTCTCATATCGGCAACATTTTTCTTGTAAATCTGTCACTGTTTTCTTAACCCTTTATTAGATGAACCATAATTGGTAAGTTCAGGAGGCATGATATATTGTAACACTATAATAATAATAACACCAATCACTAAAACAATCTTCTATCTGCCAATAATGGTCTAGGATTTTAATTTTTAATTTTTAAGTACAGTGGTGTGAAAAAGTGTCTGCCCCCTTCCTGATTTCTCATTTTTTTTGTATGTTTGTCACACTTTTAATGTTTCAGATCATCAAACAAATTTAAATATTAGACAAAGGTAACACAAGTAAACACAAAGTGCAGTTTTTAAATGAAGGTATTTATTATTAAGAGTAAAAAAAATCCAAACCTACATGGCCCTGTGTGAAAAAGTGATCCCCCCGGTTAAAACATAAATTAATTGTGGTTTATCACGTTTGGAAAGCTGAGTTCAACTTCTCTAGCCACACCCAGGCCTGACTACTGCCACACCTGTTCTCAATCAAGAAATCACTTAAATAGGACTTGCCTGACAAAATGAAGTAGACCAAAAAGCTAGACATCATGCTGTGATCCAAAGAAATTCAGCAACAAATGAGAAAAAGTAATTGAGATCTATCAGTCTGGAAAAGGTTATAAAGCCATTTCTAAAGCTTTGGGACTCCAGCAAACCACAGTGAGAGCCATTATCCACAAATGGCGAAAACATGGAACAGTGGTGAATCTTCCCAGGAGTGACCAGCCGACCAAAATTACCAGCGATGACTCATCCAAGAGGTCACAAAAGACCCCACAACAACATCCAAAGAACTGCAGGCCTCACTTGCCTCAGTTAAGGTCAGTGTTCATGACTCCACCATAAGAAAGACTCTGGGCAGAAATGGCCTGCATGGCAGAGCTCCAAGACGAAAACCATTGCTGAGCAAAAAGAACATAAAGGCTCGTCTCAGTTTTGTCAGAAAACATCTTGATGATCCCCAAGATTTTTGGAAGAATACTGTGTGGACTGACAAGACAAAAGTTGAACTTTTTGGAAGGTGTGTGTCCCATTACATCCGGCATAAAAGTAACACAGCATTTCAGAAAAGGAACATCATACCAACAGTAAAATATGGTGGTGGTAGTGTGGTGGTCTGGGGATGTTTTACTGCTTCAGGACCTGGAAGACTTGCTGTGGTAAATGGCACCATGAATTCTGCTGTCTACCAAAAAATCCTGAAGGAGAATGTCTGGCCAACTGTTCATTAACTCAAGCTGATGTGCACTTGGGTTCTGCAGCAGGACAATGATCCAAAACACACCAACAAGCCCACCTCCAAATGGCTTAAGAAAAACAAAATGAAAACTTTGGAGTGGCCTAGTCAAAGTCCTGACCTGAATCCGATTGAGATGCTGTGGCATGAACTTAAAAAGGCAGTTCATGCTCGAAAACCCTCCAATGTGGCTGAATGACAACAATTCTGCAAAGATGAGTGGGCCAAAAGTCCTCCACAGCGCTGTAAAAGACTCATTGCCAATTATCACAAATGCTTGATTGCAGTTGTTGCTGCTAAGGGTGGCCCAGCCAGTTATTAGGTTTAGGGGGCAATCACTTTTTCACACAGGGCCATATAGGTTTGGATTTTTTCCCCTTTATAATGAACACCTTCATTTAAAAACTGCATTTTATGTTTACTTGTGTTATCTTTGTCTAATATTTAAATTTGTTTGATGATCTGAAACATTTATGTTTGACAAACATACAAAAAAATGAGAAATCAGGAAGGGGGCAAACACTTTTTCACACCACTGTATATTAATGAGTGCCCTACAAAGGGTTAAACCAGAACATCAATTTGAACCTCAAGACAGGTACCTGCAGCTGATTGTGGACTATGGACTACGCACATGTTTTCTGACGTTTTATATTGTATGTAAATGTTTTGTTGATGTATTGATTTAGTGATGTATTTTTGATAATTTTACAGTAGAAAAGACTAACCAGGGACTGAGATTGCAAATTAGCCTCAGCTAGAAACCTTATATGTAATGCATCTGTGATATTTTAACTGGCCACAATATTTTTTTACATTGTCCCTGACAAATAAACTAATAAATAAATAAGGCGGTTAATTTTAAGGCTTTTTAAAGATAATTTTATGGCCACTTGATCTAATTTAAATCATTTCTAAAATAATAACAAGATGTCTGCGACCATATTACAGTTAGCATTGTCTAATTATCTAATAATTAAAGTGAAAATACTGAAATTTGGGGTCATCTCAAGAAAAATTTAACTTCCCCACAATCAGTGTTGCCACAACACAATTAAACTATTCAAGCAAAATACCTGAAACTAGAGCCTAAACTGACAACAGAAAGTTGCAATTTACAGGAAAATAGTCACAAATTTACTCAGAAAAAGTTGCAAATTTCAGGGAAAAAAGAAATAAGTGGCAATTTTACAAAAATGTTGCTAATTTCTGAGAATAAAGTTGAAATACACAAGAAAAGAGTCACAAAAAGTGACTGGTCACAAAATTACAAGGGAAAATGCCATGAATATATGAGGAAAAAAATGTAAATTATGTGGAAAAAGTCACAAATTAATGAAAAAATACTAACAAATTAATGAGGAAAAAAATCAAATTTATGACAGCTGGTTGCGTTTTAATCTACTCATTTATTTATGTTAAAATATAAAAACCATAACTACAAATTCACAAAATTCATGAGGATCTTCTAAATGCAAGAAAGTGTAGCTGTCATGTTGATCATGTCTGCAGTATTTTTATCACCTCTGAAAAGCAGATTTAAGGGAAAAAAAAAATCAGAATCAGAATCAGAATCAGAATCAGATTTATTGCCATTGTTCATGTAATACACAAACTAGGAATTTGTCTCGGTGCCATGCTGCAACATTAAAAACATAATGAGAAAAAGGGATAAACTAAAAAACTAAAGGACTAGAAACGTGCAAGTGTAGAAAAATAAGTAATAATAAGTAATAATAATAATAATACTAGTAATAATGAGTAGTACTAGTCAAGGCAGTTTTAAAAAATTAGCATGTAGCAGATAATGTGAAGTACCACATAGTGCAGTCAATAATGCAACAGAAAAACAGTGATGATTGACATGAGTCTGGTTGAGCTGCTGTACATAGTGCACGAGAGTCAAAAGTCACTTAGTGTTCAGCAGTCTGATGGCAGAGGGGAAAAAGCTGTTCATGTGCCGGGAGGTTTTAGTCCGAATGGACCGAAGCCTTCTACCTGAGGGGAGGGGGGCAAACAGCCATTTGGCAAAAGGTCATTTCTGAGGACAATGAAGGCCTTAAATTTGGATAAACTAATTCAGGGCTGGCATGACTGAGAGTGAATGGTTGTCTGTCTCTGTGTTGGCTCTGTCATGGACTGGCGATCTGTCCAGGGTGTACCCTGCCACTCGCCCAAAGATGCTGGAATATGCGCCTCCCCCCGTGACCAAAAGAGGATTAAGCGATAGAAAATGGATGGATGGATGGAAGGATGGAAGGATGGGTGGATGGAGGGATAACTCAGAGCTTTTTAAGGATCATCAGACACAGTATTAGACCTACCGATAGATGATTTTATTCAGATGCAGGAACTCTAACCCCAGCAGGACACATGCGGAATAAAATCTGCACACAGCAACAGAGATACATCTGACATTATTGGGAATATCACGTGTTGCACCGCTCAAGTTACTAAGAAATGGTTCAGTGATACAAACCAGAAAATGCTTAGAGAGTACATACCTCCACCAATGACTAAGTACGAGTTTCAGATTTTTATTTGGATGCAAATCATATTTTGCAAACTCCCAGATAGACACTTCCAATTTACACATGAATTTTTAAAATCAAATTTCATGCATAATTTTCTAAGAAATTAAAAGTACCATATTATGTATTTTCCAGGTACTAATTTTAACGTTTTGACGTCCTCAAGGACATAAAGATCAAAAATCACTTATGGGTTGTATTTTAGCTCCTCAAAAAGGGTGTCTGTCAAGTTCTTTCATATCTGCTCACTATATATAGTTGATTGCTATGATCTCCAGTTCAGTCCAATATCAATTAGCCAGCTGACAGTGAGGTCATCCACTTCGTGAAGCACCTTAATTCCACCTTGGAGTTGAGTAGAGTGACAATTGTTCACAATATGTTGCACTGTTTAGAGGTCACCACAGTCACACGGGGGGATACAGCATAACCCCATTTGTGGAGGCTTGATTTGCAAGGTCCAGCATCAGAACAAAACTGAGCAGTCTCCATTGTCCTCGGGGAAATTCCATTCCTGGGAGCTCAATGGTAGGGTCATCAACCAAGAATTTGTTGGGGATATCTCCGTGTTCATGCCATCTCTTGCACCACAGATCTGTTGATGTTGTTGTGGTCTCTGGAGCGTTGGACCAGATCGGGTGTCAAGATTTAAGTCTTGGTCTTGGATGGTAAACAATGTCCTCGAGGACCGGCAGTGCTGGACTGTCTTGGATCTTCTGAAGTAGTTTAGATGTAGCAACCTCTCTGCGGATGTCTGGGGGAGCGATGTTACTCAGCACTGGAAGCCAGCCTATCTTGGCACAGCAGACTGCACTGCTGATGTTCCTCATTGTGTTGTTACATTGGACATCGACAAGATTGGTATGTGCAGTTTCTCCTTATTGGGCAGCAATACTCTGCCACTGAATAACAGAGTGTCAGTACTGTTGAGTGCAGTGTCTTTGCTTTTGCGCCAAAGGTTGTACCTGCAAGCATATGGAGGAGGTTGTTTCTGGTTCTCAGTTTGGTGGCTGCCTTCTGTACATGAGATTTATATGTCTGGGTGCAGTCAAGAGTGACACCGAGATATTTGGGCTGAGGGTCGTAATTCAAGTGTTTTCCGTTCAGATTAATATCTTATTCTTGTTGTCTTCTTGCATTGTGTAGATGGAATACACTTGACACTGTTTTGGCAGTGCTCAGCAGAAGATGCCAGCGCCTACAATATTCACTCATCTTGGCCATGTCGTTATTTAGGGCAGAGTTGAGTTCTGAAAAGGCTTTTGCTTGTGTAGCAAGGCAGATGTCATCAGCATAAATGAACTTTCGTGATATTGTAGTTGGGAGATCACTAAGTACAGTTTGAACAGGATGGGTGCTAGGGCTGAACCTTGTGGCAACCAATTTTTTTGTCTTCTCCAAGAGCTGGTGGAATCTCCCAGATGAACATGAAACCAACGTTGTTGCAGCAGTAGATCAACTGTGTATACAGCCCAGCATGGAAAGACCTTGGATATTTTCACTAGTAGGCCTTTATGCCAGACTGTGTCGTATGCCACAATAAGATCTAACAAGACCACCCCAGTCTTTAAGCGCTGCTGGCATCCATTTTCATTGTAGGTGGTGAGAGCTAATACTTGATCCAGCTTGTTCAATATTTAGTATGTCCTCTACTATTGGCATGACGTGGTGGAGAATGATCCTTTCAAGCAGCTTACAGCACATCGAGAGGAGAGATATTGGTCGATAACTTGAAGCCAGTTTTGGGTCTTTCCCAGGTTTAGAAATCACTATTGTTTTTGCAGTTCTCCAGCTATTGGGAAGGGTTTTCTTCACGATTATCCTCAAGAGAAAGAGAACTAGCCATTTTCTTGCCGATGGAAGGAGCTCTCTTTTATTTATCATACATTCCTATTTTCTGCTTTTTTCTCATCTACAGTAACTCATGATCCTCCAGCTAGAAAACCTATTTCAGATAGGCACCAGAAAGACATTTTCATCACCATATTTTTGTCTCATATATTTTTCATATGAGAATTGCTGTAAGGGCTCACACTCTTTGAGATTTTTCCCATCAGCCCCAACCCAAGCAGTCAAAAAATTAAAAAAAAAACAAACCTGTGGTAAAACACACCAACAATTTTTGTTTGTTTGTTCGTTTTGTTGTTTGTTTTACCTGTCAACATGATATATTTTTATACGTAGGACAATAGTCAGACAAAGTACATACACATTTGAGATATAGTTTACAGTTATGATTATACAAATGCACTAGCACATGGTAATAAGTATTTCTTAAGTAATCACACCTTTACTAGTACAAAAGAATAATAATGATAATAATAATGCTCTCACACTTAATTGATTACACACCAGACAGATTACAGACCAGAACTGAAGTAGACAGATGAGTGAATGTATGAATGCATGAACGAATGCTTGACGAGCTGCAAACCAGACAGAAAAGTGTTTAAACCACCAGTGTTGATAAATTTTAATCAAAAGTTATGTGTAACATTATTTAAAATGGCAGCCAGTGAGTTTGAGATAATAGTTAACCTTTTAACATCTAAATACACTTCGGAAGTGTAAAAGTGTAAAAGTATATGCTTACATTTGAATTTCCACAGTGATAATTACTAAAAGTTTTATCTAAACCATGCATGGAATAAATATATTTTGAGATCAAAATGACAAAAATAGAAACTGAAGAGCTCGTCCATTGCCTGAAAACTAAGAATCTTACTCATACCTTTCTCAGATTTCTGCCTTCAAGGGTGACTACAAAATAAATTTAGAAAAATGACTGTTTTTCTCATTACAGGACAAACTTGAGCATGGATTTTGGAGAAAATCTTGAAAATTGGCATCCAGAGGAGGCAGTCCTGTGAACTGTATGATAAACTGGTTTCACAAAATATTGATCAACAAAATAGAAACTGCAAAGTCTAACAAGTAATTAGAGTATTTTGACTACATGGCCATAATTGAAATAACTAAATTATAATTTGGTTTGTAAAGCAAAGATTAATCTGAACTATGTGATCATATACAAATGAAATTTAAAAGAAAATGATTATTAAATGACTGTATTTCAGATTTTTTAGACAAATAAAATTATGTCACAATAACAACAACAAGTATGACATGGATACAATAACAATGTTTTTCCTTTTTCTTTTTGAGACACTGAGACCTTAGTTTTATTAGAATTCATGTCCTGACAGTGATATTCAGTGTTTCACAAGATATTTTGACACCATGGTTAAGTAACGATAATATTGACGAAGGATCTTTTTGAATGAATGAATGAATGAATGAATGAATGAATCTTTATTTCGGATAGATTAAAAGTAAAGATTAAAAGAAAGGAACAGAATAATATAACAAAGGGGAAAAAAACATCTTAGAAGGTCAAATTAAACAATAACTACTCTGATTATACAGTTCAAGATAAGTTATCCGAAATGGGTGATGGCTGAAGCCGCAGCTTATATTGCCCACCCATATTCCATCCAAGAATTCAAAAGAAAACAAGAGCAATTACAATTCAGAACAAAGCTAAGACAAAACGTGACAAAAATCTAAGCAACAACACAACACAGACTGACTATGATAATCCTTATGTCATTTTACATGTCATCTTGTATATATGTTTGGAGTATTTCTTCCTTTAGTTTTTGTTTAAATTGTCCAAGCGTTGTACATGATTTTAATTCAGGTCCAAATGCGTTCCACAGTCTAACTCCTTGCACAGACACAATGTTGCTTGGTGGTAGTTCTCACTGAAGGTTTTTGAAATATACACGTTCCTCTGAAATGATATTGTTTCTCCCTTATTTGGAACGACTTTTGGATATTTGCAGGCAGTGATAGATTCTTCACTTTAAACATTATTACTGTAGTTTTAAAGTCAACCAGATCTTTCAGCTTGAGAGCTTTTAATTTAAGAAAAAGTGGGTTTGTTGGTTCCCTATAAACAGCTTTGTTTATTATTCTAATAGCTCTCTTCTGAAGCATAAAGACTGGATATATGTTTGTTTTATATGTATTTCCCCATACTTCAGGACAATATGTCATGTAAGGGAGTATTAATGAATGATTCAAAGTATATAGTGTGGGTTGATTCAGCAAATATTTCACTCTGTGTAGTATTGCAATTGATTTAGATATTTTACTTTTAATATAGTTAATATGTGACTTCCAACACAGTTTATTATCAATTATTACTCCAAGAAATTTAGTTTTGGATACCCTTTCAATCTCTACACCATTTACACTGAGTTTAGATACTAAGTTGTTGTGATGGTTGTTAAAATCTATAAATTTTGTCTTACTTAAATTGAGCGTTAATTTGTTTGAATCAAACCACAGTTTAAGCTTTCCTAATTCCTTTCCGAGTGTATCCAAAAGTTGTTCCAAATTGCTTCCACTGCATAATAAATTAGTGTCATCGGCAAACAATATTAAATCAATTTTTTCCGAAACTTTACGTATATCATTTATATACATATTGAATAACAATGGCCCCAAAACTGAACTGCTTTTTTAAAATCCAGGAATACCCCCAACTGAATACTCTTTATTTTCAACGGCAGCTGATTTTTCTATAAATTCCATTAGAGCAAATGCAGTTGTCTTCTTGTGTCTGAACCCATATTGCTGCTCACACAATAAATTATTCTTCATTATGAAGTTGTGAGTTCTCTCACAGAATATTTTTTCAAGTATCTTAGAAAATTGCGGCAATAGTGAAATTGGTCTATAGTTTGAAAATTCCCCTCTGTCACCCGTCTTGTATATCAGAATTACTTTAGCTATTTTCATTGCATTGGGAAATACTGTATACCTGCTTGGAGAGACGGGATACAGATATACGTCAGTGGCTTCACTAAGCATTCAATGATAGTTTTGACTAAAAGCATGTCAATACCATCACAATCCGTAGGTGTTCTACTTTTAAACGATTTAACAGTTTCAGTGACCTCTCTCTCGTCTGTATTCTTTATGAAAATGGAGTCTTTTATAGCAATGTTTTTGATTATTGTATCACCTGTAGGTGCCGTAATGGGTATTTCTTGAGCCAAATTAGGACCAATGTTAACAAAAAATTTATTAAATTCATCTGCAGGTGAGACTGCATTCACACTCTGAGTCATTTTTTTTTTTTTTTGTAAGATTGGTTGGGTAGCTTGTATTCCTGTTTTTATTTCCAAGAATATTGTTAAGTATTGTCCATGTATTTTTAATATTATCTCTGTTTTTCTCCAACTCTTTACTGTAATAGTCTCTTTTACTACATCTCATTATATATGTTAACTTATTTTTGTATATTTTATACCGCTGCTCTGCTTCTTTTGTCCTTTTTTTTTAGAAAAGCTTTATATAATGAATTTTTCTTTTTACATGCTTTTTGTAATCCTTTGGTTAACCATGGCTTGTCAACAGATTTCTGTTTAAGCTTTTTCTTTACTAATGGACAATTTTTTTCATAAAGAGTGGTTACAATTTTTTTTTTTTTTTTTTTTTTTTTTTTTGTTACTTATTTGTACCCGTAGGTAGACTTGGTTTGCAGTCTGGTGACAAGCCGCTGGCTGCTGGTCGCTGCGTGCGCGAGCGCCCTAAACCTACATGTTTTTTTTTTTGTTTTTTTTTTGGTGTGCGGGAGGAAACCGGAGAAATCCCGGAGTAAACCCACGCAACACGGGGAGAACATGCAAACTCCACACAGCTCACTGTTGGTCGGGGGCTGGGATCGAACCCACGACCTCATGATCCCCGCGATCCCCCGGCCAAGGGTAAAACTGTGCTGCCACAGTGCTAAACCACTGTGCCACCGTGCAGCCCAATGTTACAATGTTCATAAATGTGTCATAGGCTTCATTTAGAGATGAGATGAGATGAGATTCAACTTTATTGTCATTACACATGTATGAATACAAGGTAACGAAACGTGACTTGGCATTTGGGCACGCTCTACAGAGCGCATGCAAGGCCGGGGCAGCCGGTAGGCGCCAGTCATTTACATCTGATACATAGACTTTTGTCCAGTCCTGCTTCAGCAGGTCTTCTTTAAAAGAACTGATTGCAATTCGTGATTTGTGTCTGAAAGATTTTAAAGTTTTTTCTGTATTGGCCCCCGTGTGGCCATGGATAAGTGCAAAGACTGGCAAATGATCACTTATGTCATTTATCAATAATCCACTTTCTATTTTCTTATCAATAATATTAACAAACAAGTTATCAATAAGTGTAGCAGTGTGAACTGTGATTCTACTGGGATGTGTTATTGTGGGATATAGACTCATACTGTACATAGAATTCATGAACTCTGTAATTACATTTTGTTGAAATGGATTTAGTAAATCAATATTGAAATCTCCACAGATTACAACCATTTTCTTACTAGTTATATTATTGTACAGCTTGACTAATTTATCTCTGAATGTCTCAATGCAAGTTCCCGGCATTCTATATATACAACTTATAATTAGATTTTTTGCTTTATTTTGGTCAGTCTCAACAGTAACACATTCCAGAATCTGTGGTAGTGCAAAGGACATTCCATTTACAAGTTTACACCTATAGAGGTCATCAATATACAGTGCAACACCACTACCCTTTTTTTGAGATCTACAGACGTGGACAATATTGTTGGTACCCCTCTGCTAATGAAAGAAAAACCCACAATGGTCACAGAAATAACTTGAATCTGGCAAAAGTGGTAATAAATAAAAATTCTATGAAAATTAACCAATGAAAATCAGACAATGCTTTAGAATTGTGGTTCAACAGAATTATTTAAAAAAAACAAACAAACTCATGAAACAGGCCTGGACAAAAATGATGGTACTCTTAACTTAATATTTTGTTGCATAACCTTTTGAGGTAATCACTGCAATCAAACAATTTCTGTAACTGTCAATGAGACTTCTGCACCTCTCAGCAAGTATTTTGGCCCACTCCTCATGAGCAAACTGCTCCAGTTGTCTCAGGTTTGAAGGGTGCCTTCTCCAGACGGCATGTTTCAGCTTCTTCCACAAATGTTCAAATAGGATTTAGATCAGGGCTCATAGAAGGCCACTTTAGAATAGTCCAATGTTTCGCTCTTAGCCATTCTTGGGTGTTTTTAGCTGTGTGTTCTGGGTCATTATCCTGTTGCAAGACCCATGACCTGCAACTGGGACCAAGCTGTCTGACACTGGGCAGCACATTTCTCTCTAGAATACCTTGATAGTCTTGAGAATTCATTGTACCCTGCACACATTCAAGACACCCTGTGCCAGATGCAGCAAAGCAGCCCCAGAACATAACAGAACCTCCTCCATGTTTCACATTAGGGACCGTGTTCTTTTCTTGGTATGCTTCATTTTTGTGTCTGTGAACATAGAGCTGATGTGCCTTGCCAGAAAGTTCCAGTTTTGTCTCGTCTGTCCATAGAACATTCTCCCAGAAGCTTTGTGGCTTGTCAACATGCAGTTTGGCAAATTCCAGTCTGGCATTTTTATGATTTGTTTTCAACAGTGGTGTCCTCCTTGGTCGTCTCCCATGAAGTCCACTTTGGCTCAAACAATGACGGATGGTGCGATCTGACACTGATGTACCTTGACCTTGGAGTTCACCATGAATGTGTTTAGAGGTTGTTCTGGGCTCTTTTGTCACCATTCGTATTATCCGTCTCCTCCTGCGGCCACATCCAGGGAGGTTGGCTACAGTCCCGTGGATCTTAAATTTCTGAATAATATGTGCAACTGTAGTCACAGGAACGGTTCCAAGGTTGTCATAGCCAGGAGTGGCACTGGGGTTAAGCTCCCAGTGCTCATAAAATGCTCCTTACGGTGTGTGTCTCGAAAAGCCTCTGACAACTAAGTCCAACTCCTAGCCTGCCCGTGTGGTTTAGTCTCTAAGCCCGGCGGAACTGCTTTTACTAATAGGAGAAGGGGCGAGGGCGGAACCCTGGCGCCTTAAAACCAAATGCTCCGGGTAGATGGTGGCTCGTCAACCTGGGAAGGTAGCCCATCTAGGGGAAGGTAAACCCCGATTTCAAACCTCCGCTGCCTTGCGGCACACCCGGTCACGGGAAAGGCTTCGTGAGTCAACCCTGAGGAAAAATCCGGAGTCGGAGCCCCTAAGGCAGTTCTCTGTTGTGCTCAACATCATTCTGGCAGCTCCTGCAACGGCGCTGGTGCCAAACTATAGCAGCCCTGCTGTTCCTTTGGATTCATCAGTGACGTGGAGAGGGGGGACATGCTGCATGGGTAACATCTTGTCCTCCATATCTTCCTGCCCAGGCTTGAATCCTACCAACGCCCAATGCTGGAAGGTAGAACACCGGTGCGCATCGGCCTGTTCAGCTACAGGCGGTGCTGTTCCAGCAGAGTAGACGTTTAGGATTCTCTTCCATGGTCATCATAGACCGACGGAGGCCGACGACAGTCACAGGAACATCAAACTGCTTGGAGATGGTCTTATAGCCTTTACCTTTAACATGCTTGTCTATAATTTTCTTTCTAATCTCCTGAGACAACTCTCTCCTTTGCTTCCTCTGGTCCATGTTTAGTGTGGTACACACCATGTCAACAAACAGCACAGTGACTACTTGTCACCCTTTAAATAGGCCAACTGACTGATTACAAGTTTGTAGACACCTGTGATGTTAATTAGAGGACACATCTTAGTTGAACATGTCCCTATGGTCACATTATTTTCAATCTTTTCTAGGGGTACCATCATTTTTGTCCAGGCCTGTTTCGTGAGTTTGTTTTTTAAAATAATTCTGTTGAACCACAATTCAAAAGCATTGTCTGATTTTCATTGGTTAATTTTCATAGAATTTTTATATATTACCACTTTTGTCAGATTCAAGTTATTTCTGTGACCACTGTGGGTTTTTCTTTCATTAACAGAGGGGTACCAACAATTTTGTCCACGTCTGTATTAATATAAAACATCTGATATCCCTCTATTGCCATCAGAGAAGCCTGCTCTTCATTAAGCTAAGTTTCAGAGACTGCGACAGCTGTAAATTTTCTATCTAGCTGTTTTAAATAGTCCTGAATCTGTGGAAAGTTTTTGTTAAGATTTCTGCTGTTGAAGTGTATTATTGATAGTTTACCATCTAATTGCACTTGACTTTTAAATTGCTTTTCAGTATAATATTCACAATGATTATGAATATTATTGAAGAAGTGGTTATCAGGATCAATATCATTCTCCATCTCTTGTAGTTTATGTTCAGCATAATGGCATATTTTTAGAGTTTGAATTTCCTCACTCTGTGTCTAATGACTTCCTCCAACTGGGGATAATTGATGACTACTAAAGTCAGTCATAAGTTTTTTTTTGTTTTTTTTTTAAGTACATTAACATGGTACGTCACAAAAGAACTATTCTTGCCATGTGTGTGGATATGGATTATCATAGTCTCTTAATTTTCTTAATCAGTGTTCATCTATATTTATTTAAGTCAGTAAGATCTCTGATTATTATGGCCTCTGCTTCCTCAGGTGTTCCATTTAGTTTGATCCAAACTCTTGTTCATATTGCCTGTATCTTATTTTGTCTTTTCAGCATCCGTGCTTGCCGTGCTATTTCAGCATTAAGTCTTTGTTAAATGTTCATTTAGGTAAACTTCTGTTCCCAGTAGTTTTCTGGCCTGCCTCAGTATGTCATTCTTTACCCTTCTGTTCACAAAGCGCATCACAATTGATTTCTTTGTTTTATTATCTTTTCTGGGTAGAGTATGACAGGCTGAAATTGCATTTACTTCAACCTTTATATTTCTGCTTTCAAGGAACTGAAGCACCTGGTTTTCCAGGGAGACTTATTCACTTAAGGGAGCCTCCTCACCTCCCATTCCTGCTGTAGCATTGGCATATGTTTGATATTTAATGTCTAGTCCACTTATAATTAAATCATCCATATGAGAATATTGTTCAAGATCCTCGATGCGTCGCTCCAAGTATGCAATTTTTTTGTCTTTTTCCTTAATTGTTAATTTCAATTCTGGGACTTCCTCCATTAGCCCTAATAGTTTAAGCGGTTGATTGGCCACTTTGGTCAGTTCTTCTGACAAGAAGTTCAGAGATTTTTTAATCTCTTCCATTTCTTCCTTCTTTGGTGGCATTTTTACTGACCTGTTGATAGAAAAACAATCTCTGCTGGTGCTGCCAGTATCCGATCCTTCCTATTAGCATGCTTAATCAATGTCAGTGGGAGAAGGCCTCAAGACAATCTGAATGAAATATAGTTTGATTCTAAAGTAAGATAAGATAAGATAAGATAAGATAAGATAAGCCTTTATTAGTCCCACAATGGGGAAATTCCAGGATTGCAACAGCATAGGGATAGCAACACTCAGAGCAACAATCAGAAGGCAAGAAAAAACAACATCTAGTAAACATATGTCCATATTACTATAAATGTATATATATAGACACACAGTGCAGAGCATTATGGCTGGTGAATGTGCAGCAGAAAGTCTAAGTTCTCTCTCCGCGGATGCAGCATGTTAAGTTTACTTAACATTTTACATGTTAAGTAAACTGACTATTTACATTTTGAAGTTTGATATTTAGAGACTGGACTTAGATGACCTGATTATTACGTTTAGAATGACTTCAGATGACACTGATAATCTACCTCCTGCTACCTTTTCTGTTTGATGTTTATTTGTTTTGTCCTGAATTGTTTTTGTTTGTCTACCTCCCCTTGGGGTGATGTATAGGGAAAAAAATGGAAAAAGTTGGGGGGCGGGCAATATCTGGAATATACTTTAGGAGCAGCTTCCTTATTTGTTGGCAATTTTTTTTTCTTCTTTTCATCTTTCCCTATATATTGAAGTTTGGCAAATCTTATTAATTTAGAGACAAAACTGATTAAATTTTGGTTGGTTTAAGATACATTGTTATAAAAGAAGACACTTAATGTTTGAAGAATAAAAGTTATTGGGGATTAACAATTATTAATATAGGCTAAATTATTTGGCAAGCAAACAAATTAAATTATAGCTAATTTAACTTGGATACACACACACACACACACACACACACACACACACACACACACACACACACACACACACACACACACACACACACACACAGAAGATCATGTTCTGCACAGAGACTAAGAAGTCTCATGCCATTGGGGTTGACTTTTCCAATGCCATGGGCACCGATCACACCATTCCAGTTTTGCAAGTTCTTTCCGACTCTTGCATTGAAATCACCAAGCAGCATGATTTTGTCACCCTTTGGGATGTGACTGAGGATGTCATCGAGTGCCTGGTAGAAGCGGTCCTTCTCTTCAGCGTTCGATGACAGAGTTGGTGCATAGGCACTTACCAAAGTGACATACCTGCATTTTGCAAGAGTCATGAGCCTTTCATTGACACCCACTGGTGATTCTGTGAGCTTGTGCAGGAGGCTGTTCTTGATTGCAAAACCAACTCCATGAAGGAGTTGACCGCCAATGGGGTATCCTTTCCAAAAGAATGTATAACCCTCTCCATTGAGTGAGCCTTCCTCGAGGAGTCGTGTCTCACTGAGTGCTGCCACATCCACATTGTAACGCTTCAGCTCGCTGGCAACGAGTGCTGTTCTGCGCTGTGGTCTGTCTGGACTGGCATCCAGGAGTGTCCTTATGTTCCATGCTGCAATTCTAAGTGGTATTGTTTTTATTTTTCGACCGCATAGTGGAATGTCCCGACAGGTGCGGTTTCCTATCCAGGTGCTGTGCTGAGTGGGCAATGTTTAGGCCACCTTTTCTAGGCCTTTCCCCAGTTGGGGTGAGCAGTGCGGTCCCTAAATAGGGCTGCTCAGACGCACAGGAGTCTGCCAGAAGCAGACTAATTAACAAATTAGTAAGTTAAAAGGGTATTTTACTAAATCCATTGATAACTTGGTAGGATGAATAAGGAACTTTGTTCACTTTAAACCAAAGTTGAATACTGACATAAAAGGTGAGTATATTATGGGTAAATGAAATCTTGAAAATTACTGGTTTAAACATTCATTATAGGTCTCAGGAAAATGCAGACCAAGGGTGTCATGCAGTGACCCTCGCGGATCACCATAAGACGCCAAGAGTCCACCGGTGAGTTTTGCAATGATGGTGATTTATTAATAAAACAAGACAAGACACAAGGCTATGAGCCGCTAAGGGCAAAAACACACACCAAGCGATACAAGGGCTTGTAGGGCTAACCCCAGCCTCTACGAGCTAAACTATGACAAGACCAGAAAGAACATGAACCTGACATGAAGGTCTAACGAGGCCTCACAAGGATTGTTTGACAATATCTGACGATACTCCTGCGATCTAACTGCCGTCAGCCTCATCATCCTCCAGCACTTCTACTCGTCAAGGGTCTCCTAACCATTCGGCAGTCAAGTAAGCCTGAACCTTTCCTCTCACCCAACCTTTACCCCTGCGCACAGGCGGTGTCCTCCCGGCAGCAGACTCCCTTCCACCTGGCGGCGGACCCCCTTGCCTCGTTCACCTGCCTGCTACATCTCCAATGGGGCGACTGGCATTGTCCTCCTGGCCTGGGCTGATGTGCCAACCTATGTGCTTCTCCAACTCAGCAGAAAGTAAGGACAGTTCTATCTGGCACTTCTCCTGTCAAGATAACTCCTAATTATCTCTCTGCTCTGTTCCTATGGTTGCCAGGTTGCACGGTGCTCTGCTTGCCCCAAGCTGATTCAACAACGCACTACACTCATTACAGACATCACACACGCATCCACACACTCACACTATTATCAATAAAAGGTTAATTGTGCTTCCTGAGTTGTGTCTGCTTTCTGGGTCTGTACCATGTCAATATCCTTTTGTCCTTCATTCACTGAGGGGACTGCAGTGGGAGGCTTCATTCACTGAGGGGACTGCAGTGGGAATGCATATAACACTTTGGTCCAGCTGCTCAGAAAACTTAGTCCAGTTTACCTTGCGGAAGTTCCATTTGAGTTTTTGGAGTGATCTAGTAATAGGGATTCGCAGGCCAATGTGGATCACAACGGGCCTGTGTTGGCTTCTTATGAAGTCATCCAGGACCTTTACCGATGCTTGTAAAGGTTTCCCATCATGTGTTGTGACCCAGCATAAATCTGTGGAGTAGTCACGGTTTCAGCGTGCCCAGTGGAAGGATCGTTTCTGTTTCAGGTCAATGACAAGGCTCATACCGATGACCATTCCACTAACCCAGGGGTGTCCAATCATGTGCCAAGGAGGGCCAAGACCTTGCAGGTTTTCTCTTCTACCCAGTCTCTTCAGCAGGCGTTTTTACTTATCAGCAATCAGTGGGAAGAAATTCAGTGAAATCTGCTGTTGAAGACACTGGCTGGAGGTAAAGCCTACAGGGTCTAGGCCCTCCATGGCACATGATTGGACACCCCTGCACTAACCAATCACATCACTGTTCATCTGGTCATAGCCCCAGGTAATGTGGTGGCTGTTGAAGTCACCCACATAAATAGCTGAGTGTCTATGATTTGGCAGGGCAGTAGTAGTCCAGTTCATTGATGGTGGTTTCTAAACACTGATGCTTTTGTAGCTACCTATGCCAATGCCTTCAATGTCCAGCTGTAGGATATGGAGTGCACTGCCAATATCCTGAAAGACATTGCCTACATCTTGGTGATGGAGCTCAGGGCCAGGATCCATTGCAGGATTTGGTGAGCGAGTAGGATAATCAGTTTCCCCAGAGGGCTCTGGGTACTCACAGGGGGGTGCGACGAGAACGCTGATCCTTTGCCCCCCTGTATCTGGATAACGTTTTTTTTGAATGAGGCTCTGTAAGCCAATCACCAAAAAGCAGATGTATCCTACAGCAATGGCAGAGTTTTAACAACTAATAGAACGTTGCTTGGAGGGGAACTGAAGGTGGCACTTTTCATTTGTGACATCACAAAACCCAGGAAGTGTAATCTGCTTCTTTAACTATACAAAGGCAGTATGCATGTCTCCACAAAGTGAGATTTGTAACATTTTAACAGTATACATGTGAGCTATAGACATTTTTTTTAATTTAAGTTTTTGTAAAGGGTATACACATCATTACAGCATTGCATTGTTTACATTTTCATCACATGTCCCCTTTTTTTGTTTTTTGACAACATTGGAAGAATAATTATTACAACACCCCTTTTTTTAAGTGAAAGAAAAAGAGAATTTAAAGAAAGAACAAAACAAACAAACAAAAAAAAACAAGAAAAAACAAAACAAAAACAAAAGAGCAAAAAACAAACAAAAAATAAATAAATAAATAAATAAAAATAAAAGATCATCTGAGTAGCATTGGAACAAAGAGAGGTGCCATTATTGAAATGGTATTTGTCAAAGATTAGATCTAATGGAAGACACATATGCGATCCAGGGTTGCCAAAAGTTCAAGAACCCATCCATGTCCTGTCTCAGTGCGAATGTCAACTTTTCCATCGAGTAAATGTCTTGGATCATGTTAATCCAATCTTCAGGTGTAGGACAGTCCTTCAACATCCATTTTTTAGTTAGGGCTTTTTTACTTGCCAATATTAAAACAGTGAATAAGTATTTTTCTCCTCGTCTTTCCAGTGAATCCGGTAGTAAACCCAAATCCAAAGTTACAAAAGAAAAGGGGACTGTTATTTTGAATATTTTCCCCAATATTGTCTGTACATTGGTCCAATATTGGTGGATAACTGGGCATGACCAAAACACATGAAAATGATTTGCAGTCTCTTCACCACACAAGCGCCAACAATTCAACCCCTTACGAGTAAATTTGTTTTGTGCAGGTGTTCTGAAAAATCTTACCAAATTTTTCCATCCAAATTCTCTCCACTGCAGGGATGAGGTACTTTTCCATTGTTGTTTATTTAGCTTTTCCCATATTTCCAGTTGTAAAGTGAAATTCCCCTCTTTTTACCATCTCACTTTTATATATGATGTGTTGTCTCCTTTTAAGTCTTGAAGACCTTGGTATATTTTAGAAATGTATCTGATTCCTGGGATCCCTTTATATGCCATCAAGAAGACCTTCAGAACACCTGACTGGGCCCTTTCCAAATCCTCCTTTTTAAGTATTTTGTTTATGTGGTGTCTAAGCTCAAAGAACCTGTAAAGGTCTTGATTTATTAGACCTTGTTTTTTCAAATCTTCAAAACTTCTTAAAATTTGCCCTTTAAAAAAATCGTAATATTTTATCAGTCCGTTCTCTTTCCATTTTTTAAATCTAGTGTCTGTTTTATTAGGAGTAAAGTCTTGATCATAGGCTATCCATTGCAAAAATCGATAGGGTTCTTTAGTTTGATTCTCTCTGACTATCTTAAACCAAATTTTTAGCGGGGTCTCTATCCACGGGTTAGTGTTATTCAAAAGTTTAGGTAAGGCATTGTTCCCTTTTATCGCCTGTAGGGGGATGTCACTTGTTATTTGGCATTCCATCTCCTTCCATTGTGCAGTGTAGACTGGGTTACATATCTCTACTAAAGTTTTAATTTGTGCGGCTTTAAAATAGTCCCTGATATTTGGCAGCGCGAGCCCACCTTTGTCTTTGTTTAGCTGTAGGGTTCTATATCTGATTCTAGGTCTCTTGCCCTGCCATATGAATCTTGAGATCCTTCTGTCCAGTTCTTGCCATGTTTTTTTGGGAGGTTCTACTGGTATTGTTTGGAAAAGGTATAGAAGACGTGGAAGTATATTCATTTTGACTGCTTCAATTCTTTGTGCAGTACCCAAGAATGGTATCATATTCCATCTTGCTAGATCAGATTTTATTTTTGCCACCAGTGGATCATAGTTTAGTGTTATAATTTTGTTGAGTTGTTTCGGGATATTGACCCCCAGATATTTCATAGATTCCATCTCCCAGTTAGTTTTGAGTTTGCTTAGTAAATATTGATTTGGGTCATAGTTGAATGTTAAAACTTGGGTTTTATGCATGTTTAATTCGTACCCCAATAAATCTCCATACTCTGAAAAAACTGAGATTAGTTCTGGAAAAGAGGTGTCCGGCTGCCCCAGGTATATTAAAATGTCATCAGCAAAGAGTGCTATTTTATGTTCCTTCTGACCAAGTGTAATACCTTGAATTTTTTGATTCTGTCTTATCCATTGGCTCAGAGGTTCTATGAAGATTGCAAAGAGCAGTGGAGACAAGGGGCAGCCCTGACAACATCCTCTTTCCAGCTCAAACGATGATGATAATTTACTGTTAATCCTTATTTTAGCTGTTGGTTTTTTATATTATGCCTGGATAGTTCTAATGAAGTTGTTATGAAAATTGAAACTGGATAAGATTCTATATAGGAAAGACCAGTCAACTGAATCAAATGCTTTTTCAGCATCTAATCCCAATATGGCTGCATTTAAGTTATATTTTTTTATATGATGAATTATGTGTAAAGTGCGTCTAATGTTGTCTTGTGTCTGTCTTTGTCTTATAAAACCTGTTTGGTCTAAATGAATTAAGTCTGTCAGTATATTTTCTAACCTTTTGGCAAGGATAGTGGTAAAAAGCTTATAGTCCTGATTTAACACACTGATTGCTCTGTAGTTGGAGCAGTCTAGTTTATTCTTTTCAGGTTTAGGTATGACTGCAATGACCCCTTCTCTCCAGGAGGGGGGATTTCCCCTGTGTGGAGGACATAGTTAAATGTTTTCAGGAGGAGAGGAGATAGTTGCTGTTTAAAGGTTTTGTACCACTCTGCTGTATAGCCATCTGCTCCTGGGGATTTGTTAGCTTTAAGTTTCATAATTGCTTTTTCTAATTCTTTAGGTTGTATTTCTGACAGTAGTGTTTTATTTTGTGACTCAGTAAGTTGGGGAAGGTTTAATGTGTTTAGGAATTCTTCGGATGCGTTTTTATGTTTTTTGAGGGAGTACAAGTTCTTGTAGTAGTTCTCGAAGCTTTAAAGAATATCCTGAATTCTAAATTTTATTTCCTTTGATACTGGGTCTCTGATTTTGTAGATTGCTCTCTCCGTTTGTTGTTTCCTCAATTTATAGGCTAGTAATTTTGCCGATTTGCTGCCTGTTTCATAGTATTTTTGTTTCAGAAATGTAAGTTTCTTCCGGATTTCTATTGTGTAGATCTCATTTATTTGTTTTTTAATTTCCTTAATTTTAAGCAAGTCATTAGAATGAGTGTTGTCTTTGTGCTCTTTTTCTAGGTTCTTAAGTTCTGACTCTAATGTGGTTAGTTTTTCTTGTCTCAGTTTCTTTTGGATTGCCAGTTTTGCAGTAATCTTTCCCCTTATTACAGCTTTGCATGCATCCCACAGTATTAAAGGGGATACTTCTCCATTATCATTTTCTTCCAAATATCTGAGAATATCTGATTCCAATTCATCTTTCAGTGGTCCTTTCAGGACATTTGAATTTAACCTCCAAGAAAATGTATTATTTGTATATTTTTGGATACTTAAGTCCATATAGATCGGACTGTGGTCACAGAGATCCATCAGTCCTATTTTACATGTTTTTACTCTTCCAATGTCTCTATTAAACATAAAAAATAGTCAATCCTTGAGTATGATGAATGTGAGATGAGAGATGAGAGATGAGATTCAACTTTATTGTCATTACACATGTATGAATATAAGGTAACGAAACGTGACTTGGCATTTGGGCACACTCTGCAGAGCGCATCCAAGGCCGGGGGTGCTGAGTAAAATGTATAATCTTTTACACTGGGGTTGAATTCCCTCCACACGTCACAGATTCCCATTTCTTTTAGTAGCATCCGAGTTTTCCTACTTTGAGTGTTATTTTGATGTGGAGAATTACCTGATGCATCCCAGTATGGATTCAGTCTTAGACTGAAGTCTCCACCACATATCACTAAACCTTGGGCTTTAGTTATCATTAGGTCAAATACATTTTTATAAAATTTCCAGTTAGCCCCTGGAGGTGCATATACATTCAGCAGGGTGGTATCTTCTCCCTCTAGCCGCCCAAGTACCATACTGTATCTCCCTTCTTTATCTTTGTGTTCTGATTTTTTTTCAAATATAATTTTGGTTGAGATCAATGTCGCTACTCCCTTCCTCCTCCCTGACTTATATGAGGATGAAGAGATCATTTTAAACCCTTGTCTATTGAGTTTAGTGTGCTCCACGTCTGTTAGGTGGGTTTCCTGGAAAAATATTATTCCTGCTTTGTCTTTTTTCATTTTGCCTAGAATCTTGGATCTTTTAACTGGATTCAGGATCCCTTTTACATTATATGAGATTATTTTGGTTACACCCTGTTTCTCCATTGTGTTGTCTTATTTAGTATAACAGTGTGGTGGCCCTCTTTTATGCTACTCAGAAACTGAAAGAACATTAAGAACATAAAAAACATTAAGAACATAGTATATAAAACTTTAAAACAAAAAACTGACAAAAAATCTTCCAGAGCTGAGGTCTTTTTAGTGACCTTAGAAGAGCCATGATGGTGTGTTGGCTCTGAGGGAAATTCCTCAGATTCCGTTACGTGCTGAGGGCCCTCTCTTACCCCTGTAAGTTGTCCCATGTTTTTAACGTGAATTTCAGATCCCAACCCGAACTTGTAAAGATTTTTTTTTTTTTTTATGCCTATGAAGCGGCATGAAATAAATCAGCGTTGGTGAAGGTTTTAAAGCAGGTTTATTAAATCATACCGCTGTCACGAGCTCCGCTCCCGGTGCCATGCATGCGCGCCGGGAGCGAGCCCAGCAGCTCTCTGAGGAGGAGACACAAAGTGCGTGTGTCCAGCAGCAGTTGAAGAGAGAGTGAATGAGAGAGTGAGCATGGGTTACGGTGCAGTATATGTACCCAACTACAACAATACATAAAAGAGCATTCCCCCAGCAGTTGGTATGATCAAAGAGATAACAGAACAGGCATGAGACATTTGCATTTGAGAGACATATTGATCTCGGTCCCTAGGTCACAGTAAGGACAGGACGTATGAACACAATGCATAAAAGGCAACATTAACATCACAGAAGTGAGCCAGAAGAAGCGGGGCTGCCTGTAGACATTAATACACATTTCACTGTTCTGTTAATTGCTCTACCCGAGCGCTGCTGTGTCTGTCCAGTCTGTTTGTGGGGGTTTACACCAAACCGCCACACGCTCCCCCCCAGAGGGCACGGCAGGGGGCCGAGACCTCGATAATCCATCTATGGGAGCGAGCTGTGGGAGAAGCTCGCTGCACGTGGAGGGGGAGGGAGGAGGGGGGTAGTAAGTGCCGGCAGGGGACGGTGAAATCGTCCGAGCAGCGCAAAAATTGCTTGCTGCTCCGCGACGTCGAGGGGCTGTCCCGTTGCGCGTGCGGAGATCACAAGAAGAATAATTAGTCTCTGACTCCTCTCGTGGCCATGAAGAAAAGCAGGAGCGGCTGTAAGAAAACAAAAGGAAGCAAATGGACTTGGCGTGTTTGACTTTTAGGTGCAGGCGCAACACTAAAGCCTCGGGAACCGCAGACAGCTGAATTCCCCTTGTGTGCCGTGGCTAAGACCATAAAATCCAGTGAGCAAGCTGCATGCCTCAGGTGAATGAGCAAGCCTGAAGGGCGGTGTGCAGCAGAAGGAAGGCGGTCAGTGTAGCCGTATGTGTCCCGTGCGTGGTGCGCCGTCCTCGTAACTCCCCGGTGCGTGCGCCGGGGTTCCGTGATGGGTGGGCCAGCTGGAGAGGAGAACCAGGGTCAGAAAACTTGGTGGAGATCGGCGAAGTCGGTGCCGATAAATCATCTATGATGAGCTGTGGCTGCAGATTAGTCATGGTGCGTTGGAGCGTTGAGGGGAGATAGACGATCTTTGTTCCTCAGGCTCGGGTAGATGAGTAGGATCGCTGAGAGGGAGGAGTAGCGGTGAGAGGGAGAAAACGTTCTGTGTCCCTCGGCCGGTCCAGCGTGGACGTCCCGATCTCAGGCAAGGGTCGCGCCATGACGTTTTCTGCAGTTTTCCCAGTCGTGGGTGATGTCCGGAGAGCAGCTCGCCTGTGTTGGCTCCGCGTCGAGGTCTCCCTGAAGCAGAAGGGAGGGCGGATCGTTTGCATCAGGCTGCTATGTTCGCTGGCAGCGTGTTTTTTTCAGCGTCGAGTCGCCAGCGTGGCCGTCCAGACCAGAAGGTTGCGTTGCACAAAGCGTGTGCATTCTTGGGGTCACCAGTGAAGCGGCATGAAATAATAAGCAGCGATGCTGAGGTTTTAAGTAGAGTTTATTAAATCATACCGCCATCACGAGCGGCGCCGGGAGCGAGCCCAGCAGCTCTCTGAGGAGGAGACACAAAGTGCGTGTGTCCAGCAGCAGTTGAAGAGAGAGTGAATGAGAGAGTGAGCATGGGTTACAGTGCAGTATATATACCCAACTACAACAATACATAAAAGAGCATTCCCCCAGCAGTTGGTATGATCAAAGAGATAACAGAACAGGCATGAGACATTTGCATTTGAGAGACATATTGATCTCGGTCCCTAGGTCACAGTAAGGACAGGACGCATGAACACAATGCATGAAAGGCAACATTAACATCACAGAAGTGAGCCAGAAGAAGCGGGGCTGCCTGTAGACATTAATACACATTTCACTATTCTGTTAATTGCTCTAGCTGAGCGCTGTGTCTGTCCAGTCTGTTTGTGGGGGTTTACACCAAACCGCCACACCTATACCCTATGAAATTGTGCGCACCCTCCCACCTCCATCACAGCAAACAGTCACGTTAATACAGTATTTGTTAGTGTGGAGAGATCATGTGGTTCATTGTCACATTTCTATTTTAACAAGTTTTTTTTGTTTGTTTGTTTTTTTAAAGACTTATTTGTTTCTAATATTATGTCTGTTTCATGAAATGTTTTACCACTTGCTGAATCTGCATCTCCTTTAATGTTTGTTACCTTGTAGGAGGGGGGCTGGATGTGCAGATTGACTAAAAATATCGTTATTCCCTCCTGTAAATGGCCAGTTTTTCCTTGTAGCTCTGGCGCTGGGTTTCCTGCTGCTGGCCCGTGGATTTTGAGAGTCTCTGTGTGGACCACGTTTGAGCCTTGATTCTTTCGATCGGGTCTGCTGCGGGTTTATACACCGTTACCGGGAGCCCTCTTCTCGCCATATCTGTGGTTGCTTCTTCCGCCAAGTTGTAGAGACACGTCTCATCCCCGTAGAAAACCCGCAGCTTCGCCGGAAATGGTGTCTGGAAGCGCAGTTTTTTCTCTTGTAATACCTTTTTAGCGTTGTTGTATTCCCGACGCTTTTTAAGGACCTCCGGAGCGTAATCGTGTTCCACGAAAACTTTTTCTCTCTTGGTGCATAAATCCTTTTTTCTGCCAAGCCAGTCTTACAACCTCTTCTTTTATTCTGGAGTTGGAAAACTTCACCACCACCCATCGTGGAGGCGCTTCCGCCGCCGTCCTAGGGGCTAATGTACGGTGCACCCTTTCTATCTTCAAGTCGGTGGTTTGGGGAATATCCAACTTCTCTCTCAGTAAGGATTCCACGCATGCCACCATTGTGGTGAAACCATCCTCGACTCCTTCTTTCAGACCATGAATTCTTATGTTATCTCTTCTTAGTCTTTCTTCTTGGTCGGTTAGCTTAGCCTCCAGTCTTGACTGCCTTTTGTGTAGATCCAGCACGGTATCTTCCAGCCCTTTTATTCTTTCCTCTGCTTCCAAGATTCGGTCCTCGGCCTGGTCCACTCTGCTGTTTGTCCTTTTTATTTCGTCTTTGATTTCACGAAATTCGGCCCAACACTCTAGGCGAAATCGTCTTAATTCTTTAAGTACCATTTTTAAGCTAACCTTTTTGCTAGCTTCATTCAGCTCCTCGTCTTCTGAATGGAAATCCTCTGGATCAGATTCTCCGGCCGATGCGTGTCCTGGCCTGGTAAATGTCGATTTCTTCTGTTTTCCTTTAGGCATGATGACTTTGTCTTTTGATTTTCACTCTTCCAAAAATCCGTTAAATCAGATTTTCAAGGTATAATCCTGGATCAGGTCTGGGAACTTCAGCGTTAAGCTGCTATCACCATGGTGTCCAGACCGGAAGTCTGAGCTGTAGACATTTTTATGTTAAAACTCATAACAGTATTTTTCTTTTTTTTTTTTATCAAATGGGACTTTAAATTGAGATGTAAAATTTTAAAAAAAAAGTAGATATAAGGACCTGTACTCATATAGTGCTTTTTCTAGTACCTATTTGTTAAGCACTTTGAGTGGTCTTGGCTCCCCAATTCAGGTGTCAAGTCCTGTCATTTGGAAATCAAGGTCCCAGAATCTGGAGGAAGAGTGGAGAAGCACAGAATCCAAGTTACTTGAGGTCCAGTGTGAAGTTTCCACAGTCTGTGATGATTTGGAGAGCCATGCCATCTGCTGGTGTTGGTCCAATGTGTTTTATCAAGTCCAAGGACAATGCAGTTGTTTACCAGGAAATTTTAGAGCACTTCATGCTTCCCTCTGCTGATGTTTTATGGAGATGCTGATTTCATTTTCCAGCAGGACTTTGCACCTGCCCATACTGCCACAAGTACCAAAACCTGGTTTAATGACCATGGTATCACTGTGCATGATTGCCAGCAAACTCATAGAGTTTCTCATAGAGAATCTATGGAGTATTGTCAAGAGGAAGATGAAAGACACCAGACCCAACAATGCAGACGAGCTGAAGGCCACTATCAAAGCAACGTGGGCCTCCATAACACCTCAGCAGTACCACAGGCTGATCACCTCCCTTCTACACTGCATTGATGTAGTAATTCATACAAAAGGAGCCCTGACCAAGTATTGAGTGTGGACATGGACATACTTTTCAATCAGCCAACATTTCTATTAAAAATCTATTTTTTTAAAATTAATTTTCTGTAATCTATATTTGAGAAACTGAATTTTGGGTTTTCATGAGCTATAAGCCACAACCATCAAATGAAAAAGAAATATACACTTGAAATACATATATCACTCTCTGTGTAATGAATCAACTTGTGAATATGAAATAAATCAAGTTTTTGATGACATTCTAATTTATTGAGATGCACCTGTGTGTGTGTGTGTGTGTGTGTATATATACACTCACCGGCCACTTTATTAGGTACACCATGCTAGTAACGGGTTGGACCCCCTTTTGCCTTCAGAACTGCCTCAATTCTTCGTGGCATAGATTCAACAAGGTGCTGGAAGCATTCCTCAGAGAGTTTGGTCCATATTGACATGATGGCATCACACAGTTGGCGCAGATTTGTCGGCTGCACATCCATGATGCGAATCTCCCGTTCCACCACATCCCAAAGATGCTCTATTGGATTGAGATCTGGTGACTGTGGAGGCCATTTGAGTACAGTGAACTCATTGTCATGTTCAAGAAACCAGTCTGAGATGATTCTAGCTTTATGACATGGCGCATTATCCTGCTGAAAGTAGCCATCAGAAGTTGGGTACATTGTGGTCATAAAGGGATGGACATGGTCAGCAACAATACTCAGGTAGGCTGTAGCGTTGCAACGATGCTCAATTGGTACCAAGGGGCCCAAAGAGTGCCAAGAAAATATTCCCCACACCATTACACCACCACCACCAGCCTGAACCATTGATACAAGGCAGGATGGATCCATGCTTTCATGTTGTTGACGCCAAATTCTGACCCTACCATCCGAATGTCGCAGCAGAAATCGAGACTCATCAGACCAGGCAACGTTTTTCCAATCTTCTATTGTCCAATTTCGATGAGCTTGTGCAAATTGTAGCCTCAGTTTCCTGTTCTTAGCTGAAAGGAGTGGCACCCGGCGTGGTCTTCTGCTGCTGTAGCCCATCTGCCTCAAAGTTCGACGTACTGTGCGTTCACAGATGCTGTTCTGCCTACCTTGGTTGTAACGGGTGGTTATTTGAGTCACTGTTGCCTTTCTATCAGCTCGAACCAGTCTGGCCATTCTCCTCTGACCTCTGGCATCAACAAGGCATTTCCGCCCACAGAACTGCCGCTCACTGGATATTTTTTCTTTTTCGGACCATTCTCTGTAAACCCTAGAGATGGTTGTGCGTGAAAATCCCAGTAGATCAGCAGTTTCTGAAATACTCAGACCAGCCCTTCTGGCACCAACAACCATGCCACGTTCAAAGTCACTCAAATCACCTTTCTTCCCCATACTGATGCTCGGTTTGAACTGCAGGAGATTGTCTTGACCATGTCTACATGCCTAAATGCACTGAGTTGCCGCCATGTGATTGGCTGATTAGAAATTAAGTGTTAACGAGCAGTTGGACAGGTGTACCTAATAAAGTGGCCGGTGAGTGTATATTGTGTGTGTATATATATATAGTATATATATACTGTATATATATATATACACACACACACACACATATATATTAGTGGTGTTGGACGATTAAAATTTCTAATTGCGATTAATCGGAATGTTGAGTTAATCGCGATTAATAACGCGTTAATCACGTGTTTTTCCATTCAGACACAGTGTACCTTAAGCTGGTAATTTTTCAAGTTTCTCATACTGCTTTAAATATGGGAATGGACAAATATACTTTCTTTCTTCACCTGCAGGTTTATTAAAACTCTCAACATACCCAAAATGACAAAAACTATCCAGAATATTCTCCATAAATAATATTTCTGGTGCGCACCGCGTCATTACGAGCTACAGGCACGAGAAGTGCGTAAGTCATAAATCACAACTCTTTCTTTGTTTGCTAGCGGCAAGTCCCAGGAAAAACCCCATGAGTGTCTGGTATCATTGGAAAGCTTAGAAATCATACTTTCTAAAAGTACATATGGTTTTGTGGAAGACGTAACTCCCGACTGCTCGAATGCATGTTTTCAACCTAGCCAAAATATAAACAAATCGTCTTTTTCCGGGCCGTTTTGGCGCACTTCCTACAAATTAAATATCATTTTGAAGGTCTTTCAATACAGAAATAAAAAAGCCAGAATACAGAAATATGGAAATAACACTACATCAGTTTTGAAAATGTCCTCAAACTGACTCATTTTGCCAGCATGGGTCATTTTTTTACAGCATTAGCATCTTAGCAGCGGCGCTAACGGAGCTACACTGTTGCCAACTCCTCAGTAAGGAAAGTACCTATTGGCTGTCCTAAAAGTTGACAAAAGTTGATAAATGATGTCGTCACCTAATTTGCATAATTGGTAATTTGCATGTAATTGTAATGAATGCTGTAGTAGAGAAGAATAATGTCACGGGAGAGACAAAAAGTGAGTAAAAAACACCCTAAATATGTTTAGAACAACAAATTAACTTTCTTCTGTTGATTCTTGGTTTGTTTGTTTTAATTTTTCCATTTAAATAGGCCATCACTGACAGTGAAGAAACATTTGCGTCCCACTCTGTAAAACAGGGCAGGTTTGGCGGAGGGTTTGCGCATGTGCAATTCATTTGCAATCTGGACCCGAGTGGCATGGCTCTCCTCTCCTCTCTGACTGTTGCACAGTGTTGTGTTGCTAGATATACAATAGTTTTAGGGGCTATACAATATACAGTGGGGTAAATAAGTATTTAGTCAGCAACCAATTGTGCAAGTTCTCCCACTTAAAAGATGAGAGAGGTCTCCAATTTTCATCATAGGTATACCTCAACTATGAGAGACAAAATAAGAAAAAAACTAGAAAAGCACTCGGAGAGCGCAGACCTCCGCCAAGCGCCACAATTCCCCCCATACAGTGTTTGTGTGTACGTTTTCAGATTCCTTGAGCATGTAAACATATGACTAGCAATTGGATTGACAATGGTTATTTGTTTATTTGACAGGGACAGTGCAATAAACGCACAATTAATCAATGACAATCAATGTGATAGTGATAGGATTAGTGGTAAAAGCATTGCCTCCTTGGCGGAGGTAATAAACTGAAGTGTTGCTGTTGTGTCCATCTCCTCCACTGACGGATGCAGATTGGGTAGACAGGTTGCCGTGGGTTTTATATTATATTGTAACGTGCTGCTCGACATGGCGACGTCCCACCGGGAGGTTCGAACTCACGCCTCCCGCTCCGGAGTCCCGCACTCTACCTGTGTCGCCAATAGGGTCAACCCACTTGGCAAGCCAAATAGGGTGCTCATATTGAGTTCGCTACAATATTATTGTTTTGGGGGTTGCGCTCCGCGGCAAACGACAATTTAGAAGCTTCGCCGGCAGAGAGCTCGTTTTTGCGCAGCACCTATGGCTGGCCGGTGAATTTCTGCCAAAGAATGCGTCGGCGGACAGCTGCCCGTGTGAGGTTTTGCAGTTGCACGCTGGCGGGCCCAGGCCAGCAGTGTTTTCCGCGTCCTTTTGTGTCTAAAACGTTGAAGAACGCAGAGTTTGTGTTGCAGACACGACGACCAGCGCCCTCCATTGCGCCTGCGCACATGTTGAAAATGGCTGTATGTCACAGTGTTGAATGAAAAATGCTTTAAAAAATTCCTGTATCCAGACGGTGAACCGGATCACCCCCAAAATTTAATCAGTTCTTCCTTGTACCATTTCCAACAACGCCTGAAAGTTTCATGGAAATCCGTCCAAGATTTTTTTAGTTATCTTGCTAACCAACAGACAAGACAGACAGACAGACAGACAGACAGACAAACAAAGACAAACCCCGGCAAAAACATAACCTCCTCCTGGCCTTTCGGCCTGGCGGAGGTAAAAATCCAGAAAATCACATTGAAGGATTTTTAATGAATTAACTGGTAAATTCCTTGGTAAAATAAGTATTTGGTCAATAACAAAAGTTCATCTCAATACTTTGTTATATACCCTTTGTTGGCAATGACAGAGGTCAAACGTTTTCTGTAAGTCTTCACAAGGTTTTCACACACTGTTGCTGGTATTTTGGCCCATTCCTCCATGCAGATCTCCTCTACAGCAGTGATGTTTTGGGGCTGTCGCTGGGCAACACAGACTTTCAACTCCCTCCAAAGACTTTCTATGGGGTTGAGATCTGGAGACTGGCTAGGCCACTCCAGGACCTTGAAATGCTTCTTACGAAGCCACTCCTTCGTTGCCCGGGCGGTGTGTTTGGGATCATTGTCACGCTGAAAGACCCAGCCACGTTTCATCTTCAATGCCCTTGCTGGTGGAAGGAGGTTTTCACTCAAAATCTCACGATACATGGCCCCATTCATTCTTTCCTTTACACGGATCAGTCGTCCTGGCCCCTTTGCAGAAAAACAGCCCCAAAGTATGATGTTTCCACTCCCATGCTTCACAGTAGGTATGGTGTTCTTTCTCCTCCAAACACGACAAGTTGAGTTTTTATCAAAAAGTTCTATTTTGGTTTCATCTGACTATATGACATTCTCCCAATCCTTTTCTGGATCATCCAAATGCTCTCTAGCAAACTTCAGACGGGCCTGGACATGTACTGGCTTAAGCAGGGGGACACGTCTGGCACTGCAGGATTTGAGTCCCTGGCAGCGTAGTGTGTTTCTGATGTAGCCTTTGTTACTTTGGTCCCAGCTCTCTGCAGATCATTCACTAGGTCCCCCCATGTGGTTCTGGGATTTTTGCTCACCGTTCTCGTGATAATTTTGACCTCACAGGGTGAGATCTTGCATGGAGCCCCAGATCGAGGGAGATTATCAGTGGTCTTGTATGTCTTCTATTTTCTAATAATTGCTCCCACAGTTGATTTCTTCACACCAAGCTGCTTACCTATTGCAGATTCAGTCTTCCCAGCCTGGTGCAGGTCTACAATTTTGTTTCTGGTGTCCTTTGACAGCTCTTTGGTCTTGGCCATAGTGGAGTTTGGAGTCTGACTATTTGAGGTTATGGACAGGTGTCTTTTATACTGATAACGAGTTCAAACAGGTGCCATTAATACAGGTAACGAGTGGAGGACAGAGGAGCCTCTTAAAGAAGAAGTTACAGGTCTGTGAGAGCCAGAAATCTTGCTTGTTTGTAGGTGACCAAATACTTATTTTACTGAGGAATTTACCAATTAATTCATTAAAAATCCTTCAATGTGATTTTCTGGATTTTTTTTTCTCATTTTGTCTCTCATAATTGAGGTATACCTATGATGAAAATTGGAGACCTCTCTCATCTTTTAAGTAGTAGTAGTAGTAGATTAGTTTATTTGACAGGGACAGTGCAATAAACATAGACAATTAATCAAAGACAATCAATCTGATGTGTTGCACATAGAGTGTATAGCTATTAGCTAATTTGCAACTCTTGTCCCTGGATGGGCTTTAGAAAAAAGAATCAAGATAAAAATATACACAATAACCACATACATCAATGCAGAAAAATTATAAATACACAATTATAAATATTATAAATATTATAAATACACAAATATAACAGCCTGACTCACCTTTAACATAAATATTATAAATACACAAATATAACAGCCTGACTCACATTTAACACATATAACTCACATTTGCCTATTTCAGGCCTTCCTCCCTCCGTCACTCACTATAAACAAACACATTTATTCCTTCCCTTCATTCACTCTCACTTTGCAGACAAATAATTCATACATGAGTACATTCTTGTTTATTTTTCAGCCAGTTTTTAACATTTTTAGTGAATGTTTTAAAGTCCGGAGTTAAGTGGGAGAACTTGCACAATTGGTGGCTGACTAAATACTTTTTTGCCCCACTGTACAATCAAACTTTTTAAAAAGCCAAATATACGATAGTTTTGGCATTTCCATGTGCACCCCCCGCCCAAAAAAAAAATAAATTTTGATTTACGTGAACACCCACACATCACCAGAAACTGAAGCTTACTCTTAACCGATCAGCTCATACCTGGGCTGGATGGCTGGCTCCTCCTCATTGTCTGCCACTGCCAGTCAGTCACATCAGCAGTACTCAGCTCATGTTTCTTTACTGTATGAGCACCGCAACAAACATAAAAAGTGAACACGAGTTTGGACTCGGAGGAAAAAAAGAAAAAGAGTCTGGCAGCACTGATACAGACGGTGGTAAGAAAACAAAGCAACCCTGCTGGGGTGGTCACAGCAGCTTTATCGCCCTGCCTTGGTGTTATACCATTCCGCGTACATTTAAGGGATGGCTTCAACCTGTTGCTGGGAAGAAGGCTTAAAGCACTTTGCTGCTGCTGCAGCATTCAATTGGTATCAGACATTGCAGTTCTGAAAAAACTATTAATTTATTGTAACTGCAACACTGCTGCTGCACGAGGCTACTGTGTGACTGACCGAGACTGCCTGTGATTGGCTGCTTTGGGATGGGAAGGAGACAGGAAAGCCTCACGGTACCACCCACTGCTTGTTGAGGATGATAACTGCAGAGCAATTGCGCACTTTAACATCAGTGTCCAAAACACCAGAAAAGTCTTTGATAACACCAGGAAAAGTCGTTAGATTTGTCGCTAGTCGCGCTTGACAAAAAAGGTTGTCTGGAGGGGCTGAAAAATCGCCAGATTTAACGACAAAAGCGCCAAGTTGGCAACACTGTGGAGCTACTATCACGCTCATGACGACACCCCAACGTGCTACAAAAACGGCGAGGGAGTGAATGGACAATCTGAACACAGCTTGAGAATTTTTTTAGACTGGTACTCACCAACAGTTGGACCTGTGGGGATGAAAACAGGCAAATTTCTGTCCATCTAAGCAGATGGAGATCAGCTATAACCTAGCATGTAGCTAGTAGCTACGAGCTAGCTAGCTTCCACAGAAGAACAACACAACATCCTGGCGAAGTTTTGAAGGAAGCTGTAACAATTATCCAGGTGAGAGCTCTGACAGATAACACTGTAGACTTAAACACAACAGCACTTTGGTGATATCCATGGCTGTAATCCAGCTTCGGTGGCCACAACGGCCTTGGTATGGAGAGCGGCTAGGCCAAAAAGTACTGTTTGCACTTTCTGCCGTTAACCGCGATCACAAAATTTGTCGCCGTTAATGGGGGCATCGCGTTAACGGGCGATTAATGCATGATTAATGCGCAATTAACACGCGATTAACGCGATAACAGGCGATAACGCGATAACGCCAACACCACTAATACACACACACACACACACACACACACACACACACACACACACACATATACTGTGTATATACAGTATATATACAGTATATATATATATATATATATATATATATATATATGATCTGCCTATTTATTTGAATCTACTCCAGAATCTAATGGGTTCTACTACAGTCCAAGCTCCACCCTTCCACCAAATTATATTGTTCGTAGTTTTTACATAATTCTGCTAAGAGACAAACGGCACAGAAAACACAATGTCTTTGGTGGAGGTAATAACAGAAACAGGCTGCCTTCCAACAGTGGAGTCTTAACATCAGGACAGTGTGCTCACCTAGTCTGGGCCTCAGAGAAGACATCGTTGTGGATGTGGATCATGAGGTCTCCGCCAGGTAGGTACTCCATGACAAAGCAGACATGGTCACTGGTCTGGAAGCAGCCATGGAGGTTGACCAGGAATGGATGTCTGGACGCATTGATCATCTCGAAGATTCTCTTCTCACTCATGAGGCTGCGGGAGAAAAACCCAAAAAACCTTTGACAATGAATTCAGGAAAGAATGACATCCTGCTGTTCTTACCCCCCAGCACAAGTTGTAATTTAGACATTGTATTTTGGGCTAAATCAGGTCCATCGGTCCAAGCCTTAATTTAGTCCACAAATAGACGTTGAAAATTGCATTGTTTAGTTCGTCTAATATGGACCATATGTAATCAGAAAAAAGTTGTTGAAAATTGGGCAAAAATAGTCCAATTATTGTACTGTTTAGTCCACAGGATTTGGCCCAAATTTATTCTCAAAATAGTTTTTGGCATTTGGTGATGGTGGTGGGGGTCTGTCTGTCAAAAGTCAAGTATGCTTTTACAACCACTGGGACTCTTTGTTAAAAGTGCTGTATAAAAATGCACATTTTTAACAGCTTTTTTAAAAGTTTGATATTTGGCAGAATGCTCGCTACATAATATCTGGAACAATCTGAAACTGGTGTTAGTGCTATTGTGTTATACGCTAAAAGCCACTATTTGAATAAAAGAATGTTTTACAAATTTCTCTCTATGTTGTGTCTTTTTATTGATGTTCACAGCTTGGCTCTGGGTGTTCCCAGACACCCCTGGTCTTGTCTGATCTTGAAAGCTAAGCAGGGTCTATCTTGGTTAGTACTTGGCTGGGAGACTGCATGGGAACACGAGGTACTGTGATGGACTGGTGAACTGTTTAAAACAGGGGTCACCAACTGGCAGAGTCTGGACCCCAAAACCATTTGGGAAAAAGGGGAACTGTTTTATTTTGGTGGTGGGGGGAGGGAGTGGAACTGAACTGCTGCATCGGTGACTGCCTGGACAGATTATGTCACAAGCCCTTGGGTGCTCTCTCCCTACTGGAGACTCCCGTCTCCGCTGTCCCAGGAATGTCACACTCTGCAGAGATTCTGCAGCTCTAACTGCTCCAGAGAGTATGCAGCGGGTTGCAAAATCAGGTTTGCTGCCCCCCCCCCCACCCCCGCCACACACACACGAGATCAGCAGCCAGGACATCCACCCTGGACAGACCCACTCTGTTTCAGGTCTGTACCCACAAAATGAAACACTGTTGTGAAATTGAATGTATTAACTGGGGCTATTCTTCCTCTGTTTTGCTCTTCATGAGAGACTGTTGATGCCTCGGTGCTCCACAGAAAGACTGAGGAAGTCTTTTCTTCCTGGAGCAATTACATTTTATAATAAGCATTTGGGGGGGTATTGCATCTTATTGTTATTGTGACGTTTGCAAGGTTCACACAAAGAAAATGGAGCAAGATGGTTGTGATCAACGGGCTTTATTTTACACACACCCCAACACCCACACTCTTGAGCATAGACAGGAGGGGAGGTCATTCTCCCAGACCTCTGTTTAAATCACGGTTACACACACATAATAAATCTTGCCTATGAAATACTGCTGGGTAATTATAACGCAGTTATAATTACCCAGCAGTAGAATAGCTCAGTAATAACATTTACTACACACACACAGTAACGTTTCAATTGTCAACGCATGCTGGGAAACCCCTGCCCCCCTTAACATGGCCCCGACGTTACACTGCCCCCCCCCCGGACTGGTTTCTGTCCCCAGAAAAATTAAAGTCCAATTTAAAAGTCCAATACAAACTCATCCAGGTGTTGGGGCGGTCTTCGGCGCCGGCGGCCAACACGTACAGGCCCCCTAGTGTCCATCTGGGTCTCGGTCGGGGTATCGGGCCGGGATGAAGGCTCCGGTTCGTCCACCAGCGGTGCAGATGGCCGATACGGGGCGAGACGGTCACGATGAAGGACTACAACCCGGTCCCTTTTCCTAAGCCTCACCCTGTACACCACATCTGACAGTCTCTCCAGGACCACGCATGGCCCCGACCAATGGTTCGCCAGCTTCGGTGATCGTCCTCTCTTCCTCTCAGGGCAGAAAACCCAGACTCGATCTCCCAGTGCAAAGTCCCTCCCCTGGCAGCGGGAGTCATACGCTCGCTTCTGCCGACCCCCTGCCGCTGCCAGGGCCTCTTGAGCCAGCTCGTGCACCGTGTGGAGACGTTCTTTCAAACAAAAAAAATAATCCAATCCGGGTTTTCCCTCCACCTCTGGCTCAGGGTGGGACCGAATATCAAATCCACCGGTGTGCGCAGCTCGCGTCCAAACATGAGCGCTGCAGGGGTGCACCGGGTAGATTCCTGAGCTGCCGTCCAGTACGCCCACAAAACAAAAGGCAGATGCAGGTCCCAGTCTCGCTGTCGCTGGTCCACTAGGATAGCGAGCTGGGTGGTGAGGGTCCGGTTGAATCGTTCGACCAGGCCGTCGCTCTGTGGATGCAGCGGGGTGGTTCGGGTCTTCCGGATGCCCAGCCTCTTGCAGACCTCCCCGAAGACCTCCGCCTCGAAGTTCCGACCCAGATCGCTGTGCAGCTCCTCCGGTGCGCCGAACCAACAGAACATTTTGTCCACCAGCTTTGATGCCGTCGTAGCGGCGCTTTGGTCCGGGACCGCGTACGCCTCTGGCCACTTAGTGAAATAATCCATCGCGACCAGCACGTAGCGGTTCCCCTGGTCCGTGGTCGGAAAAGGGCCCAGGATGTCCACTCCCACTCGCTCCATCGGTGCTCCCACCCGGTACTGCAGCAGGGGAGCATGGGATCACTGAGTTGATCCTTTCTGAGCTGTGCATGTGTCGCAGCAGTGAACGTGGAGCTCCACGTCCTGATGACAACCTGGCCAGTAGAACCGGGCCCGAAGGCGCTGCAGCGTCTTTGTCACTCTGAAGTGGCCCGCTCCTACCGCCCCATGAACCAGCTGGAGTACGTTGGGCCGGAGTCGACGAGGAACCAGCAGCTGCCAGATGTGCCGCTGCCCAGCTGGAGTCTGCCACTGCCGATACACCACGCCCTCGTGGCAGCGGAGGGTGCAGGGCCTTAGTCTCTGGGTCCAGCGGTGACACAACCTCCCAGGCGGGCCGCTGTCCTGCGTCCAGCCACTGCCGAACCCGCGAAATGACCGGGTCTCTGTCCTGCTCGCTCTGCAGCTGCTGCGTGCCAAGAACCTCTGTGACGTCATCGCTGGGGAGAGCTGCCTGATCATCTGAGGGGCTGCGCGTCGCTGCGTGATTCCTGCTCACAGCGGCTTGGAGAGCGGCAGCCCGTGGGGCGGTTTGGTCCCGATCTTCAGCCCGTTGGCAGTGACGACACTCCTCTGTCGCACAGGGGCGCCGGGATAGCGCGTCAGCGTTGGCATGGAGGCGGCCTGCCCGATGCACAATCTGGAAATTATAATCCTGCAGTGCCTCCAGCAATCTCGCCAACTGTCCATCCGGTTCTTTGAAGTTTAACAACCAGGTCAGGGAAGCGTGGTCCGTCCTGAGCTGGAACCTCCCCCCGTACACATACGGGCGGAAATGACGCAGTCCTTGGATGACAGCCAGCAGCTCTCTGCGAGTCACACAGTAATTTCTCTCGGCTCTGCTGAGAGTGCGGCTGAAAAAAGCGACTGCCTGCTCTCCCTGCTCTCCCTCCTGGGATAGCACCGCCCCGATGCCCTGGTTGCTGGCGTCCGTGTCCACGATGAAAGGGCAGTTCGGGTCAGGATACTGCAGGACGGGGGCTCTGATGAGCGCTGCGCGAAGCTGGGAGAAAGCAGCAGCACAGCTGTCACTCCACTGGAACGTGCGTCCTTTCTGCGTCAGCTGATGCAGCGGGCTGGCGATGGTGGCGAAGTCTTTCACAAACCTCCTATAATAGGAGGCCAATCCAAGAAAACTCCTCAGTTCTCCAACGTTCCGCGGCACTGGCCAGTCTCTCACTGTTGCCACTTTTTCTGGGTCGGTGGCGACCCCCGCTGCGCTGACGACGTGGCCCAAAAAGGTGGTCTCCCGCCGGAACAGGTGGCATTTCTTAGGGTGTAACCGTAGCCCCGCCTGCTGGATGGCTCCCAGCACCTCTCTGAGATTTGACAGGGCGCTGTCAAAATCAGCTGCATGCACCAGTAGGTCATCCAGGTAAACAACGCAGCGACTCCGTGGCACGTGAGCCAGCACTCGCTCCATCAAGCGCTCAAAGGTGGCCGGAGCGTTGCAGAGTCCAAACGGCATCACTTTAAACTGGTACAGTCCCTGCCCGATGGAGAAGGCTGTTTTCTGGCGGGCCTCGGGTGACAGCTCTACCTGCCAATAGCCGCTGCGTAGATCCAGCGAGCTGAACCAGCTGGAGCCGGCGATGTGGTCCAGTGCGTCATCGATGCGGGGCAGGGGGTAGGAATCTTTCCTGGTGGCATCGTTCAGGCGTCGGTAATCCACACAGAACCGCCACGACCCGTCCTTCTTCTTGACCAGCACCACAGGCGCCGCCCAGGGGCTGCTGGAGGGCTCAATAACATCTACCTCCAGCATTTCTCGCACTTTTTGTTCCGCCGCTGCCCGCCTTGAAAAGGGCAGCCGGCGTGGGCGGAGTCAAATCGGCCTGGTCTCACCGGTGTCGATCTCTTGCTGCATCAACCCGGTTCGGCTGCATTCCTCATCCTTCGCGGCGAAAACACCCATGTAACAGTCCAATAGCTCCCGCAGCTGGCGTCTCTGTTCCGGGTCCAGCCCGCTGCAGCTCCGCTGAAATAATTCCTCCACCGCCTGCTGCGTCTCTGCTGACACGTTGACCCCTCCCCTTGCTGTCCTTGTGTGCGTTCGTGCTCCCTCTGTCTGCGCTGGTGACGTCATCGTGTCCAGTCCTCGCGGTGGCCTGCCTGGTCCGGTCTGTCTTGGCGATCCCTCGATTGCGCAGGCGCCCATGTTCTTTCCCTGGGTTCTGCTGTGGAGCGTGATGGTCTGGTTTCCCAGCTGGAGGGACCGTCCCGCGGTGTCGATCTTGGCGTTCCAGGCTGTGAGCAGGTCTAGTCCAATAATACAGGGGTCTTGGATGTCAGCCAGCCAGAACGGGTGTCTTATGTTCTGACCGGCCACCCCCACCACCAGAACTCTCCGCCCCCTCAGTCTGGCGCGCTCACCGGTAGCCGTGGTGACGCAGTGCTTGGTGGGTTCCCACCCCCGTGGGGCCATCTTGTTCGTGCCCAGCAGCACACCGGGTCGAACCAGGGAGATTGTAGAGCCGGTGTCAATCAGGGCCCGGATCGACGTCTTCCCCAAGCTGCACTGTAGATACATCCCTGGAGAGTGTCCAATTCGGCCCACGCGTGGCGCCGGCTCCTCGAGGGAAACATCTGCGGGAGGGGGCCTGTCCCCGTTCACGCCACCTCGCTCTAGTTTAACGCTGGCGAGGGGCGTTCTCCTCCGGGGACGCGCCGCCGTGGTCTGCCGTAATTCCTCCTCTTCCTCCTCGCTCTCCACCGTGGCCTGGAAGGTTCTCTGTCTGTGCGTTGGTGCTTCAATTGTGCGATTCATCAGCGGCTCCACCCGCTCTGCTTCTGCCACTGCAGCCTCCCAGTCGCTCGCGGCGTGGATCCGTACGTGGCTCTGGAGCTGGGCCGGGCGGAGACCTTGGATGAAGCTCCGGAGGGCAAGCTTCTCTACCGCCTCCGGTGCGAAATCTGGGTAGCTGCGCCGGGTTAGCAGCCGTATGTCTGCAGCATAGGCTCCTAGGCTTTCCTGGTTGCTTCGACGGCGGCGGGTCAGCTGTTCCTGGGCGTGCTCAGCGTCCGCCGTTCTTCCAAATCGTCTCTGGAGTGCCCCTTGTAGCGCTGGCCAGCTGTAGCGCTCCTCAGGCAGGAGATCAGAGAGCGTGCAGAGAGCTCTCCCTTCCAAGGCCAGCGCGACCTGCACGGCGGTTTCCTCCGGTGACCAGCAGTTCAGCGCAGCGGCCAGCTCGACCTGGGTCAGGTAGTCATCCAACGTGGCCTCGCCGTTGAAGCGGGGAATCTTGGCCCGCTGCCGAACAGATGGGATGGCCGCCTCCTGATCGATCATCACTCTTGATCGCCGTGGGATCGCCAGCCCGTCCTGTCCTGAAAAGGGCGGAATGCGGGGCTGGTTTGCTCTGCTCTGCCCGCTCTATCTTGAAAAAGACAGAAGGCAGGGTGCGCTGGCCCCGTCAGGTCCGCCGCCGCTTCGTTTGTCCCGGCTTCCGGCTCCCGGGGGTGGTGTCTCGGTCCCATCGTCCATCATCAGCTGAGCAATGAACTGCTCCAGCTGCTGGATCTCCATTCTGATCCTGGCTTCCATTTGCTCCATCCCACTCCTGACACCAGTGTGACGTTTGCAAGGTTCACACAAAGAAAATGGAGCAAGATGGTTGTGATCAACGGGCTTTATTTTACACACACCCCAACACCCACACTCTGAGCATAGACAGGAGGGGAGGTCATTCTCCCAGACCTCCGTTTAAATCACGGTTACACACACATAATAAATCTTGCCTATGAAATACTGCTGGGTAATTATAACGCAGTTATAATTACACAGCAGTAGAATAGCTCAGTAATAACATTTACTACACACACACAGTAACGTTTCAATTGTCAAAGCATGCTGGGAAACCCCTGCCCCCCTTAACATGGCCCCGACGTTACATTATATTATTTTATGGATTTGCTCCTGTTTTTAAGTGTCATGTTGCTATGAATGTGTTGTGAATATTTGTTTTGGACTGAAGGCAATTGAATTTCCCCTATGGGATTAATAAAGTTATCTTATCCTATCCATCCATGCTGTACCAGAGTTTACTGCTGAGATTAAAAAAATGTCCAGGAATTCTGCCCTGTGGAATTATATTTTGTGTCCGTGTTTTTTTTTTTTTGTCTTACTTTGAAACAGTTTTTTCTGCACTGAAAATATTGTAGAGGTGGACTTTTTGTGAAATGTAGTTTTTTAGATACTAATCTTATTTTAAAAAAATGCAATATAATTTAGTTTGTGTTCAAATGTAAAACATTTTTAGGATTTTAGTTGTAGATTTTAATGTTCGCTTGTATTATAAAATTTTATATATTACATTTTGTTTGAAATTGAACAAAAATTTATTTAAATTTTTTTTGTTTAAAAATTACTATAGAGCTAAAAGCAGCTACTCACATGGACAAAATTGCTGGTACCCCTCTGTTAATGAAAGAAAACCCACAATGGTCACAGAAATAACTTGAATCTAACAAAAGTGGTAATAAATAAAAAGTCTATGAAAATTAACCAATGAAAATCAGACAATGCTTTTGAATTGTGGTTCAACAGAATTACTTTAAAAAAAAACAAACTCATGAAACAGGCCTGAACAAAAATGATAGTACCCTTAACTTAATATTTTGTTGCACAACCTTTTGAGGCAATCACTGCAATCAAACGATTTCTGTAACTGTCAATGAGACTTCTGCACCTCTCAGCAGGTATTTTGGTTGTTCAAATAGGTTCATTTTGTCTTCTTTTAATTATTTACCTTTTGTTCTATTAAAGACGAAAATAGAAAGGAGATGTCTTTACTTTCTTAACATGTTTCGACTGTGCACTGCAGCCTTCGTCAGAAGAGTCAGCTGATTGCTGCCAGCTGATTGCAATCAGCTGGCAGCAATCAGCTGACTCTTCTGACCCAAACCCGAACCCAGTCCATGACTCCAAGCGGGGCCCTGCATGGCCTGTAGTATCTCCGCCTGGCACTCACTCTCCCAGTGCCACTCGGTCCTGTCCCGACTGCCTGTAAATCTGCTGCAGACCCTGTCGATGTTGGCCCCGTGTTCACCGACCTGCCACGGCCGTGGTCCGGGAACACCTGTGACCATCTTTTGGGCACCGCTCGCCGCCACAGGCTCTCCCCCATGCTGCCCGGTACCCTCGTCCAGGGCAACTCGGACACTGGCACCGGGGCCCTTCCACGGTGACCCTGAGTGCGACAAGGCCTGTCCACGTTCCAGAGTGCCCAACAATTGTTCCTCCTACACAGCATCGTCCCGAACTCTCGGAACCGGTAGGTCCCACAGTCTGCAGCCCGACCACTCTTCCCAGCACTGCTCCTGATGGAACCCCCGAGGCCATAAAATAGGTTGCAGGCCATAATGTTTGTGCCGCAGGCTGTCACAACGAACTCCACAATGGCCATCTCCGCCGACTTCTACCGAGCCATCAGTCTGACGGTACCCATCGTGGCCAATCATCCTCCTCCATAGCCGCAAAGCGGCACTGAGTCACCTCCAATCCTGTAGTGGGGAAAACATTGTCTAACTGTAGCCCAGTTCAGCAGCGAACCCTCCACCCCTGTGTCGATCAGCATCAGTACCGGTACTCCGTCCAACTCTACCATGCAATGTGTGCGCCCACTGGTACTCGGGGACACAGTATGAATCACCATCGGGGTGGGAGAAATCAAGCTCTTGCGTGGGCTATCTTTTTGTGCTGACTGGCACACCTTCACAAAATGATGCAGACGGCCACATTTGCCGCAGCACTTTCCTCTTGCCACACACTCTCTGGCCTTGTAGTGGTGTTTTGTGGACCTGCAGCCCATACACCTGGGCTTCCCCAGGGCAGACCTCATCCGTACAGCGTTGGCCCTCTCACCGTCATCCTTGACACTCCCATCACTGTCCGGGTCCACCACCTGTGTGGTCATGGAGGATCCCAACTCTTGTGGTGACAGACGCTCATGTAACTCCCAAGTCACCTTATTCGCTGCCTCCAGCTGGAGAGCCAACTCGACGGCCCTGGCCAGTGTCAACTCACCCAGAAATGTGAGCAGCCCAGACCAGACCGCAGCACAGTTGGCACGCTCCGCTAACTGGTTGCAAACCATTTCTTCCTCCAACAGTCCAAACCGACACTTGGCGGCTAGCTGTCTCAAGTCCGATACAAACCACCGGACTGGCTCGCCAACCCGTTGGCAGCACTCTCGGAATTCAATCCTCCGGATGATGATGTTGTCCGGCGCCATGAAATGGTGCGCCATCAGCTCGACCACTTCTTCACAATTGTCTGCGTCACCAAGCATGCCCAAAATCCTCTGGCCCTCCATTCCCAGGTTGTGCACAAGCAACGCATGCGCCCTCAGCTTCTCCATCCTTCCATGGTCCAACGCCACTATATACGTTTTAAAGGCTTTTTACCACCCAGGCCATGGCACAGGCGGCTCACCCAGGAGCTCCAAGAACAGCCGAATTGGTGCTCCACCCACTTCCATGGCTTTTATTCTCGTCGTCAAATGTTATGCCTGAAGTTGGAATCAAGGAGGAGACCAGCAGTGGAGCTGAACACACGTTTATTAATATGCAGGGCGCAGTGCACCTAACAACACATACACCTGCTGGTAGAGGTAAAGGCGGAAGAGAACGCCCCTCTACCTGCAGGTTGGCGGAACCGGAACATGAAGCCACCACCCCGTGCCACACAAATAAGAGCTCCAATAATAATAATAATAATAATAATAATAATAATAATAATAATATATAAACAATAAATAACTATACTACAGGTTACTCTGATTATTTTTTTAACAAACTTAAGGCTGGTTTTGATCTTCATTTTTCAAACAAATTTAGACCATACAGAGACGTCTATATGAAGACACCTTTTCACCAACCTGAAAAGACGGCTTTTCATCTTTCACTTTTCAACCAAATCTGGACATTTTTTAGATGGTTAACAAAGCCATCTTTTCAACATTTTTTCAATCAGTTTGTGCTGGTAGGGATGGAACTATGCTGTTCATGCAGGAACACTGAAAAGACTACAAGTGGCATGGTTTAGGGCCTGTCCCAATAGCCAATCAAAGGAAACAGTGTTAGTCGGCTGCTAGCTAAGCTGCTAGCTAGGTATTTTCAGAAAGGAGGGCCAGGGAAATAGCCAAAGAGGATCTCGTCAGAAGAAATAAAGAAAAGAAAGAGCAAGAGGGAATGAACAAAAACCCAGACAAGAGTGAATATTGGTCTGGCTTACACTGATTAGTAAGAGCTAAAAGAGATAAAAGAATGCTAAACTGATGGTGACCTGGTCTTTTTGTGACTGGACTAGTAAGTCATATTTTTTGCTCACATGTAAATATGTGGACACAGGATGGTGAGACAACATTGGATGAATACAAGATCATATGGAGCGGCAAGGATCCAAGGCGTGGCCATTGCCATCCACCAATGGCATGTGACTTAAGCCACTATGTCCCTGCTTGCTGTATGCTCACTTGCAACACTCTTTTGGTTACCTTTCCATCTTCGTGGCCTACTCCCCCACGAACATCGGCAACAACCAAGCCAAGAATGTGTTCTGCACACAGCTGCACAACGAGCTACACTGTATTTCCCGCCAAGACATCACCATTTTCCTAGGGGACATGAATGCCACAGTGGGCCCCAACAGGAGCAGCTTAGAACACATCATTGGACCATTCCCATCTGATGTCACCAACGACAAAGGTGACCGCATGCTGGAGGTGTGTGTCACGCACAATCTGAAGATCCTGTGCACCTGGTTCCAGCATCATCAAATCCATCGCACCACTTGGTACTGTAACACCGATGCTACATCCAAGACCATTGACCACATCTTGGTCAGTGGGCGCTGGAGAGTTGCCACTGACTGCTGTGTTTACCGCAGCGCTGAGCTGAGACGGACCGACCATCAACTCTTCGCTGCTAGTGTCCACCTGCACCTCCACCGCAATGCCCCTCCTGGCCCTGCCCGTTGCCACTCCCCAGACAACGAAAAGCTTTACACCCCTCAGTTTACCCACCGCTACACCATCGAGGTCATGAATCATTTTGCTGCTCTTGACCACCCAGTGAGCCTTGAGGATGCCTGGGAGCAGATTACCACCACTCTCACTGCCACAAATGTCCTTGGCAATCGCTGCCAGAGGATTCAGCCATGGATCCCTGACACCTCCCTGGAGCTGGTCGAGCAATGCCGTGAAGCCAGACTCCAGGGGAAGGATGATTACCACAAGCTGAACACAGAGAGACACCGCAGCCACTTGGTTCCACCGTATCACCAACAAGGCCAACAACAGTTTACAAACGAGGAACCTCCAGTCTGCCTACTGGCCCATCAAGGAGCTGTGCCATGCCAGCAAGAAATGGCAGTCTTTGTCCCCCCTGCTAACCACCGATGGCATAAGCCTCATCACAGATCCAACAGCCAAACTCCAGTGGTGGCGGGAGCACTACAAGAGTGTCCTCTGCAAGCCCCCTCCTCCCACCTCGGACAAGCTGCAGCAGTATGCCAATGTGGGCATTGAAGACAACTAAATAAGCCTAGCCCCGCCCTCAATCAGTGAGCTGTCAGATACCATCAAGAAGCTACCCTCTGGGCAAACCCCCGGTGCTGATGGAGTTACGGCAGAGATGATAAAAGCCACCCTCACCTCTGTTTTCCCTCGGCTGGAACATCTGTGTCGTTTCATCTGGGCAGAAGAACGCGTACCAGGAGAGTGGAGGGACAGGGTCATTCTGCCCTTCTATAAGAACAAGGGTGACCGTCGGAGCACAGCCAGCTATCGTCCCATCACACTGCTCTCCATCCCCGACAAGGTAATCACCGCTGTCATCCTGAGCCGCATCTGACCCTTGCTCCTCATCAAGCGCTGCCGCCAGCAGGCCTGCTTCACCCCTTACCGGTCCACAGCAGACTATATCCTTGTCTTGAGTGTCCTGGAGGAGCAATGGAGGAAGTACTGTCAACCTCTTTATGCGGCCTATGTCAACCTCAAGCTGCCTTTGACTCCCTAGACAGAAACACCCTCTAACAGCTCCTCCATGGCATTGGAGTCCCGTCCAAGTACATCAACATTCTCCGGGACCTCTACTCCAACACCACGTGCAGGGTATGTACCGAGGGTGACATGTCAGACCCTTTTGTCACCACTTCAGGAGCCAGGCAGGGATGCATCGCCACGCCAAACCTCTTTAATGTTACGGTTGACTACTGGGTCAAGAACGCGACGGAACGCTGCCCCAGTCTTGGGCGGTGTGGTGGAGCAGTGGTTAGCACTGTGGCGGCACAGCAACTCACCCTTGGCCATGGGATCCCTGGTTCAATCCCAGCCCCTGACCAACAGTGATCTGTGTGGAGTTTGCATGTTCTCCCCGTGTCTGCGTGGGTTTACTCCGGGAGTTCTCCGGTTTCCTCCCACAGGCCAAAAACAAGCAGGTTAGGTTAATTGGAGACTCTAAAGTGGCTCTAGGTGTGAATGTGTGTGTGAATGGTAAAGGGATAGTGCCGTACCGTGGCTGCTTCATCCGTCCAGGTGGATGCCCTCAATTTCCCCTCTGGGGATCAATAAAGTATACAAAATCAAAAAAATTGAAAAAAAAAATCTCAGAGTTGACTTCGACTCCCACTTCACAGACCTGTGCTACATGGACAACATTGTGCTTGTTGCCATGCAACTAGACATAATCACCGAGGCACTGGAGCTGCTTGCAGAGGAAGCATTGCACCTGGGTCTCACCATCAGCTGGGCAAAGACAAAGATTCAGTCGCTGTCAGACTTCTTGCCACCACCACCACAAGTCATCACCATCAATAATGAGCTGGTTGAGATTGTCAACGACTTTGTCTACCTTGGATCTAAGATCACCAGCTCCTGCTCGTCAGACCCAGAGATTACTCGCCACCTGCAGCTGTCTCCCAGTGCTTTCGACCACCTCCAGAGAGTCTGGTGGAACGAGAAGATCAGCACATGGGCGCATGCGCACGCAGTGACCGGCAGTGGGTGAAAAAGTTTGGCATCTTAGTCTCTGTTTTTATGCACTTTAATGTGTTTTAATGTAATTCTCTGTGCCGTTTTTGTACTTGAATTGCTTGTGGACTATAAAACGAAGAGGTCTTTGGTTCCATCAGTATGGATTTTCTTCTTGTTATGGTACTGTGGCTCCTTTCTTACCGGCTCTTTGTCTGGGACGTCAGCGCGGTCACGTTGGTAAGAATGCAGTACTCCAGAGACGTGTTACTGCAGCTAAACATGGATAATCCAGCGTCTGTGTTTGAGTTTGTGCCGCAACTGCCGGACTTCATTTTAAGAGACTTTCATGGACACAGCAATGAAAAGAGAGACAAAAGGAGGAAACACGGAAAGCGTGGAGGCGTAAGATTAAACCTGAGGAGACGTCAGCTTAACTGCATTCCTCTTCCTTCCATTATTATGGGGAACGTACAATCCCTAAGAAATAAAGTGGATGAAATTCAAGGAAATGCCCGATATCAGAAGGATTTCAAGAACTGCTGTGTCATAGCTTACACGGAGACATGGCTTACAGATCATGATTGGGACCCAGACGTGAGTATTGACGGCTTTGGAGCCCCACTTCGCTTGGATTGGCAGGAAGAGGTAACGGGGAAACGTCAGGGAGGCGAAGTATGTTTGTATATTAATAAACAGTACTGTACATCTGTCATGGTCAGAGAGTGCATCTGTACACCAGATGTGGAGCTTCTGTCCGTATCGCTACGCCCCTTTTATCTGCCCCGCGAGTTCCCCCAACTTTTCATAACGACTGTGTACATTCACCCGAGGGCGGATGCTGCCTCCACCTCAAGCACCGTCTTTGATGTGGTACAGCGGTTGCAGTTGGTTTCCCCAGAGGCTCCAGATTTTATCCTTGGGGATTTTAACCATGTGTCTCTACAGAAGACACTTAAAAACTTTTATCAGTATGTCTCCTGCCCAACCAGGCGAGAAAAGACATTGGACCTCTGCTACGGCTCGATAGAGGGGGCCTATAAATCTCTTCCCCTTCCTCCTTTAGGATCCTCAGATCACAACTGTGTACATTTGCTGCCCACATATAAAACCGCTCTCAAAAGAGAGAAGACAAAGACCAGGGACATACACGTTTGGACAGATGATTCAGTGCTCTGCCTCCAGGAATGTTTTAACTGTACAGACTTTGAGGTGTTCACACTGTCCTGCGGGGATGATTTGGACTCTTTGGTGGACGTCACGTGCTCTTACATGGCTTTTTGCAGGGATATGATTGTCCCACGTAAACGTGTCAAAATATATCCCAACAATAAGCCATGGGTTACTAAATCAGTTAAATCCTGCTTACAGAGGAAAGCACTTGCCTTTAAACTTGGGGACAGCAGTGGCTCAGGAGGTAGAGCAGGTCGTCCAATAACCACATAGTTGGCGATTCAAATCCCACTCTCCCCAGTATCCTGTCGTTGTGTCCCTGGGCAAGACACTTCACCCCCAATTGCTCCTGGTGGGTCTGGAAGCGCCATGTTAGGCAGCATGCGGCCATCAGTGTGTGAATGGGTGGATAGCAGGATCTGTAAAGCGTTTTGGTCATCAAGAGATGAGAATAAAAGCGCTATATAAGTGAACACCATTTACCATTTTTAAACAGGGGGTTGTTTCGGAGCTGCAGGTTGCCACAAAAGAGCTGAAGTCCAAAATTTTAAGAGCAAAACGGAATTATAAATCAGAATTGGAAAGCAAGATGGCAGCAAAGAAGCTTGGTTCAGCCTGGGCTAGTATGAAAACTATTGCAGGCCTTCAGAGCACAGAGCGCAGTAATCGTGTGTTTTTAGATGGTTTTAATTCAGACACAGAGCTGGCTAATGCTCTTAATTGTTTTTATGGTTGTTTTGATTCTTTTGATTTTAGCACAGAAAACCAAGATTTGCAACAGAAACTCAAAGACAATCAGCACTTTAATATTGAGTTGCAGGATGTTAAAAGGGCGTTCTGTGCTGTAAAAAGTGAACAAAAGTCAGGGCCCTGATAATATATGTGGGTGATTGGTAAAGTCCTGTGCACATGAACTGAGTCCTGTGTTTCACTACATTTTCAGTAAGTCCTTACAGACACAACATGTGCCTAAGGTCTGGAAAGATGCTGTGGTTGTCCCTGTTCCAAAATCCAGCTGTCCTAAAACGGTAAATGACTTTAGACCAGTTGCCTTGACTTCAATTTTAATGAAAATTTTTGAAAAACTGGTCAGATGTGAGGTCCTAAAGAAACTGAGCATGCATTGGATCCTTTGCAGTTTGCCTATAGGCCTCACAGAGGAGTGGAGGATGCCACTGTCACTCTGCTTAACATGCTTTTTAAACATCTGGATTTTAATGGGACACACGCCAGGCTTTTATTTGTGGACTTTTCTTCTGCTTTTAATACAATCCAACATCATATTTTAGTTGAAAGGCTCCTGCAACAATTTGATTTGAGTAATAATCTGGTGGGTTGGATTCTGGATTTTTTAACCAACAGGACACAGAGGGTAAGGGTCAATGGTACATTGTCTGACCAAAAGTGTTCTTCTACTGGCTCTCCTCAGGGGTGTGTGCTGTCACCACTACTCTTCATCCTGTACACAAACATGTGTCAGAGCAGACATGACAACAGACACATTATAAAGTATGCTGATGATTCAGTTATTGTCAGTCTCCTTCAGGATGGTGAGAGTGGCCATGGCCCAGTAGTTGATGATTTTGTTCACTGGTGTGAGGATTCCTACCTGCAGCTGAATACGACAAAAACTAAAGATATGATTACTGACTTTAGGAGGAAAACTCCCAGGCACAAAGTCACTGTACTAAAAGGCCAGACCACTGAATATGTACAATCCTACAAATATCTTGGGACGATTATTGATAGTAATTTAAACTTTGAAGAGAACTGTGAAAGGGTGTGCAAAAAGGGTCAGCAACATTTGCATTGTTTAAGGAAACTCGCACACTTCCAAATTGACCGAACCATAATGACAATGTTTTATCGGGCTTTTATTGGATCTGTTTTTTTCTTTTCTTTAGTGTCATGGTTTGGTCAGATAAAACTGAAACAGAGGAAATCTTTAGACCAGGTAGTTAGATGGTCCAGTCGTTTGCTTGGTGAGCCACAGCTGAGCCTGACATCCCTGTACACCAGACAGGTACAGAGGATTGCTACCTCCATTTTAAATGATGACTCCCACCCTTTGCACTGCCACTTTCAGCTTCTTCACTCCAGATGGAGGTTTGTTGTCCCAAAATGTAAAACCCAGTGCTACAAAAACAGCTTTGTTCCTGCTGCTGTCAAAGAGTTGAACAAGATGTAGCAATATATTGCACATAATTTAGTTATCTATTTATCAATTTTTATTTTATATTTATTTATTTTTGTAGGGTTTTTTTAATTTGAGTTTCAAATCTTTTATTGGGTTTTAGACTTTTATTGAGTTTTTAATCTCTTTGACTTAGTTTTTAACTTTTTTTAATATGACCCCTTCTCTCTTTGCTTTTTTCTGTTATCTCTTTGTCTTATGTCCTGATTGGTGGAGCCTTGAGTACTTTTATTGTGTTTATAGTCAGCTTCAAGTGTGCCTGTGTTTGTGTTCATGTTGAATGTAATTGTGGTTTGTAAATATGTGTCTAAAAGGATGTCACCTGACTGCAAAACAAATCTACCTACGGGTACAAATAAAGTAACCTGAACCTGAACCTGAACATCCACCAAGTTGCAAATCTCCAATACCTGTGCAGTCCCCGTCCTCCTTTACGGGTCTGAGACCTGGACCCTCTCCACCACAACCACCCGCCATCTGGATACATTCAATTGGACCCGCCTCCATAACATCCTCGGCATCCAGTGGTTCCACCACATCACAAAAGATGAGGTCTACAGGAGGGCTGGCTGCCCCATCCTCATCTCCACCATCATTGGCAATGAGGCCAGGTTGGATGATGGGATTCCAGTCAAGCAGCGCTCGTCCCCCCCCCCCCCCAACCTGCAATGATAAGACCTCTGGCTGATCTCATTGCCCTACCCCAAGACCGCCATGCCTTCAGACGATTGGCTGCTATGGTCACTTAAGTGGCCAAGCAAGGACTCAATTAGTAAATACAAAGGGCCTTGTGAGTGAATGGCCAATTTCAAAATATGGGGGAAATGTTTTTGTTTTGGCAGAGGTCTTTATCTACATCACTTCCTGTTGCCACAAAAAAGAAATGGTTATATTTGTTTAAAGCAGTGATTCTCATCTGAAATGCAGTGGCACCTTATGGTGCCTTCAAATATTGTTTGGTGTACTGTGGAAAATTATCTAATTTGGTCCAAAAATTGGACATAATTTTCCATTGTTGTGTGACGGTGTGTATAGTGGCTCTTCTGTGTTCATGGTGGTACCATGAATGCAATATTTCTTCTTCTTCTTTACGAAAAATTCACCCTGTGGAGAGGTGGATTAACTTCCTCACTTTTGCAGCTGCTTTGTAGGTACCGTGGAAATCCCAACAAAACACTGTCATGGGTGAGATCACAACATTATCTGGAAGGGCACACCAGCTGGGAAAATGTCACCACCTCTTGCAGAAACTGCATCTTGTTGTTGGCTGTTTTCAGCACTAAACAAGTGCTAGATAAAACTGTCATGGAGCTCTAGTTCATCTGTCCAGCCGCCTCTGGCAGCAAGCCAGTGAGCCAGCTCTTCTGATGGGTCCAGCCCAGGCTGTAAAGGAACCATGGGAGACTCTCCAGCTGGGATGAGAGATGCTCAGTCAGTGAAAGGAAACAGAAAAGCATAGGGAGTCGACCAACTCCTGACCATAAACTGTATGCTATGGACAGAGTTGTGGTTAGTCATTAGGACTGACTCTGCTGGGAGAGGAGGAGGGGGCGATGACGGCTATCGTTCAGACGTGTGGTGACGCTACAGTTTTGTTTTGGTTATGAGCAAGCTCCACATCCAGTGGTGGATAAAAATCCTTAGTACTCTTAAATTATCTGGACCCACACACTATTGCTGAGACTGACACGGTTGATCATAATATTCTCCTCCCTTGCCTTTAACATATAGCTGGTTTTTCTGGTACTACTCTGGAATGGTTCTGGTCCTACCTCACAGATAGGACTGAGTATGTGGCCCTGGGGGATGCTAATTCACGGTTCCACACTGTCACCTGTGGGGTCCCACAAGGGTCAGTTCTTGGCTCGACTCTTTTCAACATCCACATGCTCCCCCTGGGCCGCATCAACAGCAAGTATGGTATCTCATACCACTGCTATTCTGATGACACGCAGCTCTACGTGAGGTTGGACCCGACTTCCCCCACACTCCCATCAGCTCTCACCTCCTGCCTGGAGGAGATAGAGGCATGGATGTCCAAGAACTTTCTCCATCTGAACAGCACATAAATAGAAGCCCTCCTAATTGGCACCCTGCATCAGCTCCACTCCACCCCCATTAACTGCATCTCCTTTTCTGGCCACACCATTCCCCTTTCCCCCTCTGTTACAAATCTAGGTATCAAATTTAACCCCACTTATCATTTGACGCACATGTCCATCACCTCTGTAAGACTGCATTTCTCCACCTGAGAAATGTAGCCAAACTCCACCCCTCCCTCTCCCTCCGTGATGCTGAAAAGCTGGTCCATGCCTTTGTCTCCTCCAGGCTGGATTACTGTAACACACTCCTCATCGGGATCCCTGGCAGGAGCCTTCAAAAGCTCCAACGCATTCAAAACAGCACTGCCAGGATCCTGATGAAGGTGTGGCAGCTCAGCGGTGTAGTGGTTGGCACTGTGGTAGCACAGCAAGAGGGTCAAGGGATCAATTCCACCCCTGACCATCGTGGGTTCGATCCCACCCCCTGACCAATGGTGACCCTTCTGTGTGGAGTTCGCATGTTCTCCCCGTGTCTGTGTGGGTTTACCCCTGGTACTCCGGTTTCCTCCCACAGGCCAAAAACATGCAAGTTAGATTAATTGGAGACTCTAAAGTGGCCTGAGGTGTGAATGTGTGTGTGAATGGTGAATTATTGGCGCCGTGCCGTGGCTGCCTCATTCATCCAGGTGGATGCCCTGAATTTCCCTCTGGGATTAATAAAGTATATTACAAAAAAAAAAATTACGCATATCACACCCATCCTCCGATCACTCCATTGGCTCCCCATTAACCTTTGTATTGAATACAAAATCTGTCTTCTCACCCATTCCTGCATTCACGGAGATGCACCACAATATCTAAAAAAACTCCTCACACCACAGTCCACTTCAAGGCACCACTGCTCCTCAAACACTCATTGTCTCTGTCCCCCCAGGACCAAACTACACACAGTGGGTGATTGGGCGTTCACAGCAGCTGCTCTGGAATGCCCTGCCAGACAACCTGAGGGCACCTCAGACTGCAGACTGCTTCAAAAGGCAGTTAAAGGCCTTCTTGTTTAGGAAAGCTTTTTAATGCTCTGGTGCGTCATCGTATGTTTTTATTCTTGTTCTTAATCCTATTTGTGTAGCTCTTTGAAATTTTGCCCTGAAATGTAAAGTGTATTATAAATGCAATAAATTATTATTATTATTATTATTATTACAGAAAGAAAACTTCCCGTCACCTGTCCACTTCATCCCGAGTAACAATGTCTCTTTTCTTCAAGGCTTTGATGGCATACAGTTTTCCTGACTTCTTAAACTCTGCTAACAGGACCTAAACAAGACATAAAACAAATACAGCTTAACAAAACTAAGGAACAAACCGGAGAGGAAGCCATTCATAATCAAGTGTGAAGGTTTCATTAAAAATTACCTTGCCAAAATGTCCTCGGCCTAGAACTGAAATATATTTAAAATCTTTCATCTCCATCCTTAAAAGAAGACAAAAATATGAAAAGTCCAACTCTTCTTTGATTATTTGGTATACTATAAGGTGTGTGTGTGTGTGTGTGTGTGTGTGTTTTTACTTCAGAGCAGAAACGGGCTGATCTTCATCTTCTGTATCATTTGTGAAAGACTGCAAACAGAAATGTTGGAACATCATATCACTGACTGAAAAAAAATGACAGCTCAGTGACAACACATCTGAATATCTTTGCCTTTCTGCCTGATCTAGAAGATTATGACTTGCTTCTTTGTTTAGCTATGAATTTTTCTTAGAATTAAAGTTCTTCCCCTCAGAGGATCACCACCTTAGCATGGCTAAACAAATTCAAATAAATGGAAATGGAAAGAATAACCTGAACAAAGCAGTTCAAGACGTTAGCTGCTCAATAGTTCATCTTATTTATTGTATTTTGGGCTTAAATGTTTTCAGCCAGTTCCAGTTCTGGACTGCGAGGAGGCCAGTCCATCACCCAGACTCTTCTACTACAAAGCCACGCTGTTCTGGTGAGTGCAGTGTATGGTTTAGCATCGTCTTGCTGAAATATGGAAGGTCTTCCCTGAAAAAGACGTCATCTGGATTACAGCACAAGTTGCTCTAAAACCTGTATAAACCTTTCAGCATTAATGGTGTCTTTCAAGGTGTGCATGTTACCAGCTCTAGAGGCACGAATGCACCCTCACATCATCAGAGATGCAGGCTTTTGAATTGGGCACTGATAACCAGTTGGATGGGCTCTCTCCTGTGTAGCCCAGAAAATGCAGCATCAAAAAAAAAAAAAAAAAAAAAAAAAAAATTGTCAGGCTTTGCTTCAACGAGTTGTTTTTCTGATGCATAAAACTTTTACTTTTTTTTTACTTTAAAATTTTGAACTCTACATACTACTTCCAAACAATAAAAGTTGTGCAAATTGTAAAGAAACACAAGAAATTGTATTTTTTTTTAAATAAAGATGTTATTTGAGTTAGCTGTCCTTACTATGTTCACAATCTATAATGGCTTACTGGTTTAACACACTTACTTTGCTAGAAGAATACACTGTATCATACTATATACAGTGGTGTGAAAAAGTGTTTGCCCCCTTCCTGATTTCTCATTTTTTTGTATGTTTGTCACACTAAAATGTTTCAGATCAAACAAATTTAAATATTAGACAAAGATAACACAAGTGAGATGAGATGAGATGAGATTCAACTTTATTGTCATTACACATGTATGAATACAAGGTAACGAAACGTGACTTGGCATTTGGGCACGCTCTGCAGAGCGCATCCAAGGCCGGGGCAGCCGCTAGGCGCCAGTCAAGTAAACACAAAATGCAATTTTTAAATCAAGGTGTTTATTATTAAGCTTAAAAAGAATCCAAACCTACATGGCCCTGTGTGAAAAAGTGATCCCCCCCCCATCCTGTTAAAACATACAGTAAATTAACTGTGGTTTATCACATCTTTGGAAAGCTGAGTTCAGTTTCTCGAGCCACACCCAGGCCTGATTACTGCCATACCTGTTCGCAATCAAGAAATCACTTAAATATGACCTGCCTGACAAAGTGAAGTAGACCAAAAGATCCTCAAAAGCTAGACATCATGCTGTGATCCAAAGAAATTCAGGAACAAATGAGGAACAAAGTAATTGAGATCTATCAGTCTGGAAAAGGTTATAAAGCCATTTCTAAAGCTTTGGGACTCCAGCAAACCACAGTGAGAGCCATTAGCCTCAAATGGTGAAAATATGGAACAGTATTGAACCTTCCCAGGAGTGGCTGACTGACCAAAATTACCCCAAGATCACAGCAACAACTCATCCAAGAGGTCACAAAAGACCCCACAACAACATCCACAGAACTGCAGGCCTCACTTGCCTCAGTTAAAGTCAGTGTTCATGACTCCACGAAAAGAAAGAGACTGGGCAAAAATGGCCTGCATGGCAGAGTTCCAAGACGAAAACCACTGCTGAGCAAAAAGAACATAAAGGCTCGCCTCAGTTTAGCCAGAAAGCATCTTGATGATCCCCAAGACTTTTGGGAAAATACTCTGGACTGACAAGACAAAAGTTGAACTTTCTGGAAGGTGTGTGTCCCATTACATCCAGCATAAAAGTAACACAGCATTTCAGAAAAGGAACATCATACCAACAGTAAAATATGGTGGTGGTAGTGTAATGGTCTGGGGCTGTTTTCCTGCTTCAGGGCCTGGAAGACTTGCTGTGGTAAATGGAACCATGAATTCTGCTGTCTACCAAAAACTCCTGAAGGAGAATGTCCGGCCATCTGTTCGTGATCTGCTGCAAAACCCATCTGTTGGGTTTTGCAGCAGGACAATGATCCAAAACACACCAGTAAGTCCACCTCTGAATGGCTTAAGAAAAACAAAATGAAGACTTTGGAGTGGCCTAGTCAAAGTCCTGACCTGAAGCCGATTGAGATGCTGTTGCATGACCTTAAAAAGGCGGTTCATGCTCGAAAACCCTCCAATGTGGCTGAATTACAACAATTCTGCAAAGATGAGTGGGCCAAAATTCCTCCACAGTGCTGTAAAAGACTCATTGCCAGTTATCACAAACGCTTGATTGCAGTTATTGCTGCTAAGGGTGGCCCAACCAGTTATTAGGTTTAGGGGGCAGTTACTTTTTCACACAGGGCCATGTAGGTTTGGATATTTTTCCCTTAATAATAAACACCTTCATTTAAAAACTGCATTTTGTGTTTACTTGTGTAATCTTTGTCTAATATTTAACCTCTTGCACTCCGGTGTACCGTGGACGGGCACATCTCTGCTTCCCAGAGCGCACGAGGGCGCACGAGAGGGCATCCGAGAGCGTCCAAGAGCGCCCTCGTGCGCTCTAGGACGCACGAGGGTGCTGCGTCCAAGCGCGCACTGAAAATAAAAGCTGCATTTCCGTTCTTCCACTGCAGACACAACCGCGAACAGATTAGTTCATCTGATTGACCTCTCATTCAACTAATAAGAGCCTTGAATTGGGTTTCTGAAACCTTGAAGAACCAATGACTGAAAACCTAGCAAGAAGGACCCGCCTACCAACGCTGTGAATGCAGCGAGCCAATTGAAGCACAGAAGTTCGCGAGCTGTTTTTTGTAAGGCTGGGTGAAGACAGACTGCTGCAGCAGATGAAAAAAAGGACCCGCAGGAAGAACCTGCCACAGACCCAGCAGCATGGAGACCACCCACAAGTGCTACCTGTGTGACAGGGACTGCCATTCCCGCATCGGCCTCTTCAGTCACAGGCGGTGCTTTTTTTTTTTTTTTTTTTATTCGAGCAGAATAGACGTTTAGGATTCTTTTCCATGGTCATCATAGACTGACGGAGGCCGACGACGAAGGTTGTAAATCATTCGCCAAAACTGCAATCATGGAAGCGCAAAACTGCAATAATGGAATTATGTTTTGACCGGGTTTTTGGAATTATGTTTTGACCAGAACCACGAGTCCGTAACAAAGGACCAGCGTTGTGTTCGTCTGACAATGAGGAAGAGAAGTTCGCCAGGACACTGCTGCTGTGAAGAGGTAAGGTGTTATAAGCTAAATTATTCTTTATCCCTGAAAATTGTAATCAAAAATGACTTTTGACCGATCGGTAAATTACAACTGTGCGGCGCACGAAGTCTGAAGTTCGTGCGCCGCGGCACACGGGTCGTGCACCGCGTCCGGACCGTGAAGGCCCCCTCCCCCGCTACTCTTCTGTAGCGGGGGGTGGGGGGGAGCCGCTGTGACTGCGCCGCGGTCGCCACATGACTATTCCGTCATGTAGCGATGGCCGATGTCCGTCCTCTGTAGCGAGGGGGGGGGGGGGGACAACCCATCATTCATTAGAGCCCAAGATGAAGCTTCTACATTGAATCATTCAAAAGTTACAGACATTTTTCCAAACTGTGCCATTTGGCACAATTTGGCACAGTTCCAAAACGCCTGGGAACTACCTGAGGAAAAAGCTGTGTAATATATTCATTTTTTGTGGTATTGTTATAAAATTTTGACCTCAGCTGGATAACACTTGGTTCTACATTTCTGTTGCATTTTCCAGCCCGGATCTGAAGCTCTGTGTTATTTGCAAGCATCTGTATCCAAAAAAACACCCAGGCCAAATTTAGTTTCTTCAAGGTCAGTATGTTTAGATGACTGTAACTCAGTGGCCGGAGCACTTAGAGAGATTATGACTCTTTTGCCAAAAAATTCAAAGTGTTTTCTTTTAAATGAGACCAACCCCATGAAGATGCTGCAAAGGGTTGAAGAACAGCTTTCGATTTACTTTGGGCACATTATTTTTTGGCGTTTTTAGGGAAATTGACCGGAGTGCAAGGGGTTAAATTTGTTTGATGATCTGAAACATTTAAGTGTGACAAACATACAAAAAAAGAGAAATAACACTTTTTCACATCATTGTACAAATAAACTTGCCTTGCCTTGAAGCCAAATGAGTGAAGTGAGGCCAGTAACGTCCGCAAGTGGGTATGTAGCCTATAACTGAAAACAGTTGTAACAAAAACTGTAAAATGCTTTAAAATATAATCATCCCACTAATTTTTTTTTTTTTTTTGCATATTATGGTGTATTAGGCTACAATGTGTCATTTTACAACATTTTGGGTTGGTGGTTTGCTGTGGGATTTTTTTCAATATAAGAAGAGTGCTGTGGCTCAAAAAAGGTTGAAAAACACCAAACTACACAGCAGCATGGGTTTTTTTCCCTTAAACAGGCTGAATGGCTGAAAGCACCTGTGATACTAATTCAGATTGCATGTTTCCAGAGATTGCTGCAAAAGATGGTGACTCAAAATCCATATCCATGCCATCTTACTTTAATTATACAAAATATTCACCTGAATCAATAATCAAAAGCAAAGTCTGATTTGTGTTAAATATGATATAAACAATAAAATATGCCATTAAACTTTCATCAGTTTCAAGTTGTTTCAGAGATTATTTTGTTTTAGTGGAAGGGTACCAACAAATCTGTCCACATCCGTATTTTTTTAATTAATGTGTTGAGGGTTTTTTGTGTGTAAAGCATTTGAATTACGCTGTATTTACTACAAATAAACTCCCTTTGCCTGTGAGGGTGATAACAAATGATTTCATTCATGGAGCCTAGCGTGACCTCTTGTGTGCATTAATATTTTATCAGTTACCAGTTTTCGTTGTGATGCAGGTGGAGTGGATGCTGTGCATGCTGCCATGATGATGGTGGTAGCGTCGTCTCCCTGGCCGATCATGGTAGGAGGCAGTTGATCCTCGGTGATGCTCAGCCTGATCACCGGAGTTTCACTGCAGACCAGGGGATGGAGATTTATTCAGATCATTTACTTAACCTCTGAAGTACTCACTGGAAAATTTCTAGTGAGGATTTCACAGTCAAGACAAAAAATATGGTAGGCGGTACCTACATCAGGACCCGAGGCTGCTGGCTGGAGGCTGCTGCTCTCATGACCAGCTCCCCCACCGTCCTCTGGGGTGCCCCACACTGCTCCGCTCTCGCCGGCAACGTAGGGTTGCTGCCTTGTGATGGGGCGTCCCCCTGCTGGCCATGGGAGCGGAGCAGCGTCCAGCAGAGCGAGACACTGCCCTTTGAGATTTTGTGGCTCAGCAAGCTTCACCTTGGCTCGACCAGCAGTCTCAGGTCCCGGGCCAGGTTGGTTGCGGCGATCAGGGGGCCACCCGGCACATGGTGCTAGCGATTTGTTGTGAAATTACAGCAAAATTATTGGGAGATGGGCTGGAGTGACGTGAGATACACCATCGACTGTAGATCAGTGAACCAGTGCCACATATCCGAGCTAGACGGAGGGTAAAAGCTAAAGGCTAGAAGCTAGTCAGCTAATGGCTAACTAACTCCTTAAGAGGGAGGGCGGAGTTAAATAGGTGAAGGATGTTTCTTAAGCGCAGAGATTAAATCACACGCTACCAGTGTGGAGGAACAAAATAAGTTCAGGCGTGACATGGCGAGCTGAAAGGTTTAAGAGTTTTTATTCCTCCATCATCGTGAGACACACAGTAGCGCTGTGCGCTGTGCTGTGTGTGTGCTGTTGTGAGTGCGCTCCTGTGTGGGTGCGAAGGATGTAGGCAATCCCCGGTCTCTGGAATCCACAGTGCGGTGAGAGGGAGAGATAGTCCATTTCACGTTAGGTCACCAATGTAGAGGGTGCAAAGGAAAGGATGTGGAGGCGAGGCACGAGCATAGGTCGGCACAGATTCTTTATTTACCCTCTAACATGAATACAGCCTGTTGACCCCAGCGTTGCCACTGGGGCCCTCTTGGATGGTCTTGAGAATAGAGCGTAGAGATTAAATCCACTTCAGTTCACCTACCAGCATGGCATTGGGGTGGAGGATGCGGTGATCTTCCTCCTTCACCGTTCTCTGTCCCACCTGGAGAAGCCCGGGAATGCGGTGAGGATCATGTTCTTTTGACTTCTCCAGTGCTTTCAACACCATCCAACCGATGATCCTGAAGGACAAGCTGCTGTGTGCAGGGGTGGACCGACACCTGTCATCATGGATCCTGGACTACCTCACTAACCGGCCACAATTTGTGAGAACCCGGGATTTTGTGTCCGACACGATCATCGGCAGCACAGGGGCCCCCCAGGGAACGGTTCTGGCTCCCTTCCTGTTCACCCTTTATACTGCGGACTTCTCACACAACACAACACACTGCCATCTACAGAAGTTCTCTGACGACTCTGCCATCGTCAGCCTCATCTCCAACGGAGATGAAGCTGAGTACAGAGGACTTATCCAGGACTTCGTGGACTGGTGCCATCGGAACTGCCTCCAGATCAACGTGAGGAAAACTAAGGAGCTGGTGGTGGACTGCCGCAGGCAAGGACAACCCCTCACAGCACCAGTAAACATCCAGGGAACAGACATCGAGATGGTGACATCCTACAAGTACGTGGGTGTTCATCTGAACAACAAACTAGACTGGTCACACAATACCGACACACTCTACAAGAAGGGACAGCACAGGCTGTTCCTGCTAAGGAGACTCAGGTCTTTTGGTGTACAAGGGGCGCTGCTGAAGACATTCTACGACACGGTGGTGGCATCAGCCATCACTTTTGGAGTGGTCTGCTGGGGCAACGGCATTACAGCAGCCGATAGGAAGAGACTGAACAAAATAATCAAGAAAGCTAGCTCTGTCCTGGGGCAACGGCTTGACCCAGTGGAGGAGATAGGAGAGAGAAGGATGGTGGCTAAACTGTCATCTCTGCTGGAGTCCGAGTCCCACCCTATGCAGGACATACTGAACGCACTGAGGAGCTCATTTAGCAGTAGACTACATCATCCTAGGTGCGCGACCGAGAGGTTTCGCAGGTCCTTCCTACCTACGGCTGTCAGACTGTATAACCTAAGCAGGGCTGCTCGCAGAGATAGCAAAAAAACGTGATGACCTAATAGTATTGAATGCAAAAAACGCAACAGACTTACACAAATGGTCCCTTCCAGTATACAACTAGGACAATATCAGTCGCTATGGAGAGTGACAATATGTATGGGTACATATTCATACCATGTAGGGTAACTAAATAGACGGTTATGCTGTTTATTCCATCTAGCTACAATGCTCCACACTGTGTATATATATTTATATATTTATGTGTACATATGTATATTCACTGCTCTTATTTTCTTATCTTCTAAATTATTGCTCTGAGTGTTGCTATCCCTGTGCTGTTGCAATCCTGGAATTTCCCCATTGTGGGACTAATAAAGGCTTATCTTATCTCATCTTATCTTAAAGTGATAGGCTTTAAATCAGAGCGTTTTAAGAAAGCCAGGAAAAATACAAAACAAATTTGCTTCAAACCTCATTAAGACGTGTGAGCTGTTAAAATGTGGTAAAAGTGCAGTCAATAACCCGATTAATGAATCTGTAGTAAACATATTGATGCTTCAGAAAATTTCAGTTTTGCAGGAGTATCATGCAAGAACACACTAGCATAATATCAGCTGAAGTTCTGACAGATCACTGACCTTGGCAGTGAAGGGTTGCTCTGAGGCTCCTTTTCAGCTGGATGTGGGATGTTGTTGGCCACCAGGTCAGAAGTCATAGAGAAAGAAGAGCTGAAGGTTGTAAAGGAGCTGTAGCGCGGCAGGATGTTCATCATCAGGTGACCCCACGTGGCAAAGTTCATGTTCATCTGGGCCGCTCTGAGAAAGTTCTTCCCTTGAGGGTTCAAAGGCATAAGCAAATAAAGTCAAGTATCCAAATACAACTGAGGCATAAGGAGAAATGAAATCTGTCGAGTCTGCAGCTCGTTCATTGGCACCTCTCTCCTTAGTGAAGATGCATCTCTGACGTCTCAGTTTAGGCTGCCGCTCCACCACAGTGTCAAGGAAGCGCAGCTGTAAAACACAAAATGGGGCACTTTTTACTTTTAGAGGTTTTTTTTCACCATTAGGGTTCCAAGCAGCACAGCACAAACCAGTTGTTTTTGTTACAGTTCTTATTACCTCCACCAAGGAGGTTATGCTTTTGCTGGCGTTTGTCTTTTTGTTGTTACCTCTCCCAAGGAGGTAATGTTTTCATCCATGTTGGTTTGTTTGTTTGTCTGTTAGCGGGATTATGCAAAAACTCCTGGACAGATTTTGATTAAATTTTCACCAAAGGTGGCCCTTGGACTAGAAAGGAATCCATTAGATTTTGGTGATGATCTGAGAGTACATACCTCCGCCAAGGCTCTTGTTTGTATTTGTGCAGCAGGATTACACAAAAACTACTGGATGGATTTTGATGAAATTTTCACCAGACGTGGTCCTTGGGCTTCAGAGAAATCCATTACATTTTGGCGATGATCCAAGAATGCATACCTCCACCAAGGCTCTATCTTCTCACAATGTGTTAGCAAGGTTACTCAAAAACTACTAGACAGAGTGTGATGAAATTTTCACTTTCAATTTTCACAGATAAACCCATTACATTTTGGAGGTCATCCATGAGTGCATATCTCCACCAAGGCTCTATCTTGCAATGTACGGCGGATGCAGGCAGGGAGGTACAGACAGATGGAGGCACAAAGAGAGGGGGGGTAGAAGCCTTGGTGGAGATATGTGCTCTGAGTGCTTTTCTAGTTCTTATTATTTTTCCTCCACTAAAAGTACATGGCCAGCAAAAAGGTGCAGAAACATGAAATTTTACAGTCCGGTCATTAATACTCCCCACTACTTAAGGGAGTATCTCAGTGGGCTATGACAGCTGGAGAATGGCAAGTGAGTTTCCAAAATGTCTCCAAACGTTCACGGGAGTTCACAATTTCCTTTCATGAGTCGCAGGGCCTTGCTCTCATGTTGTAGGAACTTTGAACATGTTCAAAAACTTTGTGCCTCAAATTTTCTTGCCAAATAGTCAGAGAGTCATCATGGGTGTCTTGAACCCTTCTCAATTTACAAACCCCCATTCCAATGAAGTTGGGATGTTGTGTAAAATGTAAATAAAAACAGAATACAATAATTTGCAAATCCTTTTTCCTTTTCAAGCTATAATCAGTTGAACACAATACAAAGACAAGATATTTAATGTTCAAACTGAAAAACGTTATTGTTGTGTAGGGATTTATTGTGAAGTGCAGTGTGATGACGCCGGCTTCCTGTTGCATCATCACACCGCCCTATATTAGGGAGCAGCCGCCAGGAGAACTTGCTCTTGGGCTGGATGACTCCGCTGGGTGCAGTCTGTACTGTGTTCCTAAATTCCCTATTAAACACACGTTCAGTGATACGTCTCTGTCGGCCTCATTCTTCACCAGATTTGTGGATATAACATTTGCCGACTGAGGATTAATGTATGGAGGCATGCGTCACACCGTGACGCACACTTTTTTTTGTCTTATGTCCTGATTGGTGGAGCCTTGAGTACTTTTATCGTGTTTACAGTCAGCTTCATGTGTGCCTGTGTTTGTGTTCATGTTGAATGTAATTGTGGTTTGTAAATATGTGTCTAAAAGGATGTCACCTGACTGCAAAACAAATCTACCTATGGGTACAAATAAAGTAACCTGAACCTGAACACCACTCCGTCCCGTCCTTGAGCTCACGGGCGAGCCACTGCTGCCGTGGCCTTGTTGGTTCCTTCCTTGAAGGCCTTGCAAACGTACATCACGGCGCTGGACCTTGGGAAGCTCGATAAGGTGAGAGCACATGGGCTCCTTGTCCACTACCTGGGTACTGAAGGCCAGAGAGTCCTGCGGACGCTCGGCGCGTCAAACTTGTTCGAGGATGTCGTGGAGCTGCTGGCTAACCATTTCACCACCCCAGACAGCGTGACTGTTCGGAGAATTCGTTTTCACCAGAGACGCCAACGTGTCAGTGAGCCTATCCACCAGTATGCCACTGATTTGAAGCAGCTAGCTATCGAGTTGTTTTAGGCCACTGGAAGATGAAATGGTGCGTGACCAATTGGCTGAGCACACGTGCAATGCTGGACTGCGTGCTAGGCTATGGACAGCACCTAATGACTTGATTTTACTAGCTAGGGCTGTTGAACTAGCTCTCCAGTTGGAGGCCGCAGATAAGCTAGCTTCGGAGCTAAACTGGCACCAGTCACAGAAACCGCCAGAGCCACCCGCCTCAGCTAATGTTGCGGACCTTGATAGCGAGGATAGCTTGGATAAAGATGATTATGAAACCAATGCTGCCAGCCGAAGGTCTGCCCTGGGGAACCCCGTTTGCAGGGGTTGTGGGTCTGCAATGCACCCCCATAAAGCGAGAGAGTGCCCAGCAAGAGGGAAACAATGCAGTAGATGAAACTATGCCAGGGTGTGCTGTTTGTCTGTCCCGGAGAGCCCACGGAAGAAATCACCCCGCCCACCCCCGACAACTATCCATTCAGTGAGTCCCAATACCAACGGATATACATATTATGCAGTGGAGTTAGATGGCGTGGAGGTGCCACTGTTACTTGACACAGTGGCGGTGTGGTCGATGCTGAATTGGGCCACGGTGAAGAAGTTTTTCCCCCACCACAGGATTAGGAGTAACCCAGCACCATAGCAGGTAGCAGGCTGTGCATGCTCGGGACTATGGAGTTGACTGTTCGTTAGAAGTCTGAAGCGATGATTGACTTCACGTTCCGAGTGGGGGTCATTCATTCATTCATTGGCTCCATCGATCTCGAAAGACCATGGGGGAATTTTGTGCCTTGGGTCATCATTCAGGGAGCTGCACTGTCGGGCGTGGCTATAGAGGCCGATACGGGATCTGCAGGTCCTGCCGCAGCCGCTGCAGATAAATTCTTCACAGTGTAGTGGGGGTCTCGACAGTCTCCTCTGTCTGCGGAGTCTCTTCTCCCCCCAGCGAGTGTCTCTTCTCTCCTCTGCTGTTCGGATGACATCCTGGGTGGTGGTCCACCAGTTGGAGCGGACGGAGGCGGCTGACTCCAGGTCGGAGGGGTTGAAGCCTCCAGCCTTGAGGTCGCGCTTGCAAACATCCTTGAATCTGAGAGTTGGGCGTCCCTTTGATCTGGTTCCAGTAGCCAGCTCCCCATACAGTAAGTCTTTGGGGATGCGGCCATCCTCCATTCGGTTGACGTGGCCAAGCCATCGCAAGCGTCTCTTTGTCAGGATGGCAAACATACTGGTAACATCTGCTCTGGCCAGGACGTCGATGTTGGAGACACGGTCCTGCCAAGTGATGCGCAGTAGTCTGCGAAGGCAGCGTTGGTGGAAGGCATTCAGCCGGCGTTCCTGGCAGGAGTAGAGGGTCCATGCTTCACTGCAGTATAGGAGAGTACTCAGTACGCAGGCCATGTAGACTCTTATCTTGGTGTTGGTGGTTAGCATAGGGTTGTCCCAGACTCGCTTTGCCAGACGGGCCATCACCGTCGATGCCTTGCCGATATGGGTGTTCAGTTCGGCATCTAGGGAGAGATTGCTGGAGATGATCGACCCGAGGTAGGTGAACTTGTCCACCACCGCAAGTGTGTGGTCGCCGATGTTGATATTGGGAGCACTGCTGACATCCTGGCCCATGACCTCGGTCTTTTTAAGGCTGATGGTGAGGCCAAACTCAGAGCAGGCACGAGCAAAGCAGTTGATGAGACACTGGAGCGCTTCCACGGTGTGGGCAACAAGACCAGCATCATCAGCAAAGAGCAGCTCCCTGATTAGAACACTCCGCACCTTGGTCTTTGATCTGAGGCGTGCCATGTTGAAGAGGCCTCCGTCGCTCCTGGTGTGGAGGAAGACACCGTCTTCAGAGTCCCGGAAGGCATAGCACAGGAGCAGGGAGAAAAAGATGCCAAATAGGGTAGGAGCCAGAACATAACCCTGCTTCACACCATTCTTGATCGGGAAAGGGTCTGAGGATAATCTATCAAACTGGACAATGCCATTCATGTCCTGGTGGAACGACTTGATCATGCTCAAAAGCTTGGGGGGACATCCAATTCGTTGGAGGAGGGCAAACAGTCCATCCCTGCTGACCAAGTCAAAAGCCTTGGTCAGGTCGATGAAGGCCAAAAAGAGGGGTTGTCTCTGCTCCCGGCACTTTTCTTGCAGCTGCCTCATAGAGAAGACCATATCTATGGTTGACCTGGTTGCTCTGAATCCACACTGCGCCTCTGGATACACACGTTCGGCAAGTAGTTGTAGTCTGTTGAGGACGACACGGGCAAAGGCTTTGCCAACTATGCTTAGGAGTGAGATACCACGATAGTTGTTACAATCGCTCCGTTCCCCCTTGTTCTTGTAGAGAGTGATGATTTTGACATCACGCATATCTTGGGGCACAGCCCCTTCCTCCCAGCACTGCAGCAGGAGCTCATGGAGGTGTTTCAAGAGCGAACTCTCCTTTGCGGTTTTGACAATTTCAGGGGGGATGTTGTCACTGCCTGGAGCCTTGCCGTTTGAGATGGAGTCTATCGCCTTGCTGAGCTCCTCGATGGTGGGTGGAGCGTCAAGCTCATCCATGACTGACAGTAGAGGGGTGTTCTCAAGGGCCGTGTTCGAGATGGTGGTTACTCTCGAGTAGAGCCTTGGTAGTGCTCAGCCCATCTCTCCATTTGTTTACCGCGATCCTTAATGACATCTCCTGCAGCTGATTTAAGTGGGGCGGTCTTGATGACACTGGGACCGAAAGCCTTCTTCATGCCTTCGTACATTTTGCGCACGTTTCCGTGATCTGCAGAAAGCTGTATGTCCTGGCAGAGGTTAAGCCAGTAGTTGTTGGCACATCGCCTTGCAGTCGTTTGTGCATTGTTCCTCGCAGCGCGCAATGTAGCAAGCGTCCGCACAGAGGGCTCCTTCTTGTGGGCAATTAGGGCTGCACGTTTGGCGGCGATTGCAGGTTCCATCTCAGCGGCTCCAGCTTCAAACCAATCCGCACTCTTCCCCACCTTTTTCCCAAAGGTACCTATGGCGGTCTCAAACACAGCTTCATGGATGTGGTTCCACCTTGCAGAAGCACAGTCGGTGGGACAATCCGCCAGGGCTTCATTTATGATTTTAGCATAGCGTTCCCACAGTTCAGGTACTGTAATCATAGCTGTGTTGATGCGGGGTCGGGGTTTCTGCTTGGAGCGGTTGACACGTCTGAGGCAGAGATGTTCCTTGGTAGCGACCAGGGAATGGTCGGTGTCACAGTCAGCCCTGTGGAAACTGCGCGTGACCAGCACTCGGTTCAGCAGGGATCTCCTGGTGATGACGAAGTCCAGCTGATGCCAGTGGCGAGACCTTGGATGTCTCCAGGACACTCGGTGACAGGGCTTGGTGGGGAAGAATGTGTTGGTCAGACAGAGGTCATGAAAGGAGCAGAGTTCAAGAAGGCGTTGACCGTGCTCGTTGAGTTTGCCGATGCTGAAGCGGCCAATGCAGCGGGGCCAGGAGTCATGATCTGCCCCTATCCGTGCGTTAAAGTCACCAAGCAGAAACAGGTGCTCCTTGGCAGGGATCTGCTGGATCCTGGTTTCGAGCGCCTCGTAGAATGCATCTTTCACCTCAGTTCAAGAGCAGAGCGTCGGAGCATAGGCGCTAAGGATATTAGCTGGTCCAGAGGAGGTTATGAGACGGAGAGAGAGGACTCGTGGAGTGCCTGAAGACGGCAGTTCAATAGAGGACAGAAGGGAGTTTCGAACAGCGAATCCAACACCGTACAGGCGATGCTCGTCAGGCTCCTGTCCCTGCCAGAAAAACGTATAGTTCTTCTCCTTCAAGCTGCTGCTACCCGGGAGTCACTTCTCTTGCAGTGCTGCAATGTCAATATTGAGCCTCCTCAGCTCGCGGTCGATGATAGCAGTTTTCCTGGCGTCGTTGATTTACTGGAGGTCGTCAGAGAGGCCAGGACACATTGTTCTGACGTTCCAGGTTGCCAGACTCAGCGCTGGCGGCTTTGGTTTCTTGATATTAACTGGTGCAGTGATTACAGTCCGTGATTCAGCTTTTGGCCTACACTTCAAGCACCCTTTGAAGTAAGCGGACCGTGGCGGGCCAACACCTTACTGACTGGGGGCTGCCCAGCTAAAGGCGGGCGGTAGCTGGCCAGTGGGACACAACGATCCCTCCCACCATCGGGAGACAGCCCTAGGCGCCCGAGCTTACGCCAATTTGCTCTGGACTTTTAACCAGTAACTGCGTCTCCCCGTTTTGAGCTGCCGCAGAAGGCGGCACTGGAGTAACCTCTCCAGGGCACAGGCCAGGGCAAAGTTATGGAGAAACTGAGATACCCAGTCGACAGATCCTCCTTCTCGGCCTTGCTGGTAGTGTCCAATGGAAGGGACTAGCCGATACATTTGGTACCAACTTGGCTACAGGAGTTGCCGGGAGGTCCCGCTACGCGAAGACCAACCGCCTTTGGGGCTCCACTCCGGATTTTCTGTAGGGGTTGTCTCCCTTAGCCTTTGCCACTCCCGTGACGGCCACAAGGCAGTGGTGCTATTTACCCATAGCTGGGGGTTGTTTTGTGTGGCACCAGGGCGTGTCCACGCGCTGGTGGGCCTGCGTGCCTTACATTTGGGCCCAGCCCAAGGGGGGCACACCTCCTCCCTTAATGCGACAGGTTGTACTGGGCTACATCTTACCAGTAGAGGAGAGAGAAAACTTCCTCTCCCACCTGACTCGAGTGGGGGTATGCTTATATATATATATACTGTATATATACTGTATATATATATATATATACACATATATATAGGTGCAGCTGATGACTGCACCTGGCTCTCCCTACCAAAAGCCAGACAAGATCTTTCTGAAATAGAAACAACAGAAACAAGAGAAAGCACTTGCCTGGGCTCGAGCTCCATTGCTGTCCAGGACTCTGTCGATCCAGATGGTGATACCTTGGGCCCAGCCATCTGGAGGTCCAGCTCAGACTCTGCTGTGGCAGCCCCAGCAGCAGACATGGTGGTGGATACAGTCCCGAGACCCCCCAACGAAGTGACCCACGCAGGTGACTTGCCCTGTGTGGCGACAGGAGGTCGGCTTCCTGCTGGCGCTGGATCCTGCTTAGCTGAGGCCCGGGGATGCTCCATTGTCGGTGCAGATATCAGCTTGGTACCAGTGCCCTCCCTCCATCCAGACTGTGGCTGCGGGGCTAGGACTAGGTCCTCCAAGGCCGCAGGCTCCTTCATTGTCCAGCGGCTCAGTCCTGGGGCCGGCAGATGTTCAGGGGGAACAGGAGGAGACACGGAGAGAGCAAGTGAAGAAATAGTGTCAGCAGCAGGCAGTGAGAGCTCAGTGGGCTGCAACGCCTGAGTCTCACCACAGGGAATCAGGCAAGATTGTTCAGTAGTGAGTGAAAGAACAGAGGAATACTTGCCTGAATCTCTGGGGTGTGATGATGTCAGCTGCTGCTGGACCAGACGAAGATCTCCCTGGAATGGTGGGGGTCTTCTGGCAGGATGCCGGAGCCTGGGGATGCTGATACGTCGGCGCAGACTTCGACGCGGGTGGTCCCCTAGCCCCATGTACCGGAGCCAGAGCCCGCCTCACCAATGGCACTGGGTCCAGTGACGCCGAAGCCAGGGGACGCCTTTTTGTCAGCACAGGCTTTGGGACACAGGGAGCGCTCTTCTCCCTAGCTGGGCGAGGCTACAGGGCTGCACCAGCACCCTCTGGATTCACAGACCCCTCCGTCATCTGGCGGCTCCCTCCCAGAACCGGCGGACACCTTCTTCGGGACCAACAAGGGTCGTCTGACGGATGGACCTGACGGTGTGAGCAAGCCTTCTGCACCCGGGGACGCTTCTACGTCGGCACAAGTGAGACAGAAGGGGAATTTTTCACCCACTTAGAGAGTTTATGTTGGGATTCCAACATGGTGGTGAGGAGCACTGTGAGACCCGGGTAGCTCCAGAGGCTGGGATATGCCTCAGCTACCCGAGCTGCGTTGTCCAAATGTCCCAGAGCCTCCTCCGGAGTGTGGGAAGCACGAGCCCCAGAGACAAAACCCACAATCAGTTCTGCTGCCCCACATTCCTCCTCGATCAGTCCAAAAACACGGAAGTCCAGGGTGGCAGACATTCCAAAAGCCCTGGACTAATACAAAAAATGCGGGTAACTTAAAGGAAAAGAAAAAAGCACACTACACAGCCACTGGCTTCGGTATTGGCCGGGTCATTCTGTTATGATTGGCCCATTCACGGGGCAAACAGAAGACACCAAACGCAAGCAGTGAGTTTGTATATTTAATGAAGAACACATGTACAATAACACACACTACAGAGCAGACGAGTAACTACGATATCCCAACAGAGCTGGACATACGAAGAAAGATAAAGAAACTACGAATTCCCAGCAGAGCTGGACATATGAAGGGAAAAATAAGGAAACTACACATTTCCAGCAATGCTGGACTTACTCACCGTCTCGCCATCTCAGGACGAGGACAGATGAATAAATGACCCGGCGATTAGCAAACGGAGGAACAAGGCTTAAATAGGCAGTGAAAGTGATTACAGATCATGATCAGCTGTGAATCACATGAGTGGGGGAAGAGCTTGTGCTGACAGCTAACAGGTCGACCGCCCATGAACAAAGTGACAACCCAGAAGTCCACACTGACAGCTGCCAACCCGAGAGAGCGAGACCACACTGGCAGGCTAAGAAGCAAAGGAACAAAAGGTACAGGCAAACATACAAATAAAGGGCCAGAACTAAAATAAGGGTAAATAACACAACATAACAAAAATAATTTTTTTGTAAGTTGTCTGTGTTTTTTCAACTGATTTAAGACAATTTTGCACCGCTGAATCCGAAAATGACATCCCTTTCTCTCAATCAGGTCAGGTTTTTATGCTAAGTTGTAAACAGTTGTGCAGCAGTTGTACAGTTGTACTGTAAATTGAATAGTAGACATTGATAAAGGTAAGTACACAACTGCTACGCTCGGGCACTGCTGCCCGGCTCTTCTCCCGTGCCAGTCGAGCATCCTGGAGAACTCCAAATTTACACAAGCACTGTGTCCTGTTACTTTTTGTGGCCACGGTGCACAGTGGTCTGCCTGCTGCATGCTATTTGTGTGAGCTACTATGTGCACAACTGTTCCTTTCCTGTGTTTACTTTTTGAACTGTGTGCTGTCAATAAATGTGTGTTTGGTGTAACCCTGCGCGTAAATCCATCCATCCTTTTCTTCCTCCGTGCGCTGTGCGGGGAAGTTTATGGCAAATGGATGCTAATAACACACACCAACACACAGTTAGGCAGTTAGGACTCCTTAAGCACACCTTAATACTAAATACTAAAACTAATGAGTACTAATAACACTATGTAAGTTGTGCAAATAAGCATTGTGCAACCAGATGTGAACCTGAGATGGCATAGACCTATGTACAGTGTGCAAAAGAGCATTGTGCAACGAGCAGTGTATAATTGTAAATTACAAATTAGTACCCGGTGCTAATTTCTGTAACGGTAGTACCAGTAGACTGTGCATGATAAGTAGCAGCAGAGATGATAGGGACATCAGATGGGTGAGACTATATCTACCGTACAGGTGACCAGTGTGCAAATTTAACAGCCGGTGTGCAAGTTCCTATATGCAAAGCTGTGTTACAGAGTTTGGGGAGTTGTTATCTGTTCAGGAGTCTGATGGCAGTGGGAAAGAAGGAGTTCTTCAGTCTGGTTGTCCTGCATTTCACACTTCTGTACCTCCGGCCTGAGGGTAGAAGTGTGAACAGTCTCTGCTGGGGGTGGGTGGGGTCCCGGAGGATGGCGTCAGCTCGCCTTTGTAGTCTGCGGTGGTAGATGCTCTGCAGAGAGGGGAGTAAGTACAGTCGCTGTTGCGCTCTCTGAACCAGCTCTGTGGTGTTGTGTGTCCACTTAGGCTACGGTCGCATGCAGGTCTTGATGCTCAATTCTGATTTTTTGCTGAGATCCGATTTTTTTGTGTGGGCATTCACATTAAAATTTAAATGAGACCCCATCAGACTGGAGTATGAACGGTCTCCAGCTATGAAGTGACCCACATGTGCAGAAGAAAACACAACGTCAGACACAGCATTGTGTTTGAGGAAGTAAATATGAGCACCGAGCGATTGAGGGGACAGAACTTCTTCACCTTGATGCAGCGCAGCAAAATAAATGTTAAAAAAACATTCAAAAATGTTTATGCACAAAATAAATGAGACCACCTTCATTCCTCTACATGCCAGATGACCACTTTTTTTTATAAATGTGCCATTACTGTGCACCTGTAATGTCTATGGCTTCAGTCCCGAATCCCCCCACCCCCCCACCAGCAATTTTGAAGTTATTGTGCAGTCTGAGCTGACAAAATTACAATCCAGTGATAAAGGGAAGGAGATTGATTAAAAAGAGAGCACAAATCAGCTGTGTCTCCCATGCCTGCGGCATCCGCCACCGCAGAATTGTAGCGTCTGTCTCACGTCAATGAGGAAAAAGTCAGATGAAATGCGACATGACCGTTCAGATGGAGGTTGCTTTGGAAAATATCAGATACGATTTGGAATTAGGACCACATATGAAAGTGGCCTGGTTCTGGTGTGAAAAAATCGGATCTGTGTTGTTCAGACAGTCATTAAAAAAATCAGATATGGGTCACATTTGTGCAAAAAAATCGTAATTGGGCATTAAAACCTGCAGTGTGACCACAGCCTTAAGGTCCTCGCTGATGCGGATGCCCAGGTATTTAAAGCTGCTCACCTTCTCCGACTCAAGCTTCCGGATGAACAGCAGCCGATGGGGTCTCCTCCCCCCTTTCCTCACGTCCACTATCATCTCCTTTGTCTTGTCCGTGTTGAGGGTGAGGTTGTTGTCTTCACACCATGACACCAGGTTAGCCACCTCCCTCCTGTAGGATAATTCATCATCACCAATGATGCGTCCTATCACTGCTGTGTCATCCGCAAACTTTAGGATGATATTGTCTTTGTGGGAGGCAACACAGTCATTGGTGAAGAGGCTGTAGAGGATGGGGCTGAGAACACAACCCTGTGGGACACCTGTGTTTGTGATGATGTTGGCTGAGGTCCTGTTACCCATCCTGACAGACTGGGGCCTGCCAGTTAGAAAGTCCAGTACCCAGTCGCAGAGGGTGGGGTGCAGGTCAAGTGAAGACAGTTTGTCGGTGAGTTTGTGGGGGATGACCGTGTTGAAGACGGAGCTGTAGTCGACAAAGAGCATCCTAATGTAGGAGTCTTTATCTTCCAGGTGGGAGAGAGAATAATGGAGTGCTGCAGCGATGGCATCTGAAGTGGACCTGTTGGTCCGGTAAGCGTACTGCAGGGGTCTGTCCTGAATGAGGGGCAGCACCACTCTACCTTTTCCTTTGCCACCTCTCTCTTTGCCATGCGCCTAGCTTCCAAATACTCCTGTCTACTTTCTTCATCTCCTTGACTATCTCACTTTTTCTTTGCTAACCTCTTCTGTTGAATACCTTCCTGTACCTCCTCATTCCACCACCAAGTCTCCTTGTCTTCCTTCCTCTGTCCACTGGATACATCACATACTGTACCTTTCTACCCGTTTCCCCTAATACTTTTGCTGAACTTTCCCAGTCATTTGGTAAGTCTTCCCTACCACCCAGAGCCTGTATCAACTCTTTCCTGAACTCTTTGCAATCTTCTTCCTTCTGCATCTTCCCTCACTTAATCCTTGGCTCTGCCTTCACTTTCTTTCCCTTCTTTCCTTCCTTCCTTCCTTCCCAAAGTCATCCTACAGACTACGATCTGATGCTGTCAAGCAACATTCTCCTCTGCCACCACCTTGCAGTCTTCTATCTCTTTTAGATTTCTCCTTCTGCATAAGATGTAGTCCACCTGTGTGCACCTTCCTCCACTCTTGTAAGTCACCCTGTGTTCCTCTCTCTTCTTAAAGTATGTGTTCATCACAGCCATTTCCATCATTTTACCAAAATCCACAACCATCTGTCCTTCCACATTTCTCTCCTTAAGACCATATCTACCCAACACCTCCTCATTAACTCTGTTCCCTTCACCTAAATGTCCATTAAAGTCAGCTTCAATCACCACTCTCTCTGCCCTGGGAACACTCTCTACAACTCCATCCAACTTACTCCAGAATTCCTCTCTCTTCTACCTGACATCCAACTTGTGGAGCATACGCACTGGTAACATTCAACATCACACCTTTGGCTTCTAGCTTCAAACTCACAATTCTGTATGACTCCCTCTTTACCTCCTGAACACTCTTCACATACTCTTCCTTCAAGATTACTCCTACTCCATTTCTCTTCCCATATACACCATGGTAGAACAGTTTACATCCACCTCCAATGCTCCTAGCCTTGCTTCCCTTCCATCTAGTTTCTTGAACACACAATATATCTACCTTTCTTCTTTCCATCATATCAGCCAACTCTCTGCCTTTACCAGTCATAGTCCCAACATTTAAAGTACCTACTCTCACCTCCACACTTCTACCTTTCCTTTTCTCTCGCCTTCCTAACACATGTTCCCCCTCTCCTCCTCCTCGATCTTTGACCAACAGTAGCCCAGTTTCCACCAGCACCCTGTCGGTTAACAGCACCGGTAGCGGTTGCTGTTAAACCGGGCCTCGACCGATCCAGTATGAAAGTCTCATTAGTCATGATCCGCATGTTTGATTAGGCAAAGGTTTTACGTCGGATGCCCTTCCTGACACAACCCTCCCCATTTACCCGAGCTTGGGACTGGCACTAGCAGTGTACTGGTTTGTGCACCCCCCCACCCCCACCCCAACTGGGTTCTTAACATTGTTTTACATTAAAAAAAAAAAAAAAAATCTGTGTTTTGCTGCAAACCATACATTTTAAATTTCATAATTTTCAATCAATTTCATTGGGGGGGGGTAATTTTTTTAAATTTTATTTATCTTATTTATTTAACCTTTATTTTATCAGACAAATGCTTAAGATCAAAATGATCTTTTTTACGAGCACAACCTGACCAAGATGGCAGTATTTACAAAGGACAATAAATTACACAATACACAACTTTGATAAAACACATAAAAGCACACAGTAAGACACCATAAACTATGCTAAAGATGTCAAATGTGCAAATCATGCAGCAAAGTATTCGCACACTCCCATATCTACTGTTGAAAAGTCTGTGACATGAGTTTAAAAATCAGGAAATTTACAACTGCCCCTGTAAATTTCCAGCTTCTTTGTGGCTTTTATTTAATAAATTAACTTTGCTTATGTGATTTTCTTATAATTTTTCAATTTTTTCCCTCATATAGATATGACCTTTTTTCTAATTAATTGGTTTTCTCTATGTCCCTTAGCTATCTATGTATCTATTTATTTGCTGTGATAGGGAGCCACTGATTATAAGCAAAAGAACCTCAGGCTGCAATGTCTGGCCTACACTTAAAGTTATAATAATATATTAACATTCCTGTGAAAAATGTGTATTTGTTTGCAAAGATCAGTGAATTAATGTAGTATTCAGATAAACCACACTTCAATTATCCACTCATTACTATATTGATTATCTCCAGCTGCACCAATCATTGCACCTGTGTGTAGTCAACCTCCCTCTATAAAGAGTGGCTTGCTCCTTTCCTTCCTCATGGGACTGTGTGGACTCCTCCCAGAGCTGTCAGCAGTGCTACTTCACCTGAGTGGGCTTCCTGCTGCATGTGCCTACCATTTTCACCTTCTCCCTATGTGGGGCAGCAAGTAAGCTGAAAAATTCATCCCGCCACTATTTTACTCACCAGTCCTCTCCCAGGACTTCTTGCACCTGGTTTCTCGTAGTGATGGACAAATGAAGCTTTCTGAAGCACTGAAGCTTGTATCTGAAAAGAGTTCATTACTTGAAGCTTTTCAACACAGTCCTCTTTGGTGCCATCTGGTGGCCAAAAGTGAACTGCTTTATGGTTTCCCACTCTAGAGTTGAGAACTTCTGTTTATTATTACGTGACAATTCTGTCTGATATTGGGCTATCGTCATGATTCTTTGAACATGTTTTTTTTTTTTGGTTTAGAAATAATGGTAAACAATTTTGATGAAGAAACTTTCCTTGGTTAAACACGTGCCATGGTGTGAGCTCCCTTTGATGTTTGTAAACATAATAAAAACATATATATTAATGTACAACACAATCTTAGAATAGCTTGGGAGTATGCTTGTGCTGTAAGGTCCCTGCCTCCCACATGCTTATGTATTTAGTAGACAGGTACATTTTTATATACATTAACTTACAGGTAGTGTTTTTTTTTTTTTACCTGGGGTAGAAGTGCTTGTGAACTGGGCAGTGTAAATGCATATGAACTGATAACATGAACACATAATGCAGATATGGTTATTTATATTATTCATTTATTTATTTATTATTTATTTATATTATGGTTAACTTTTTTTGCCCATAGCACTGGTGTTACAGAGGTTCATAGTCTTGTAGCATGACAAAAACTTGTAGCACAATAACAACATCTGTTATTTCTCTAAAACTGACTGTAATGATAAGGACCTGTACTTATTTAGCACTTTTATAGTCTCAAAGACCACTCAAAGTGCTTCGCCAGTACTAACCCTCTATTCTAAGAGCCTATCAGAGACAGATACGTAGGGACCACTTAGAATCACCAATCAACCTAATGTGTGTCTTTGGATTGTGGGAAGAAACCAGGATATCTGGACTAAACCTACACAGCACAGGGAGAACATGTAAACGCCACATAGAAAGGTTCCTACATCTGCCAGCCTGGGGATTCAAATCTGGAACCTTCTAGCTGTTAGGCAACAGTGCTAACCACTGTACCACCATGCAAGTAGTGCAGCTTAATCATTAAAAAAATATAGTATTTCACTTTATAATTAAAAAGAACTTATCAAGATCTAGAAATTATTTTAAATTTACATACATTTCCACATCAGTCATCAGACCTAACCACCTAAACACACTCACCATACCATACTAACTACGGGCAAGTTTTGGCCCGTGAGCTCTATGTTTGACACCACGAGACTAGACCGTAAAAAACAGCCTCCGTCATGGAGCTTCTATGCCGCATTCCTGCTCCAGAGATCCATGCAAAATGAACCCACTGTGGGCTCAGCAAAAACGGAAGAAACTGAAAAAATTGTTTTTTATAATGTCATTAAGTGTGATGTAGTGGCAGGCACTTCCTGTTCCGCCACTGCACCGCCCTATAAATACCAGAGGGCATCCATATTGCGGCCTCTTGGACCACTGTCCTCTTCTTGGTGCCTACCGTGTGTCTGCTGTTCTACCAACCTTCAATAAAGCTGTGTTCATCCAGCCATCTGGCCTCATCCTTTATCAAGGTATTTTACCATACAAAACATCTGGCGATCGAGGCGTGTATCACACCACTTCGCCCCTTCCTCCCGGGCGAGCTGCCGGTGCCTTGGCCGACATGGTTTGAGGCTTTCCAGACCTACATCACCGCGCTCGACCTGGGTAAGCTCGACAAGTTAAGAGCACGTGTGCTACTTGTTCACAACTTGGGGATTGAGGGCCCACGTGTCCAGCGCACACTCGGAGCTTCGAACTCTTTTGAAGACGTCATTAGGCTGCTAGCAAACCACTTTCATACCCTGGATAGCGTGACTGTCTGGAGGATTCACTTTCGGCAGGGACATAAATAAGTGGGTGAGCCTATTCATCAATTTGTCACTGACTTAAGGCAGTTAGCTAGCGAGTGTCGCTTTGGGTCACTGGAAGATGAATTAGTATGAGACCAGCTTGCGGAGCACATGTGTAGCGCCGCATTGCAGGCTAGGTTACTTACGGTGCCGAATGACTTAACGTTAGCCAGGGCTGTCAAGCTAGCTCTCCAACTGGAGGCTGCAGACAAGGTAGCTTTGGAGTTAAACTAGCACCAGTCACATCGGCCACCAGAGCCTCCTGCTGCGGCAAATGTTGCGGACTTGGATAGCGAGGACGACGACACTACGGAAGCCAATACTGCCAGCCGAAGGTCTGCCCTGGGAAAACTCCTTTGCAAGGGTTGTGGGTCCGTGACGCACCGCAACAAGGCTAAGGACTGCCCGGCTAGAGGGAAGCGTTGTAGCAGATGTGGACATTTGAACCATTATGCTAGAGTGTGCCGTGTATCTGAGCCAGAGAGGCCACTCTCTGATTATACAGTTCAACATAAGTTATCTGAAATGGGTGATGGCTGAAGCCGCAGCTTATATTGCCCACCCATGTTCCATCCAAGAATTCAAAAGGAAAACAAAACAAGAGCGATTACAATTCAGAACAAAGCTAAGACAAAATGTGACAAAAAAAACTAAGCAACAACACAACGCAGGCTGGATATGACAATCCTTATGTGAGTTTATATGTCATCTTGTATATATGTTTGGAGTATTTCTTCCTTTAGATTTTGTTTAAATTGTCCAAGCGTTGTACATGATTTTAATTCAGGTCCAAAATCGTTCCATAATCTGACTCCTTGCACTGAAACACAGTGTTGCTTGGTGGTAATTCTCAGTGAAGGTTTTTGAAATATACATGTTCCTCTGAAATTATATTTTTCTCCCTTATTTGGAACAGCTTTTGGATATTTGCGGGCAGTGATAGATTCTTCACTTTAAACATTATTACTGCAGTTTTAAAGTCAACCAGATCTTTCAACTTGAGAGCTTTTAATTTAAGAAAAAGTGGGTTTGTTGGTTCCCTGTAAGCAGCTTTGTTTATTATTCTAATAGCTCTCTTCTGAAGCATAAAGACTGGATATATGTTTGTTTTATATGTATTTCCCCATACTTCAGTACAATATGTCATGTATGGGAGTATTAATGAATGATACAAGGTATATAGTGTGGGTTGATTCAGCAAATATTTCACTCTGTGTAGTATTGCAATTGATTGGGATATTTTACCTTTAATATAATTAATATGTGACTTCCAACACAGTTTATTATCAATTATTACACCAAGAAATTTAGTTTCGGATACCCTTTCAATCTCTACACCATTTACACTGAGTTTAGATACTAAGTTGTTGTGATGGTTGTTAAAAACTATAAATTTTGTCTTACTTAAATTGAGCGTTAATTTGTTTGAATCAAACCACAGTTTAAGCTTTCCCAATTCCTTTCCGAGTGTATCCAAAAGTTGTTCCAAATTGCTTCCACTGCATAATAAATTAGTGTCATTGGCAAACAATATTAAATCCATTTTTTCTGAAACTTTACATATATCATTTATATACATATTGAATAACAATGGCCCCAAAACTGAACCCTGTGGGACTCCACAAGTAACCTTCAGTAACTGTGAGTTTTTGTTACCAACACATACATACTGATATCTATTCTTTAAGTAACTGCATAACCAGGACAGTGCTACCCCCCTAATACCACAATTTTGTAGTTTCTTTAATAATAAATTATGATCCACTGTATCAAATGCTTTTTTAAGATCCAGGAATACCCCAACTGAATACTCTTTATTTTCAACGGCAGTTGATATTTTTTTCTATAAATTCCATTAGAGCAAATGCAGTTGTCCTCTTGTGTCTGAACCCATATTGCTGCTCACACAATAAATTGTTCTTCAGTATGAAGTTGTTAATTCTCTCATAGAATATTTTTTCAAGTATCTTGGAAAACTGCGGCAATAGTGAAATTGGTCTATAGTTTGAAAGTTCCCCTCTGTCACCCGTCTTGTATATATCGGAATTACTTTAGCTATTTTCATTGTATTGGGAATTTATACCTGTTTGGAGAGACAGGTTACAGATATATGTCAGTGGTTTCACTAAGCATTCAATAATAGTTTTGACTAAGAGCATGTCAATACCATCACAGTCTGTAGATGTTTTACTTTTAAACGATTTAACAATTTCAATGACCTCTCTCTCGTCTGTGTTCTTTATGAAAATGGAGTATTTTATAGCAGTGTTTTTGCTTATTGTATCACCTGTGGGTGCCGCAATGGGTATTTCTCGAGCCAAATTAGGACCAATGTTAACAAAAAAGTTATTAAATTCATCTGCAGGTGAAGCTGCATTCACACTCTGAGTCGTTTTATTATTTTTTGAAAAATTGGTTGGGTAGCTTGTATTTCTGTTTTTATTTCCAAGAATATTGTTAAGTATTGTCCATGTATTTTTAATATTGTTGTGGCGGCATGGAATAATAGGCAGCGAGCTGAGAGTTTTTGAGGGAGTTTATTAATCATTCATCCCGCCATCATAGAACTCACTCCAGCCCTGTGCAGGCGGGCTGGAGCGGGTCCTCAGGCTCTCGTGAGGAGACACAGAATGCGTGTCGTCAGAAGCAGTGGTCAGAGAGGGAGAGAGTTACAGAGCAATGCAGTTTTTATACCCCACTACAGACAATACATGAAAGGCATGTTATCATCAAAGAAACTGCAGGAAGGCATAGCAGGAAGCATGAACATTTGCATTTGAGTCATACATATCAACAGCAGGCAGGAAGAAGCTAGACAAAGAGCGGCTGCCTATTGATCTCAACACACACATCTCATTGTTCTGCTAATTGCCCCAGCTGAGCGCTCTGCTTGTCCCAGTCTGTTGTGGGGGTCACCCATAATTGTCTCTGTTTTTCTCCAGTTCTTTACTGTAATAGTCTCTTTTACTACATCTTATTATATATGTTAACTTATTTTTGTATGTTTTATACCGCTGCTCTACTTCTTTTGTCCTTGTGGCGGCATGGAATAATAGGCAGTGAACTGGGCTGTTTTTGAGGGTGTTTATTATCATACCGCCATTACGAGAACTCACTCCGGCACCGTGCATGCGCGCCGGAGCGAGCCCGGAGGCTCTCCTCAGCAGATACAGGCAATGCGTGCAGTCAGATGAGCAGTCATACATATCAACAGCGGAACTGGCAGGAAGAAGCTAGACAAAGAGCGGCTGCCTATTGGTCTCCATCATTGTTCTGCTAATTGCTCCAGCTGTGCGCTCTGCTTGTCCGTAGGCTGTGGGGGTCGCCCACAGTACTCCCCCCCAGAGGGCTCAGCAGGAAGCTGAGGCCTCGATAGTCCGGCTTTGGGAGCGAGCTGCGAGGAAAGCTCGCTGCAGGCGGCGGTGGAGGGAGGGGGGGTGGGGGTAGCAAGTGCCGGCCCGGGACGGCAAATTTGTCTGGGCCGCGCAAAGATTGCCTGTGGATCCGCGATGTTGAGGGGCTGTCCCGTTGAACGTGCAGAGGTCCACAGCAGCTGTAAGAAGAAAAATTTGTCTCTGACTCCTCTCACGGTCATGAAGAAAAAAAAAAAGGAGCTGCAGCAGTCAGGGACTTGGCGTGTCGACTTTAGGTGCGCGCGCAGTCCTAAAGCCCTTAGGGACAGCTGACGGCTGAATTCCCTTGTGCGCCGTGGCTGAGACCATTACAAAATTCTGTGAGTGAGCTGCGTGCGTGCTTCAGGTGTGAGAGCAGCCCTGAAGGTTCTGTGTGCAGCGGCGAAGGACGATGGCGGTCTGTGTGGAGCCGGTATTGTCCCGTGTGTGGTGCGCTGTCCTCGGAACCCCCCTGTGTGCGTGCGGGGTTCGGTGCATGGCAGGACCGCTGTAGAGGCGAGTCAGGGTCAGGGAGCTTGATGGAGATCAGCGTCGTCGGCGCCGATGGCCATCCCTGTTGAGCTGTTGCTGTAGTTCGGTCATGGTGCGTTCAGGTCCACGCGCTGCATTCTCTGTCGGCCCTGGAGGTCGCCGTCGTGGAGAGAGGATGAGGTGCATGCGCTCTCGTGTGGAGGAGCTGTGAGAGCGGCCGGTCCCAGTGTGGATGTGCAGATCTCAGGCGTGCAGATCTCACCATGAAGCTTTCTGCAGCTTTCCCGGTCGTGGGTGATCTCCGGAGAGTTTCGCCTGGTGGTGGCTCTGCGTCGAGGTCTCCCTGTAGCAGAAGGGAGGGCAGATCATTTGCGTCAGGCTGCTGCGTTCGCTTGTCGTCAGAAAGTCACCGCCGGGGACTGCCAGCGTGTTCTTTTCTTGGTCGGGTCACCAGTGTGGCTGTCCAGACCAGAAGGTTGCGTTGCACAAAGCGTGTGCTTTCTCGGGGTCACCAGTGTGGCGACATGGAATAATAGGCAGCGAACTGGGCTGTTTTTGAGGGTGTTTATTATCATACCGCCATCACGAGAACTCACTCCGGTGCCGTGCATGTGCGCCGGAGGGAGCCCGGAGGCTCTCCTCAGCAGATACAGGCAATGTGTGCAGTCAGATGAGCAGTCATACATATCAACAGCGGAACTGGCAGGAAGAAGCTAGACAAAGAGCGGCTGCCTATTGATCTCCGTCATTGTTCTGCTAATTGCTCCAGCTGTGTGCTCTGCTTGTCCGTAGGCTGTGGGGGTCGCCCACAGTCCTTTTCTTTAGAAAAGCTTTATATAATAAATTTTTCTTTTTACACGCCTTTTGTAATCCTTTGGTTAACCATGGTTTATCGGCAAATTTATGTTTAAGCTTTTTCTTTACTAATGGACAATTTTTTCATAAAGAGTGGTTACAATGTTTATAAATGTGTCATAGGCTTCATTTACATCTGATACAAAGACTTTTGTCCAGTCTTGCTTCAGCAGGTCGTCTTTAAAAGAACTGATTGCATTTTGTGATTTGTATCGGAACGATTTTAAAATTTTTTCTGTATTGGCCCCCGTGTGGCCATGGATAAGTGCAAAGGTTGGCAAATGGTCACTTATATCATTTATCAATAATCCACTTTCTTATCAATAATATTAACAAACAGGTTGTCAATAAGTGTAGCAGTGTGAACTGTGATTCTACTGGGATGTGTTATTGTGGGATATAGACTCATGCTGTACATAGAATTCATGAACTCTGTAATTACATTTTGTTGATATGGATTTAGTAAATCAATATTGAAATCTCCACAAATTACTACCATTTTCTTACTAGTAATATTATTGTACAGCTCGACTAATTTATCTCTGAATGTCTCAATGCAAGTTCCCGGCATTCTATATATACAACTTATTAGATTTTTTGTTTTATCTTGGTCAATCTCAACAGTAACACATTCCAAAATCCCTGGTAGTGCAAAGGACATTCCATTTGCAAGTTTACATTTATACAATTCATCAATATACAGAGCAACACCACCACCCTTTTTTTGAGATCTGTTAACATGAAACATCTGATATCCCTCTATTATCAGGGGACCCTGCTCTTCATTAAGCCAAGTTTCAGAGACTGCGATAGCTGTAAATTTTCTGTCTAGCTGTTTTAAATAGTCCTGAATCTGTGGAAAGTTTTTGTTAAGACTTCTGCTGTTGAAGTGTATTATTGATAGATTACCATCTAGTTGCACTTGACTTTTGAATTACTTTTCAGTGTAATATTCACAATGATTATGAATATTATTGAAAAAGTGGTTATCAGGATCAATATCATTCTCCATCTCTTGTAGTTTATGTTCAGCATAATGGCATATTTTCAGAGTTTGAATTTCCTCACTCTGTGTCAAATGACTTCCTCCAACTGGGGATAATTGATGTCTATTCAAGTCAGTCATAAGTTTTTTTGTTTGTTTTGTTAATTTTTTTTGCTTGTTTTTTTAAAGTACATTGACATGGTATGTCAAAAGAACTATTCTTGCCGTGTGTGTGGATATGGATTTTTATAGTCTCTTAATTTTCTTAATCAGTGTTCATCTGTATTTATTTAAGTCAGTAACATCTCTGATTATTATACTCTTTGCTTCCTCAGGTGTTCCATTTAGTTTGATCCAAACTCTACAATTTCTTGTCCATGTTGCCTGTATCTTATATTGTCTTTTCAGCATCTGTGCTTGCCGTGCTATTTCAGCATTAGTTTTTGTTAGGTGTTCATTTAGGTAAACTTCTGTTCCCCGTAGCTTTCTGGCCTGCCTCAGTATGTCATTCTTCACCCTTCTGTTCACAAAGCGCATCACAATTGATTTCTTTGTTTTATTATCTTTTCTGGGTAAAGCATGACAGGCTGAAATTGCATTTGCTTCGACCTTAATATTTCTACTATCAAGGAACTGAAGCACCTGGTTTTCCAGGGAAACTGATTCACTCAGGGGAGCATCCTCTCCTCTCAATCCTGCTGTAGCATGAGCATATGATTGATATTTAATGTCTAGTCCACTTATAATTAAATCATCCATACGAGAATATTGTTCAAGATCCTCGACGCGTCGCTCCAAGTTTGCAATTTTTTTTGTCTTTTTCCTTAATTGTTAATTTTAATTCTCGGACTTCTTCCATTAGCCCTATTATTTTAGCCTGCTGACTAACCACTTTGGTCAGTTCTTCTGACAAGAAGTTCAGAGATTTTTTGATCTCTTCCATTTCCTCCTTCTTTGGTGGCATTTTTACTGACCTGTTGATAGTAAAACAATCTCTGCTGGTGTCGCCGGTATCCGATCCGACCGACCTCGAATCCAGCTGGGCCTCAGCTAGCCCCCTCCGCTGCTAGTCCTGCTGCTTGCCGCCGCCGTAACCGAGTTCCTGTCCAGCCGGGGTACCGGAAGCTCCTCCACCGAGTCCCGCCGCCCACCGCCCACCGCCGCTGTAGCCGAGCTCCAATCCTGCTTCTGTCCAGCTGGGGTCCCGGTAGATCCTCCGCTGAGCCCCGCCACCTACCGCCGTCTGCCTCAGTAGTTCAGTAGTACCAATGGGTACACGTTCTGCACAGTGGAATTGGATGACGTGGAGGTGCCGCTGCTGCTCAACACAGGGGCAGAGGGGTTGTTGCTGAATTGGGCCACGGTGAGGATGTTTTTCCCCCACTACAGGGTAAGAGGTAACCCAGTGCCGCTTTATGGTTATGGAGGTGGCAAGCTGTGTATAGTTGGGACTTTGGAATTAACAGTTCGGTACAAGTCTGTGACGATGGTTGACTTCACGTCCCACGCGACGGCCCGAGGCGATAACATCATGGGCTATGACTTGTTCTACAGACTGGGTTTCGCTATTAAAGAAGATGCTGGGGAAGAATGGTCAGGTTGTGGCCAGTGGAACCCTCTGGTTCCGGTAGTCGATGAGGACATTGTGTGGGACGGAGAGCTAATGATCACCATGGCAGTCAAGCAGGACCAGTCTCACTCAGGTTTGGCGCAAGAGGGTCTCAGTGCTGGCGCTTGAGAAATGGTAGAGGGGGGTACCGGGCATGGCGGTGAGGCACCTGTGCCGGTGAGTGACGCCGATGTGCTAGCCCCAGATTCCTCCAGAGCTTGGCCGCAGAGAGATGGAGGATCTGCAGCTACGATGGTGACCACTACGACGGCTTCAGAAGAAGTCGGGGCCAGACCGACAAGCATGGGGGAACCGCGTGCTCAGCAGCACCATTTCAGGCCAAGCCGGGCCCCGCTGAGGGTTATGGATTTGGTTCGGGTTCAGGGTGAAGAAGGGGGGGGAGGAAATGCGATGTTGTAATTCGGCATCTTTATTGTGAAGTGTGGTGTAGTGGTGGGCACTTCCTGTTTCGCCACTGCACCTCCCTATAAATACCAGAGGGCATCCATATTGGGGCTTCTTGGACCGGTGCCCTCTGCCTGGTGCCTACCATGTGTTTGCTGTTCTACCAACCTTCAATAAAGCTGTGTTCATCCAGCCATCTGGCGTCATCCTTTATCAAGGTGTTTTGCCATAGATAACATACTGTATGACCAACAATGAAGTAAAAGAAAGAAAGAAAGAAAGAAAGAAAGAAAGAAAGAAAGAAAGAAAGAAAGAAAGAAAGAAAGAATATGAAAAAGAATGTCAGGTGCATTTTGCGGTTCTGTCCATTGTAACGGAAGACAGCATCAGCCACTGAACTAGCTATCTATCGGTGTATTCCACCACTGATCTGCGCTGAGTTTGACATGAGCGACAAAATTAAGACTTATAAAAAATGGCGGTCACTCGCCATAGTTTCTCATTACACCTGTGCTACGTCAGTTCATTCATTCTTGGCACAGAGCTACCAAACCTACCTGATTGACCAAAATCAATTCAATTCAATTCAAAATATTGCCACACGGCAGAACGTCCTCTTCCTTGCTGACTCCATGTCTCTCATGCAAAATCTCCACCAATACACACCACAAATCCTGCCAATACTTCACTCTCTTAAAACCATTAAGTCATTGGTCACATGACTCTGGCCAAACAAATCAAGCCCCAAACCAGTGTTTCTGAACACCAGTACTGTTTTTTTTGACACATGCTCCAAAGCTTCAGATTCATCCAGACCATCACTAGTTTCTCCCTATAGTGGGCTTCTGATTTTACTGTGGCGGACCACCTTTCCTACCTGGATCCACAAACTCCTCCTCCTGTAAGTCTCAAGCAAAATAAACACTACAATACTTACGCAAAGAGGCAGGGGCATCTTCACCTGCAGTTATCTGGCTTAGTCGCCAAACAAGTGCTGAAACGAAGAGAAGACTGGAGCTGCTTCATCTCACCATATTGCTCTGGACCTGTGAATGTAAGAAAAATGATATTCAAGTTCATTTACGGTTACCTAAACAATATACTCACCCATCTCCTCTGTGTCTCCTAAGGGTTGCCAGCACCAGTCTCCTCCTGTTTTGTTGTTTCAATAAAAACTCCACTTTTTGCACCTTGAAAAGTTCTCTCCTGTGTCTGCATTCTGAGTCCATTAAAATATGTCAATTAAGATATAATAAAAGATTTTATATATATATATATATAAAATTTTCAACAAACATTTCAGCGTCATAAATAACAAAACCTCTGCTGGGTGCAGGAGGTCTGTGGGAGTACCTTTGTGTAGAGGAAGCCCTGCGGCTCTAGGTTTAGGCCGTGGTTGTGGTTTGGGTTGTCCATCATCTCTTCCAGTCGCAGGAACTTTACCGCACACATTGTCCTCTGCTCCCGCCAGAACACACAGACCTCCAGCTCTCGAGACTGACAGAAGAAGGAACAAAACGTTAACATAAAATAAACTCAGAGAATTGAAATATTTAGGCTACTTTAACGTGAAAATTTGTCCACTGAGTGATATTGAATTTCAGCAGCATAAACTAAATTCTAAATAAAAAACATATGTAGACTAAAGCCTGATTTATGCACCCTCATCACAGTGACACTGTTGCCGCTGCTGTTATCAACATTTTTTTTCTTGTCTGCTGGTTTGAATACATTCTTTTGTTGCCAAGATGGGTTTCTGTCCATGTGCAGTGATACGTGTTTGTTGGTGTTTTTGTGAATGAATGAATGAATGAATGAATTTATTTATTTCGGATAATACAGTACAGGTTAAAGAAACTGTATAATATAACAACAAGGTCAAATTAGACAAAGACTCCTACTAAACAATTCCACGTGAGTTATCCGAAATGGGTGATGGCTGAAGCCGCAGCTTATATTGCCCACCCATATTCCATCCAAGAATTCAAAGAAAAAAGAGTAAACAAGACAAGAGTGATTACAATTTAGAACAAAGCTAAGACAAAGTGTGACTGAGAGAAAAAAAAAAAAAAAGAAAACTAAGCTAAGCTAAGTTAAACAGTTACTATTCAAGACAAATCTAAGACAGAATGTCACAGAGAGAAAAAAAAAAAAAAAACTAAGCTACAACACAACACAGGCTGGATATGTCAATCCTTATGTGAGTTTACATGTCGTCTTGTAAATATGTTTGGAGTATTTCTTCCTTTAGTTTTTGTTTAAATTGTCCAAGCGTTGTACATGATTTTAATTCAGGTCCAAAATCGTTCCATAATCTGACTCCTTGCACTGAAATACAGTGTTGCTTGGTGGTTGTTCTCACTGTAGGCTTTTGAAATATACATGTTCCTCTGAAGTGATATTGTTTCTCCCTTGTTTGGAACAACTTTTGGATATTTGCAGGCAGTGATAAATTCTTCACTTTGAACATTATTATTGCGGTTTTAAAGTCAACCAGATCTTTCAACTTGAGAGTTTTTTGTTTAAGAAAAAGTGGGTTTGTTGGTTCCCTGTAAGCTGCTTTGTTTATTATTCTAATAGCTCTCTTTTGAAGCATAAAGAGTGGATATATGTTTGTTTTATATGTATTTCCCCATACTTCATTACAATATGTCATGTATGGGAGTATTAATGAATGATACAAGGTGTATAGTGTGGGTTGATTCAGCAAATATTTCACTCTGTGTAATATTGCAATTGATTTGGAGACTTTACCTTTAATATAATTAATATGTGACTTCCAACACAGTTTGTTATCAATTATTACTCCAAGGAATTTGGTTTCAGATACCCTTTCAATCTCTACACCATTTACACTGAGTTTGGGTACTGGATTGTTGTGATGGTTGTTAAAGACTATAAATTTTGTCTTACTTAAATTGAGCGTTAATTTGTTTGAATCAAACCACAGTTTAAGCTTTCCTAATTCCTTCCCGAGTGTATCCAGAAGTTGTTCCAAATTGTTTCCACTGCATAGCAGATTAGTGTCATCGGCAAACAATATTGAGTCCATTTTTTCTGAGACTTTACATATATCGTTTATATACATATTGAATAATAATGGTCCCAAAACTGAACCCTGTGGGACTCCACAGGTGACCTTCAGCAACTCTGAGTTTTTGTTGCTAACACATACATACTGATATCTATTCTTTAAGTAACTACTTAACCAGGACAGTGCTACACCTCTAATACCAGAATTTTGTAGTTTCTTTAATAATAAATTATGATCTACTGTATCAAATGCTTTTTTAAGATCTAGGAATACTCCAACTGAATACTCTTTATTTTCAATGGCTGTTGATATTTTTTCTGTAAATTCCATTAGGGCATATGCAGTTGTCCTCTTGTGTCTGAACCCATATTGCTGCTCACATAATAAATCATTCTTCAGTATGAAGTTGTCAATTCTCTCATAGAATATTTTTTCAAGTTTATTTATGTTTATCAGTGATGGACAAGAGCAGACTGTGATGGCGTTGAAGCTAATAAATGTTAGACTTTCGGGGGGTTGGTGTCTTCTTCTGCTTTTTTTCCTTTGTTGTGGTTGTAAGTGTTGTGTGGTTGGGGTGTGTGTGTGTGTGTGTGTGTGTGTGTGTGTGTGTGTGTGTGTGTGTGTGTGTGTGTGTGTGTGTGTGTGTGTGTGTGTGTGTGTGTGTGTGTGCTGCCGTACCTGCCCCTAACGTGGTGTCAGGCGGGCACGGCCATTCTGTATATATAGTTCTGAGTTCTCAGTAAAGTTGGTTGGTTGGCTGCATGACAAGAGAGACTCTGACTCCTTTCCTCACACATAACAGGAAGGTGTCAATGCGTGGCCGTATGGGGCCCCGCCTGGATTGGAGGCACCTCTACATTTCATAGAATGCATGCCACTGAAACCACTGATCTGTATAGAGAACACTGGATCATAAACTGGCCGCCAGAAGTGAAGCCACCAGAAACTCTGTGGCCGCCATTTTAGTACACCCAAAACACTCATCAAGTCAATGGAGAATGAATGGGTTTAGTAGTAAACGGTGCCACTTTTACTTCAATAACTTCCCAAAAATTTAGCGAATTTTGAAATTCGTTTTGTGGAGACAGCTTATAAACTTGCGCAACCAGTGAACTATAGAAATGGAGTTGACATTATGTTTAGCGGCCGTGGAATGGCTGGATAATTGGAAAAATCAAGCCAAGGAGGGTAGTTCTGTGAGTAAAATATGTAGTTGGTGTGTTTAGGCATGTGGTCATGATAATAGTCCTAATGATAGTCCTGTTGCAGAGCGACACAGGATCAAACACGCTTCCTGGCCCGGTTCATCACAGTTTCCCATGCGTTTTTGTGCTGAAGGCTTTAAAAAATGCGGAGTTTGTTTTTGTTAGACATGATGCTCATCGCCCAAATTTGCGGCCACCTTATGATGGACCTTTCAGAGTGCTGGAAACAGGAGAGAAGCATTTTTTGCTAGATTTGGGAGACAGGAAGGAGTTGATTTGTATTAACAGACTCAAACCTGCTTTTGTTTTGGCAGATGAACAAGTGCAGTTGGCGAGGGCCCCCCGTCGCGGCAGACCTCCGAGAAGGCATTCTCCAGAACCACCACAGAGATTGGCTAACAGTTCTAATCCACAGGTGCAGGAAGACACTGCAGAAGCAGCAAGGCCGGCTTACAGCAGATACGGCAGGAGGTTTAGACCTAGGCAACTGGTGGACTGATATTTGATATGTGGTAATGTTTTTATGTCATGCATCTCTGATTATGTTTGTCCCATATTAGACGTTTGGGGAGGGGTCATGTGGCACATATGTTGGGTACATATTTTCCACAAATGTATTGCTGTATGTTTATTGTGTGCTTCACGTCTCGAGGGACAAAAGGACTGGGTCTGCAGGAGATATCGAGAAGGTGTGAGATTTGGCTTTTGTCTCAGAGAGATGCCCTGGAGGGATTTCCAGACCGTCGAAGGCTAAGGGACAATGGTGGAAGATCAAAAGGGTTACAGTGTGACTGGGATTAAGTACCATGTGACTGTATGTTTGCTTAGACACCATGTGACTTGAGTTTCAATGTTCCGGAGTATAAAAGAGTGATGTGATGTTGATCTGTCTCTTTTCTTGCTTGGAGATTGTTAGAGTATGTGTTCTGTTAATAAAGCTGAACTTGAGAAATAACTCAGCCTCATCCTTGAGCACATCCTCTACACATGGATATTTACACTGCATGGTGACCAGAATCCTGAATAAATTAATTTATTCAACATGCTGGTCATCATATTTTGCAAATTAGATTAGGCATAGGCACATAATAGCAAGATTAAAGCATTGCATGATATTTTAATTTACTCATATAGGACTATCATTAGGACTATTATTATGACCATATGCCTGTTATGTCTGGAAAGCAGGACAATGGAGGCAGAAGTTGTGCTGAACTCAAACTTTATTACCAACACACAAGATGGTACACGTGTGTATCATATATCATGGAAGCTAATAAGATAAGATAAGATAAGCCTTTATTAGTCCCACAACGGGGAAATTCCAGGATTGCAACAGCACAGGGATAGCAACACTCAGAGCAACAATCAGAAGGCAAGGAAAAAAAAAAAAAAAAAAAAGCAAGCAAGCAAGAGCAGCTAATATACATATGTACATATTACTATAAATATATATATATATATACACACAGACACACAGTGTAGAGCATTGTAGCTGGATGGGATAAATATATGAGTATATAAACACACAGTACGGAGCATGCTAATATACACACACACACACACACACACACACACACACACATATATACAGTATATATATACTGTATATATATATATATATATATATATATATATATATATATATATATATATATATACATATACATCCATCCATCCATCTTCTACCGCTTTTCCAGAGGTCCGGGTCGCGGAGGCAGCAGATCAAGCAGAGAAGCCCAGACTTCCCTCTCCCCAGCCACCTGCTCCAGCTCTTCAGAGAGGATACCAAGGCGTTCCCACACCAGCTGGGAGACATAGTCTCTCCACCGAGTCCTGGGTCTGCCCCGGAGTCTCCTCCCAGTGGGACGTGCCTGAAACATCCTCAAGTGGGAGGCATCCAGGAGGCATCCTAATCAGATGCCCATACCACCTCAACTGACTCCTTTCAATGTGTAGGAGCAGCGGTTCTACTCTGAGCCTCTCCCGGATAACTGAGCTCCTCACCCTATCTCTGAGGGTGAGTCCAGCAATCCTACGGAGAAAGCTCATTTCAGCCGCTTGTATCCGCGGTCTTGTTCTTTCGGTCATTACCCAAAGCTCGTGACCATAGGTGAGAGTAGGAACGTAGATTGACTGGTAAATCGACAGCTTTGCCTTAGAACTAAGCTCCCTCTTCACCACAACAGACCGGTACAACGTCCGCATCACTGCAGATGCTGCTCCAATCCGTCTGTCAATCTCTCGCTCCATTTTCCCCTCACTCGTGAACAAGACCCCAAGATACTTAAACTCCTCCACTTGGGGCAGGAGCCTGTCCCCAACCCGGAGAAGACAATCCACCTTTTTCCAGCTGAGGATCATGGACTCGGACTTGGAGGTGCTGATTGTCATCCCAGCCGCTTCACACTCAGCGACAAACCGTCCCAGCAAGCGCTGTAGGTCATTGCTGGATGAAGCCAACAGGACAACATCATCTGCAAACAACAGAGATGAGATCCTGTGGTCACCATGCATGACACCCTCCATTCCCTGGCTGCGCCTAGAAATCCTGTCCATAAAAATTATGAACAGGATCGGTGACAAAGGGCAGCCCTGGCGGAGTCCAACTCTCACTGGGAATGAGTCCGACCGAGTGCTGGCAATACGAACCAAACTCTCACAACAGTCGTACAGAGACTGAATAGCTCGTAACAACAAGCCCGATACCCCATACTCCCGAAGCACCCCCCACAAAAATCCACGAGGGACGCGGTCAAATGCCTTCTCCAAGTCCACAAAACACATGTAAACTGGCTGGGCAAACTCCCACGAACCCTCAAGAATTCTCGAGAGGGTAAAGAGCTGGTCCGATGTGCCACGGCCAGGACGAAAACCACATTGCTCCTCCTGAATCCGAGGAGTGTTCAGTTATTGGACTTCTGTGCTAACCACAGTCTGTCCATAATGAACACCATGTTCAAGCATAAGGGTGTCCATATGTGCACCTGGCACCAGGACACCCTAGGTCGCAGGTTGATGATCGATTTTGTTATCGCATCATCAGACCTGCGACCGTATGTCTTGAAGAAGGAGTCCTATCAAGCTTGGTTGGCTGGTGGGACTCCCGAAGCAGCTGAGGTGTACCGGTGTGTATATGTGTGTATATATATATATACACACACACACACACACACACACATATATATATTTATATATATATATATCATATTATAATGCAAGAAATCTGTGTGTGTGTCTGTCTGTTCCGCGCGTATCTCCCAAACCGTTTGTCGGACTGGCCTCAGATTTTATACGTGCTGTGCTGAGGCTACGAGGGTGTGCATCCCCAAATTTCAGCCTCCCCAGATATGCGAAAGTTTAGGAGGGGAAATCTTTAATAAACGCCCATGGGGGAGCTATGGACGTTCATAGCTATGACATCACAGACGCACAGATGTTGCCATGGTTACGGTTGCCAGGCAGACACATCATCAAAGATCAAAGGCACGCATCACGCAATGAGTGGTGACGTCAAGGATCAAAGGCAGGTTTCACCATGGTTACTGTTGCCATGGTAACCATGTCAAAGATCAATGGCAGGCATCACCATGGTTACTGTTGCCATGGTAACAGTAACTTTCTATGGGCATGCAGAAATACTTGCTTATACTTGGTTTCTACGGGCATGCACGGGTTCGCACTAGTATATCCATCCATCCATCTTCTTCCGCTTAATCTTTTTGGGTCGCGGGAGGGCTGGAGCCTATCCCAGCATATTTGGGCGAGAGGCAGAGTACACCTGGGTAGCAGAGGCAGGAGTTGTGCTGAACTCAAACTTTATTACCAACACACAAGATGGTGCACATGTGTATCATATAAGCTAATGCTAAAACCAATATAGGCTGTTGTTGTTAGGGAGGCGGAGTGCCAAAGACCACGGCTCCTGCAAACAGTCCCCTTAAATAGACACGGTGTGCTGACGTCACCCGTGTGCTCAATGTCACATCCGTGCTGCCTGTCTGCTAGTATATCTATATCCAACAATGTATAAACACTAACTACATGTATTACTCACAAAACTACTCTCCTTGGCTTGACTTTTCCGATTATCCAGCTGCCCCACGGCCGCTAAACATAATATCAACTTGATTTCTACAGTTCACTGGTTGTGCAAGTTTATAAACTGTGTCTCCATACCATCCATCAATCCATCCATCCATCTTCTACCACTTAATCCTTTTCGGGTCGCGGGGGGGGGGGGGGCTGTAGCCTATCCCAGCATCTTTGGGCGAGAGGCAGGGTTCACCCTGGACAGATCGCCAGTCCATCGCAGGGCCAACACAGAGAGAAAGGAAACAGAGAGACTGTCTCCATACCAAGAAGTTCAAAATCTGTTAATTCTTTGGGAAGTTACTGAGGTAAAAGTGGCACAGTTTACTACTAAACCCATTCATTCTCCATTGACTCGTTGAGCGTTTTAGTTGTACCAATAAGGCGGCCCGGTGGCTTCACTCAGCTCTGTACTCGCTAATGGGGTGTGCTCGAGCCAGTATTTTCTGAACAGATCAGTGATTGAAAAGGACTACCGAGTTAAGTCCAATTCATGGTGACACAAACGAGTTGCCGCGCATGACGTAAATCTTGTCAAACTTCTCCAAATCCTGCCGACTAGGTCACCGGAGTGGTGGCCTAGTTGGTAGAGCATCTGTCCCACAACCGGGAGGTTGTGGGTTCAAGCCCCGGCTGGGTCATACCAAAGATCATATAAAAATGGTACTTCCCACCTTCTAGCTTGGTGCTTCAGCATAATGAAATGGGGGTGTGGAGAGAGGAATAACCAGGCCAAGCATTCAGAGCAGATGAACTTTATTCACATCTCTCAGAATCAGAAAACATTAACCTCATGTAGCAAGGGCTCTCTTTTATATTACAACACTCACACGTCCCTGCTGCCTGAGGTCTTGCATCACAATTCATTCTCGCATCACAATTCCTATTGTTCCCCAGCCCCTTAATCCCCATGCTCTTCCGTCAGAGGAAATTACTGCATCTCCCTTCCTTCCAGTCTGAGATGAATATCACAGCATGGGTCCCCCATACCCCCCCCCCCCCAGAGTCTCAGACTGAGTGTTAACTCTCACGTTCTCTCGGCTTCAGTCTCTGCCCATAGCTGCTGTAACGAGGGGTCTTCGGCTCCGCGGCGCTGCTGTGTCGGTGGGGGGTTCCTGGGGGTGTGTCTGTCTGTGAGTGGACAATGGGGGGGGGCATTCAGCATGCTCGTGTGACTGCTCTGATGAGTCGTTTACTTGGGGAGTTCTCAGGGGGGGGTCTTCCGCACCAAGGAGCTCAAGCCAACACCACCTGCTCGTCTGCCACCACAAAGGCGGGCTTAAGCCTGTCTATACAGATTCATAGGGTGGGCGCAATGGGGCCAGTGGGCATCGCGCCTAACAAACACAAATGCTGCGTCCTTTAAGGTTTTCGGCACAAAAGCGCGGGGAAAACAGTTGTGGGCCGGGCCAGGTAGCATCCCTGCGTCTGTGCTATGCCGTGAACGCGGGGATGGATGGGTGTTCGGCGCGGGGTTATCTGGTAAAAATTCCCCGGGGAGCCGCAGCGGCTGAGAAAAAACAAGCTCTGCTGGGGAAGCCTCCAAATCTTCTTTCGGTGCGGAACGCAACCCTAATAGAACCCACGGTAACTGGTCCACCCAATTTGCATCCGTAAGCAAAGCCCTGAGCACTGCTTTCAGTGACCTATGGAAACGCTTGAATAACCCATTGGCCTGTGGGTTGTACGCAGTTGTGCGATGAATTGCGACACCCAGGCTCCGGGCCATCGTGGACCAGAGGTCGGAAACAAACTGAGGGCCCCGATCGGACATCGTGATGTCCGAAGGGGTGCCAAAACGTGCCACCCATGTTGTCAAAAAAGCGCGTGCCATGTCTGCGGATGCGGTGGAAGCTATCGGGACTGCTTCTGGCCATTGTGTGGTGCAGTCCACCACTGTCAGGAGGTGCGTGAACCCCTGCGATGGTGGGAGGGGGCCCACGAGGTCCACATGAACGTGGCCGAACCTCTTAGCCGGATATGGAACGGCTCCAAAGGGGCCTTTGTGTGCCTGTGCACTTTGGCTCGTTGGCACGCTACGCAGGCTGCAGCCCACTCTTTCACCTGTTTGCGCAGGCTCGGCCAGACGAACTTCACTCCCACCATTTTGACTGACGCCCGCACTCCTGGGTGTGCCAGGGAGTGAACCGACTCAAAAATGCGGCTGCGCCAAGCGCGTGGAGCCACCGGGCATGGTCATCCTGTGGAGACATCACAGATTGGGGGGGCCCCCCGTCTTGCAGTACCCTGCTCTCCAGCCTTAACCCTGTTGGTGCAGACTGGAGTGCGCACACGTCCGCATTGCCGATCTGCTCTGTGGCCATGGCCGTGTAATCTATCCCTACGTAGACTGGGGCCACTAATGCGCGCAAGAGGCAGTCCGCCACCACGTTAAGTTTACTGGCGACATGCTGAATGTCGGTTGTAAACTCCAAGATTGCGGCCAGCTGTCTCTGCTGCCGGCCCAACCATGGTTCCGAAACCTTGGCCATTGCGTACGTTAGCGATTTGTGGTCCACGGACGCAGTGAAGTTGCACCCTTCCAGCCAGAACTGGAAGTGGCGTATGGCCAGGTGGAGAGCCAGTAACTCTGTCCAACGCGCTGTATTCACGCTCACTGTCGCGCAAAGACCTGCTAAAAAAAGGCGAGCGGCTGTCAAGAACCAGCGGCGCATTGCTCCACGACGGCCCCTATGGCCACGTCCGAGGCGTCGGTAGTGAGCGCTATCCAAGCCGCCGGGTCCGGGTGCGCCAGTAGTGCGGCGTTTGCCAGGGCTGTTTTAATCTCAGAGAACGCCTGCTCCCGCTCAGGAGTCCAGTCGACTCTGTCCGCCGGTTTCCGTTTCTTGAGTGCGGCATACAACGGCTGCATGAGCTGGGCTGCGCGGGGGAGGAAACAGTTATAAAAATTATCCATCCCCAAAAACTCCTGCAGCAACCCTGACCATCTGAGGCCGAGGAAAATTCGCTACTGCGCGCACCTTGTCCGGCAAGGGTATTGCTCCCTCCGGTGAAATGCGGTGTCCCAAAAAATCGATCCCCGTCACGCCGAACTGGCATTTCGCTGGGTTGATTATTAACCCGTGCTCCTCCAACCTCCGGAAAACCGTCCAGAGGTGGGTTACGTGTTCGTCCTCGGACACGCTGGCCACCAGGATGTCATCCAAGTAGACGAACACAAACGGCAGATCACGCAACATCGCATCCATCATGCGTTGAAATGTCTGTGCCGCGCCTTTTAACCCGAAAGGCATGCGTAAAAACTCAAACAGACCAAACGGGGTTATTACTGCCATTTTAGGTATGTCCTCTGCGCACACCGGGACCTGGTGGTAACCATGGACCAAGTCTATCTTAGAAAAAATACATGCCCCGGCAAGGTGAACAGAAAAATCCTGAATATGGGGGATCGGGTAGCGGTCATGCGCTGTAGTGTTGTTTAATCTGCGGAAATCTCCGCAAGGTCGCCACAATCCCTCGGCCTTAGGGACCATGTGTAGCGGGGATGCCCATAGGCTGTTTGATCGTCTGATGATGCCCAGCCTTTCCAAGTTGGCAAACTCCTTGCGCGCTATGGCCAGTTTAGCTGTGTCCAGGCGCCGAGATCATGCGAAAACGGGCGGCCCAGTGGTGGTAATAAAGTGCTCCACCCCGTGTTTAGTGATGGCCGCCGAAAACGTCGGGACCATGAGTGCTGGGAACTGGATGAGCAGTGTGTGGAGCTTACCACCTGGAGCTGTGATGTTAGCTAGCGTTGTTGGCCCGGCTCCTCAAGCTGTACAGGGGAGAGAATCAAAAGACATTGCATTAATCAGGCGTCTGTTAGCAACATTGACTAGTAGTCCGTGTGCACACAAAAAATCAGCGCCTGAGACTGGGAAACTGCATGCCGCCATGACGAATGTCCATTGGTATGTACGGCCATGCAGGGATACAGTCAGTGTCCTTTCACTAAAAGTCTTAATGTCTGAGCCGTTTGCAGCCGTCAGCTCGGGGCCGCTAGCTCCCGCTAGCTGGTCGGCGTAGGATGGCAGAATGAGGCTCTGTTGGGAGCCGAAGTCGACGAGGAACCGTCTCCCCGAGCGTGAGTCTGTCAAGTAAAGCAGCTTGCTTTCTCCACCGGCGGTCGCAGCTGCTACCGACTGCCGGCCCTGGCATTTCCCGAACGCTTGAATTGGCACGGTGGCACGCATCGACGTGCGTCCTCTCCAAAACGGCGGTGGTAGGAGCAGAGCGTGTCTCTCTGGCACTTCCTGGCCCCCCTCTGCCGCTACCATCGCTGGCTCCTCACTTCCGCTGGCCGTCTCGCTGGGTTCCGACGCCGCTGCTTTCACTGTGAGGGCTCTGGTGGTGAGGATGATCCGATCTCCCTCCTAGGCTAGCGCACGGTAGTCACACGTGGCCAGCAACGGCGAGTTGGCAAGGATCGCTCTTGGCCACAGTTGGGAGGTTCCGGAAGAAAAGGTGGGCAAATAGAAAATGCCCGTCGTCCATGCCCATCAACGCCAACATCTTCTCTATCAGTTCGACCGCCGACCCATCTCCTAACTCGGAGTGCGTCAGGAGCCTCTCCACTCCCTCGCAGTCCGAGAGCGTGCAGCGCCGGGTCAGCGCGGCTTTGAGAGCCCCATATTTGTCACGGGCTGGGGGCTGTTGGAGCAGGCTCGCTACTTGCTGAGTCGTGCGAGCGTCCAGTGCTGCAACCACGTAGTAATATCTGGTGTCATCTGCCGTTATTCCCCGGAGCGCGAACTGGGCCTCGGTGTGGAGGAACCAAGACTTCGGGTTGTGTAGCCAAAAGTCTGGTAGTTTGACTGAAACGGCACACGTGTTGCTGGGGCTTCCCATCCGGGTCATCTCTAGGGTGTTTGCCTCATGTTCCATTATTCGTCAAGGGTCACCAGTGTGGAGAGAGGAATAACCAGGCCAAGCATTCAGAGCAGATGAACTTTATTCACTCTCTCACATCTCTCAGAATCAGAAAACATTAACCTCATGTAGCAAGGGCTCTCTTTTATATTACAACACTCACACGTCCCTGCTGCCTGAGGACTTGCATCACAATTCATTCTCCCATCACAATTCCTATTGTCCCCCAGCCCCTTAATCCCCATGCTCTTCCGTCAGAGGAAATTACTGCATCTCCCTTCCTTCCAGTCTGAGATGAATACCACAGCATGGGTCCCCCATAGGGGAAGGAAAAGCTGTTTGTGGCGGTGCCTTGCATGGCAGTGACGCCTCTGATTGTAGATGTGATTAACATTGTCGATAAGAGAAACGTAATTTCATTCTACTGTACATGAGGCTGTATGGATTGAATGACAATAAAGTTGTCTGCTTCTTCTCTTCCTTCCACAGAGGGTGAGTATATGGCAAGCCATTTTAACATCAAAACAAACCACTTTCCTATCTACAATGAACTTTTAGATATCTATAATTGCCTTCCTCCAGGTCAAAATTAAATTCTTACTGGTTACAATTGTAACTACAAATATCCGTAATAATATTCATGCTCGTAGAAATTATATTTCAAGATATCTAAAATGTAGATTGTACTAGTCAAAACTAATTTCACGATGTCTGAAAAGCTTTAAAAAGTTTGTGGCCATTTTAACATTTAATAGCTAGCCTGGATATGTATTGTAGATATCAATAATTCAATTTTTCCTAGTAAAAATGAACATTTCAGATATCCACAATGAAATTCTTCCTCTGTAATGATCTTTTCAGATATGTATGGCATCATTCTTCCTAGGAGAAAGATGTCACTTTTCCCCATTCATGTGTATTGGATTTTCACTTCACATCATCACAAAAGTGATGTCATTTCTCCTAGGAAGAATGATGTAATAGATATCTGACAAGATCATTATGGAGAGGAAGAATTTCATTGTGGATGTCTGAAATGTTCATTTTTACCAGGAAAAATTGAATTATTGATATCTACAATACCTATCCAGGCTAGCTATTAAATGTTAAAACGGCTTGCCATAAGCGTGTGCATTCCCAAAATAGTGAGTGTGCAGAAAGAGATCCAGGTCAAGTGGACCTCAGGATCCAGTCTGTACAATATATAATGTACAATATACGTATATATGTAATAATATACAAGTGCATTTTCAGTCCAGTGATTTATAAAGTGACTGATCATTTCCTAAAGCCTCATTCAGAACATTCTAGTCCCACATAGTTATTCTGTGGATTTTCATCTGGGAGCAGCCAGCCGTGACAAGCAGCAGCGGTGGAGAAGAAAAGACTTGAACGCAGAAACAGAGCCAACACCTCCGGGTCAGCTTTTAATTGTCATATTTTTATATATACATAGACATTCTTTTACACTTCTTGGTGACTGGGAAAGTCTTTCCAACAGTTTTACATAAATTCTTGTTGTTCTCCTCCTTCGTGTTTAAAAATTGATCTTGTTGTCTTGTTGTTGTTCTCCTTTGTCGTGTTTAATTTTGCCGTTTCTTTTCCACTGCTGCTGCTTGTCTCGGCTTTATAAATCACTGGATTGAAAATGTACTTGTACATGTACAGATTGGATCCTGGTGTCCATTTGGGGTGCTCACTTGGTCAAGGGTCCACTTGACCTGATCCCTGTGGAAAGATCTATCTGATAAAGGACTGGGACTCTGTGATTAATCGCTATTTGAAGGTGTAGGGAGACCCTTGCTGATCTAAGATGGAACTAAAAAGCATTAAAGGTCCCATACTGTGCATTTTCTAAAAAATAATTTAAAGTTTTAGTATCATCAGTGACATATAGATGTATTTTTAAAGACCAAATACCATTTCTGTGTTGTTCACAGCTCATCAGAAAAGCTGTCTGTAAAGCTCTGAAACAGTCGTATAGACCTTCAGTTTTCAGTGTAAAGATTTTTTAATGAGCCAATCACAAGTTAGTTATGAAGCAGCATCAGTTTGATGTGCCAAGTTGGAGAACTGGAGGTGAGGTTTTTGGGGTTGTGACATTACTAAACCCAGGAGGGGCAAACCACTCACTTCTTAAAGAGGTAGAGAGTGTAAAACAGAGTAAGCAAAACAGAGAAAAACAGCAAAACATTAATAACAGTGAGTATTTTGATAGTATAAAGATACAAATGTAATCCATGGGTGTATTTTATTATAAGATTAAAACAATACATAACAAAAGGTTCTGAAAAATGCCCCTATACCATGCACGAATTGAAATTGTGGATTGTTTATTTTCAGAGCACTGGTGCAATGTCTCATTATTTGGACTTCTTTAGACTCATTAGGTACTTGGATGAATGAAGTTAAATGTTATTGTTTTTGTCCTATCCAGCAAATGTGACAATCCAGATTTGGTTCAGTTCAAAAGTTCGTTCTAAGTTGTGCCAAACCCTTCCACTTGATGTTTTCATCCAACTGTATCCACCTTATTCCTGGGGGTGCCGCTGGTGGAACGATTATGGGCAGGACTTCTGGTTTCGGCTGAGGTAACGTTAAATCAGTTAGCAAGCGTGGAGTAGCAGGGGCATTTAAAATAGCGCTTTTAAAAGTTTTTCAAATTCATTTTAATGTATAGTCCACATACGTGTTTTGCACTCAAGTGGCAGCGAATTTCAGCTCTTCTAGTTTTTGTATTTTTTGAATGTTTTCATTCTGGTACTTGTTGCTGGTGTTCGTGGTTGTGCTATAGACTGTATAAATGGAAGCTTCTCTTGATTCTACATCTGCTCTGAAGTAAATCTGATTATGTCCAACATATCCATCCATCCATCCATCCATCCATCCATCCATCCATCCATCTTTTACCACTTTTCAGGAGGTCCAGGTCGCAGAGGCAGCAGTTCAAACAGAGAAGCCCAGACTTCCCTCTCCCCAGCCACCTGCTCCAGCTCTTCAGAGAGGATACCAAGGCGTTCCCAGACCAGCTGGGAGACATAGTCTCTCTACCGAGTCCTGGGTCTGCCCCGGGGTCTCCTCCCAGTGGAACGTGCCTGAAACACCTCAAGTGGGAGGCATCCAGGAGGCATCCTAATCAGATGCCCATACCACCTCGACTGACTCCTTTCAATGAGGAGGAGCAGCGGTTCTACTCTGAGCCTCTCCCGGATGACTGAGCTCCTCACCCTATCTCTGAGGGTGAGTCCAGCAATCCTGCGGAGAAAGCTCATTTCAGCCGCTTGTATCCGCAATCTTGTTCTTTCGGTCATTACCCAAAGCTCATGACCATAGGTGAGAGTAGGAACGTAGACTGACTGGTAAACCAGTCAATCTATGTCCAACATATTTCAACAAAATGCAGCCAACTTTATTGCAGTGGAGACATTGATTTCAAAGCTTTTATTTGTTTACAGCGTTGGCGTAATTTTTCCGGTTCCGGTTCCGCCGGACCGGCAGCGCCACACGAGTTGGCTGCCTTTTGCAACTGCCTTTTTTTATCTTCCTTCTTCTTTCTACACCTTTCACTCTATATATATATATCACGGACACACAGATCGCTCCAAAGGTCTCCCGAGTCGGCGGACGGAGCCACTGTTTACAGCAGGAAACGATACAGCAGGGAAGAGCTAGCTAGCACTCAACCGCCACCCGGTGCTAACAGAGAAACTCGACATACCGAGGAACTGTAGTGAAAACGACGCGGGTGCCGGGCTGGAGTTTAGGCGGCGTGCAAGAAATATAAGACAGAATAATAAAGAGCGATGGCAAAAACCAAGCAGACCGCCCGTAAATCTACTGGAGGAAAAAGCCCCCCAGGAAACAGCTAGCCACCAAGGCTGCTTGGAAAAAGCGCTCCGGCCACCGGCGGAGTGAAGAAGCCTCACCGTTACAGGCCCGGTACCGTGGCTCTGAGAGAGATCCGTCGCTACCAGAAATCCACGGAGCTGCTCATCCGTAAGCTGCCCTTCCAGCGCCTGGTGAGGGAGATCGCTCAGGACTTCAAGACCGACCTGCGCTTCCAGAGCTCCGCCGTCATGGCTCTGCAGGAGGCCAACGAGGCCTACCTGGTGGGTCTCTTCGAGGACACCAACCTGTGCGCCATCCATGCCAAGAGGGTCACCATCATGCCCAAAGACATCCAGCTGGCCCACTGCATCCGCGGAGAGAGAGCTTAGACTTTCTGCTGCACATTCACCAACCACAATGCTCCGCACTGTGTGTCTATATATATATATATTTATAGTAATATGTACATATGTACTGTATACTAGCTGTTCTTGTTTTTTCTTGCCTTCTGATTGTTGCTCTGAGTGTTGCTATCCCTGTGCTGTTGCAATCCTGGAATTTCCCCATTGTGGGACTAATAAAGGCTTATCTTATCTTATCTTATCTTATCTTATCTTAGCAGTGGCGCTAACAAACGGAGCTACAGTCTGCCAGGACATTTTTAAGGTCATCTTCCTATCCCTAGATAGTCGTGGGAAGTGGTATGATTATATTACAGTTTCTGAGGCACAAAAGGCCATGTTCTTGCCTTTCTGATGCCAAAGTCATTGTTTTTTAAAAAGGAAAAGTGTCCCTTTTCAGTGACAACAATACGTTCTAAACTAGTACCGGAAGTTGCTACCATAATTCACGCACGGCATCCTGGGGGCTAGGAATAAGGTGGATTAATGAGACTGGGTGTTTTTTTAAGTAAAAATGCTAAAAATAAATAAATAAATGAATAAAAAGACTGAACCAATCACATTAACTTTTAGACAGCTATAATCAACCACGTACTGTAACATGCCATCATTAGATACGAGAGATTTCCTTTATCTTTCTCTGAGAAATGTTTCACTTTCATTTTCTCTCCTTTTCAACTTATTCCTCATTAGTTTCCCACTTTTTCTACTTTTATATTTCAGACTTTTGTTGGGAACTAATGTTGAAATTCACTTTTTAAAGTTTTTCTTCTTCATTGAACTGAAAGTGAAATTGAACTTTTTTCTCATTATTGTGCAACATTTTTCTTGTAAATTAGTAACATGTTTCTCATAAACATCATCTTTTTTCATGAATTTCCAAATTTAATCTTGTTAATGTTCCATCCATCCTCCACCGCTTATCCAGGGGTCCGGGTCACGAGGCACCAGTCCAAGCATAGCAGCCCAAACTTCTGCCTAGTTCACATAGCACCATGATCCCTGTGATCCCTCCTGCAGCTGGTGAGCCCACTGAAGAACGGACCCATATGGCTCCTTTGGGTACACTTGGTCCTTGTAACTTTTTTTAATGGGGACCCACTGGACTGCTCTTGGTCTGGCCCTTCATACCCAGGACCAATTTGTCTTGGGAGACCCTACCAGGGGCAAGTCGCCCCCGACAGCATAGTTCTTGGGACCATGAGGACATGGAAGCCCCTCCACCATGATAAGTTGCTGATACAGGCAGGGGATTTACAATGTTTATCTTTTAAATTTAATCAGTTTTTCTTGCAAAAGTTTGACTTTTTGTCATGAACGGGGTTGATGTCTCAACCTCGTTTCATGATCCGTGGCTGTAGTCCTTGATTGATTGCTAATTATTTACAGCTGGCAGGTTCGAGCCTCTGAGCCTGGGCTCCCTGCCAGCCTACTGCCACGCCTCTCCCTCTCTGTCGGCATCCACCAAGGTGTCTGTTGTCATTTTCATTTGTCCATGCACACCGTCCCATACATACACACCTGCCTGCACTCACACATTCTTACACACGCTATCACACACACACTCACGCACTCTCATTACACACCGGTCTCCACTCACACTCTCATGCACGCACTCGCACATACACACACACTCACATACACTCATGCTACACCTCTGCTGTCCGCGAACGCGTAACCGGAAACCTTGTGTGATGAAATTTACATCATCGTCTCCACTCCACTAGTGTCCGTAGTGCTTGACTGCGGACGACCGCGTGCAGCCAAAATTTTGTGACCCCGCTGCCTGCCCACAACCTCAACGCATTGAAAAGCGCGTGCGCAAGACTGAACGTCCCATTCACGAGGTGGCGATATCGACACAGCATACATCAATAGACAAAGAAGACGAGGAGGCGGAAAACGAGAATAAAAACATACATGAATCATACATACATACTGTACATACATACTTTCTTTCACAGCGGCAGCAACATCTTCGTGGAAAAGGAGTGAAAATCGGGAAGTCAAACAGCAGAAATGGACTCTATATTTGAAGAGAAACTTTGTGAAGAAGTCCACCATTTCTTTGTTGGTGAAAATCCTGGCGCTTCAGCGCCTTCGCTACCTACATATCAGGCGGGAGTGAAACTACAAATGATGGTTGTGCGCATGCGTCAACCACTTGGCCTGGGTAGATGAAAAAAGTGAGCATGAGCAGCGCCACATGCGTGCCGGGCTCATCCAAAGCATACGCGGACCACAGCAGACTAGAGGGAAATGTAGCATGAAGCAGGCATTACTGCTTATTTACTTTACTGTCCGCATAATATGTATCTCCTCATATATGTAGCTAAAATTTCATAAACAAGCTGTAAGGCAATGGCATAGAGCCCCCACCCACCCAAGCTAGAGTGACCCACAAGACCAACATGCCTGCAGATGAGCCAAGCAGGATCCGGCGTGAAGACGTCCACTGAGGAAAACACTAGAGCTAAAACACAAAATACAAAATGAAACTAAGAACATATAAAACAAGAGAAACTAAAAAGGTTGTCGGCTGTAGTATAATAACAGAGAAATATTTAGTTTTTGTTTCAACGATTAGCGGACAACAACTCCCATCATCACACATCACGAAACACAATCATGGCGGGAGATTACTCAAACCTCACCTCCTGTTTCCTGACTGATGAAAAAAGGATCCCAAGAGGAGAAAAACAACATACTGTGAGAGCTGGAGCTGATCCAGAGGACTGTTAGGCAGACTGTGACTCTGCTTCCTGGTCCCAACTCTTGAGTTGTCAATGTTTTGGAAATTTGGATAAAAACGATGTCAGATTGTTAGATAAAAGAGACGCACCATCCAAAGTGGGATGGATGCCGTCTCGTCTAATAAGACCAGGTTTTTCCTCATATGAGTTCCAATTGTCTATGCAGCCCACATTGTTTGCAGGACACCGCACAGACAGCCAGCGGTTGAAGAATGACATGCAGCTAAACATGTCATCACTGGTCAGATTGACTACAGAGGCAGACATCGTTTTGACAAAGTCCATCCATCCATCCATCTTCTTCCGCTTTTCCAGAGGTCCGGGTCGTGGAGGCAGCAGTTCAAGCAAAGAAGCCCAGACTTCCCTCTCCCCAGCCACCTGCTTCAGCTCTTCAGAGAGGATACCAAGGCGTTCCCAGACCAGCTGGGAGACATAGTCTCTCCAGCGAGTCCTGGGTCTGCCCCGGGGTCTCCTCCCAGTGGGACGTGCCCAAAACACCTAAGTGGGAGGCGTCCAGGAGGCATCCTGATCAGATGCCCATACCACCTCAACTGGCTCCTTTCAATGTGGAGGAGCAGCAGTTCTACTCTGAGTCTCTCCCGGATAACTGAGCTCCTCACCCTATCTCTGAGGGTGAGTCCAGCAATCCTACGAAGAAAGCTCATTTCAGCTGCTTGTATCCGCGATCTCGTTCTTTCGGTCATTACCCAAAGCTCGGGACCATAGGTGAGGGTAGGAACGTAGTCTGACTGGTAAATTGACAGCTTTGCGTTAGAGCTCAGCTCCCTCTTTACCACAACAGACCGGTATAACGTCTGCATCACTGCAGAGGCTGCTCTGATCCTCTGTCAATCTCTTGCTCCATTCTCCCCTCACTCGTGAATAAGACCCCAAGATACTTAAACTCTTCCAAATGGGGCAGGAGCTTGTCCCCAACCCGGAGAGGACAATCTACCTTTTTCCGGCTGAGGACCATGGACTCGGACTTGGAGGTACTGATTCTCATCCCAGCCGCTTCACACTCAGCGGCAAACCATCCCAGTAAAGACCTGTAGGTCATTGCTGGATGAAGCCAGCAGGACAACATCATCTGCAAACAACAGAGACGAGATCCTGTGGTCACTAAGCATGACACCCTCCGTTCTCTGGCTGTGCCTAGAAATCCTGTCCATAAAAATTATGAACAGGATCGGTGACAAAGGCAGCCCTGGTGGAGCCCAACTCTCACTGGAAATGAGTCCGACTGAGTGTTGGCAATAGGAACCAAACTCTCACAACGGTTGTACAGAGACCGAATAGCTCATAACAAGCCCGACACCCAAAAATGATGGCCAAGAGCTGGAGCTTGGCCGTTGTTTTGGCAAAGTTACACACCGATTCCACACTAAGTTTTGTAACTTCCGACTGCCGGAGTCGGATGTCATTAATGCCAACGTGGATAATGATTGCGGAGTATTTACAGTTACTTTCAGCCAGTATTTTCAAATTTAACCCTGCTCTGGTCCTGGGAATGCATTTGACTATGGCCACTGGAGTCTCTAGGTTCACGTTTCTGACTATAGAGTTGCCAATGATCAGTGTTTTCCTCAGCGGGTGTGTCGCTGAGCAGGGCAAAGCGATTAGAAACATGAACAGGTTGGTGGTGAACCAGAGGCTTGCGACTATGCTTCCTTCCCACCGTCATCCACCCATTCTCTCCTGACTGCTCAGGAGAGGTGGAAGCCGGGGCACAGCTAACAGACCCTATGCTACGGTGCTCCATTGCAACTAAGGGAAGTCCATCATTATTAACTGGCACTCACGGTGTTTCAATGCAGCGGAGCCGGGATTCCAAATCACACAGCCTCGCCCCGAGTGCCTCAAAAAGACAGCATTTATTACATTTACTATTATCATTAAAAGAGGCAGAGGTGTAGCTAAACATCTGACACAGAGAGCATACCAGAGGAGAAGGCGAAGGAGAGCTAGTAGCCATAGCTAGTGGCTAACCTGAAGCTAACACAAACACCATGAAAGGTGAACAGAAAGCTAAAGAGGGTGATTAGGTGACACTGAGCGCGCATACAGGTGCAAGAGGCTTGTTAAACAGAAGTGAGAGGTGACGGTAGATAGAAAAAAACACGATTAAAATACAATTAAAGGCAGTAATCCTCAGGAGAGTGAGGAGAGCTAAGCACAGAGCAAACCACACCGACAGCCAGCAACACAGCAAGTGACGATATGTTACAACAGGAAGCCAGGAGGACCACAACACGGAGCATCACTGATGAAGAGGAACTTCGTCTTTCAGCACGACAATGATCCAAATCAACAAAAGAATGGCTTCACGAGAAGAAGATTAAGGTGGGGTGATCTTTAATATACATGTAGATGTAGATAGTGACTGCCTTAATGTGGCATTTAATTCAATATTAGACTCAATGGGGTTTTCTCAGAAAGTAGGAACTTCTATCCATTATCTCCACCACACATTGGACCTTGGTTCTGACATATGGCATAGAAATAGAAAATCTGGTAGTGTCTCCTCATAAACCTGTACTGTCAGACCATTGTCTGTTAACCTTTGATTTTACTATTTCTGACTATTTGGCTCCTAAAGAAAAATATTACTACAACAGATGCCTCGCAGATGATGCTGTTACCAAATTTAAGCAGACTGTTTCCTCAATGCCATGTGTCAACACAATGGAAATAAGCTATGGAGAGCTTGCTCCTTCTGTAATTGATATTATGGTAGATAGTGTGACAGCTTCTCTGCATCAGACTCTAGACATGGTGGCCCCTTTAAAAAAGAAAAAGTCTAATCAGAGATTTCTAACTCCTTGGCTCAACACAGAAACAACACAGAAACTAGAAAACTATTTAGCTTGGAGAAATCAACTAATTTATAAAAAATCTCTTAGGAAAGCTAGAACAAGTTATTATTCCACATTAATAGAAAAGAACAAGAATAATCCCAGGTTTCTTTTCAGCACTGTAGCCAGGCTGACAAAGAGTCAGGACTCTGTCAATCCTAGCATTCCCTTAGAGCTCACTAGTCAGGACTTTATGAACTTGTTCAGTAATAAAATTTCATCTATCAGAGATAAAATCAGTCAGATTCTTCCCACTGTTAACTTAAATACAGTAACTACTACAACTCCTTCAACTGATATCTGTTTGGATGAGTTTACTCCAATTGACCTTTTAGAGTTAGATAAAATAATTTCCTCATCCAAGCCTTCATCTTGTCTTTTAGACCCTATTCCTATCAGGTTATTTAAAGAAGTCTTCCCATTTATTGGTAGCTCTATTCTTCAAATAATCAATTCTTCATTAACATTAGGCCATGTACCGCAGGCTTTTAAAACTGCTGTAATTAAACCCTTACTTAAAAAGCCAATGCTGGATTCAGGAGTTTTAGCTAACTATAGACCAATCACTAATCTGCCTTTCATTTAAAAAAAAATCTTAGAAACAGTTGATGCTACGCAATTATTTGACTACTTACAGGGAAATGGTTTATTTGAAGAGTTTCAATCTGGGTATAGAATCCATTGCAGTACTGAAACAGCTTTAGTGAAGGTCACTAATGACTTTATAGCACATGATAATGGACTTGTTTCTGTACTTGTCCTTTCAGACCTTAGTGACAGACTGCTATGATGATGATGATGATGCAGCTTTTGATACTATCGATCATAATATTCTACTTGATAGATGAGAACACCATGTTGGACTTAATGGAACTTCGTTGCAGTGGTTTAGACCTTATTTATCTGATAGGTTCCAGTTTGTTCATGCCAATAATGAGTTTTCTTCCAACTCAAAGCTCACTCACAGAGTTCCACAGGGATCTGTGCTAGGCCCTATTCTTTTTAGTTTATATATGCTTCCACTAGGCAACATTATTAGAAAGCACTGTATGCATTTTTATTCTTATGCAGATGACACACAATTACATCTGTCAATGAAGCCAGATGATAGTAATCAATTAGCCAAGTTAGAGGCATGTCTTAAGGAAATCAAAGCTTGGATGACTTGTAATTTCTTGCTATTGTCACGGCTGGCCCTCACGAGCCAGCATAAGACGCCACAGTCCAGTGAAGTTGCACAGGTGTTTATTAACAGTTAGGGAAAGGGAAGGACAAGATAACCACCACATGGGCTAAACAACGAGACTACTTATTAACATACAGAACGAGCACTGACAGCTGAGACGAGGAACGCTCGCTCAGCGTCTGATAAGGAAAAGGGTGACAGAGTATAACAATAAACATAGGTGATGAACACACTTACGAACGAGATGAAAAAGGATTACATTGACGATTGTCTGACGAACGTTTGACGAGACTGCCGCGAGATGCAGCCGCCAGCACCGGCTTTTAAAGCCGGCCGCTAACGACTGCAAATGCAGCACAGCTGTTCAGGCCTTGACAGCAGGAAACTCCCCCCAGCGCTGTCCAATCAGAGCCCGGGGAGCCAGAACAACAACACTGCTGTCAAAGCCTGACAGGGATGGTGCGTGGCCCGAGCGCAGATAATATTAGCGCTTGGGTCATGACAGGACCTCCCCCTCAAGGGCGGACTCCCGGACGCCCGTTAACATCCATACACACCCACCCCACCCCAGGGCAGGTGGATGGGGAAGCAGGCAAAAGGGGGAACAGAATCAGCCTCACAGAAAACCAAATCAGCACGATATCCTACCACACAAATCACAATAAAGACAGGGCAGGAGCAGAAAAACAACCAGGGCATACATTCACAGGGGGAAAAAAAACACACTATACAACACAGGAACACATACCACAGAGAAACATAGTCACATCCCTCCAACAGGAGAGGGAAAAAGGAAAAAAAAAAAGCAAAGAAAAACAGCTTTACAATGTACAAATGTTGTCACAAAGCTGGATTACCAATCCATTTCAGAAAAAAAAACAACTCAAATCTCTCATGAATTGGCAGCAAACAAAAAAAGAAAAAACCCTCAACAGTTATGAACCTGACATTGACAAAACTTCAGTATTAGAAACATACAGCATCCATCTTCCCAGGATGCCATGCTGTCACTGAGCTAGTCAAAAAAAAAACAAAAAAAAAACAGATACTCTCAGAATGTGGCCGATCAGTGACCTTCAGTGCACATGAGTAATAATGGAAAACAGACTGCCTGTTACACATAAACCAAAGACCCATAAAGTATTTCACCTCGATGCAAAAATGTCAGATCTAAATTTGAAGTTATGCACTAATCACAAGGTTTCTCTTTAGAGTCACCGTCAGTTAGCCTTCACTTCTGAAGGCCAGTTTATTATGCAGACGACTCTGTTTAGAGCTTACACACATGGGAGACATATCAAAAATAGTTCAGAAGAGTTTAGAGATCCCAGTTAGTACTTAACTATTCAAATAAGCAGTTGTCTGAAGTGACAATCACCTTTAAGCAATCGAGAGTGCAAAGGTTCTGCAAGAAATTTAGCAGCTGAGACTTCAAAGGCTGCATTTCAAATTCTAATTTTAAGACTGATTAGAAAAAACAAGGCCAAACTTCTGAATGCAGAAGCATGAACAAATTCATTTTCTTGGCATTAGAATTAGACCAACTAGACCCTATTTGGCAGAATAAAGATCTACTGTAGATATTTCAGCCTGTGTTTGCAACTAAAGGAATGCAATGGTACTTTGCTCCATGGATCAGCAATTACACGTTGCCTTGAAGCTTTCACAGCAATATTGCAACCCTTCAGAATGCTCAGAGGCAAGCAGAAAATGACCAGCAAGGAGAATAGTCATGGTGGCATTATATCAGATTAAGAAAAGGAAAGGGTGGTCTGCTCTGAAGATTCTCTGATCAGGAATGCAATAGTCAGACAACATTTTACCATACTGGCTCCAAATGGAGACCTATAGTACCACACCTAAATACCAAACAAACAGTGGGGTCAAAAGCATAGGATCCCCAGTGACCCCCCCCCCAAAAAAAACATGCGCGAAATCCCATGACAAGGGTACATATATCCATTAAACACAAAATAGGGGTAACATAAATGATGTTCAGTATAGCCATAATAGATCTTAATATTGAGGAAAAGTGTTAACAAAATTAGATTTAACTCAGCTTTCCTTCTTTCTTCTTCTTAAGTCTGAGGGTCAAAAAAAAAGATCGGTATATTAAACAAGACTGAATGGGAGAAAAAAAAAAACAAGCGGCCAAGTCACACAACAGAGTACACCATTAGATCCTGTAAGTGGAGCATTTCAGCCTTAAAAAAAACAAAAAAAACCCAACTCAAGATCATTGAACTACTGAGGGGCCGAAGGAGAGAGAAAAAAAACACCGGGATGACAGGCATAATATACAGTTCAGGGGGCCTCCCAGCACCCAGCATCCAAGCCGCTAACAGGGGTAGCAGGATGTGTTCTGGCGGCCTACCTGAATCCCGGGCCAGGGATGACCGTGCCTCCGGCGGCCGGACCAGGGTGCCAAATATACAGTTCTGTTTATCAGGAGGCCGGCCCAGGACGCCAAACGGGAAGAGCAGGCTTCCAGGTGGTCGACCCACATCAACCTGCCAACCGGACCACTGGAGAGAGCTCGGCGACGGTCTCCCAACGGAGAGGAGAAGCCAGGGAGAACCGGGCCAACTATGGTGAATCCTCGTGGCTCCAAGTGCGGGGAAAGGAGGAATGTGACGAGGGTAAGGAATCAATTTGGCGTTATTCAGCGGTGGGTCTGCAGCTCCATCTCCGGATCCCACGCAAACTGGCGCTGATTGGGCCAGAACCAATCCGGTAAGGGCCGACGCTGCACCCACGGTGGACCCGGATTGGGCCAGAACCCCTCCGGTGATGAACTCGGACTGAGCCAACGCTGCACCCGTGATGAACCCCGACTGGGTGACGGCTGCACCCGCGTCGGACCCCGATTGGATCAGAACCACCTCGGTGACGAACTCTGACTGAGCTGACGCTGCACCCGCGATGGACCCCGATTGGGTCATAGCTGCACCCGCATCGGACCCCGAATGTATCAGGGCAGGTCCAGTACCAACCTCCAACTCCGAACCTGGAACCTCCGGTACAGCGATTGGCGTCTGCTCTGCACCGGCGACCTTGGGAGAAGGCTCAGAAGAAAAAGGAGAACCGGGATCAGGAACACCGGCAGCGCCAGAACCTGTTGAGACAAGCTCGGATACAGTGGACGGCTGCACCCGGCTTGCCCCCCCAAGAGACAAGCAAAAATGCTCAATAATGGAAAAGACAAAAACAACACTGAGCACTTGCCTGATCTCAAGTTCGGACGCCGTCCAGGACTTCGACGATCCGGGCTCAGACGGGAGGAGGTCGTCTTCTGGCTCCCATTCAGCTGTGTCGGGCTCCACAGCTGGCACGATGGCTTCTACAGCCTTAGGACCCTCTGGCGCCATCGTCCACGCTGGCAACCCGTACGGCATGGTGGCAGGGGGCCCCTGGCCCGCTGGGTCGGACTGTTCATCCGTGGAGACCCGAGGACACTTCATCGTCGACGCAGGCTCCATACAGCAGTCCGCTCTCCTCCTCCGTCCTTGGCATGGCTGCAGGGCTGGAATCATGTGCTCCAGGGCCGCAGGCCCCCTCCTCATCCGATGACGCTTGACTAACATCGAGGGACGCTCCGCGGAGGGAGACACAGAGGCAGCGGGTTTAGTTATTACCTCAGCAGGTGGTGGAGGCTCGGGGGGCTGCGAACCCCGAACCTCACCCCCAGGAGTCAGACAAGACAAATCACTATTAGGAGAGAGAGAGTGAACTTGTACTCGCGTGTCTCCCGGAGGGAGGATGGTGCCTGCTGTAGGAAACGTTGCTTCTTCTTCTTCCCGCCGGATGGTGGCAGAGGGCTCCCTGGAAGGACGAGGGGGAGCCGCACGTGATGGACTCGGCACGGGGCTCGCCGGAGCAGAACTCCTCATACACCCAGCAGCTGGAGAAGGCGTCGGAGAGGAGGGGGCGACAGCCGAGACGGGCCGGGCACGGCGTGTTGACGGGACAGCGGGGGAAGATGGCCCGGGGAGAGAGGCTGCGGAGATTCCCTCCTGGCGAGACGCTGAAGAGACAGCTGTCTGGTTGATGAGGTCATTCCAGCGACCCGGAGCAGGATCCGGACGGGATTCTTGCTGAGGTTGTCTCTGGCCGCGGCGCCGACGTCTTCGACGGGCCTCAGATGGTGCGAACTCCTGGCCTGGATCGAGGAGAGGATCGGGATCTCAAAGCGGGAAGCGGGGATGCCGTCTCCTCCGCTTCAGGTCGTATTCTTCCTCGTACATCCGGAGTATCTCGCGTTGGGCGGTGATGTCCAGCCTCCTCGAGTCGACTTCTGGGTGGTCAGTGTAGCAGGGGGAAAGATGGTTGAGCACATCCTCAGTGCAGTCCAGATACCAGTGTACGTTGTGATCGTAGTGCAGGAGGGAAGCGGAGATGAGTGTCTCGTCCACGTACTCCAGGACATCTGCCAACTCATGGCTCTGACGCTGGGCACGGCCCCTCCGTGACGGCATTGGGTCCACAGCACACCGTACCCAGACCGGGAAAGAGCAAAGTTCTCCTGAATGCAACTTCACCGAGAATGGCGTCTCCTTCTGGCGGCAGTCTACTGTCACGGCTGGCCCTCATGAGCCAGCATAAGACGCCACAGTCCAGTGAAGTTGCACAGGTGTTTATTAACAGTTAGGGAAAGGGAAGGACAAGATAACCAGCCACATGAGCTAAACAACGAGACTACTTATTAACATACAGAACGAGCGTTGACAGCTGAGACGAGGAACGCTCGCTCAGCGTCTGATAAGGAAAAGGGTGACAGAGTACAACAATAAACATAGGTGATGAACACTCTTACGAACGAGATGAAAAAGGATTACATTGACGATTGTCTGACGAACGTTTGACGAGACTGCCGCGAGATGCAGCCGCCAGCACCGGCTTTTAAAGCTGGCCGCTAACGACCGCAAATGCAGCACAGCTGTTCAGGCCTTGACAGCAGGAAACTCCCCCGAGCGTTGTCCGATCAGAGCCCGGGGAGCCAGAACAACAACACCGCTGTCAAAGCCTGACAGGGATGGTGCATGGCCCGAGCGCGGATAATATTAGCGCTCGGGTTATGACAGCTATTAAATTCAGATAAGACTGAAGTCATTCTAGTTGTTCCAAAAATCTTAGAAATACCTTTCCAAATCAAACTCTTAGCTTGGATGCGGTTACTCTTTCACTTAATAGTTCTGTGAGGAACTTTGGAGTTATTTTTGATCAAGGTATGTTTTTAATTCACATATTAAACTTGTTTCTAAGACTGCCTTCTCTCATTTACGTAATATTGTCAAGATTCGAACCATCTTGTCTCAGAGTGATGCTGAGAAACTGATCCACGCTTTTGTTAGTTCTAGATTAGATTATCGTACCTCTTTATTATCAGGCTGTCCTAAAATATCTTTAAAAAGTCTTCAGCTGATCCAAAATTCTGCAGCAAGAGTTTTAACAAGCACTAGAAAGAGAGATAATATCTCTCCGGTTCTGGCCTCCCTTCATTGGCTTCCCATAGAATTTAGAATTAAGTTTAAAATCCTTCTTCTCACTTTCAAAGCTCTAAATAATCAGGCCCCTTTTTATTTAAAAGATCTGATACTATCCTATTATCCTAACAGAGCACTACGCTCTGAAAATGCAGGATTACTTGTAATACCTGGAATCTCCAAAAGTACAATGGGAGGCAGAGCCTTCAGTTATCAAGCTCCTCTCCTTTGGAACCAGCTGCCAATCTAGATTTGGGAGTCAGACTCAATCTCTGTTTTTAAGAATAGGGTTAAAACCTTCCTTTTTGATATAGCCTATAATTAGGGTGGGATCAGGTGCCCCTGAACCCTCCCTTAGTTATGCTGCTAATAGGTTTAGACAGCCGGGGGACCTCCAACAATGCACTGGGCTTCACTCCTTTCTTCACTCTCAATGAAATATTTTTGCTGGTCATAAACATCTGTTTGTTCTCTCCCATAGACTGAGTCCCTGTCATGCTGTTTTGCTCTCTACATATCTGTTCTTTTCTTCTTCTTCTTCTCTATCCCCTCACCCTCCAGCCAGTCGAAGCAGACGGCTGCCCCTCCCTGAGCCTGGTTCTGCTGGAGGTTTCTTCCTGTTAAAAGGGAGTTTTTCCTCTCCACCGTCGCCAAGTGCTTGCTCATAGGGGATCGCTTGATTGCTGGGGTCTTTCTGCAATTGTGGGGGTTCCCCCTACAGTTGAAAGTGCTATGAGATGACTGTTGTTGTGAAATAGCGCTATATAAATAAAGTTGAATCTTCAACTTTCAAGCAAAAGCCTGAAGGTTTTGTGCCAACACTGACTGGTGTTTGGAACTGTTCATAATTCACTCCACCTTGACTAAGGCCCCAGTTCCAGCTGAAGAAAAACAGCCTCAAAGCATGATGCTGTTACCACCATGCTTCACTGTAGATAAGGTGTTCTTTTGGTGATGAGCAGTGTTGTGTTTGTGCCAAATATACCTTTTGGAATTATGGCCAAAAAGTTCAACCTTAGTTTCATTGGACCATAACACATTTTCCCACATGCGTTTGGGAGATTTCAAATTTGTTTTTGCAAAATGTAGCTGGGCTTGGATGTTTTTCTTCATAAGCTAAGGCTTCCGTCTTGCCACCCTAGACAGGAGATTGTTGTCACATGTACTAAGCAGCCTGTACTTGCCAGAAATTCCGGCAGTTCCTTCAATGTTGCTGTTGGTCTCTTGGCAGCCTCCCTGACCTGTTTTCTTCTCATCTTTTCATCAATTTTGGAGGGATGTCTGTCACGCCTCCCCGCCCATCTGCGGCACCAGCTGCACGCACACCTGCACTTCATCAGCGGCGAGGGATTTAAGCCGCCTCGCCCTGGGCTTCGGCCTGAAGCCGTCAGACTTCGCTCGTCACGATTGCTGTGAGTAACCTCTACCACTCAGCAAACATCTCGGTAAGAAGCCCTTACCTTTTTTCCTCTCCAAGTCTGCTCCCCTGTGCACAGGTGGATTTCCCGGCGGCGGACCATTCCTCTCCGTCACCATTCCCTCGCTGCTGCACCGGGCGCTCCAGGTCGCTGTCTACCGGACCTCGTCCTTGCTGTGCCAGCCACCTGCTAACTCCAAGTAAGCTTATCACTATTTTCACGTCGCCTGTGTTGGTGTGTGCCCGTCACCCTTCTCCCTCTGCTTCTCCCATAGGGTTGTCCGGCTGTACGGTCTCCTGCCTCCGTGCCCGACGCAGACGCCCCCACCAATACATTCACATCTCGCAGACACACATTCATACACACTTGTTGTTAATAAAGCTATTGGATCTACTCTGAGCCTGCGTGTGTGTCTCCTGAGCCGTGCATTATGTCAGTACGGCTTCAGCAGAGCGGCTCGGCAGACGGCGGGCTCACACGCCGACTTTCCACTCTCGAGGCTCGAGTGGACCTAATAGCTCACCAGCAACAGGTGATTTTAAATCAATTAACCATTATCACTAACCGATTGGACCACTTGGACCCCCAACAGCCATTCCCCCCGGCTCGTCAGGGCGGCGCGGCTCCTGCTGCTCCAGCAGCCGTTCAGCCGGCTCCGGTAGCACCGGCTCGGCTCACACCCATTCCGACCCCCGCCCGCTTTAGCGGTAAGCTCGGCGGAGCATGGGGGTTCATAATGCAGTGTGAGCCCGTGTTCCACCGTGTGCCCGGAGATTTTCCTTCAGATCATAGCCGAATTGGCTACATTGGGAATCTCCTAGAGGGGCGAGCTCTAACTTGGGCTTACGCCGTAATGGCGAGGCCCAGTTACGCCACCCTCACCTATGGCCAATTCGTGAGACAATTCCTGGAGGTCTTTGATCATTCTCGTACCAAGACCGTCCAGGTCGATCGGCTTCTCAGCCTCCAGCAGGGAAGCCGGTCGGCAGCGGACTACGCGATCGACTTCCGGGTAGCGGCGGAGGAATTGGGCTGGGATGAACGTTCATTCTGCGGCCTCTTCCTCCGCAGTCTCAATGATGATCTGAAGGATGAACTGGCTGGGCGGGACATCCCGGAGACTCTAGCAGAGCTAACGTCCCTAGCCATCAGTTTGGATAACAGGCTGCGCGAGCGCTCCTCGGGGCGGAAGTCGTCTTCTTCTCGCTCTCGTGGTGCCTTGTCGCGCCTGTTCCAAGCTCGCCCCCTGGCGACGCCGCCACCATCGCGCCCCGAGGAGTCGGAGCCGATGGTGACGGGCTGGACAAAGCTCCCCCCTGCGGAGAGACAACGCCGCCGTGAGTTGGATCTCTGCATGTATATGCGGAGACAGTCTACACACGGTGGAGCTTTGCCCACAGAAGCCAAACGGCGGGGTCCGCGAGTCACTGTAGGGGGCCTCGCAGACATCAATCGGTTAAATCCCCTCTCCCAATTGAAGCTGCCCGTCCGATTTTGTCACAACTCCACTGGGCACCTCACTCACGCGCTGGTGGATTCGGGCGCGGAGGGCAGTTTTATTTCACAAAGCCTGGCAACCCGATTGGGCATCCGTTGCCAAGCCCTTAGATCTCCCCTCGCCCTGGTCAACCTCTCCCATGTCTCCCTGGGGAGAGTAAAACATCAGACCGTCCCTGTTCCTGTGATCATCTCTGGGAACCACCGGGAGGAGATAACCTTCTACGTCCTCCCCAACTCTGTGTCGCCCGTCATCCTGGGGTACCCATGGCTCCGCCTCCATAACCCCGTCTTGGATTGGAAGTCCACCAGGGTGTCGGCATGGAGTACATTCTGCATGAGCACCTGCTTGCAGTCCGCTGCCTGCTCTCCGTCCTCTTCCCCAACTCCTACGGACGCAGCGCCCCCGGATCTCTCTCTGGTGCCATCAGAATTTCACGGCCTGGGTATGGTTTTCAGCAACTCCAAGGCGATGTCTCTTCCTCCACACAGGCCCTACGACTGTGCGATAAACATCCGCCAGGGGGCACCCTTACCCTCTGGGCGACTCTACAGCCTGTCGGCGCCGGAGAAGGAGACCATGAATTCCTACCTCAAGGAATCGCTGAGTGCTGGAATTATCCGTCCCTTGTCATCACCATTGGGGGCAGGATTCTTCTTCGTGGGCAAGAAGGACGGTTCCCTCCGTCCTTGTATCGACTATCGCGCCCTAAATGATATCACAGAGAAGGATCGCTACACCCTGCCACTCATGGACACCGCCTTCCACTCCCTCCAGGGGGCGACTTGGTTCACCAAGCTGGATCTACGCAGCGCATACCACCTTGTCCGGATCCGGGAGGGAGATGAGTAGAAGACAGCCTTCCGTACCCCGAACGGCCACTTCGAGTACCTGGTGATGCCGTTCGGGTTGACCAATGCTCCAGCCGTTTTTCAGCGCCTAATTAATGACATCCTCCGGGATTTCATTGGCCTTTTTGTGTTCGTCTACCTGGATGACATCCTCATCTTCTCCAAATCCAGGGACGAGCACCGGGTCCATGTGAGGCGGGTCCTCCAAAGGCTGCTGGAGAACCGGTTGTATGTGAAGGCCGAAAAATGTGAATTCTACGCTAAGACAACATCCTTCCTCGGGTTCATCATCTCCCATGACCGGGTGCTTCCGGACCCAGTGAAGGTGAAGGCGGTGGTGGAATGGCCTACACCTACATCGAGAAAACAGGTGCAACAATTCATCAGGTTTGCAAATTTCTACTGCCGCTTCGTCCCTAATTTTGGCACCATCGTCGGCCCTCTGACCCGCCTCACGTCCCCTAAGGTCCCGTTCCGGTGGACCGAAGAGGCCGCGGCTGCTTTTCAGGCGCTGAAGGCGGAGTTCTCCTCCTCCCGGGTCCTTAGCCAAGTCAACCCGTCGCTGCAGTGCATCGTGGAGGTGGACGCTTCGGACACAGGAGTGGGGGCGGTTCTATCTCAGCGGTCGCCAGGTGATGGAGTCAAACGGCCCTGCGCTTTCTTCTCTCGGTGTTTGTCCCCGGCGGAACGGAATTACGACGTGGGGGACAGAGAGCTCCTCGCCATCAAGCTCGCGCTGCAGGAGTGGCGTCACTGGCTAGAGGGGGCGGACCTGCCGTTCGTGGTTCTGACTGACCACAAGAACTTGGAGTACTTGAGATCTGCCAAGCGTCTGAACGCCCGCCAGGCGCGCTGGTCCTTGTTCTTTGCCAGGTTCCGGTTTAACATCACCTTCAGGCCTGGCTCCAAGAACGGCCTGCCCGACGCCCTCTCTAGGCAGTTTGCCCCTGAGGAGTCTGAGGACACGGTCCACACCATCCTGCCCAGGTCGTGCATCGTGGGAGCCGTCACCTGGGACATAGAAAGCAAGATCCGGAAGGCGCAGGAAGTGGAACCTGACCCTGGCGGCGGACCGGAGGAGAGGCTGTTCGTGCCATCCACGGTTCGGGGGGAGGTCATCCACTGGCTACACACATCCAAGCTCACCTGCCACCCTGGTTCCTCCCGGATGATCGACCTCCTTCAACAGTCCTTCTGGTGGCCGGGCCTGCGGAGGGACGCTGCCTGCTACGCCTGGGCCTGCCCAGTATGTGCCACCAGTAAGTCAGGTAATGCCCCCTCCAGCGGGTTTGCTCCAGCCTCTGCCCGTCCCTGGCAGGCCCTGGTCGCATGTCGCCCTGGATTTCGTCACCGGACTCCCAGTCTCAAACACCTTCGACACCGTCCTGACCATCGTAGACCGCTTCTCCAAGGCGGTGCACTTCATCCCGCTACGAGGTCTTCCATCCGCCCTGGAGACGACGGATCTCCTAGTCCAGCACGTGGTCAGGCTGCACGGGATTCCGGTGGACGTGGTCTCGGACCAGGGGCCCCAATTTTCCTCGGAGGTTTGGAGATCATTCTGCAACGCCCTGGGAGCCAAGGTGAGCCTCTCCTCCGGCCATCACCCCCAAACCAATGGGCAGTGTGAGCGGACCAACCAGGAGCTAGAGGCTGCGCTCCGCTGCGTCACTGCGTCCAAACCTGCGTCCTGGAGTAACCATCTCGCCTGGGTAGAGTACGCCCACAACACCGCCCACTCTTCTGCTACAGGGATGTCTCCCTTTAAGGCATCCCTGGGCTACGACCCCCCTCTTTTTCCAGCGCAGGAGAGTGAGGTAACGGTTCCCTCAGTTCGGGCGCACCTCAGGCAGTTCCGCTCCATCTGGGCGTCAGCGCACAATGCGCTTTTACGCACGGCGGAGCGCAACAGAGCCACGGCGGACCAGCACAGAAGACCTGCCCCAGCGTACCAGGTGGGTCAGCGTGTCTATGTGTCAACCCAGGACGTCATTTTAAAGGGCGAGAGGAGGAAGCTGGCACAGCGTTTTATGGGCCCATACCCCATCACCAGGATTATCAACCCGGTGGCTGTGCGTGTAGCTATTCCCCCCTCCCTCCGCATCCATCCCACCTTCCACGTATCCAAGGTGAAGCTGGCAGTCTCCAACCCCCTTTGCCCTCCTCCTGCTGCGCAACCCACGCCCCGGATGATTGATGGCCATCCGGCCTGGCCTGTCTCCTCCATCCTGGACTCCCGGCGCCGGGGTCACGGGTTGCAGTACTTGGTGGACTGGGAGGGTTATGGGCCTGAACATCGGCAGTGGGTACCCTCGTCATTTGTGTTGGACCCGTCCCTCATTACTGAGTTCCACCGAGCGCACCCGGAGAAACCATCGCCAGGAGGCACTGCTAGAGGGGGGAGTACTGTCACGCCTCGCCGCCCATCTGCGGCGCCAGCTGCACGCACACCTGCACTTCATCAGCGGCGAGGGATTTAAGCCGCCTCGCCCTGGGCTTCGGCCTGAAGCCGTCAGACTTCGCTCGTCACGATTGCTGTGAGTAACCTCTACCACTCAGCAAACATCTCGGTAAGAAGCCCTTACCTTTTTTCCTCTCCAAGTCTGCTCCCCTGTGCACAGGTGGATTTCCCGGCGGCGGACCATTCCTCTCCGTCACCATTCCCTCGCTGCTGCACCGGGCGCTCCAGGTCGCTGTCTACCGGACCTCGTCCTTGCTGTGCCAGCCACCTGCTAACTCCAAGTAAGCTTATCACTATTTTCACGTCGCCTGTGTTGGTGTGTGCCCGTCACCCTTCTCCCTCTGCTTCTCCCATAGGGTTGTCCGGCTGTACGGTCTCCTGCCTCCGTGCCCGACGCAGACGCCACCACCAATACATTCACATCTCGCAGACACACATTCATACACACTTGTTGTTAATAAAGCTATTGGATCTACTCTGAGCCTGCGTGTGTGTCTCCTGAGCCGTGCATTATGTCAATGTCCAGTTCTTGGTAGTGTCACTGTTGTGCCATATTTTCTCCACTTGATGATGACTGTCTTCACTGTGCTCCATGGTATACTTAATACCTTGGAAATTCTTTTGTACCCTTCTCCTGACTGATACCTTTGAACAATGAGATCCCTTTGATGCTATGGAAGCTCTCTGTGGACCATGTAATGTAATGTAATGTAATGTAATGTAATGTACTTTATTTATATAGCCCTTTAAAACAACCCGTAGGTGACCAAAGTGCTTTACAAAAAATAAACAGCATTAAAAACACACAGCATTAAAAACAAATAACATAAACAAAAACAACCTAAAAATAAAATAAAAACAAATGCCAAGACAAATATCACCACTACTGGGTATTAAAAGCCATCCTAAACAAATATGTCTTAAGTTCAGATTTAAAAAGGGTCAGGTCAGAGATAGCACGTAGGTCAGGGGGGAGATTATTCCAGAGCCTGGGGGCAGCAACAGAAAAGGCTCGGTCACCCCAATGTTTATACCTTGACCTAGGCACATCCAGCAAAAGCTGATTGGATGACCTCAAAGCTCTGCCTTGGTCACGGACAGTCAAAACCTCAGACATATAAACCGGAGCAAGGCCATTAAGAGCTTTAAAAACAAAAAGCAAAAGTTTAAAATTAATTCTAAAATGGACTGGAAGCCAATGAAGTGAAAAAAGGATTGGAGTAATGTGCTCTCGCCGAGGTGTGTTGGTCAAAAGACGGGAAGCTGCATTTTGCACAAGTTGAAGGCGGCCAAGAGAAGACTGAGAGATGCCAACATACAAGTGCATTGCAGTAATCAAGTCGAGACGTGACTAAAGCATGGATGGCTATCTCAAGATCATGACGGCTCAGGAAAGGTTTGGCTTTGGATAACAAACGTAATTGATAAAAGCTCATTTTGACTACATTGTCAATCTGTTTATCAAATTTTAAATGGCTGTCAAAAATCACCCCCAAATTTCTGACAGCTGAACTGAGCCTTAAAGAGAGGGTACCAAAGCCAGCCGTTACAGTATCCCCAAACACAATACATTCTGTTTTTTCTTCATTTAAGTGGAGAAAATTTTGGCTTAACCACAACTTAATATCAATGATGCAATCCAATAGAACACTTTGTGAGTTTGTTTGTTCTGGGTTCAAAGGTAAATAAAGCTGCAAATTGTCTGCATAACAGTGGAAAGACATGTTATGCCTGGCTATTATTGACCCGAGTGGCAGCATATATAATGAAAACAGAATAGGGCCAAGAATAGAGCCCTGTGGAACCCCACAGGAGAGAGAGGCACTAGAAGAGGACATGTCACCAATCATTACAGAAAAAGTTCTATTAGAAAGGTAGGATTCAAACCACTTAAGTGCAGTGCCGTGGATGCCAACATAGTGATTCAGGCGTGACAGAAGGATAGTGTGGTCCACAGTGTCAAAGGCTGCTGTAAGATCTAGCAGCACTAAGACCACAGGACATTTGGCATCAACAGACATCATAATATCATTGTGCACCTTAAGCAGGGCAGACTCAGTGCTGTGACGAGACCTAAACCCAGATTGAAACTTCTCAAAAATAGAATTGTCTTCTAAAAAAAACTGCAACTGTATAAAAACAACTTTTTCTAAAACTTTAGATAAAAAGGGCAAATGAGAAATGGGTCTAAAATTAGATAAAACTGAAGGGTCAAGGTGAGGTTTTTTAAGAAGGGGCCTAACCACAGCATGTTTAAAAGCAGGTGGGACAAATCCTGAACTAAGGCAGGAATTAATAAAAACCAAAAGACCAGGCCCAACAGTATTAAAAACCCTTTTCAGGATTCCAGCGGGAACAACATCCAGTGAGCAATTTGTCGGCTTCAGAGACCTTACAATATCAGCTAGTGATGATAAAGAGACCAACTCAAACTGTTCAAGCACAGCAGAGTAACCCGGGACACTAGACAAGCTTCCATTAAAACTGTTATTAATAACTCGTCTGACAGAGTCCACTTTATCAATAAAAAAAATGAAGAAAAGTCTCACATGTTGTAAACGAATCATCTGTCACAGTCTGAGTGCATGGGTTTATAAAAGAGTTAATTGTGTTAAATAGCACTCTAGGACAGTGACTGCTGCTGGAAATAATATCAGAGAGATACTGAAATTTTGCCTTTTGCACGGTCCTCTGGTAATCAGCAAGACAATCCCTAAAAATTCCCAGAGACACATGTAATTTGTCCTTTTTCCATCTCCGTTCAGCCTGCCTGACCCGCTGTCTAATGGCACGAGTAGTGTCGTTTAGCCAGGGATCTGTTTTCGGTTTAGCCTTTTTAAGCCGAAATGGGGCAATAGAGTCCAAAATCCCAGAGCAGGTGGTATGAAAGGAGGAAAGAATATTATCCGGATGCGAAGGGGAAACGAGTCCATTCAAGGCAAAAAACCGTGAATCCCTAAAAGCAGCAGAAAACTCCTCTGGTGTTGAAGAAGTGATGATGCGACGCCAGCATGATGGAGCCACAGGCTTGCTGGGTGATGAAGGGGTCAGCAGTTCAAAAATGATGGGGAAATGATCTGAGATGACAGACTCAGAAATTTCTTTGAGAAAGACTGATAGTCCAACAGCGATAACGAGGTCCAGAGTGTGACCAAGACGGTGTGTTGGTTTGTCTGCTAAAATATCTAAATTAAATGTCACCAACAGTCTTTTAAAATCAGATGCCAGCTGATCAGATGGACAACATACATGAATATTAAAGTCCCCACAGATCAAAAGTTTGTCATATTTTGGCATAACATCTGCCAAAAATTCAGAAAACTCATTAATGAAGTCCTTATTATATTTTGGAGGACGATAGACAACAGCAAATAACACAAGACCTGTGAGATCCACCACAAATAGTTGCAGCTCAAAGCAGGAATAAGTATTTGTGGAGAGAAGGCGACATTTAAAACGGTCATTAAAAACAGAAGCCAGACCCCCACCCCGACCAGATGCTCGCGGGGAGCTGAAGAAAGAACAGCCGGGAGGGAGGAGCTCAGAGAAGGCGGCGGTCTCACCTGGTTTAACCCATGTTTCTGTCATCAGAAGAAAATCCAAGGAATGTGAAGTAAAAAAGTCATTTAGAATAAAAGTCTTATTTGAGATGGATCTGGTGTTAATCAGAGCCATGCGGATCAAACACTGATCAGCCTGCTGGGAAGCATGACTGATCAGGTGAAGATTTTCTGGTGCGCAGCCCCTTCTGCGAATCCAAACGGGCCGGCGGCAGGGAAGTGGGTGTCCAGCCTCTGGGACAGTCGGCAACAGCCATCGGTAGCGGTAATCCATGGATTGTCGTACGTCAAAACCGATACGCTTCCTCGAGAGTTCAGTCAGCAGTTGATGAGGGTTGTGAGTTGAAGAAGAAGCCAGGTAAGCCCTCAGTCTGCATGATACTCCACCTCTCCGACCTCGTCTTTTGCGGCGTCTCTTGTGGCGGCTGTTCCGAAGCAGTCCGCTGGGTGCACATCTCAGATAGGGTGGTATAGACGCCAACAGAGGCGGAGGAGGCTGACCATTAAATTCATAGGTCGAGAATTTGACCACAGAATTGCGAATATTTAGAAGAGTCAGGCGATCATAAACCAGTAGGGATGACACGTTCTGAGCTAGAAACAAGAAGACAACTAAACACATAAGACATAGCACAGGCAGACGTCCAGCCACACACAACGGCGCCATCTTGCCATTCAATTCAATTCAACCATGGCTTGTGCTGTAAGATGTGACTACAGAAATTCAATTCAACTTTATTTATATAGCGCCATTTCACAACAACAGTCATCTCATAGCACTATCAACTGTAGGGGGGAACCCCCACAGTTGCAGAAAGACCCCAGCAATCAGGCGATCCCCTGTGAGCAAGCACTTGGCGATGGTGGAGAGGAAAAACTCCCTTTTAACAGGAAGAAACCTCCAGCAGAACCAGGCTCAGGGAGGGGCAGTCATCTGCTGCGACTGGCTGGGGGGTGAGGGGATAGAGAAGAAGAAAAGAACAGACATGTAGAGAGCAAACAGCACGATGGGGACTCAATCTATGGGAGAGAACAAACAGATGTTAATGACCAGCAAAAAAAAATATTTCATTGAGAGTGAGGAAAGGAGTGAGGCCCAGTGCATTACTGGAGGTCCCCCGGCTGTCTAAACCTATTAGCAGCATAACTAAGGGAGGGTTCAGAAACACATGATCCCTCCCTAATTGTAGGCTATATCAAAAAGGTAGGTTTTAGCCCTATTCTTAAAAACAGAGATCGAGTCTGACTCCCGAATCCAGATTGGCAGCTGATTCCACAGGAGAGGAGCTTGATAACTGAAGGCTCTGCCTCCCATTGTACTTTTGGAGATTCTAGGTATTACAAGTAATCCTGCATTTTGGGAGCGTAGTGCTCTGTTAGGATAATACGGTAGTATCAGATCTTTTAAATAAAAAGGAGCCCGATTGTTTAGAGCTTTGTAAGTAAGAAGAAGGATTTTAAACTTAATTCTAAACTCTATGGGAAGCCAATGAAGGGAGGCCAGAACCGGAGAGATATGATCTCTCTTTCTAGTACCTGTTAAAACTCTTGCTGCAGCATTTTGGATCAGCTGAAGACTTTTTAAAGATGTTTTAGGACAGCCTGATAATAAAGAATTACAACAATCTAATCTCGAGCTAACAAAAGCGTGGATCAGTTTCTCAGCATCACTCTGAGACAAGATGCTCCTAATCTTGGCAATATTATGCAAATGATAGAAGGCAGTCTTAGAAACAAATTTAATATGTGAATTGAAGGACAAATCCTGATCAAAAATAACTCCAAGGTTCCTCACAGAGCTATTAAGAGAAAGAGTAACCGCATCCAAACTGAAAGTTTGATTTGGAAAGGAATTTCTAAGGTTTTTTGGACCAACAAGAATGACTTCAGTCTTATCTGAATTTAATAGCAGGAAATTACAAGTCATCCAAGCTTTGATTTCCTTAAGACAGGCTTCTAACTTGGCTAATTGATTACTATCATCTGGCTTCATTGACAGGTATAATTGTGTGTCATCTGCATAACAATGAAAATGTATACAGTGCTTTCTAATAATGTTGCCTAACGGAAGCATATATAAACTAAAAAGAGTAGGGCCTAGCACAGATCCCTGTGGAACTCCATGACTAAGCTTTGAGTTGAAAGAAAACTCATTATTTACATGAACAAACTGGAACCTATCAGATAAATAAGATCTAAACCATTGCAACGAAGTTCCATTAAGTCCAACATAGTGTTCTAATCTATCAAGTAGAATATTATGATCGATAGTATCAAAAGCTGCACTAAGGTCTAAAAGGACAAGTACAGAAACTAGTCCATTATCAGATGCAATGAGGAGGTCGTTAGTGACCTTCGCTAAGGCTGTTTCAGTACTATGATGGATTCTAAACCCAGATTGAAACTCTTCAAGTAAACCATTTCCCTGCAGGTGGTCAAATAATTGCGTAGCAACAACTCTTTCTAAGATTTTTGAAATGAAAGGGAGATTAGAGATTGGTCTATAGTTAGCTAAAGCTCCTGGATCTAGCGTTGGCTTTTTGAGTAAGGGTTTAATTACAGCCGTTTTAAAAGCCTGCGGTACATGGCCTAAAGTTAATGAAGAATTGATTATATGAAGAATAAAGCTACCAATAAGTGGGAAGACTTCTTTAAATAACCTGGTAGGAATAGGGTCTAAAAGACAAGTTGAAGGTTTGGATGAGGAAACTATTTTGTCTAACTCACAAAGGTCGATTGGAGTAAACTCATCAAGACAGACATCAATAGAAGGAGTTGTAGTAGTTACAGCATTTAAGTTAACTGTGGGAAGAATCTGATTGATTTTATCTCTGATGGATGAAATTTTATTATTGAAAACGTTCATAAAGTCCTGACTAGTAAGCTCTAAGGGAATGCTAGGATTGACAGAGTCCTGACTCTTTGTCAACCTGGCTACAGTACTGAAAAGAAACCTGGGATTATTCTTGTTCTCTTCTATTAATGCAGAGTAATAACTCGTTCTAGCTTTTCTAAGAGATTTTTTATAAATTAAAAGATGATTTCTCCAAGCTAAATAGATTTCATCTAAATTAGTAGAGCGCCATTTTCTTTCTAATTGACGAGTCTTCTGTTTTAAGGTACGAGTTTCTGTGTTGTGTGTATGTCAGGAAAAGCCTACTAGAACAGCTGAACTTTATATGGGGTTAATCAGAGGGACTTTAAATGGTGGCAGGTGTGCGCTGACTCCAATTTAACATGAGTTTGAATGTGATTGGTTAATTCTGAACGCAGCCACATCCCCAGTTATAACAGGGTGTGCAGATTTATGCAAACAGATTATTGTAAGTTTTTTGTTTTTTATTTTTCCCCTGAAAAGATTTCAGTTTGTTTTTCAATCGGGTGTACAGGTTATACGTCACATTAATGGTGGAAAAAGTTTTGAAATGATTTATGTTGGTCTCATATTTTTACATCACAAAAACCTGGCATTTCAACAGGGTTATCTTATTTGGCTGTGGTCAGTATTACGTACATGCTGTAAGTAATCACATTCATGCACCATACTCTCTACTGTGTTTGTCTCAGTGTCTGAAGGCTCATCTGCAACTGGACTCACCCGCTCCAGCTGGATGTAGCACGTCTGGTCCCAGCTCAGCCTGCCAACAGCCGCCCAGCATGTCTGGGCGACCACTCTGCCATCTAGCCTGAGCACTGCACTGATCTCTGCTGTCAGACAAACAAAAGCACATTAACATATCACTTGCATGAAACCAAAAACACACAGTGATTAGCCTACCAACACGTAACAGTTTTACACTTAGTATTCAAAGAAATATAGTCACTGTAGCTAAAAATAATTGGTGTCTAAAATACACTCCTGAACAAAATTATAAGACTGGGGGGAAAAATGTTAAGTATTGGCATTTTGCACTGGATCATAACCAGGTTGTAAGTAGGGCGTCAAATTTCAAAAAGAAGAAATAGGGACAAGAGACAAAAAATAGAGAGCAGGCAATTTATTGAAGACTGTAGCACAGGTGTAGTGTGGCCGACTACTAATTGGAGGGTCAGGGGTTTGATTCCTGCTCTGTCTGCAGTCTGGATGTCGAAGTATCTTTGAGCAAGACACTGAACCTCACTTGCTCCAGGTGGGTCAGGCCAGCACTTGTGCATGGCAGCTCTGCCACCATCAGTGTGTGAATGGGTGGATAGCAGGATCTTAAAGCACTTTGGTTATCCAGTGAAGAGTAAAATAGCACTATGTACGTGAACGCCATTTACCATTTAAACTCAGACAGGCTGTTCATCAGCTGATCAGAAGTTCATAGCCCCCCAAAAAAATCAAAAACAGAAGTAAAAGTGTCAAAAAAGGACTCATAAAAGATGCTTTAAAAAAAATTTATGAAAAAATATACAGTATACTCAACCACAGATAGATGGCAATTGCAAAATGGAAGATTTTTAAAATCATTGCATCTGCCATTCTTTCTTCTTTTTCTTCTTTTGGCTACTCCCTTCTTTCACTGCTCCCACAGTGGATCATCTGCCTCCATCTCACCCTATCCCTGCATCTTCCTCTGAAACACCAACCCTCTCCATGTCCTCCTTCACTACATCCATAAATCTTCTCTGTGGTCTTTCTCTTTTCCTCCTGCCTGGCAGCTCCATCTTCAACAGCCTTTGTCCAATATCTCCACCATCCCGCCTCTGCACATGTCCAAACCATCTCAGCCTTGCCTCTCTTACTTTGTCTCCAAACCACTCAACCTGAGCTGTCCCTCTGATATACTCATTTGTAATCTTGTCCCTCCTAGTCACTCCCAATGAAAATCTTAGCATCTTCAACTCTACCACCTCCAGCTCCACCTCCTATCTTTTTGTCAGCACCACCATCTCCAATCCATACATCATAGCAGGTCTCACTACCATCTTGTAAATCTTCCCTTTCACTCTAGCTGCTATCCTTCTGTCACAAATCCCCCCTGGCACTTGTCTCCACCCACTCCACCCTGCCTGCACTCTCTTCCTCACGAGTCTTCCGGCGCCACACGAGTTGACTGCCTTCTTACAGCAGTGGCTCAATTTCTGAGTTTCTTTCTCATTTTTATTCACTATCTGTCTTTTCACTGACCACAACTTTCTGATCCTGCGGCCCTGTATCCACCACGGATGCCAAGGACACACAGATCGCTGCACTGGTGCTGATATTAGTCATCTTTCGGCTCATATCACAAATGTCTCCCAACCCGGTGAGTAGAGGAGCTATTGTTTACAGTAGGAGTCAGCTGTTAGCATTAAACTTCTTCTTCTTCTTCTTTTAGATTTGATTGGTGGTTGGCAACCAGCTTACAGGTGCATTACCGCCACTGACTTGATACAGTATATCTTTATATAAGGAGCCCTTACAAGGAGCTCTGAGCAACTCCCCATGTGCGAAAAAAAAATGGACTGTATCTCGTTCTCTGTGTGCCCCACGGTGCTAACGCAAAAACTTGACATACCAAGAGAAATCAAGCAAAAAGACATGAATGTCGAGCTGGAGTGACGCGACACGCAAGGAAAACAAGGTACAGACCCGTCCTTCCATCTGTTATTATGGGAAATGTGAGATCGCTACTCAACAAAACAGACAAACTGGCGGCTATGTCCTGGTATGAGAGCGTCTTCAGAGAGATTAGCATCATGTTGTTTACTGAGACATGGCTAACAGAACTAGCAACAGATGCTAACATCGATCTGGAGGGTTTCCCTGCAATACAGGCAGATCAGACACCAGACAGTGGGATGAGCAGAGGCAGAGGGCTGTCAGACTTTATAACCTAACCAGGGCTGCTCGTAGAGGTCGTATTGAATGCACAAAATGTAACGACCTTGCACAATAAATGGTCCCCTCCATTATACAACTAGAACAATATCAATCATTACTGAGGGTGACAACACGGCTGATTCAATGTGAAATATACTGTATGGTTACATATTCATATTCTGCGGGGTAACTTAACAGACCGTTATGCTGTCTATACCATCTAACTGCAATGCTCCTGCACTGTGTATATATCTGTGTACATATGTATATTCATTTGTCTTATTATCTTATCTTATTAATTATTGCTCTGAGTGCTGCTATCCCTGTGCTGCTATAATCCTGGAATTTCCCCATTGTGGGGCTAATAAAAACTTATCTTAGCTTATCTTGTGCATTTTCCACTGCTTTGGATGGTTGACCCCAGGTATTTGAACTCATCTACTTTCACTACTGCTACTCCTTCCATCTTCACGGTTGGAATGGAGTTCACAGACATTCATGGAGGGGGGCATAGTTTCTTATGGCTGCTATTCAATTTGCAAGAGCAACTTGAGGCATTCTTGAAAAATGAGGTGCTTTTCTGTTGTACCATGGCCCTAGAGTTCTTTCGTTTTTCGTAAAGGTGCCTTCGGATCTTCCTACAGCATACTTACTGTCTTTTTACAAAGATTTTTGTGCAACTCACAGCACTCTCAAATCATTGGTAGGAAGATCTTAGGGCTTTTGGGACATTTTGTTGGCACTTCTTGTTGACTTCTGTTTTGTTCACCTTGTGACAGTGAGCTGTAATCCATCAGCACCAAGTCAATCACAAGCTCTACCCAGCAGTTTTTTGTGGCCACACTAAAATAGCTTCTCTGAAGCAGGGACTTATTTAGGCCCACAGCTGTGACTGTGTCACTCCTTAGACTGTGCTGTTACCCACGTTGTTCATCTTACTAGGATGGACCTAATAAAATATCCAGGAGGTGACACTTCCCCTCCTCAAAAAAAATATTATCATATGCCTTTTTATATCATGTTACAGAACTGAAATAAATGGCTTTGAAGAATTGGTTCTATGCAGAAATGCAAAAATTCCCTAAATTTCAAGCTTTTTTCTCAAAAATCTGCAGCTTTTTTCCCATAAATTTGTGACCTTTTTTGTAAATGTCCAACTTCTTTCTAAAAAAAGAAAATCTATGAATTTTTCTCATAAATTTATGACTTTTTTTTTTTGCAAAATTACAGCCTTTTGTCTCACATTTTGCTACTTTTTCCATAACTCTGCAACTGGTGGGCAGCTGTGGCGCAGGTGTAGTGTGGCCAACTACTGATCGGAGGGTCAGGGGTTCGATTCCCGCTCTGTCTGCAGTCTGCCTGTGGAAGTGTCCTTGAGCAACACACTGAACCCCCAGTTGCCCCTGGGGGGTCAGGCCAGCGCCTGTGCATGGCAGCTCTGCCACCATCAGAGTGTGAATGGGTGGACAGCAGGATGTGTAAAGTGCTTTGGTCACCTAGAGATGACCAAAGGTGTCCACCAAACATGTTTTTTGTTACCTGAACGTCTTTTTTTCAGCGCTTGTGCGCTGCGCTCTGGAAAAAAAAAAATCTGTGCCCTGTATCCTAGCAGCAGCTTGTCACTCACAGCTCAGCACTTCTGCTTTTCCTATGATCAGACTTTCTACTTATTTTTTAACAGCAGTCTCTAAATAACAATGGACAGGAAACATATTCTGGCACTGGTAGCAGCTCTGGATGCAAAATATGATGACATGGAAAAGAAAACAGGAGTCTGGGTACAGACTGTTCCGGAGTCCTCAGCCCTGAGCACCGCGACGAAAAGCGGCCACCGCTAAGAGCATTTCAGCGTTGTAGACGCTGGACTACATAGAGAATGAATAGAAAATAGTCGCCCACAGTGGAAAAAATGCATTTGGTGGACACACAGCCTAAGTGAACATCAGTTACCATTTTTTCTAAACAATGTAAGTTTTTTTCTCATAAGTTTCTGACCTTTTTCTCTTTTTTGTTTTTACAAAATTGCAGCCTTTTCCCCTTTTTCTCATACATTTGCTACTTTTTCTCATAAATTAGTGACTTTCTCAAATTTGGGATTTTTCTCTTGTAAATTTACTACTTTTTTTGTAAATCTGCAGTCTTCACCTGGATATTGGTTACATTTTTATTCTATGCAATTCTATGGATGGAATTGTACTTTTTCAATTTCATTTGGCAACTTTTAACATATTTTTGCACCTTTATTCTTGTAAATTTGTCCCTAATTTACATTTCTGTGTTTGTACCTCATGCTAAATTTGTGAATACCACCTACTGGATATATCCATACTGAATCTGACCAGGGGGCATTGTTCATAAATGGCACCTATCCATTCATTTGTGACAGACTAAAGCTAAAGAGTTATTGTCAGAAAGGGGCTCTTTTAAAGCAAAAGACATCCACTTACTAGTAGAGTCGTCTGTCTTGTGAGGAACTGATAAACTCTCAGTGGGAAGAGGATGGTTTTCTTGCTCCAAGTCTGCCGGAGGTTTCAGTAAATCCTCACATCCAAGAAGCTGGACTTCAAGTTTTCCTACAGGAATGATTTAAAATGATTTAAGTTTTGCACATCTAAAAAAAGAATAAGTCAACATTCATGTAAGACTCATGTTCTTATTGAAAAAAAAGAAATTCAAGTGTTTTAGTAATAAATCTCATTTAAAACAGATAACCAAAATGAAAGCAGCATTCCATAATCATAGCCTTTTGTTTGTCCACACAAATAAATCACCGTCTCAAGCCCCTAATCAGAGCTGTCTGAAGTGTTCACATCCTCATTTTCTCCATTCCACAGCTGTGGAGCACAAACTACCCCGAGTGTTTTGCTGCTCTGAGACCAGCTCTGAATATTCCCTGCCAACAAGTAGCTCCAGGATTTGTCTCCTCCTTACATCATCAAAAAGCTTTTTTTTTTTCCCCCTTTCTGCCTCATGCAGCGGGAAGAGACTGGCTTAAAAATGAAGCGTCCAAAGCAGCAGATTACAGGTCCTGATTATCTATGAGCAGAGGTCAGTGTATGGCCAACCAAATTCAAACACAGGACATGTAGGATACCACTGAGAAGGGCTGCATATATTTTTTTAGATTATTAAATGTGTACATTCTTTGAAGAAAATTTCAATGTCACCTATTAGTGTCACATTTCTTGACACTGCTCGTAGAGGTGGTGTTAAATGCACTAAACATAACAACTTTGTACAATAGAGATCGTCCCCTCCAATACACATCTAGGACAACAACAACCATTACTGAGGGTGGCAACAACACTGTTGATTCAAATGCGAAATACACTGTCTGGGTACGCATTCATATTCTGCTGGGTAATTTAACTAACCATAAAGCTGTTGATACCATCTAGCTGCAATGCTCCTGCACTGTGTATATTACTGTGTATATTATGTATATTTATTTACTGCTTTGGCTAACCAATTCTTATTATCTTATTTACTATTGCTCTGAGTGCTGCTATCCCTTTGCTGCTGCAATTCTGGAATTTCCCCATTGTGGGACTAATAAAGGCTTATCTTATCTTATCTTCTTATTTGTAATGCCAGTGAGACCACCAGTTTGTCACAGTTAGGAAGCACCAGCTTCTTCCTAAAATAAATGCAACAAGTTTCTTTTTTTGTTACGTTTCTTCATAGTTAAACCCAGGGATGGATAAAAACATTGCATTATGTTTTTTTAAATATTTTATTTATGTATCTTCACATGTTTACTCCGGGATTTCTCCGGTTTCCTCCCACATTCCAAAAACATGCAAGTTAGGTTAATTGGCATCAACTGGGAATTCTAAATTGTCCCTAGGTATGACTGTGAGAGTGAATGGTTGTCTGTCTGTCTGTGCTGGCCCTGCGATGGACTGGCGATCTGTCCAGGGTGGACCCTGCCTCTCGCCCAAAGATGCTGGGATAGGCTCCAGCCCCCCCGCGACCCGAAAAGGATTAAGCGGAAGAAGATGGATGGATGGATGGAAATATCACATAACTAAAACAACACAAACACACAACTTGAAGATAAATGCCCCCCACCCCACCCCCCACACACACCGCAATGACAACAACAAAAACAAAAAACAAACAAAAAAAGGGCTGCCACCCAATAACAGATGTACATTATTTCTTCCTCTTTTCCTTTCTTTTTTCTTCCCTGCTTACAATGAAAAAAAAACATATCTACAGTAAGCCCGCTCTTGGGATTTAAGGTCACTAAGAATGTATGTTGATATGACATTGGGCTAGAAAGGGTCCCCAGATTCTCTTGAATTTGTTCTGTTCATTAGGTTTGTGCTGGTGCAGTCTTTCCATTTGAATAACAGACAACATCTCGCTGAGCCAGTGGGCAAAAGAGGGTAGAGAAGTAGACTTGCAGGTTAGAAGAATAAGTTTTTTAGCCACAACCATGCCCAGGTGCAGAGCGGCCTGTGTGTCACGCGGTAGGAGTGAAGTCTCTGTAGAGCATTCAAGGATGGATAGTTCGTGATTAGGCAGAATGTCTCTGGAATAGGCTTTTGACAGCTGCTCAAATACAGCCAACCAAAAATTGCAGAGTTGAGGGCAAAACCAAAAACGATGTGCTTATGAACCATCAATGACATGACACCTATCACAGACAGGGGCCACAGCTGGAAAAATACAATTAAGCTTTGTTTTTGAATAATGCAGTCTGTGCAACACCTTATATTGAATTAATCTGTACTGGGAGCTAATAGAACAACGATGAACCCAGGACAGTGCCTCCTCCCAGAGTTCTACAGATATTTCAGAGTTCAAGTCTTTGGCCCAAGCTTCCCTAATAAAATCAGAGGAAACTGGGTTTGTGAAAGAGCACACAAATTTCAATATTAAGTGTTTCGAGTGTGGAGAGAGCAAGAGGTTTTCAAGAAAACGATGGGTTGTGGAGGTGGAAACAAATTGTGGACAATTTTCCTTGACATGGTGTCTGACTTGGAGGTAGCGGAAAAAGTGTGAGTTTGGAAGACTGAATTTAGCACTTGACTGAGCGAATGACGCAATTGGTCATTGATGTACAAATCTGAAAAACTTCTGATACCCCTCTGTCTCCACACTGTAAACACCCCATCCAACTGTCCAGCCAAAAATTAATATTGGAGCATGTATAGAAACAGTCATTGTCGCCCCCGACAGACTGCTATGATGATGATGATGATGATAGAAACATTTGGAACCCGACAAGCCACTTTTATCTGATTTAGTATCCACAAGGAGGTCTTCACAGTGAAAATTTGCTGAATTAATTTGGCAACCAGGATGGAATCAGAGAAGAGAAGAGAGGGGAGTGAGGACATTGTAACAGCAGCAGCTTCCAGTTGCAACCATGAAGGGTTCTCCTCAGTATTGTCACTTGCACACTTCCAATAGGTTAGAGCCCAGGAATTAGCTGCCCAGTAGTAATGTTTAAAAATAGGCAGTCCCAGGCCACCCTTGCTAGTGAGTTTGTGGAGGTGGGCCTTAGATATCCTATGTGATTTGTAACCCCACACAAATGGTAAAATAATAGAGTCGAGCTTCTTAAAAAACAATGCATTTAGGTATATGGGCTGAAAAAGGTATAAAAACCTAGGTAGGCTCACCATCTTAACTGCATTCACCCGACCAATCATAGATAGGGGCAATGTTCTAAAGAACTCAGTATTTTTTTAAGTTTCTCTATAGTTTCTGTAAAGTAAAGATGTTGAGGGTTCTTAGTCTAAGCACTAAATAGGTGAAACATTCCTTCATCACTCTGAGGCAGTTTTGTCAAGAAGTCATCAGTGAGTTGGTCTGTTAAGGGCATGAATTTGCTCTTTCCCCAGTTTATAGTATAACCAGAGATGCTTCCGAAGGAGTTAATATATGAATGAATGAATGAATGAATGAATGAATGAATGAATTTTATTTATTGGAGTTAATATATTCTAGTAAAATTGGGATTGAAGCCACAGGATCAGCTAAACAGACCAAAAGGTCATCTGCATACAGGGTAACATGGGTCTCAGTGCTCCCCAACTTAATGCCTTTAATGTCTGGGTGGCCCCTGATACCAATGGCCAGGGGCTCCACTGCTACATTAAACAGCAAAGGGGACAGTGGGTCCCCCTGATGGATGCCACGTTGTAAAGAAAACAGACTGGATCTGTCCCCATTTGTTAAGATGGCGGATTTTGAGTTGCTATATAAAATTTTAACCCACTCTATAAAAATGTCGCCAAACCCAAATTTCTTGAGCGCCACAATTAAGTATGGCCACTCTATCATATCGAATGCAATGTGAGCATCTAAGGATGGTATAGCAGCTCTGTCATCTTTGCTATAATCTGCATATATGATATTAAGAATTTTGCAAGCATTACAGAATGAGTACCTCTCAGGAATAAATCCTGTTTGATCCAAGTGAATAATCCTTGCTATATTTTTACCAAGCCGGTTTGCTAGAACTTTTGTAATTATTTTCAGGTCATAATTTAGTAGAGCAATAGGCCTGTAGCTACCAGGGTCAGTTTCATCTTTGTCTTTTTTTAATAAAACACAGATATTTGCTTCACTAAAAAAAATGGAAGCTGTCTGTTCTGAAATCTAATGATTCTCAGCAAAGAAGGTGCAAGGACCCCTTGAAAGGCTTTGTAAAATTCTGGCCCAGCTCATCAGGACCTGCCGCCTTCCCGGTGGGGAATGCTCTGATGGCGTCTTGTAACTCGGACATCCGAGAATTCTACGTCCACACTTTCCCTGGAAGCTGCATCTAACTTGGGGAAATGAAGCGAATCAAAAAACTTATCAAAATCTTCCTGTGTGGCTGTTGATTTGGAGGTGTAAATTTCTGAGTAAAATTCTCTAAAATGTTCATTTATGTCCTTTAAATGTGTAAGCATCCCTCCAGATTTAGATCTTATTTTGTAAATGGCTCCTTTTGCTTGTTCTCCTTTTAATTGCCTTGCCAATAACTTTTGTGGTTTGTCAGCAAGTTCAAAATGCTGCTGTTTAAGTTTAAATAAAATATTGCCCTCTTGTTCTCCCAAAATAGAGTTGTACTCATATTTTAATTTCAGGATTTTATTATAATCTGGTTGAAGCAATGATTTTCTGTAGACCTGGGGAACTTTTGGGGTGGCAGTGGCTCAGGAGGTAGAGCAGGTCGTCCAATAACCGCATGGTTGGCGGTTTGAATCCCGCTCTCCCCGGATATCCTGCCGTTGTGTCCCTGGGCAAGGCACTTCACCCCCAATTGCTCCTGGTGGGTCTGGAAGCGCCATGTTAGGTAGCATGCCGCCATCAGTGTGCGAATGTGTGTGTGAATGGGTGGATAGCAGGATCTGTAAAGCGCTTTGGTCATCAAGAGATGAGAATAAAAGCGCTATATAAGTGAATGCCATTTACCATTTACCTGTTCAGCTGTTTGTAGTTCTTTTTCAATCTGTCCCAATCTACTTCTCTTATACACTTCGAGTGTTTCCCATAATACTGCATCATTCACTTCCCCATTATCATTGGTCTCAAGGAACTGTGATATATGCGTGGTGATGTATGTTCTAAAAGTCTGATCCTCAAGAAGATAAGGGTTGAAGCGCCGCCTATAAACTCGACTAGGGGAAAACACCTTAAGGTTAAGATTGATGGCACTATGATCAGATATTATTATGTTATGATATTTGGTGTGGTTAATATTGGAAATTAATCTGGAATCAACTAGAAAATAATCAATCCGTGTGTATGATCTGTGTACATGTGAATGAAAGGAGTAATCACTCCTGTGTATCTATGGAAAAGAGGAGATGGAATTAATAAGTGTTCACTTCTTCCTTCTCCCTTTCGAACAGTGTATAATGTTACTTTATTGCATTTGCCATTTGCTTGTATTTGTTATATTTTTGTGTTCGAAATAAACTATCTATCTATCTATCTATCATGATCAGATGGATGCTGCAGTTTCCAAATATCCACCACCTTCTTTGATTTCATCAAATTATTAATGGTTTGTACAGCAAGAATATTAGGTGGTGGGGAAGAGGACAGCCTGTCTAAATATGGGTCTAGGTAACAGTTAAAATCTCCCACATCACTAAGTGGCTTACATCATCATCCGGAATAAAGTCAAACACTTTTCAAAAAAATGCTGGATCGTCCGTGTTCGGTCCATAAATATTAACCAGTGTCATGGGAAATGAATTAATATGCCCAGTTAAAATTATGAACCTGCCATTTGGGTCAGCTGTAAATGACTGAAATCGGAAAGGCACCGTTTTCCAGAAGCAAATAGTGACCCCTCGGGCTTTTGATGTAAATAGTGATTGATAGACCTGTGAGATCCAGTTGGCCCTAAGTATTCTGTGCTGGGTAAAACACTGCATTATGTTTGAAGGATCATCTGTGAAAGTGGGAGTAGATTGATTCTTTGTGATATGCTAATTGCTGCATTTGACAATTATGTTTAAATCCCGCAAAATGGTCATATGTTTAATACAACAGAAACTGTTACATTGATGAGAAGAAAATGTGTTTTCTGCTAATCCAACTGTTGTCACGAATTGTTTTGTTTTAAAGCAGAATTTTTTGTTAATTATATCTGCTCTTTTCCAGGAGTCTCAGGCACATTAATTAGGGAAGGTGGGACCTGAGGTGATAAAGCTGGGTGTGTGCATTGGGTGGGGCAGGCTCAGAAATGTTTGGTCAGAGACTGAAGCTGAGATTTGTATTGCCTCTTTTTCATGGGGATTTTTTTTTTTTTGCACATTTTTAAAAAAAATAAATGGATGCTTCTTTTGGCTACACAAAGGAATGTTTTGGTGGTCTTTTGTTGCATCTGTTATGATCCGAGCGCCGATCTCGTCCGCGCTTGGGTCATACGTCATCCCCTGCAGGCTTGACAGCAGTGATTTCCTTCTGGCTCCCCGGGCTCTTACTGTGACAGCGCTTGGAGGAGCTTCCTGCTGTCAAAGCCTGCCAGCTGTGCTGCATTCAGGGCTCATTAGTGGCCGGCTTTTAAGCGGACGCTGAATGCAGCCCAATGCAGCAGCCTCGTCAAACATTCCCTCATCGGATGTCGAGCGAGCGTTCCTTGTCTCAGACGTCCTTATTGATTTCCACGTCTACAATCTTCCCTCGTCCTTGTATCGTAAGTGAGCTTGCTCAGCCTTACAGTCTCTGTTTCCTGTGTAGTGTGTTTTTGCCCTTCGAGGCTCATTACTCTGTTACTTTGTGTCATCCCTAACCCTTAATTGCAAACTCACTAGTGACTTGTGGCGTCTTATGGTGGCTCGCGAGGGCCACCCGTGACAGCATCTTGCACCTATACCATTCGCCTTGTAACACACACACACCCTCATTCATCATTTCTGAAATTTTTGGTTGATGCCATATTGAGGCGAATGCTAGCTGGGTAGTTAGTTAGTAGCTCCGGTACTGAACACAACCTGAACTAATTAACCTGAAAATGGCAGAATGGTAGAGTTCAAAAACCCAAATAAAGCCTTATTGGAGATAGCTGATGGCAAGAGATCTGTCTCTGAGGTGTAATGAGCACAAAAACAACCAAGACTGACTGAATGGCCAATTGTGCTAACGGCAGCAAAGGTTGGTGGAGCAGCCAGCTGGATTTCTAGTAGGTGTCATGATCCTGGGGCACGGGTGGGTGCCGTGCCTAGTCTCTAGTTTTAGTTCAGTCTTTTTCTGTCTGTTTCATTGTTTTGTCCAGTTATTGTCATTGTGCATTTGTAGTTATGTTCACATGTTGGGGTTGTGTTGTTGTTGTTTTATTATGGTTTCTGGTTATGTTTTATTTTGACAGTGCTGTGCAGCTTCCAGCTGTCAAACTGGTCAGAGCTGCACATCTGTTATTCATTCTGTTGTTTTCTCCACTCATGCATCCACACCTGTCACTGATTATGTACTGCATATAAGGGCATGGCAAACCTCTGTGGTGTTTCGTGTCCTTCTACCACATGTACCCGTCCTCAGGAACTGTCTGCAGAGTGTGTTTGGGCCCAGCTGTCGAGGAGAGTAGGAGAGCTCCACCCAGGTATGTTTGCCCCTTATTTCCAGCCGTGAGCCCCGCTGCCTCTGGGAGAGCTCCGGCTGGATTCTGCTCCTGGCCAGGCGTTCCCTGGCTTCCGTTCCCTGGCTTCCGTCCCCCTGGACGTCAAGCCCCACTCTCCTCCAGCGTTTGTCTTTTGTATTTGCACTTCATGATTTAGTTTTTGCATGTTAACGTTCTTGTTTGTTTTTATGTTAATAAATGTGAGAACTCACAGAGAGCGTTTGGCATCCTACTTTCGCCCATGAAATGAGCGATTCATGACAGAAGGACCCGACCACTTGGACCCCAGCTTCTGTGGGTTTAGCAATTTTTCTTTCCCTGTGATTACATTTTTTTTCCCATTTTTTTGTCATCCTATGCCTGCTGAGATGTCAGCAGGAAAAAAGGTTTAGGGTGGGAGCTCTGCGCTGCGCTCTGGGAAGTGGATGGATATATCGCCGCTGCTCGGATACCTCCCACCCCAACAGATGCTCTGTGAAACCTAAGTCTGGCAGAGGCGGCTGTGCAGCATCACCTGCTGCTCGTGCTGCATGCCGAAGGAAGGGAGAGGGTGTTTTTGATGGAGGATTTACAGCGAGAGTATTGCGGGAGGAGCTCTGTCCATGAATCGAGGGCCGTGCCAGCGAGAGGGCGTTCCCCGACCTCGGCACCACTGGCTCCTCCCCAGCCCCGAGCTCCGGTGTCCCGCCTCCGTTGTCAGAGACCCAAGCCTCCACCTCCTTCCCAGGCAACGTCGATGGTGGACAGAAGAGCCTCGTCTGGTCCCACTTCAGCAGCAGGAACCATCAGGCGCTGGGAAATAAGGCAGGTGGGTTGTCATTCCTTTTTGCCACATAACCTTGCCTTATTCACGGTGATGAGGCTCAGCTACAGCAGCCAAGTTTAGCTGAGTCCTCATCACCTGCTGCTGTTAACTCACCCTCGCCTCCCTCTCCCGTGTGTTTTTGTGTGGCTTCTGAGAATCCGTCGCTTCTGGGAAGGAACTGCCGGACGGCAGAGAAACCAGCAGCCTTGGGAGTTCCTGTTCCAGCCCTGCGGCCACGTCTGAGATGGGTGGGAAGCGCCTCCTGTGCTCTGAATCCTGAGCCAACAATTGTGTGTCCCCTGGATTCAGCGGCATGGGAACCGGCACCGTCAGGGAGGTCACCTCCAGCACCAGACAGCTTGTCGGGAGGTCCACCAGTGGAAGGCGCCAAGCCTGGAGGCTGTTTGGCTGCATTTACCATCATGCCTGCTGCTGGGGTCATTGCAGCTGAGTCACCAGAGCCCTGGGCAGCGGTGGAGCTCGAGTCCAGTACTCTGTTCTGTTCTAACACACACAGTTCTAGAGAACTTTTGTCTGGCTCGTGGTGAGGAGAATCAGCTGCAGATGTTCTCCGCTTCTGGATTCTCCTCGCCAAGCTCCACTACTGCCGGCAACTTTGTTCCAGTGATTTTTCTTTCCTCCCCATCTGAGGTGGTCGTGTCCAGAGTGGACGTCCAGATGAAGAGGACCGAGACGCCCCCTCCCAGTCTGAGGTGGCCATGCCAGGTGTGGACGCCCAAGAGGGGAGAACCGAGACGTCCCAGTCAGGATTGCTGGAGTCCTGGGCAGCGGTGGAGCTCAAGCTCAGGCAAGTGCCCTTTCTTGTTTTCACATTCTCTGTTCTAGAGAGATCTTGCCTAGTCTTGGTGGGGAGGTCCAGGTGCAGCCAGCAGCTGTGCCTGAGCTCTCCTCGCCGGGCTCCACTGCTGCCAGTGATTCTGACCCAATGGTTGTCTGAGTGTTGTCTGAGTCTTCTCCCGAGGTCTCTGTGGGTGCTGCTCCCCCTCCATCTGAGGTCTCTGTGGGTGCTGCTCCCCCTCCATCCGAGGCCTCCATAGGTGCTGCTCTCCTCTGTCCAAGGTCTCCGGAGGTGCTGCACCCCCTCCGTCCGAGGTCTCCGTGGGTGCAGCTACGCCCAGTCCAGGGCCAACGTGGGTGCAGCGCCTCAGTCTGGGGCCACCGTGGGTGCAGCACTACAGTCTGGGTCCCCATTGATTGACCGCCTCCTTGGCCTGGTGCTCTCGCGGATCAGCCTGGTCGTCATGGGTACCATGTTCAGAGTTACCGTGGGTGCTACATCCCAGTCTGGGGCCGCCGTGGGTACTATGTCCCAGTCCGGGGCTACCGTGGGTGCTACGCCCAAGTCCGGGGCTTCCGTGGGTGCTACATCCCAGCTCAGGGCCGCCATGGGTGCATCGCCCCAGCCCGGGGCCACCGTGGGTGCATCGCCTCAGCCCGAAGCTGCCGCAGGTGCCCTGCCCTCCTCTGAGGTCGCCATGGGTCCCTTGCCTTCATCGGGGACTGTTGGGGGGCATTGGACGTTGCTGAAGGCTCCCACTGATCGGCCACCCTTCTCAGGAGGATGCTGCCTCCTGGCTCCCGTGGCTCCTCCTGGCTCCCATGGCTCCCATGGCACTGTCCTGGTTATGTAGCTACTTAAAGAACAGATATCAGTATGTATGTGTTGATAGCAAAAACTCACAGTTACTGAAGGTTACTTGCGGAGTCCCACAGGGTTCAGTTTTGGGGCCATTGTTATTCAATATGTATATAAATGATATATGTAAAGTTTCGGAAAAAAATGGATTTAATACTGTTTGCAGATGACACAAATTTATTATGCAGTGGAAGCAATTTGGAACAACTTTTGGATACACTCGGAAAGGAATCAGGAATGCTTAAACTGTGGTTTGATTCAAACAAATTAACGCTCAATTTAAGTAAGACAAAATTTATAATATCTAACAACCATCACAACAACTCAGTATCTAAACTCAGTGTAAATGGTGTAGAGATTGAAAGGGTATCCGAAATTAAATTCCTTGGAGTAATGATTGATAATAAACTGTGTTGGAAGTCACATATTAATTATATTAAAGGTAAAATATCCAAATCAAATGCAATACTACACAGAGTGAAATATTTGCTGAATCAACCCACACTATATACTTTGTATCATTCATTAATACTCCCATACATGACATATTGTACTGAAGTATGGGGAAATACATATAATACAAACATATATCCAGTCTTTATGCTTCAGAAGAATCTATCACTGCCCGCAAATATCCAAAAGTTGTTCCAAATAAGGGAGAAACAATATCACTTCAGAGGAACATGTATATTTCAAAAACCTTCAGTGAGAAATACCACCAAGCAACACTGTGTCTCAGTGCAAGGAGTCACTGTCACCATGGGTTGAGATGCCGTCTCGGCACTCAGCCCATGTTTTCCCTCATCCCTGCTTCCCATTGAGCAGCGTCTCAGCTGGCCCCCAGCTGGCAGCATTATGGACGGCTGGGGCCAATTAGTCTTCATCAGCTGGGGCGCTGCCAATGAGGATAAATAGGAGCAGCCTCGATGACTCGGGGCTGCGACATAAACACATTGCTAAGTTGAAGCCCCTTCGTCTGGTGTCAGCTTATACTCCTCTTGCAGCATTCCTGTGTTTGTATCCCGCTGTGAGTATGTACGTCTTGTTACCCCCACGTCCGGTACGAGCTGCTTACCTCTGCGCTGTGCAACCTGTGAGTGTACGTCTGCATGAGTATCTGTGCTCTCCTCATCCCTTCCCCTTTACCCTGAATAAAATATCACGACTCACTGGCTTGCCCCTGGCTCTGATTGCCCGGCTCCCTAGAGCCGGATATGACAGTATGTCGCAGCCAGAAGAGTTGCCGGCGGCCGTGAGTCGCTGTGGAAATGTACCTTTCTGTCCGGGTGTCAGCGCTGCTAGCATGCCGTTTCCCAGGAGTCACTTCCGGCGCCAGGGCGACGAGCTGAGGTCCATCTCGGAGGCTGTCGACGGGACGTTCTTCACCCTGCACGACTCCTCCAACGCGAGACGCTGGCATCCGGGCCGTGCTGAGGAACTCCTGGACTGTCACCCTCACTCTCTGTACCATCTGGAGGACAGTGCCAGGATAGACGCTGCAGGTACACAGCGAGAGAAGCTCCACGGGGTGGATGGAAATCCCGGCAGGGAGTCGAAGTGGGCGACGTCTTTCCCCGCTTCGGAGTCCCGTTCCTGCCGCTATTCCAGTCCGGGAGTTCGCGCCAACCAGAGGACTTCCCCCGACCTGCGCCACGTCACTCGGGATTCCCTTCAAGGAGCCGCAGCTGACAGCAGTTATGTCCGGGGTCGAGTGGCTGTCGCGAGCTCTACTGTTTCCTGTCACCACCTTCAGGCATGTGGCGGCGGCAGTGAGATTGATGGTGAGGACTTCAGGGCTACGAAGCTTTCCCGTGCTCGACGCCTTCCTCGTCTCGATCTCCGATCTGGAGCGGCGAATCCTGGGTTTCCCCCTCGCTTCGTCCCCTGGGAGTAGTCGTCATCACATCGCCGAGTCGCCTCTGCACGAACCTCGTCCGGATCCAGTTCTGGGTCATCGTCAGGACCGTTCCTCCCACGCAGCTGTCATCCCTTCGCCTCGTCAGTGTGGAGATTCTACAGCCTCGTCCCCTGAGCCTCGTTTCCCCGCTGTCATTCCTGGACATTCGGGCTGGCTCACCCCGGCTGTTTCCCCCTCCTCCTCGACGCGCTTCCTGACCGCTGTGTGTGCCTGGAATCCCGGCCTGGTGAGCTCTCTGCTGGAGACAACGCGAGCGACCCTCAGACGAATTCCCGGGGGGTCCTCCGTTATCGCCGGGCGGGGAGAGGAAGAAGCAGAATCCACTACAGCAGGCGATACTCAACCTCCAGGGGGCAGGCAACTCATTGTTTTTTCACACCTGCTTAATGATTTGCTCTGTCACATCCCTGGAGGAGAAGTTCAGGGTTCGCAGCTCCCTGAACTCTCCCCACCTGCTGCAACCTGTATGCCTAATCCCGCATCCTCTGTGTCTCTCTCCGCCGAGCGGTCCCCGGCTCCGGGTCAACGTGGTGGGATATGGAGAGGGCCTGTGGTTCCGCAGCTACATTGCGGACGGAGGAGGGGGACTGACTGCTGCGTGGAGTCTACGCCGACGACTGAGCGTCCCCGGGTCTCCACGGAGGAGCGGTTCGGTCCGGCGGGACGAGATTCTTCTGGCTTCACGCCGAGTGGGTCGTCGGCGGGGTTACCTGAGCTGGAGGGATCTCAAGCTGCGCTGACCATCGTGCTGGCTGCGGGGCCCGACGCGGCTAGATGGGAGCCTGACAACGACCTCCTGACGACGGATCCTGGATCTTCGCAGTCCTGGACGGCGTCAGAACCCGAGATCAGGCGAGTGCTCTCCTTTCTTTTCTCTCTTTTTATCCCCGAGCACTTCAGCCTATCTCCAGGGGAGACGAGCCGGGTGCAGCCGTCCGCTGCGTCTGAACTCGTCTCGCCGGGTTCTGGCGCTGCCGGTGATCCTGATCCCGGTTCTGTTTTCTCTTCTGAGCCTTCTTCCAGGGTCACCGGCAAGGAGTTGCTGTTCCTCGTGGTGCTGGAGGGTCCGGGTTCAACGTTGGAGGTCGGTTCTGGTGCAGTATTCAACGTGGGTTCGCCCGAGACCCAGTCGGGGTCCAACGTGGGTTCGCCTGAGGCCCGATCGGGGTCCGACGTGGGTGCTGCCCCAGTATTGTCCAGGTCCGGTGAGGAGGTGGCCGTTTTCCTGCGGCCTGACGCCCGCCGCCCTCATCATCGGCTCTCCCCTGAGCCTCTTCCACCGGGATCCGCTCTGATCCTTCGCCCGTCTCTATGGTCCTGGTGGTTGAGTGATGCGGGTCGACCACCCGACCCACAGAACTTTCGGTTCGGTGATCTGGTTCCCCCCACTGGTCTGTTTCCCTCTGGGCAGCCTGGTTCGGCTGCCGGTGGACTGGATTCCTGGGATCTGGGTCCAGAGTTCGCCGTCCGAACACTTCTCTTTCCCTGATTCGCCAGCTGGACAATGGGCGGGGAGATCTCCGGAGCCATCTCGGCCATTTTTGGACTCTGCCTGCCATTCACCTCGGGTGTCACTTTTTCTTTTGTTATTAAGGTCACTCGGGTGTAATGTTTTGTCCTGTTGGTGGATTCATTTTTATAGTGCTGTTTTCCATCGCTCATGCTCAGCATTTTTACTTGTTGTACTATGTTTTTAGCCTCGTTTTTTGTATTGTAGTTATGTTTTGTTTTCCGTAACACCATGCTCTGCAGTTATCCATTTATTCCAGTCACTTTCATTTCTTTAGGTGACTGGGTATTTATATATTCGTGTGTGGGGTTTTTTCTTTGCCTGCACTCAGTATTTCTCTTATGTCCTGTTGGTTCATTATAGAGTCATGTGCCTTGTTTTCCGTAACACCATGCTCTATAATTGTCATTTGTTCCAGTCACCCTCACTTTTCTTGGTGACTGTGTGTATGTACTTAAATTAGCGCTGTGTATAGGTTCCCCTTTATTTAACCGTACTCAGCATTTTTTGCCCTGTACCTTTTTGGTGGTTCTTTTTTCCTTGCTCTGGGTCACGCATGGTTGGTACTCTCTGGGTAGTATGTAACCGGCGTGCTGACCCAGTTCTTCTCCCCATCTGTACCTGGGTTAATTATTCTGTTTTGTCAGTATTGTATTTGGGTTTTTCTTTCCCGCTACCCTACATTGCCCCATTGGTGTTGTCCTTCCCTTGGCTTCTTCCCCTCCGGTCCGCCTCCCACCCTAGGTGGGGGGGGCTGGGATGTTCCTGGTCGTTCAGGAGCCCGACCTTGAGGGAGGGGCTCTGTCACCATGGGTTGAGATGCCGTCTCGGCACTCAGCCCATGTTTTCCCTCATCCCTGCTTCCCATTGAGCAGCGTCTCAGCTGGCCCCCAGCTGGCAGCATTATGGACGGCTGGGGCCAATTAGTCTTCATCAGCTGGGGCGCTGCCAATGAGGATAAATAGGAGCAGCCTCGATGACTCGGGGCTGCGACAAACACATTGCTAAGCTGAAGCCCCTTCGTCTGGTGTCAGCTTATACTCCTCTTGCAGCATTCCTGTGTTTGTATCCCGCTGTGAGTATGTACGTCTTGTTACCCCCATGTCCGGTACGAGCTGCTTACCTCTGCGCTGTGCAACCTGTGAGTGTACGTCTGCATGAGTATCTGTGCTCTCCTCATCCCTTCCCCTTTACCCTGAATAAAATATCACGACTCACTGGCTTGCCCCTGGCTCTGATTGCCCGGCTCCCTAGAGCCGGATATGACAGTCACACTGTGGAATGCTTTTGGACCTGAATTAAAATCATGTACAACGCTTGGACAATTTAAACAAAAACTAAAGGAAGAAATACTCCAAGTATATACAAAACGATATGTAAAATCACATAAGGATTATCATATCCAGTCTGTGTTGTGCTGTTGCTTAGTTTTTGTCACATTTTGTCTTGGCTTTGTTCTGATTTGTAATCCCTTTTTTTTTTTTTTATTTTCCTTTTGAATTCTTAGATGGAACATGCTTGGGCAATATAAGCTGCGGTTTCAGCCATCACCCATTTTGGATAACTTATGTTGAACTTTATAATCCGAGGAGTTATTGTTTAATTTGTCCTTGTTGGATTTTTTTCCCTTTGTTATATTATTCTGTTCCTATCTTTTAATCTAATCTATCCGAAATAAAGATTCATAAACATTCATTCATAGAGATTAGTATAAATTCTCAGTATAGCCGGGGGACGTCAATAAGTTGACACATGCAGGTGCTGTGCCGCTGGGCGCGCGACCCGTCCATTTAATCTGGGCAGTTAAAGGGTTAAATCCCGATATAAATGAGTTTTAAATGAAACAATATGTTTTTATCTTATCATCTGATATACAGTATATCATCATAGAACAGCTTTAGATACGATTATGGGATAATTATGAAAAGCCTACATCATTTCATTCAAAAGTTATCACATTTACAAGGCTTTCTGAGAGCTGACCTCTGATCTTGACCTGAGGTCAAAGTTGCCAAAATTCAAACTCATCCCAGATTTTTCAAAGACTGAACTGTGGTATCAATGTAAAAAAATGACATAATTTCCCGAGTTCACAATGTTTTTGGAAAAACTGCCCTGTGACCTTGACCTTGAGTTCAAGGTCACCCAAATTAAAACTCATTTGAGATTTGTCATAGATACAGCCATGGTGTCAATGTTAAAAGCCTCCCTCATTTCCTTCTGAAGTTCTATTATGGAAATTGTGACCTTTGACATTGAGGTCAAGGGCACCTAAATTCAGATTCGTCCAACATATATCTATGGTATGAGTATGAAAAGCCTACATTATTTCCGTCTCAAGTTATCCCGTTTATATGATTTAGGGTGTTCATAAGGTAGGTGCTGATGCCGCCACCCATCCGCTTGGTGGGGTGATGACAATACTCCATCAGCCTTTCAGAGGCTGAATAGTAAACAGGGACAGTATAAAGTATACACCTCAACAAGAATACTATGAAGTTATTGAAAATGGTTAAATAAATAAAATTAATGCTCAGAGGTAGAGTGTGTGATAGTACCAGTTAAAGAAGCAGGTCTGATTGACAAGATGGACGGTGAGGTGGAGAGGGGACACCCAGCTCTGGACTTTTGGGGAGATTGTGGCCCTTCTAAAATATCGATTCCCCCTGCAGGTGCCCGCTGCCGAGGGGCTTCTTGTTTTTTTTCCTTCAGGCCTCTCTCCAGGGACAGCCGCAGAAGACCCAATTTCTGTGAGCACTCCTGCACCCGGGACTGAGCCTGACAAGAAGATAAAAATTGTGTTGTGTTTTGAATTGAAATGCATTTTTAATACTCAATGGCTAATGTTATTTCTAGAATTTTACTTTTATTTTTGTGATTTTGTTTTAAAACAAAAACAAAAACCAGAACACTACTTTGACAAAAATCATTCACACTCCATATTACAGGTTTGTGACTTTAAAATCAAATGTCATATTTCTAAAGCCTTCTTGAGTTACTTAATCTCTCACAGTGAAATGTTGCACTGTTTTTGTTAGAGACAGGTAGGATCAAAACTAACTATTGAAGGAACCAAAAATATTCTCACAATACTGCTTTTACTGTAGAAAGATGTTCTGTGCAACACAGAAACGAACAAAAAAGCAATATCTAGTTAAGCTACGCAATGGTGCCCCCAAGTGGTGATACAGAGTGGCACTGGCCATCCTAGTTCAACACCAGCCCCCCCACCCCATCTAAACTTAATTTTCAAAGTTCTAACTTGTTTTTCTATGTCACATTTTACATGTAGTAATGTTAATGTTTCATAATAATTGATGTGTGCTGCATATTAATAACATACTAACAAAATACAGCAAACTAGGACAGATCACTGTCACTCTCTGAACCTTGTCTTCTCCCACCACTTAGAACACCAGGAGGCAGAAGCATGTTAATCAGGTGATGTTGAGAATTGTGCCATAGGTCTTGACATCAGGTTGAAGGCCTAATTGTGTCAGATAAGTTTGGAATATACAGTCGCTGGCTAGATGCGGGTTATTATTTGGATGTTGAGAGATGCTAATGGGAATGCTACATACAGTGGTGTGGAAAAAGTGTTTGCCCCTTCCTGATTTCTCATTTTTTTGTATGTTTGTCACACTTAAATGTTTCAGATAATCAAACAAATTTAAATATTAGACAAAGATAACACTAGTAAAAACAAAATGCAGTTTTTAAATGAAGGTGTTTATTATTAAGGGGAAAAAGGATCCAAACCTACATGGCCCTGTGTGAAAAAGTGATTGCCCCCTAAACCCCTAAACCTAATAACTGACTGGGCAACCCCTTAGCAGCAACAACTGCAATCAAGCGTTTGCAATAACTGGTAATGAGTCTTTTACAGTGCTGTGGAGGAATTTTGGCCCACTCATCTTTGCAGAATCATTGTAATTTGTCATGGTTTTAATTAGCTGACAGCTCACGTGCACAGTGCAGCAGCAACAGGAGAACAACCATACGAAGAGGCATGTTTGAGAATTTATCAGATTTCAAAATAAACGCACAGCTATGGAGACAATCACTCGCCAGAGGAATCAACCTGCGGAGAGAAGACGAGAGCTTTTAAATGATGGCGTTTAAAGGTAAAGCCGACTTTATTGTCATTCAGTCCATACAGCCAATCATGTACAGTACAACAAAATTACATTTCTCTTATCTACAATGTTAATCACATCTAGAATCAGAGGAATTGCTGCCATGCAAGGCACCGCCACAAATTTCCCTCCTCCGTTCCATTATTGCTGAGCACCAAGATGGACGGCAGGAAGTTCCACTTTTATATGGTCTTCGGCATGACCCGGCCGGGATTTGAGCCCAGGCCTCCCGGGTGTGGGACGGATGCTCTACCAACTAGGGCCACCACTCCGGTTTATTATCAAGAGTAAAAAAAAATCCAAACCTACATGGCCCTGTGTGAAAAAGGTGATTGCCCCCCCCCCATTAAAACATAACTGTTGTTTATCATTTCTTTGGAAAGCTGAGTTCAATTTCTCTAGCCACATCCAGGCCTGATTACTGCCACACCTGTTCTCAATCAATAAATCACTTGACCTGCCTGACAAAGTGAAGTCAACCAAAAGATCCTCAAAAGCTACACATCATGCTGCAATCTAAAAAATTTCAGCAACAAATGAGAAACAAAGTAATTGAGATTATAAAGCCCTTTCTAAAGCTTTGGGACTCCAGCGAACCACAGTGAGAGCCATTATCCACAAATGGTGAAAACATGGAACGGTGGTGACAAAAACCAAGAACGTAAAGGCTCGTTTCAGTTTTGCCAGGAAACATCTTGATGATTCCCAAGACTTTTGGGAAAATACTCTGTGGACTGACGAGACAAAAGTTGAACTTTTTGGAAGATGTGTGTCCCATTACATCCGGCGTAAAAGTAACACAGCATTTCAGAAAAGGAACATCATACCAACAGTAAAATATGGTGGTGGTAGTGTGATGGTCTGGGGCTGTTTTGCTGCTTCGGGACCTGGAAAACCTGCTGTGGTAAATGGAACCATGAATTCTGCTGTCTACCAAAAAATCCTCGAGGAGAATGTCCGGCCATCTGCTCGTGACTTCAAGCTGAAGCACACTTGGGTTCTGCAGCAGGACAATGATCCAAAACACACCAGCAAGTCCACCTCTGAATGGCTTAAGAAAAACAAAATGAAGACTTTGGAGTGGCCTAGTTAAAGTCCTGACCTGAATCCGACTGTGAACTGTGGCATGACCTTAAAAAGGCGGTTCATGCTTGAAAACCCTCCAATGTGGCTGAATTACAACAATTCTGCAAAGATGAGTGGGCCAGAATTCCTCCACAGCACTGTAAAAGACTCATTGCCAGTTATCGCAAATGCTTGATTGCAGTTGTTGCTGCTAAGAGTGGCCCAACCAGTTATTAGGTTTAGGGGGCAATCACTTTTTCACACAGGGCCATGTAGGTTTGAATTTTTTTCCCCTTAATAATAAACACCTTCATTTAAAAACTGCATTTAACTGCATTTTGTGTTTACTTGTGTTATCTCCAGCTCCATCTCCATCTTCTTCCGCTTAATCCTTTTCGGGTTGCAGGGGGGCTGGAGCCTACTTTGTCTAATATTTAAATTTGTTTGATGATCTGAAACATTTAAGTGTAATAAACATACAAAAAAATGAGAAATCAGGAAGGGGCAAACATTTTTTCACACCACTGTAAGTCATTTACAGTAATTCTTACTTACCAAATGTGTTTGTGCATTTTTGGTTTTGTCTCGTTTGTGACAGAGTTACATTTGCCACTAAGCTATCGCTAGTAGCATTAGCTTGCTAGGTCTTGTTTTTGGTTTACTTACTATTTATACGCATGTGTTTGAGTAAAATGAACTTGTTTAATTCTCTAATGAACTGAAAACAACTCACCCAAGTTCCAAGCCAAAATATTGGTATTTATTTACAGAAAATAACAACTGGCCAAAACAACAAAAGCATGTTGCTATTTGATCAAATAATGCAAAGAAAACAAGTTCATGTTCATTCTTAAACACTACAATACTTAAGTTTTCACTTAGGGATAATTCAAATCTGTACTCGTGAAATAACTGATTATTATTCACAGCTTTCACATCTTACCATGCTTAGATGATCATCTAATCTGTTCCTCCTTAAACTAAACATTGAAGTGTCCTTGTGTCAGAATTCAACAGATACCCAAATTGAATGGCCACCATACATGTGGACATGATAATTTAGGAAAGATGTTGTAGTGGCCTCTTAATTTTTTCCTGAGCTGTAGTCGAAATGGATAGAAAACAATAAAGCATTTTGTTGTTTTCTCCTTAAAAAGAACTTAAAAAGGGGGTTTCCTGAAAGTATGAAACCTGAAAAGTCATAATCTAATGACAGATGCCTTTTCTCTAAGGAACAAAGCCTTATTTAATCTTGGTTATAATGCAAATGTATACATTCTTAAAAAAAAACATACTGTTGTGGGACACATATGTGGGTTTCATATGCTTCACATGTACTGTATATTACTGTATGCTTATTGTATGCTTCACGTCTCAGAGGAACAAAAGGACTGAACCTCCTAGGGGATAACAGGAGGATGTGAAATGTGGCCTTTTGTATGCAAAGAGATGACCTGGAGGGATTTCCTGACCACCAGTGACTTTAGGTGGAGGTGAGAAGACCTGGAAGAAGACGCATTGTGACTTGGGATTAAAAGACAATGTGATGGTGTGCTTTGATGTCCTGGGGTATAAAAGGGACAGATGTTGGGGGATTCTTTCTCTTTTCTGTTTTTGATGATGTTGGAGAATGGAATAAGCCTGACTCCTGAGATAAACTCAGCCTCGTCATTTCCACATTCTCCACACTGGTGACCCTAAGACGTATCATGAGTGGAAGAAATTCTCCCGAGCCAGACCCGTCAGGAGCCAGCCAAACGAATGCAGCCACAGTTCAGCTACCAGACTTCTGGCAGAACAATCCGCGCTCCTGGTTTAACGCGGTCGAGGCGCAGTTCAACCTCCGGAGGATTTCGGTAGACGACACAAAGTTCTACCATGTGGTTGTAAAGCTGGACAACCACACAGCCCAGCGGGTGGAGAGCCTGATCAACCAGCCGCCGGACAGTGACAAGTACAGCGCGTTGAAGGCTGCACTTATCCGTTACTTCACCCCCTCGGTGGAGGAGCGAGCAGAGGGGCTCCTGGCGCTAACTGAATTTGAAAGCGACAGGCCTGCGGACCTGATGGAGAAGCTGTTGAGGTTGAAAGACTCTGACGATGATCACTTCATCTTCACTCACCTTTTCCTCAGGACCCTACCGTGGTGAGAGTGACCCTGGCCAGTTCACCACTGTTGGCCCGACGAGACTACCGCGAGCTGGGCCAGGAGGCGCAGCGACTCGTCAACGCCAATAAATGGCGTGCGGCCACGGCCGCGGCAGCAGAGCTCGGCGCAACGTCCGGAGATGGCAGAGGGCCAGAGCCTGTGGTACCAGACTCACCGACGACGGCGGCGGCAGGGGCCAGGAAGCACGGAGCAGACAACGTCCTTTGTTTCTACCATCGCCGCTTCGCAGAGAGGGCACGAAAATGTATACCACTGTGCCATTTCAAGCGCTCGGGAAACACCAAGACCGGGGGTCGGTAGCAGCTGCGGCCCTCGGAGAGGAGAACAAGCTGCTCTACTTGAGGGATGCACGCTCGGGGAGGCATTTCCTCGTGGACACAGGCTCCCAGCTGAGTTTCATCACACCTTCCTCCGCTGACCAGCTGGCGCCTTCCAGTGGTCCCTGGGTGTCAGCAGCGAACGGCTCGGCGATTAAGACCTTCAGTGAGAGGACGTTGCTTCTGTCCCTACACGGCCGTACATTCGAGTGGACTTTCGTCATAGCTGCAGTCAATTTCAACATGTTAGGAGCTGATTTTTTGTGCTCACATGGTTTGTTGGTTGATCTTGCTAACAGACGCCTGGTTAATGCACTCTCTTTTTATTCTATTCCCTGTACAGCTCGAGTGGCCCCGCCAACAGCACAAGCCAACGTCACAGCTGCAAGTGGTAAGTTCCACACACTCCTCACTCAGTTCCCAGCACTCACGGTCCCAACATTTTCGGCGACCGTGGCTAAACACGGGGTGGAACATTTTATTACTACCACCGGACCGCCCGTTTTTGCAAAAGCTCGGCGCTTGGATTCAGCTAAACTGACCATAGCGCGCGAGGAGTTCGCCAACCTGGAAAAGTTGGGCATCATCAGGCGTTTGAAAAGCCCATGGGCTTCACCGCTTCACATGGTCCTGAAAGCTGATGGCTCATGGCGACCTTGCGGTGATTTCCGCAGGTTGAACAACGCTACAGCGCACGACCGCTACCCGATCCCGCACATCCAAGATTTTTCAGTTCATTTGCCAGGGGCGCGCGTTTTTTCTAACATAGACTTGGTACGCGGTTACCACCAGGTCCCAGTGCGCGCTGAGGACATACCCAAAACAGCGGTAATAACTCCGTTCGGGCTATTCGAGTTTTTGTGCATGCCGTTTGGGCTTAAAGGCGTGGCGCAGACGTTCCAACGCATGATGGACGCGGTGTTGCGCGATCTCCCCTTCGTGTTCGTCTACCTGGACGACATATTGGTAGCCAGCGCGTCCGAAGACGAACACGAAAACCACCTCACGGCAATTTTCCGGAGGTTGGCAGAGCACGGGTTAATAATCAACCCAGCGAAGTGTCAGTTCGGGGTGACGCAGATTGATTTTTTGGGGCATCGCGTCTCTCCAGAAGGAGCGGTTCCTCTGCCTGACAAAGTGCGCGCAGTAATAAATTTTCCCCAGCCACAAACGGTCAAAGCGTTACAGGAGTTTTTGGGAATGGTGAATTTTTATAACCGTTTCCTCCCCCGCGCAGCGCAGCTCATGCAACCATTGTATGCTGCACTAAAAAAACAAAAACCCACAAATAAAATCGAATGGTCTCCGGAGCGAGAGCGCGCATTCTCTGAAGTCAGAACAGCCCTGGCAAACGCTGCGTTGTTAGCACATCCAATCCCAACGGCCCGCATGGCGCTCACTACTGACGCGTCAGATGTCGCCATAGGGGCGGTCGTGGAACAGTATGTAGCCGGAGCCTGGCAACCGCTCACCTTTTTCAGCAGGACCTTGCACGATAGTGAACGAAAATACAGCGCATTCGACAGGGAGTTGTTAGCTCTCCACTTGGCCATTCGCCACTTCCAGTTCTGGCTGGAGGGACGCCATTTCACCGCGTTCGTTGACCACAAGCTGCTGACTTTCGCGATGGCCAAGATTTCAGAACCGTGGTCGGGCTGGCAGCAGAGACAGCTGGCCGCGATCTCGGAGTTTACTACCGATATCCAGCATGTGGCGAGTCCAGCCCGCGTAGGGGTAGATTTTGCAGCCATGGCCGCGGATCAGGTTAGTGACGCAGAAGTGCGCGTGGCCCCAGTCCGCGTAGGGATAGATTATGCAGCCATGGCCGCGGATCAGGTTAGCAACGCGGACGTGCGCGCGCTCCAGTCTGGACCAACAGGGTTAAGGCTGGAGAACAGGGTGCTGCAAGACGGTATGCCCCCCCTAATCTGCAATGTCTGATTGCGGACACGGGCTGCACGGTGGCGCAGTGGTTTAGCACTGTGGCAGCACAGTTTTACCCTCGGCCGGGGGACCGCGGGGATCATGAGATCGTGGGTTCGATCCCAGCCCCCGACCAACAGTGAGCTGTGTGGAGTTTGCATGTTCTCCCCGTGTTGCGCGGGTTTACTCCGGGATTTCTCCGGTTTCCTCCCGCACACCAAAACATGTAGGTTTAGGGCGCTCGCGCACGCAGCGACCAGCAGCCGGTGGCTTGTCACCAGACTGCAAACCAAGTCTACCTACGGGTACAAATAAGTAACAAAAAAAAAAAAAAAAAATGTCTCCACTGGGCGACCGCGTCCTGTGGTACCGGCCGCGTGGCGCCGCCACGTTTTTGACTCGATCCATTCTCTGGCGCACCCGGGAGTGCGCGCGTCGGTCAAAATGGTGGGAGAGAAATTTGTATGGCCGAGCCTGCACAAACAAGTTAGAGAGTGGGCGGCAGCCTGCATGGCTTGTCAACGAGCCAAGGTACACAGACACACGAGAGCTCCCTTGGAGCTGTTTCACATTCTGGCTAAGAGGTTCGATCATGTTCACGTGGACCTCGTAGGCCCCCTCCCGCCCTCACAGGGGTGCACACATCTTCTGACAATGGTTGACCGCACCACGCGCTGGCCGGAAGTGGTCCCACTGTTGTCAACCACAGCCGAGGAGGTGGCGCGCGCGTTTTTAACGGCATGGGTAGCGCGTTTTGGAGTCCTGTCGGATATTACGTCCGACAGAGGCCCTCAATTTGTTTCCGAACTTTGGTCAGCGATGGCCCGCAGCCTGGGGGCAACGATCCACCGCACGACCGCGTACAATCCGCAGGCTAACGCGTTATGCGAATGTTTTCACAGGTCATTGAAGGCGGCCCTCAGAGCGTCGCTTACGGATGCAAATTGGGTGGATAGGCTACCATGGGTTTTATTGGGGTTGCGTTCTGCACCTAAAGAGGATTTAGAAGCCTCCCCAGCTGAGCTAAGTTTTCGCACAGCCACTTCGGATGCCCGGGGAATTTCTCCCAGATAATCCGGTGCCAGAGTGTTCCCCAGCTCAGCGGTTACACAGTAGCACGGACTTGAGCACGCTACCTGGCCCCGTTCACCACAGTTTTCCGTGCGTTTTTGTGCCTAAGGCTTTAAAAAATGCGGAGTTTGTTTTTGTCAGACACGATGCCCATCGCCCACCGTTACGACCACCTTATGATGGACCATATAGAGTGCTGGAAACAGGAGATAAGCATTTTTTGCTAGATTTGGGGGGCAGAAAAGAAACGATTGGCATAAACAGGCTCAAACCCGCTTTTGTGGTGGCCGATGAAGGTGTGCAGTTGGCTAAGGCTCCTCGGCGCAGCAGACCCCCTAGAGAGCATTCCCCAGAACACCCACAGAGATTGACTAACAGTTCTCACCCTCAGACAGCAGCTCCCCAGCAGGAGAGCGCCGCGGAGGTGGTAAAGCCTGCTTACAGCAGATACGGGAGAAGACTGAGGCCCAAGCAGCATGTGGACTGATGTGTAGTGATTTTATTATGACATGCAAACTGTTATTACGTTGTTCCATCTTAGACGTTTGGGGGGGTCATGTGGGACACATATGTGGGTTTCATATGCTTCACATGTATATTACTGTATGCTTATTGTATGCTTCACGTCTCAGAGGAACAAAAGGACTGAACCTCCTAGGGGATAACAGGAGGATGTGAAATGTGAAATGTGGCCTTTTGTATGCAAAGAGATGACCTGGAGGGATTTCCTGACCACCAGTGACTTTAGGTGGAGGTGAGAAGATCTGGAAGAAGACGCATTGTGACTTGGGATTAAAAGACAATGTGACGGTGTGCTTTGATGTCCTGGGGTATAAAAGGGACAGATGTTGGGGGATTCTTTCTCTCTTCTGTTTTTGATGATGTTAGAGAATGGAATAAACCTGACTCGTGAGATAAACTCAGCCTCGTCATTTCCACATTCTCCACACTGTAGCATTTACGGAAGTCACTTATACATCTTTTTTATGGTTGCTGTGGGATTTGTTTGAGTTTATTACTGCTTACCAATCTATAGTCAGAATGTCATAACTTCAGTAACTACAGAATTTATGGTGGGCTGTGTTATAATGGGGTTTTGTTGTGAAGTGCGGTGTGAGGATGCCGCCTTCCGGTTGCATCATCACACCAACTTATAATAGGGAGCGGAGCGTCCGCCATTAGGAGCTCTCTTGCCCGGATAACACTGTAGGCTGATGTGCATTGTGTATTGCAACCTGTTATACATTAAAGCTGAATTCCAGTGCAACCTCCTCATCCGTCTCCTTTATGCCAGGTTTGCGGACATAACATTTGGGGATTTGAGGACAAACTTATGGAGGCATGCATAACACCACTGCGGCCTTTCCTCGAGCTCCCGGGGGAACCGCCAGTTCCATGGCCTTGCTGGTTAGAAGCTTTCGAAACCTATATCACAGCGTTGGACATGGGGAAGCTGGATAAGGCGAGGAAGTGAGCGTTGCTTGTCCACAACTTAGGCATGGAGGGCCAAAGGATTCTTTGCACGCTCGGCGTGACAGACTCATATGAGGAAGTTGTGGAGTGGCTAGCTTGCTATTTCACCACGTCGGGCAGCATGACGGTGTGACGGATTCGCTTTCACCAGAGACAACTGAGAGTCGGTGAGCCAGTACAGCAGTTCGTCACTGACCTGAGACAGTTGGCTAGTGTGTGCCCTTTTGGCCAGCTGGAAGACGAAATGGTGCAGGACCAATTGGCCAAACACACAGGTAACGCTGGGTTACGAGCTTGGTTGCTGACAGCGGCAAATGACTTGACGCTAGTTGGAGCGGTTGAGCTAGTACTCCAATTGGAAGCAGCAGAGGAGTTAGCCACGGAGCTAAATGGGTGCCAAACACAGAGGCTATCCGGACAGTTGACACTAGCTAACACAGTAGACATGGAGGACGAAGAATACATGGCAGAAGAGTATGAGGTGTATGCAGTGAGCCGAAGGTCCACTCCGAGAGGCCCCGGCTGCAGTGGTTGTGGGTCCCCGACGCACTGGGACAGACCACGAGTTTGCCCGGCAAGAGGAAAATGGTGTATCAAGTGTGGGCGCCTGAACCATTTCACCAAAGAATGCTCCATCCACCCCGTATGCTCAGGAGGAGAGGGAGCCTGTGCCCATTGAGTACAACACTGACGAGGTAATTAGGAACGATACTGACACCAAAGCATCCACTCCGCGCTCTCAGGAGGAGAGCCGTTTAGAGGAGGAGCACGAGCATGCTGAGAGCCCTGAAGCACAGCAGCGGCAGCCGGGCACAGACACAATGCACGATGCGGCACTGCAGAGCACTTCAGACGGCAAAGAGAAAGAACCAGACTGCTCCCGTTCCCTTGCCCAACAGGCTACAGAGGTTACGAGCAAGCTGATGGGTGGAGAGTCCACTTCAATGAGCAACACCGGAGAGGGTCCGGACACCTTCCATACCCAGGACAAGCTGACAACGGAGACAATGGGTGAAGGGTGCGCTGCGAACACAGTGACAATGGAACTGCCTCAGCATGACGGAAGCCCCAGGCTCAGCAAGCATGCGGAGCCACCAGGAGCACAATGACAACGCATTAAAATAAGTAAGGCGCCACTCCATGCTCATGCCGGCAGGAGACCGGGATGGCGAATGACTGGGCCACAGCCAGCAAGACAGCGGGCACCACTGAGGATCATGGTGAGGCTGAGGACAACGTGCTTTCGGCTGATGGACAATTCAATTCAGCACATGAACAGGCTACGGCATATTCGGGTGGAGGCTCCAGACGGCGAGGCTCCGCGGGAGTCAGCTGCCGCAGTGTGGGACAAAGGCCCCACCGTCATCGAGATTGGCCACGGGAGCTCCAGCTCCAGGGAGGTGGCCACCACAGGGCCGCTTCAAAACTCCAGGGAGGAGGCTGCCACGAGCCCGTTTCAAAGCTCCAGGTTCGCATCCACCGCAGGGCCACTGCAGGGCCCCCCAATGAAACTACCCTTACCATGAAAGACTGTAAAAAAAAAAAAAAAAAAAAGAGACTGAAAGACTGTTTAGTTAGGAGCGTGGCTGGAAGTTAAGTGGTATCTCACTTGGCCGCGTTGGGCTGTGTGGTAGTCCACCCACAGGCCCAAGTTTTAGTTTGCTGTGGTGTTTGAAGTTCTTTATGATTTTATGTTTACTGTTTTAGTTTTTGTGTTTATTGGGGTTTTGTTCTACCAAATTGGGGAGGGTCTTAAACTGGATTCATGCTGCACCTCTGCTGTCCGCATACGTGCGACCGGAAACCTCGTGTGACGAAATTTACATCATCATCTCCAGTTTGCTAGTGTCTGGAGTGCTCGACCGTGGACGACCATATGCAGCCCAAATTTTGTGACCGCGGCGCCTGCCTATGACCTGAATGCGTTGACAGCGCATGCGCAAGACTGAACATCCCATTCACGAGGTGGCGATGTCGACACAGCATACAAAGACAAAGTAGACGAAGAAGACAACAAGGAGGCAGAAGATGAGAATAAACATACTTTTTCTAATTCTGCCACAGAATATAGTAACAGCAGCTCCTCTTCCTCTCGATGACGGTTAAACGATGTCATTGTTGTTGATGTGCGTTGCTCTTGTGTTTCTTCATTGGTCAAAATCCTGACGCGTCAGCGCATTGGCACTACCTATAGGGCCGGAGTGAAACTACAACTGATGGTTGTGCGCATGCGTCAACTGCTTGGCCTGGGTAGATGAAAAAAGTGACCATGTATAGCGCCGCATGCGCTCCGCACTTGTCCAAAGCGCACGCGGACCAAAGCAGACTAGTGGGGAAATGCAACATGAAAAAGACTTAAATTAGGCGTGTTTTGTAAAGGGAGGGAGATTGTTATAATGGCGTTTTATTGTGAAGTGTGGTGTGATGACACCGCCTTCTGGTTGCATCATCACACCAACCTATAATAGGGAGCGTCCGCCATTAGGGGCTCTCTTGCCCGGACAACTCCGTAGACTGATGTGCATTGTGTATTGCAACCCGTTATGCATTAAAGCTCAGTTCCAGTGCAACCTCCTTGTCCATCTCCTTTATGCCAGGTTTGTGGACATAAAAGGCTGGCTTTTCTTGTGTAAATGGTTTAAAAAGTAAAATACTTATTCTCAATAATGTGACTGCCTGTTTGTTGTTCTTTCTCTCTTTATTAACACCAGTGTTGCATTGGTTTGATCTCTGAAAAGATAGGCTTACACACTGCATCAAGTCACAGCTCAAGTCAGGTCATTTCTGCACATTCCCCTCTGTCTAAAGCTGTATTATCATTTGTTCAGGAAAACACACATCTGATACCTTTATGTACAGGTACATCACTATGACAAGCAGTTTGTGAGAGCTCAAAATTTTAATTGTACTGCTATTAGTTCATGCATTTCGTAAAAGGTACTATTAGTAATTACAGTTTTCAACTTGTCTAAGCCTATGACGACACCATTCGAGAATTTCTGGACTTGAATTTTTGCTTTTGATTTTGATGTGCCAACACAAGATTTTCAGTGGCCCCCATGTGGCCACCTCTATGAAAATTTTCTGGAGGTGCCACTGAAGCTACGGCTGCAAACACTGTACGAACAATTTTTGGACCATTTTGTACAGTCTTCTTAAGGCGGCCATGGGAGAATCCAGCGTTCATAGACCATTCATAAGTTTGTGGCCAGGTCGATGGTCTTTTCCAAGATTTCTACGAACGCCGCAAGAAAATCCATCATCCTAGGGCAGCTGTACAAATGCCAGCGGAACAACATAAGAACGACGAAAGATGTTGCCCATAAGTATGCCTCAATAACACCTTAAGTTGTTCTTGAGGGCCCCTTACAGCTAGGGTTGCCAACTTTCTCACAGCCAAATAAAGGACAGAAGGTTTTAACTATTGCTCGGTGCCACAATGTTGTGGACATTAGAATTGTCATAATACTGGGATTTTTTTTTACCTTGGTAATACCTTAAAAATGCTGTTATTCAATGTCATGTTTAATACTAAAAGGGAAAAAATACCACACTGTATACCTAGAAATTTCAGATTTTACAGAATACAGAATCTCAGTTTAAAAATGTGTAATAGCTATGTTTTAATAATGGATTGCATTTATATAGAACTTTTCATGACACCCAAAGACACTTTACAATGAGTCCATTATTCATTCACACCACAGACAATGATAGTGGTAAGCTACCTCTGTAGCCACAGCTGCCCTGGGGCAGACTAAAGGAAACATGGCTGCTAATCCTTGCCAATGGCCTCTCCGACCACCACTGAACATTTATTCACATTCATACATCAGTGTCATGAACCATGAACACACTGGAGGCAAGGTGGGTAAAGTGTCTTGCCCAAGGACACAACAGCAGGGGTGGGGGAGTGGGATTCGAACCGCCATCCCTCCAGTTATTGGGTGACCTGCTCTACCTCCGGAGCCACTACAGCCTCATTTTTGTTTCTCTTTGAGAAATAATGCAACTTTGAGCTAGAAAACACAACTACACTGCAAAAAGCCAAACATAAGTAAAATGAAATAAATTAAGGTTGTTTATGCTTGGTTTTTTTTTTTGTCTGACAAGATATTTATTCTTGCTGTGCAGTTTATGTATAAGAAAATTTTACATGTTTTCCAATAGTTTTAACTTGTTTTACATTATTTGATAAGTTAAATTTTCTTGCTCTGTTGGCAGATAATCACTCTATTAAAGCAAGAAATCTCTGTGTGTCTGTGTGTGTCTGTGTGTCACCCAAGTATGCACTAGTATAGACACAGGTAAGCCACATAACACAGAACAGTGACAGGCAGGAGAAGAAGTAACAAGCAGGGGCAAACAGTCCCAGATAGCAGGGCATGTTACAGAAAACGCAATGGGCGGGGCTGCACAGATAATCACACACAGGGGATAGGATCACGTTTATAGGACATCATAGGACGGCCTATGATGTCTGCCTGATGTCCTATGATGATCCTATGATCTCAGGCGTCATAGGACTCGCGACGCCGTCATAAAGATATGCGATGCCATCATAAAGATATGATGTCTATATGATGGCACATAGACAGAGCACATGACTCCCTGCAAGACATCTATAAATTCAAGAAATCTGTCTGTCACGTTTATAGGACATCATAGGACGGCCTATGATGTCTGCCTGATGTCCTATGATGATCCTATGATCTCAGGCATCATAGGACTCGCGACGCCGTCATAAAGATATGCGATGCCATCATAAAGATATGATGTCTATATGATGGCACATAGACAGAGCACATGACTCCCTGCAAGACATCTATAAATTCAAGAAATCTGTCACGTTTATAGGACATCATAGGACGGCCTATGATGTCTGCCTGATGTCCTATGATGATCCTATGATCTCAGGCATCATAGGACTCGCGACGCCGTCATAAAGATATGCGATGCCATCATAAAGATATGATGTCTATATGATGGCACATAGAGCATATGACTCCCTACAAGACATCACTATAAATTCAAGAAATCTCTGTGTCTGTGTGCCTGTCATGTTTATAGGACATCATAGGACAGCCTATGATGTCTGCCTGGTGTCCTATAATGCATCATAGGCTGTCCTATGATCTCAGGCATCATAGGACTCATGATGCCGTCATAAAGATATGATGTCTATATGACGGCACATAGACAGATAGGCATCATAGGACTGTCTGTATGACGGCACATAGAGTGTATCGTAGGCCGTCGCGATGCCGTCATAAAGATATTCGCAATGCCTTCATAAAGATATTCGCGATGCCGTCATAAAGATATGATGTCTATATGACAGCACATAGACAGATAGGCATCATAGGACTGTCTATATGACGGAACATAAGAGTGTATCATAGGCCATCCTATGATCTCAGGCATCATAGGACTCGTGATGCCATCATAAAGATATTCGCAATGCCGTCATAAAGATATGATGTCTATATGATGGTACATAGAAATGATCATCGGCACATAGACAGATAGCCATCATAGGACTGTCTATATGACGGCATATAGAGTGTATCATAGGCCGTCCTATGATCTCAGGCATCATAGGACTTGCAATGCCGTCATAAAGATATGATGTCTATAAGATGGCACATAGACAGATAGGCATCATAGGACTGTCTATATGATGACACATAGTGTATCATAGGCTGTCGCGATGCCATCATAAAGATATTTGCAATGCCGTCATAAAGATATAATGTCTATATGATGGCACATAGACAGATAGGCATCATAGGACTGACTATATGACGGCACAAAAAAGAGTGTATTGTAGGCCGTTGCGATGCCATCATAAAGATATGATGTCTATATGACAGCACATAGATATGATCATCAGCACATAGATAGGCATCATAGGACTGTCTATATGATGGCACATAGTGTATCGTAGGCCGTCACAATGCCGTCATAAAGATATTTGCGATGCCGTCATAAAGATATGATTGATGTCTATATGACTGCACATAGACATGATCATCGGCACATAGACAGATAGGCATCATAGGACTATCTATATGACGGCACATAGTGTACCATAGGCCGTCCTATGATCTCAGGCATCATATGTAAGATATTTGCGATGCCGCCATAAAGGTATGATGTCTATATGACGGCACATAGACACGATCATAGGACTCGTGATGCCGTCATAAAGATATATGATGTCTATATAATAATGATGCATCAATTTTGTATAGCGCTTTATCATATATACTCAAAGACGCTTTACAAATAGGTACATTATTCATTCACTCCAGACAGACAATGGTAGTGGCAAGCTACTTCTGCAGCCACAGCTGCCCTGGGGCAGGCTGACGGAAACGTTGCAGCCAATCTGCGCCAACGGCCTTTCCGGCCACCACCGAACATTTTTATACATTTATACACATTCATACCCAGTGTTATGGGCACTGGAGGCAATGCGGGTGAAGTGTCTTGCCCAGGGACACAACGGCAGGATATCTGGGGAGAGTGGGATTCGAACCACCAACCATCGGGTTATTAGACGACCTGCTCTACCTCCTGAGCCACTGCCGCCCCAAATGACAGCTCATAGGAGGTAGAGCAGGTCGTCGGTAGAGCAGGTCATATATGACGGCACATAGACAGATAGGCATCATAGGACTGTCTACATGACGGCACACAGAGTGTACATAGGCCGTCTTATAATCTCAGGCATCATAGCACTCACGATGCCATCATAAAGATATTTGTGATGCCATCATAAAGATATTTGTGATGCTGTCATAAATATATGATGTCTATATGACGGCACATAGACAGATAGGCATCATAGGACTGTCAATATGACGGCACACAGAGTGTGTCTGTGTGTCTGTGTGTCGCGATGCTGTCATAAAGATATGATGTCTATATGACGCACATAGACAGATAGGCATCATAGGACTGTCTATATGATGGCACATACAGAGTGTGTCTGGCCTGATGCCCTATGATGCATCATAGGCCATCCTATGATCTGACAGAGAAGCATCATAGGACTGTATATGCCGCCCTATGATCTCAGGCAGTCATCATAGGTCTGTGTGTCACACTCATAAGACTTTGCAAGTGGGTGTCACCATCATAGGACTCGCTATGACATCATCAAAGAGCATAGGACTCGCTATGACATCATCAAAGATCAAAGGCAGGCATCAAAGATCAAAGGCAGGCATCACTGAACGAGTGGTGATGTCATGGTGACAGTTTCCATGGTAACCATGTGTTGGTTTCGACGGCCATGCACAGGTACCATGTCAAAGATCAAATTCAGGCATCACCATGGTTACTGTTGCCATGGTAACCATAACTTTCTACAGGCATGCAGAAATGCTTACTTACACCTGCTTTCTATGGGCACGCAGAAATACTTGCTTATACTTGGTTTCTGTCAGTGTCTGTGTGTCACAATCATAGGACCACCTATGATGTTCCTATGACATCTATGCGATGTCTTTATCGGCATCACTCACGATCATAGGACTTGCTATGACATCAGCAAAGATCATAGGACTCGCTATGACATCAGCAAAGATCATAGGCCTCACTATGACATCATCAAAGATCAAAGGCAGTCATCACTCACAGTCATACGACTCACTATGCCATCATCAAAGATCATAGGACTCGCTATGACACAATCAAACATCAAAGGCAGGCATCACTGAAGGAGTGCTGATGTGCTTGCTTACCACCCTTGCTTACACCTGCTTTCTACGGGCATGCAGAAATACTTGCTTATACTTAGTTTCTATGGGCATGCATGGGGATGAACTAGTTTTACATAAAATAAACAAAAAAATTCTGGCAATAGATAATTTTAGTTAAAATTAGAAAAAATCTGCCAAGAAAGTAAGATTAAATTGCTTAAAATAAGCAAAATCTTTTGTAAAGCAAGTAAAATCTTACAGAAAACTGCACAACAAAAAGAAATTCTTGTCAAAATTATCTTGTGAGAGAAAAACAAGCATAAAGCCTTGATTTAGGATATTTTATCTTACTGAGATTTCCCTTTTAACAGTGTGACAGATACTGCCTTCAGCATAAAATTACATAAGTGAAGTATTCCTGATTCAAACAAGTACAACAGCAGCAATAAAAAACCTGCACAGCTGGCTGGAAAGCACTGCAAATAGCACGTTTTACCTTTTTTAGAGGTTCTTTCTTGTGGCCTTCTTTAAAGAAAAATCCTTCCATTCATCCATCCATCCATTCATCCATCCATCTTCTACCACTTTTCCAGAGGTCCGGGTCGCAGAGGCAGCAGTTCAAGCAGAGAAGCCCAGACTTCCCTCTCCCCAGCCACCTGCTCCAGCTCTTCAGAGAGGATACCAAGGCGTTCCCAGACCAGCTGGGAGACATAGTCTCTCCAGTGAGTCCTGGGTCTGCCCTGGGGTCTCCTCCCAGTGGGACGTGCCCGAAACACCTCAAGTGGGAGGCGTCCAGGAGGCATCCTAATCAGATGCCCATACCACCTCAACTGACTCCTTTCAATGTCGAGGAGCAGCGGTTCTACTCTGAGCCCCTCCCGGATGACTGAGGTCCTCACCCTATCTCTGAGGGTGAGTCCAGCAATCCTACGAAGAAAGCTCACTTCAGCCGCTTGTATCCGCGATCTCGTTCTATCGGTCATTACCCAAAGTTCGTGACCATAGGTGAGAGTAGGAACGTAGACTGACTGGTAAATCGACAGCTTTGCCTTAGAACTCAGCTCCCTCTTCACCACAACAGATCGGTACAACATCCACAACACTGCAAATGCTGCTCTGATCCGTGTGTCAATCTCTCACTCCATTCTCCCCTCACTCGTGAATAAGACCCCAAGATACTTAAACTCCTCCACTTGGGGCAGGAGCCTGTCCCCAACCCGGAGAGGACAAGCCACCTTTTTTCCGGCTGAGGACCATGGACTCGGACTTGGAGGTGCTGATTCTCATCCCAGTCGCTTCACACTCAGCGGCAAACCGTCCCAGCAAGAACTGTAGGTCATTGCTGGATGAAGCCAACAGGATAACATCATCTGCAAGCAACAGAGATGAGATCTTGTGGTCACCAAGCATGACACCCTCCATTCCCTGGCTGCACCTAGAAATCCTATCCATAAAAATTATGAACAGGATCAGTGACAAAGGGCAGCCCTGGCGGAGTCCAACTCTCACTGGGAATGAGTCTGACCGAGTGTTGGCAATACAAACCAAACTCTCACAACGGTCGTACAGAGACCGAATAGCTCGTAACAACAAGCCCGATACCCCATACTCCCGAAGCACCCCCCACAAAAAACCACAAGGGACGCGGTCGAATGCCTTCTCCAAGTCCACAAAACACATGTAAACTAGTTGGGCAAACTCCCATGAACCCTCAAGAATTCTCAAGAGGATAAAGAGCTGGTCCAATGTGCCACGGCCAGGACGAAAACCACATTACTCCTCCTGAATCTGAGGTTCGACCAACGGCCGGACTCTCCTCTCCAGTACCTTGGCATAGACCTTCCCAGGGAGGCTGAGGAGTGTGATCCCTCTAAAGTCGGAGCACACCCTCCAGTCCCCTTTTTTGAAGAGAGGAACCACCACCCCGGTTTGCCATGCCAAATGCACTGTCCCCAACCTCCACGCAATGTTGCAGAGGCGTGTCAACCATGACAGCCCTACAACATTCAGGGCCTTGAGGTACTCAGGGCGAACCTCGTCCACCCCCGGGGCCTGGCCACCAAGGAGATTTTCAACCACCTTGGCGACCTCAGCCCCTGTGATAGGCGAGTCGTCCCCCTCGTCCACAAGCCCTGCTTCCTCTGTGGAAGGTGTATCAGTGGGATTGAGGAGATCCTCAAAATATTCCTTCCACCACCCAACAATATCCCCAGTCAAAGTCAACAGTGCCCCATCCACAACATACACAGTGTGGACAGGGAGCTGCTTCCCCCTCCTGAGCCGCCGGACAGCTTGCCAGAATCTCTTCGAGGCCGACCGAAAGTCTTGTTCCATGGCCTCACCAAACTCCTCCCATACCTGGATTTTTGCTTCAGCAACCACCCAAGCTGCACTCCTCTTGGCCTGCCAGTACACCTCAGCTGCTTCGGGAGTCCCACAAGCCAACCAAGCCTGATAGGACTCCTTCTTCAGCTTAATGGCCCCCTCACCACTGATGTCCACCACTTGGTTCGGGGGTTGCCACCACGAGATGCCCCGACGACCTTGCGGCTGCAGCTCTGGGCCGCCACTTCAACAATAGAGGTGGAGAACATGGCCCATTCAGACTCCATGTCTCCAGACTCCCTCAGAATGTGGTGGAAGTTCTTCCGGAGGTGAGAGTTGAAGACCTCCTGAACCGGGGCCTCAGCCAGACTTTCCCAGCACACCCTCACTATACGTTTGGGTCTACCACGTCTGAATGGCATCCTCCCCTGCCATCGAATCCAACTCACCACCAGGTGGTGATCAGTTGACAGCTCTGCACCTCTTTTTGCCCGAGTGTCCAAGACATACGGTCGCAGGTCTGATGACACGATAACAAAATCGATCATCAACCTACGACCTAGGGTGTGCTGGTGCCAAGTGCACATATGGACACCCTTATGCTTGAACATGGTGTTCGTTATGGACAAACTGTGGTTAGCACAGAAGTCCAATCACTGAACACCACTCGGGTTCAGATCAGACAGGCCGTTCCTCCCAATCACCCCCTTCCAGGTTTCACTGTCGTTGCCCACGTGCACACTGAAGTCCCCCAGTAGGACAATGGAGTCTCCAAGAGGAGCACCTTCCAGCACCCCAGTCACAGACTCCAAAAAGGGTGGGTATTCTGAAACATCATTTGGTGCATAGGCACAAACGATGGTCAGGACCTATTTCCCAACCCGAAGGCGCAGGGAAGCAACCCTTTTGTCCACTGGGGAAAACTCCAATATAGAGGCAGCAAGGTGGGGCGATACAAGAATACCCACCCCTGCTCGTCGCCTCTCGCCCAGGGCAACTCCAGAGAAGGCCAAGCTCCAGCCCCTCTCCAGGAGACTGGTTCCAGAACCAGAGCTGCGTGTTGAGGTGAGGCTGACTATATCTAGCCGGTATCTCTCATCCTCATGCACCAGCTCAGGCTCCTTCCCCACCAGACAGGTGACATTCCACGTACCAAAAGCCAGTTTAGACAGCCTGGGATCAGTCCGCCAAGGTCTCCACCTTTGACCGCTACCTAATCCACATAGCACCGGACCCCCATGGTCCCTCCTGCAGGTGGTGAACCCACTGGAGGGCGGACCCATGTAACTCCTTTGGGCTAAGCCCGGCCGGGTCCCATGGGTGGAAATCCGGCCACCAGACGCTAGCCATTGAGCCCCTCCCCCAGGCCTGGCTCCAGGGTGGGGCCCCGTTAACCCCATACCGGGCAGGGTACACTGAATCCTTGATCTAGTATTTATCATGAGAGTCTGTTGGATCGTTCTTAGTCTGGCCCTTCACCCAGGACCAGTTTGTCTTGGGTGACCCTATCAGGGGCAAATTGCCCCGGACAATGTAGCTCCTGGGATCACTGGGGCATGCAACCCCCCCCCCCCCACCACCACCACAATAAGGTGACGATCCATGAGAGAAGAAAATCCTTCTTTATGTCCTTTAAGTCCAGCTCACGAATATCGTCAGACTCTATGGATGCATGCTCGATCCAGTCTACTTATTTCCAAGTGTGGAATCCACTGTCCCATGCACAGCTGTCCGATATGAACAATCATGGTTTTTCCTCTCCCTTTGCCCTTCTCCTCCAGGTGAGTGCTTTAACAGCCCACCTCTCTCCTCCGTGCATACAGTGCATCCGGAAAGTAGTCACAGCGCTTCACTTTTTCCACATTTTGTTATGTTACAGCCTTATTACCTCTGCCAAGGAGGTTATGTTTTCACCGGCATTTGTCTGTCTGTCTGTCTGTCTGTCTGTCTGTTACCAACATAACTCAAAAAGTTATGAATGGATTTTGATTAAATTTTCAGGAAAGGTGTGTAATGGCACGGGGAACAACAGATGATTAGATTTTGGTGATGATCTGAGAATGCATACCTCCACCAAGGGCTTTGTTTGTATTTGTGCAGCAGGATTACACAAAAACTACTGGATGGATTTGGATGAAATTTTCACCAGAGGTGGTTCTTGGGCTACAGAGGAACCCATTATATTTTGGTGATGATCTGAGAATGCATACCTCAGCCAAGGCTCTTATCTTCTCACAGTGTGTTAGCAACAATACTCCTAAACTGATGGACAGACTTTGATGCAATTTTCACCACAAGTGGCTACAGGCCGACACACAAACCCATTACATTTTGGAAGTGATCATGAGAAACGGAAGGAGCCTTGGCGGAGGTATGCGCTCTATGAGTGCTTTTCTAGTTATCATTACTTTTTAAAGGGTTTGAACTAGGAATGCAGGTTATCAATTAATTAATTAATTGTTAATTGATTCACTTTATTGCTCGATTAATGATTAATTGATAAGCGGCAATTTTCATTAGAATCTGAATTTCCCTCAGCACAATACGGTTGTAATGGAACGCATTGTAAAAATTGGCTTTTAAACAACTAAAACTGTACCCATAACTAGTGGTTGCTCTGCAGCATATGCATATATACATATGCGCCTGTTCATCACACACATATATCCCGCCCACCTCTTGTTTGTTGCTGTCAAGTCTTGTTGCTGTGAGGTGCTTGGGTGCATGTGGGTGTACGCATATGCAGTACTTCACTCATGTGACATTTGAATGTCTTATTTTTTAACACCTTAACGCTTGTACTTTAGCATATCCACTTTGTACAGTTTTATTGCAGTTGTTCTTCTCGGGTGTAATTGTTTGTGTGTTTTTGTGACCCACCGGGGGACTACAGATGCAAATTAGCAGTATTGCTAAATCTGGCACATTTACATTTGTATTAATGTTCATTAGTCTGTATTGTCCCTTTCAAATAAACATTAAACTAAACTAAAATGCTCTCTTCTGCCACATAGTGGTTAAAGGTGGTATAGCACCTACATTTTTGTAGAGTTAAGTTTCATTTTCAGTTAGCATGTGTGCAGTCATGATGTGAGCATGTGCTCTCCCATGAGGTTGCACTTTCTGCTTTTCTCTTCGTTTTTGTTCAGACTTGGCATCATCTGTAAGTAATTACCTCCTCCAAGGAGGTTATGTTTTTACCGGGGTTTGTTTGTTTGTTTGTTTGTCTGTCTGTCTTTCTGTTATCAACATAACTCAAAAAGTGATGAACGGATTTTGATGAAATTTTCGGGACAAGTCCGAAATGGGACAAGGAAGAAATGATTACATTTTGGGAGTGATCCGGATCATCGTCTGGATCCAGGAATTTTTTAAAGAATTCTTTATCATTGCGAGATAGGGCCATTTTTAGCATATGTGTATATAACTCCACAATAATGGTCAGGACGCTTGCCAAAAAAATACAGGGTAAGATCCCAATAGGTTCTACGAAATATCAAAGACTGATCCCGATCCTGCAAAAAATCCAGATACTGTGATCCAGAACAGGAAATAATAGGGGATCTTTGGAATTTTCATCACTGTAAGGTAACAAGTTAAGATATAAATGTCACGGTCTGAGCGCCGATGTCGTCCGCGCTCAGGCTATACACCTTCTCAGCCCGGCTTTTGTTATGACAGCGTCTCAGCGGGCTTCCGGCTGTCAAGCTCCACAGGACAGCTGGAGGCCAATTACCTCTTATCAGCTGATGCGCTGCCAACCCCTATATAAGGGAGCGGCCCTGTTTGCTCAGGGCTGCGACCTCACGCTATCCACACGCATTTCTCATTGTGGATTAGGCTGGAGTCCCTACGTCCGGCTCCAGCCCTCCTCTCTTCCCTCATCATTATCCGTAAGTGTACCTCTTGTATTATTTTTGTTTTACCCCACGAGGCTCTTTTCCTTTGGTGCTCCCTTTATTAATAAACTACGCAAACTCAATGGTTGGCCCTTGGCTCTTATTAATGGCTCGCAAGAGCCATTCGTGACAGTAGGTCGCAGCCAGTGAGTTGCCAGCCACCGTGAGTTTGTGCATAAATTGGACTTTGCTCCTACCTGTCTGGGTACCATGCTGGAAGCATGCCGTCGTGGAGGGCCCACACTCAGAGTCAGAGTGACGATCTGGCGGACGCCCTCGAGTGCGTCGACGAAATCCTCATCGTCGCTTCCCTCCTCGATTTCAACAGTGACGTGCACCGGTACCTGGACCAAGCTGACGACATTATTAATCACCTCCCCCGCTTCGTTAATCACCCGGAAGTCAGCACGAGGAGATACGACATCACCGCACAGCGCGAGATACTCCGTGGGCTGGAGGGAAATCCTGGCAGGAAGCCGAAGAGGAGGAATCGTTGCCCCTCGCTTCGGGATCCTGCTCCTGCCTCCGTTCCGGCCCGGGAGTTCGCACCATCCAGAGGTCTTTCCCCATTGAGCATGACGTCATTCGGGATTTCCCCAGAGAAGCTGCAGCTGACAGCAATCAGCATCTGGGACCGAGTGGCTGCTGCTCGCTCCGCTGTTCATCCTACAGAGATCATTAAGCATGTGACGGCGGCAGTCAGACTGGTGGAGAGGAATCCTGGGTTAAGTGACTTTCCTGAGTTCGCCGATCTCCTCGCCTCTGTTTCCACACAGGAGCGGCGATTCCCGGACCTCACCTTCGCCTCACCCTCTGCCAGAAACCGTCGTCACTCACACAATCCACCTCAGCTTGAATCCCGTCCGGATCCAGTTCCGGGTCGCCGCAAGGGCTCAATCTCCCATACAGCAGTCACTCCTGCGCCTCGTCAGAGGGGAATCCCCGCAGCCTCTCCCTCCGGGCCATCTTCTTCTGCTGCCCCGTGCCCAGCTCGTCTCGGCTGTTGCCCCCTCCTCCTCGACACTTATCCCGGCTGCTGTGTGTACCCGGAGTCCTGTTTCGGGGAGCCCCGTCCCGGAACCTTCTCAAGCAGCTCCCCCTTGTCCTCCCAGGGGGCCCTCAGTCACCACCCATCGGGGAAAGGGAGGAGCAACGTCCGCCGCAGCAGGCACCATCCTGCCTCCAGGAGACAGGCAAGTCCCAGTTCATTCATACTCTCATTATTGTGATTTGCCTTGTCAGACTCCTGGGGGTGGAGTTCGGGGTTCGCAGTCCCCCGAGCTCCCACCACCTGCTGTGGCTTTAATTATTAATCCCGCATCCTCTGTGTCTCCCTCCGCTGAGCGGTCCTCGACGCCAGGCCAACGTTGCCGGATGAGGAGGGGGCCTGCGGTTCTGGAGAGCCTGGTTCCAGTCCCGCAGCCACGTCGTGGGCGGAGGAGGACAGCGGACTGCAGTGTGGAACCTGCGCCGACGAGGAAGCATTCCCGGGTCTCCACGGATGAGCAGTCCGGTCCAGCGGGTCGGGGGTCCCCTGCCACCATGCCGTCTGGGCCGTCGGCGTGGACATCAGTGCCGGAGGATCCTGAGGCTGCGGACACCATCATGCCAGCTGCGGAGCCTGACGTAGCTGAGTGGGAGCCTAATGACGACCTCCTGCCATCTGAGCCCGGATCATCGGAGTCCTGGACGGTGTCAGAACCTGAGATCAGGCAAGTGCTCTGTATTGTCTTTCTCCTTTCCATTCTAGAGCATTTTTGCCTGTCTCTTGGGGAGACGAGCCGGGTGCAGCCGCCCGCTGCGTCCGAGCTTGTCTCGCCGGGTTCTGGCGCTGCCGGTGATCCTGATCCCAGTTCTTCTCTCTCTCCCGTGCCTTCTCCCAGGGTCGCCGGCGAGGAGCTGATTCCGCCCGCTGTGCCAGAGGTTCCGGGTTTGGGGTTGGAAGTCGGTTCTGGTGTGGCGCCGACCCAGTCGGGGTCCGACGCGGGTGCAACCGTGACCTAATCGGGGTCCAACGAGGGTGCAGCACCAGCAGGATCCAAGTTCGGTGAGGGAGCTGCAGATCCCCTGCCACTGGACACTGGACTGGCTCATCTTCTCCCTTATTCTCATCGTCACCTTCATCTCATCTCATCTCATCTCATCTCATCATCCTCCAGATTGTCACAGTTCGTCTACACCTCGGGCCGTTGGGGTTCTGAATTCTCCGCCTGGCTCTCCCTCGTCCTTCCCCTCTCCAGGGAGGCAGTCCTCTACTTCCCCCCTATGATCCTGGTGGCTGTTTGATGCGGGTCGACTGCCTGGCGAGCTGTATCGCCGCTGCAGCATTCTGGGGCGGCCACCCGACGGACTTTTCTGCCTCTTTGGCGATTGGGCCCGGCCGCCAGAGACTCTGTATTTCCGAGCCTGGGACCGGGGCAGACCGCCCGAACGCTCCTTGTTCCCCCCATCAGCCATGTGGTCATTGGACACAGGGAGACCTCCAGAACTGTGTGTATATTATTGGACTCTGCCTTCCGTCATCCTTGCATGTTTTGTATTTCTCCTTGATATTAAGGTCTCTTTTGTGTTGTCTTGTGCCTTATTTTGATCTTTATCGCTGTTAGCGTGTCTTTTTTTTCTTCCCCTCTCCTGTTTGAGGGATGATTAGTATCTGCCACATTACCCTTAGGGGCCTCTGTGTTTTAGTTATAGGCCTCCTGTTGTTGCATCTTTTTTTGTTGGGTCCTGTCTGTGTATCGTTCGCACTCTATGGAGTATTGTGGGGGGGGGGGGGTGTTTCCTCCACCGCACTCTGTAATTGCCTTGTTTGTTCCCTGTCATCATCATGTTTTTTTTTTCCCTTCTCTTTTTCTGACCCACTCCCTTCTGGCCTGCGCCCCCATCCACCCACCCTGGGGGGGGGGGGGGGGGTCTTGGGTGTTACTGGCCGTTCTGAGCCCGGCCTCGAGGGGGAGGTACTGTCACGGTCTGAGCGCCAATGTCGTCCGCGCTCAGGCCATACACCTTCTCAGCCCGGCTTTTGTTATGACAGCGTCTCAGCGGGCTTCCGGCTGTCAAGCTCCACGGGACGGCTGGAGGCCAATTACCTCTTATCAGCTGATGCGCTGTCAACCCCTATATAAGGGAGCGGCCCTGTTTGCTCAGGGCTGCGACCTCACGCTATCCACACGCATCTCTCGTTGTGGATTAGGCTGGAGTCCCTACGTCCAGCTCCAGCCCTCCTCTCTTCCCTCATTGTTATCCGTAAGTGTACCTCTTGTATTATTTGTGTTTTGCCCCACGAGGCTCTTTTCCTTTGGTGCTCCCTTTATTAATAAACTACGCAAACTCACTGGTTGGCCTTTGGCTCTTATTAATGGCTCGCAAGAGCCATTTGTGACAATAAACATACAACAAACACCAAAATATAGCCAAGACACTGAGGAATCAGTAGTGTGCCAATGGATTTGCTGTATCTTCAAAAGCTATGGAGCTATATCCAGAAGAAAACTGCCATTACCGAAAAAGTGATTTTTGTCAATAACTACTGAACTAATAAAGATATCAACGTGAATCCAATTGCTAAAGGTATGTTTTGATGGTCATGGAATCTGAAAATATAGATAAAATAAATGTAGGACTATTATATTTGGGGAAAATCCCAATATTTGGGGAAACTGAGGTACTTGGCGGAGGTCTGCGCTCTCCGAGTGCTTTTCTAGTTCCAGAATGGATTTAAATTCATTTTTTCCCTCATAATTCTACACACAATACCGCATAATGACAATGTGAAAGGTTTTTGTGAGATTTTTGCAAATTTATTAAAAAATAGAAAACTAAGAAATCACGTGTACATAAGTATTCGCAGCCTTTGCTCAATACTTTGTTGATGCACCTTTGGCAGCAATTACAGCCTCAAGTCTTTTTGAATATGATGCCACAAGCCTGGTACACCTATCTTTGGGCAGTTTGGCCCATTCCTCTTTGCAGCACCTCTCAAGCTCCATCAGGTTGGATGGGAAGCGTTGGTACATAGCCATTTTCAGATATCTCCAGAGATGTTCAATTGGATTCAAGTCTGGGCTTTGGCTGGGCCACTCAAGGACATTCACAGAGTTGTCCTGAAGCCACTCCTTTGATATCTTGGATGTGTGCTTTTGGTCGTTGTCCTGCTGAAAGATGAACCGTCGCCCCAGTCTGAGGTCAAGCACGCTCTGGAGCAGGTTTTCGTCCAGGATGTCTCTGTACATTGCTGCATTCATCTTTCTCTCTATCCCGACTAGTCTCCCAGTTCCTGCTGCTGAAAAATATTCCCACAGCATGATACTTCCACCACCATGCTTCACTGTAGGGATGGTATTGGCCTGGTGATGAGAGGGTGCCTGGTTTCCTCCAAACAGGATGCCTGGCATTCACACCAAAGAGTTCAATCTTTGTCTCATCAGACCAGAGAATTTTGTTTCTCATGGTCTGAGAGTCCTTCAGGTTCCCTTTGGCAAACTCCAGGCGGGCTGCCATGTGCCTTTTACTAAAGAATGGCTTCCATCTGGCCACTCTACCATACAAGCCTGACTGGTGGATTGCTGCAGAGATAGTTGTCCTTCTGGAAGGTTCTCCTCTCTCCACAGAGGAATGCTAGAGCTCTGACAAAGTGACTGTTGGGTTCTTGGTCACCTCCCTGACTAAGGCCCTTCTCCCCCAATTGTTCAGCTTAGATGGCCAGCCAGCTCTAGGAAGAGTCTTAGTGGTTCCAAACTTCTTCCATTTGCAGATGATGGAGGCCACTGTGCTTATTGGGACCTTAAAAGCAGCAGAAATTTTTCTGTACCCTTCCCCAGATTTGTGTCTTGAGGCAATCCTGTCTTGGAGGTCTACAGACAATTCCTTTGAGTTCATGCTTGGTTTGTGCTCTGACATGCACTGACAACTGTGGGACCTTATATAGACAGGTGTGTGCCTTTCCAAATCATGTCCAATCGACTGAATTTACCACAGGTGGACTCCAATTAAGCTGTAGAAACATCTCAAGGATGATCAGTGGAAACAGGATGCACCTGAGCTCAATTTTGAGCCTCATGGCAAAGGCTGTGAATACTTATGTACATGTGATTTCTTAGTTTATTTTTAATAAATTTGCAAAAACTCTCAAAAAAAATTTTTTTCACATTGTCATTATGGGGTATTGTGTGTAGAATTTTGAGGAAAAAAATTAATTTAATCTATTTTGGAATAATGCTGTAACAACAAAATGTGGAAAAAGTCAAGCTCAGTGAATACTTTCTGGATGTACTGTAATTAGTAGCCTCCTCCACTCGATGCTCCAGCTTAGAAAAATCCTATACACTTTGGAATTTTTTTGAGCAGTTCATTTTCCCGAAGCTCTTTTCCTCTCAATAATTTTATGAGTGCCACTTTTAAACTTTTTTCCAGACATTTTGACCGAGCTAATTACTTCTTACCCTCTCATTGGCGCTTGCATAGTCACATGTCAAAAAAACAATTCCTCTGATAGCTTATTGTTACGGAGTACCCACGTGGAGCACTTGTAAATTAGACCAATCAGCAGCCACACATGAATATCAAGTGATGGACATAGAATTTGACCAATTAACAACAATGTGATCTTTTTCATTGGCTCATGATAAGTCCTGATCTTTGTAGGCCCCTGGGGTTCAGCTCAGCCTAGCCCGTTCATAAAGGCGGCCTTAAATAAACGGGACAAAGCACGTCCCACTCAGGACAAACATATTTAGCCCAATAAACGGGACGTCCTGGTAAACCGGGACAGTTGGCAACCCTGCTTACAGCGTTTGAATGAAACACTGTACTACGATCACAAAGACTCTTACGAACGATGGGTTTGTAAGAATCTCCAAGTTCCTATGAATTCTGGAGTTCCCAGACATTTGTGGGAGGGGATGCATAGTTTCTTACGGCCTTCTTATGGGGACGGCAGTGGCTCAGGAGGTTGAGCAGGTCGTCCAATAACCAGATGGTTGGCGGTTCGAATCCCGCTCTCCCCAGATATCCCGCCGTTGTGTCCCTGGGCAAGACACTTTACCCCCAATTGCTCCTGGTGGGTCTGGACAGCGCCATGTTGGGCAGCTATGCCGCCATCAGTGTGTGAATGGGTGGATAGCAGGATCTGTAAAGCGCTTTGGTCATCTAGAGATGAGAATAAAAGCACTATATAAGTGAATGCCATTTACCATTCATATTGCTGCCGTTCAATTTGCAAGAGCAACTTGAGACATTCTTGAGAAATGTGCTGCTTTTCTGTCATACGATGACCCTAGAGTTCTCACATTCTTCGTAAGGATGCCTTGGAATCTAGTTCTACAGTATACCTACTGCCATCTCACAAAAGTTTTGTGCAACTCACAGCACTCTCAAGTCATTGGTAGGACTTATGGCTTTCGGCACATTTTGTCAGCACAAATGTCGTACGAATGACGTACTTCCACCGCCTCACTACCGCCTTAAACATGCTGTACGAATCTCCGTACAAACGAGGATTCGTAGGGTGTTTCCTACGCCGGCTGTAAGGGGCCCTCAAGAACAACTTAGGGTGTTCTTGAGGCATACTTATGGCTAACATCTTCCGTAGTTCTTACATTGTTCTTATGGCATTCGCACGGTCACCCAACGATGAGGGGTTTTCATGGGGTGTTCGTAGAAATCTTGGACAAGACCATCGATCTGGCGACGAACTTACGAATGGTCTATGAACACTGGATTCTCCTACAGCTGGCTTAAGGAGGCCGTACGAAATGGTCCAAAAATCATTCGTATGGTGTTCACAGCCGTTTGTAAGGGTATCTGTGACTATAGCTTTACATAAACTGCACTGCTGATAATTAGTCATCATTTCCTATTTGAGAAGACCACACTACACCCTTGATCAATCACTGATGCAGAGTCCTACCTCTGCCAGCGCCTTCTGGTCCAGCGATGAGATCTCTTCCAGCTGCTTCACCACATCTTTGGCCAGCACCAACGCGTCAGACTCCCTGTGCATGTAGTGCTGCAACTCAGCCAAATGAACATCCACAGGATTGGCACTGACTGGAGAAATCCCTGAGAGAGAAAACCAGAGGAAAAGATGAAGAAATTTGGTCCGGTACTGTAAGTCATATTTGTGTGCATGAGTGATAGATCCCCAGACAGACCATCTGTACCAAGAATCAATGTTCTTATCAATCTGAAGTGAGCCTTTTTTCTCCCCAATGTCACTGCGCTTATTACACTTCATGGGTGTCTGGCATTTGGGTGACACTTATCTAAACTGTATTACAGGTCTTCAAGGTAGGACAAAAAAAGGACTAGTGCTTGACCTGTAGCTATGTTACAAAAGGAATACAAAATGAACAAAGCTGACATTATCCAGAGGTACCCAGACCGGTTTGGTTCATTCATGAATGACAAAACAAAGTGAGACTAGTCAGGATAATCTGGGTTTTTTTTTTCACCCTATGAAAAAATGAAAAAACACTATTGGTTATCTTGTTTCAAAGCTTTGAATGATCAAACCACCAAAATTCATTGCTTCATTTCAAATAAAACATTGAAAAACCAATCAAATCTGCTCCGTTTTTCTGTTCTTGACCATTTATTTTCTCCACTCTCATTTTTGACCAAACTGAAATACAGCCGACCACTCTCACTCACTTTGTTTTGTCATTCAGACATGAATGAACCAAACCCATACTCGTCCTCCTTAGTCAGTTTAAAGTGAGATTACTAGACCTCCAAGGCAGAAAGCTGTAAATCCAGAATAGGATGTCAGGATAAAAGCCTCTGCCTTTCTAACAAATGTGCAAAGTTTGAACTTTATCCATCAGATCTGCAGCATGCTAGACACAGACAGAAGGACAGACAATGTAATTACTTGTGTATATGGCTATATAATTCTGTTATTAAGCCTTCTACTGTAATGTGCTTAAGCAATACCTGTACCCTGCTGTACTACGGTCAGCAGATGGCAATTTCTTTTTTAGATTAATTATTATTTTGTAATTTGTAGACAGCAGCCATATTTTATATTTCCCAGTACAACCCCTGGCAAAAATTCTGGAATCACCACTCTTGGAGGATGTGTATTCAATTGTTTAATTTTGTAAAAAAAATAAAATGAACTAATCACACCTCTCTGTGGATCGCCACTTTATTGTGGTGGAGGGGTTTGTGTGCCCTAATGATCCCAGGAGCTAAGTTGTCAGGAGGAACTTGCCTCTGGTAGGGTTTCCCAAGACAAACTAGTCCTGGGTGAATGGCCGGACCAAAAGCGGTCCAGTGGATCCCCATGAAAAAAAACTTATATCAGAGACCCAGTGTACCCAAAACAGCCACATGGGTCTGCCCTCCAGTGATCAGCCCACTGGAGGGCGGGCCCATGATCCCGCCTGCAGGAGGGATCATGGGCATCATAGTGCTGTGTGAGCTGGGCATCAGTCTGGGCTGCTCTGCTTGGACTGCTACCCCTAGATCCCCCGGATAAGTGGTGGATGGATGGATGATGGATGGATGGAAGAAATAGCTTTATCCTTTTTTTCAAACATGAATAAGGAGGAAAAATCTATTTTAACTTACAGGTGGAAAAACACACTCATTTCATATTATTTATGAATATGGCCTAACAGAGTTAAAGGATGAATATGAAGCACATGTACTGTGATTAGTGCTTGTACTTGGGATAAACTTTCTACAACATAAGGGGTTTGTACATAAATTTGTCATGTGTGCCCCTCCAGGGCAAAGGAGAGGACCCAATCGCGTAGTGAGGAAAAAACATAATTTATTGAGGAAATAACAAAAGACGCAGCACGAGGCTGGAGGGGTGACTCCAACTGAACGGCAGGATAATGAAGAAAAGAACCTAAACTGTGAGTAGCGTGGAATAATAGCAGTCAACTTAAACAGACTTCTTAACAGTAGATCGCAGCACAGCTGCACGCGCTGAATGGATAAGGGCAGAAGGTGATTACCGTGATCAGGTGCAGCTGTGAATAATTAACACTCCAACAGAAACTAATCACGGAAAAATAAGGTGCTGTCACAATAAGGAAACACAAGATGACAGGAATAACCATAATGATGACAACTCAGGATGATAATAAATACAAGAATAACTTAAAGGATGAGCCTGGTCATCTGACCAAACTCAGACCCTGACAAAATTATCTGTATTGATTTATGAACCCAAATATTGTGATGGGTGTTATGTCTGCGAATAGGACAGCGGAGTTGTACTGAACCTGAATTTTATTACGAGACACAAAGATGATACATGTTTCAGGGGTTAGTAGCTAATAAGCTAACACTAAGCTGTAGCAGGCTGTGATCGACTAGAAGATGAGGCGCGCCAAAGTGGACGACTCCTGCCAACAGTCCTCCTAAGTAGGCATGGCGTGATGATGTCACCCTGCCTGTGTCCTCACGTCTGTGCTGCCTGTCTGCCAATATATCTGTCTAAACATATCAAAACACAATCTCTGCTTACGGTTCAACTTCAGGGGCCTCAGTCGAGCCCACAGTAGGTGCGGCCCTGGAGCCGCTGGCTGCGGCAGACCTGGATGCCATCTCAAACCATCGGTCATCTGGAAAGTGGTTGGCCCCAACCGCGCGGTGATCTGCAGGCTGTCTGGGCATTCAGATCGGTGGACCCGAACCCAACTGAGCATTGTGATCTGTTTGGCTGCACTTGGCGCTGCTGCGCTCTTGTCCCTGATGCTGGTTGCTGCTGTGGCGGCATGATTCTCACACTGGCGGCAGGATGTGTCCCCCGTTGGTGTTGTCCCGCTGGATCCTGCTGGACCACAAACTCTCTATCCCACAGCACTGTGGGGGCTCCTTGCTGTTGGCGCCGGGCGCAGATAACGGATTGGTCCGGTTTCTGCCCTTTTTCCTCACTGTCCTTTCCTTGTGGTGCCAAGCTCGGAGCAGCTATATCTCCGTCTAGGTGTGTTGCGCTCCCAACATCAGCGTTCCCACAGAGGCCCTGGAGAACGAACACAGGGAGGATTCTTGACCCGTAGCGAACCACCAGTGATACAGTCCCTTCTACGCTAGTGTATGTGTGCCCGTAGCCATACAGCCCCACAACTAATAAGCTAACACTAAGCTGTAGCAGGGTGTAATCAGCTAGAAGGAGAGGCGCAAAAGAGGACGACTCCCGCCAACAGTCCCCCTAAGTAGGCACAGCGTGATGACGTCACCCTGCCTGCATCCTCACGTCCGTGCTGCCCGTCTGCCAATATATCTATATCTAACAGTGGGTCCGTCAGAGCTTGGCTTAATAATGAAATCATAAACACCACATAAGGGTTAATTAAAAAAGAAAAATGAGAATATTGCATTCACCATGCATATATCATTTTAACAAACAGCTAAGTATATTTTTGGTTACTACAAATCCCAATAACAGAGAAAATAAATGATGTTTAGAAACAATAGATGTTTTATAGCCGAGCCTTGTTTGTTTGTTTCTTGTTTATGAATAGCACATTTGAAAGGATAAGTGCTATTGTGGCCCTGCTTGTAAAAAGATTAAAAAATATGTTTTAAAGCATTTATTATTTCTTCAGTGGTATTTTGTGGCACCGCTACAGTAATGATCCTGTTGGTAAGACAGGGAAAAGAAATTTCAGCATTTAGCAAAGAACATGCAGATACATGCAGCATTGTATTGAAATCACTCTATACGTATATAATTCAAGAAATCTCTGTGTGTCTGTCTGTGTGTCTGTCACGACCATAGAACTCACTAAAAGATCATAGGATTGCCAATGATGTGCCTATGATGTCTGCATGATGTCTATATGATGTCATATAGACACCATAGTATAGAGTGATTCAAAAAAAATCTGTGTGTGTCTGGGTGATCAAAGGCAGGCGTCACTCACGATCATAGGACTCGCTATGACATCATCAAAGATCATAGGACTCGCTGTGACACCATCAAAGATCAAAGGCAGGCATCACTGAACGAGTGCTGATGTGCTTGCTTACACCTGCTTTCTACGGGCATGCAGAAATACTTGCTTATACTTGGTTTCTACGGGCATGCACAGTTATGCACTAGTATTTTTAAATGTATCACAAATAAACATTTAAGATTTGTGTAATTAAGAAATAATTGATGATGGCCCCCCACGACCTGAAAAGAGTTAAGCGGAAGAAGACGGATGGATGGATGGAATCAAATTGTTATGTCCACAAACCTGGTGATGAATGAGGTGAAGACAGTGGTAACGTTGAACACAGCTTTACTGAATATAAACAGCAAGCACCAGCGGGATCATCCGGCATAAGAGACCGTGCCATGGCGGCTCGCCCGCTATACAGGGCAGTGCCATGACGTGACAGGAAGTCAACATCTCCCCTTTAGAAAGTCCAAAACCACTCATACAATCCAAACCCACCACAATTTAGAAACCGAATCACACTCTAAAATAACAAAAACTAATGTACTTAACTGGCCTAACACACTCACACAAAACAACCTAAAATAGGGCCGGTGGGTGGACTGCCACACAGCCCGCATGGCACGGTGGATTATTTTGCCATTGCATAAACTAAAAAGAATCCTTCATTAAACTAAAAACATCTGCCATGCTCCTATACCAGCACAATAATATACACAACCCCATAACATAACATGTACATAAGAACACACAGAGCTAAAAACAAAGTGCTACCGCACAGTCACTTGGGTGGCAAAGGTGGAACCGGCATGGGGGGGGGGGCCAGGGCAGCCCCTCAGCATGCGTGCCCCTGGAGGCAGCAGGACCCCGGAGCGATGGTTGATCTTCTGGACAACGGAGCCCGAATCCCACACCTCCATCACCGAGTGCCGTCCAGCTTCACCACATGGACTAAAGATGCCTTCACACCAAACACTAATGGGCAGGGCCATTACATTTAAACTCAATGTAAACATGCAAATAGACATGAACTCACCATCTGAGTGAGACGCAGACAGGCGAAGTTCTGCAGCAGTGTTCAACCTGCTGTGGAAATCCTCCAAAATCATGCTTAGGTTTACATTAAATGACAGGGGTCTCACCTGAAAAAATCGTCCCTGCCTCCAAAACTTCACAAGATGATGGGTGTTTGCACTGCTAGCCTGCTAGCCTTGTTAGCACATCCGTGGCAGGAATTCGAGGGTAAAAAACTCAGACATCCCGATGCAGCTGCAGAACTCCCGGTCCTTCTGTCTGCAAGTGAGTGTCGGTGTCATGAAGTGCTATAACACTTTGCAAAAATGATGAACACTTTTAGCTGAAAGGCTAAAAATGCTGAAATGGCTGAAAAATGCTAAATTTGAGCCTGAAACTATAAAAATGCCAGCTTATATGCTTAAATAGTCTGAACTTGAAATTTTTAGCGTAAAAGCAAAAACAGCTTAATGTTGTAGGAGGTTAGCTCAAAAATGCTAAATATAAGTGTAAAACTTAAAAATGCTTGCTTCCATACTAAAATAGGCTAATAATGGAGAAATATTAGTATAAAAGCAGAAATGGCTTATGGTTGCAGGAAATTAGCTTAAAGTTGTTAAATATAACCTTGAAAAAAAAACAAAAAACGCTAGTTTACATGCTAAAAACAGCATTATATTTGAAACTAGAAAAGCACTCAGAGAGCGCAGACCTCCGCCAAGCACCACAGTTCCCCCCGGTGATCCGGATCACCACCAAAATCTAATCATCTGTAGGATACCCCATTTCTGACAATCTCTGAAAATTTCATGAAAATCCGTGCATAACTTTTTGAGTTATCTTGCTAACAAACAAACAGACAGACAGACAGACAAACCAACGCTGATAAAAAAAATAACCTCCTTGGCGGAGGTAAATATTAGCATTAAAGAAGAAATAGCTTAAAGTTGTAGGAAGTGAGCTTAAATACTGTAATGTCAAGGCTGTGATAAGGACCTGGGGATTCTCCCAGCATGCTTTGCACTGATTCAAAGATTGTTATTAATCTTGTGTTCTGAGTGTTATTGTTATACCGTTATAATTGTGTTATAAATGTGGTTGTGATCGTGTTACTTTTCCTGTGTGTGAGAGATTACGTGTCTGTGTCACCGAGTGAGATGAGTGTCTGTGTGAATGACCTCCCCTCTGTTCTGTGTAATTAGAGTTGAAATAAATGCCTGTTAGGTTTCAAACCCTCTCTCATTATTGTGTGAACACTTAAAACGTCACACTAGTGTCAGGAGTGGGATTTTGAGTGATGGAAGCGAGGATCGAGGCAGAGATTCGACAGTTGAGCAGCTCATCGCCCAAATGGAGATGGACAGCAGAGCAGACATGGCAGCCCCCAGAGCTGCTCGCCACGAAGGATGGGGAAGCAGACCAGACGGAGCAAGCGCGTCCAGTTTTCTGCCTTTTTCAAGGCAGGACAGGGAGCGCCAATGGGAGAACTATGAGCCAGCAATTCCACAGTGGCTGAGGGCCATGATCGACATGGAGGCGACCGTCCCACCGACCCGCCAACCGGCCAAGCTTCCCCGCTTTGGTGGTGAAAACTCGTTGGACAACTATCTGGTCCAGGTTGAACTGGCCATTACGCTGAACGGCTGGACACCTGAAGAGACAGTTGTGCAGGTTGCGCTGGCTCTGGAGGGCGGAGCTCTCTGCACACTGTCCGATCTCCAGCCTGAGGAACACCGCAGCTGGCCAGCACTACAAGGAGCGCTTTGGAGGCAGTTCGGGAGGTTGACCCACACTGATCACGCCCAAGAACAGCTGGCCAACTGCCGGCGAGGCAACCGAGAGAGCCTGGGAGCCTATGCAGTGGACGTACAGCTGCTGTCGCAGTGCGGCTACACAGACTTCGAGCCAGAGGCGGTGAAGAAGCTCACCCTTCAGAACTTATCCGGGGACTCCGCCTGGCTCAGCCCCGAGAACACATCCGGATTCACACTGCAAGTAGCTGGGAGACAGCCATGTCAGAAGCAGAGCAGGTGGGGCCGATGCTGGAGAATGCAGCTGACATGTCATCACCAAGGTAGAGAGCTTTCCAGGCCATGGCTGAGAGCGAGGACGAGGAGAAACTGTCAAGACCACAGCTGCACCGCCGGTTAGAGTACAACAATGGCGCAAGGAGGAATGCTTCCACTGTGGGGAGCCAGGTCACATCGCATGCTACTGCCCTGTACCCACCCCGTAACAACCCGTCCCCTTGCCAGCATTAACCTAGAGCAAGGTGGCACAGACGGGAACCTGCCGCCTCTCACAGACATCAAACTCTCACCACGTCTGGGCCGACTTGGACACTCACCAAGGCTGTACCTGCTGTGCAGCCTGGACAGCAAGCCAATCCAGCCCCTGATCGACACTGGTTCTACCATCTCCATGGTCTGAACCGGGGCGCTGCCCGGTATGGATGAACTGGGACTGCAGGGGTGGGAACCCACCAGGCCCTGCATCACTACAGCCACCGGTGAGCGCACCAGACTGGGAGGGCGACGAGTCCTTGTTGTGGGAGTGGCCGGTCAAAACACAAACCACCTGCTTGTGCTGCCGCAGAAGCACCACTAGCACGAGCGGAGGGATCGTCATTGCCGCCAGAGAAAGCGGGGGCCACCAGCAGAGCGAATCACAACAGGTGGTTGAGGAGCTGTTCCAGAGGAGCTGCAGAGGACTAGAATCAGGACAGAGACGCCAGCTGCGGGAGCTGCTGGACTGCTACATCGACGTCTTCACCGGCAGGGACGAAGAATGCACCCGAACCAGTTTGGTGCAGCACCAGATCGACACTGGTGAGACCAGGCTGACCCGGCTCTACCCCGCCATCTGCCTTTTTCAAGGCGGGTGGGGGCAGAAAAAAAGGTTCAGGAAATGCTGGAGTCAGATGTCATTGAACCCTCCAGCAGCCCCTGGACAGCACCAGTGGTTGTGGTCAAAAAAGAAGGAGGGTCCGTGGCGGTTCTCTGCGGATTACCGGTGCCTGAATGATGTCACACCTAAGCCCGTTTTCCACTTGTACCTACTCAGGCATACTCGCCTTGATTCTACTCGGTTTGTAGGGTTTTCCATTAGTACCTGGTACCTTTTTTGGGACCTACAGTGGTGTGAAAAAGTGTTTTGACCCTTCCCGATTTCTCATTTTTTGTATGTTTGTCACACTTAAATGTTTCAAATCCTCAAACAAATTTAAAGGCGTCGGACAGACGAAAATTCAGTATCGCTAATTCATATCTCAAATTGTTGTCTGAGACGAGCTAAGTCGAACCGCACATGTTTTGGTGTCAACGAATGTCGCATAAGGTGATAATGCGATCTTGAAGTATGCTGTCGTGGAGAGCTGGCGGACCCAGCCAAGCGATCAGCGGCTAAGATGGTCACTGACTGTGTGATGTCAGCCCAGGCAAACACACGCACACGGTCGGCGGCCATTGCTGTGTTTTGCTTCATGCAACACTTGATGTTTACGTTTTAAAATCGGTGATTACGGATATTTCTCGGAATACTTGTGAATTACAAATAGATTATTTATTAAGATTAGGATTTCAGGAATCGAATTAATATGGTTTGGCGTTGTGTTGTCTACGGGTGCGATGGTATACCAGAGGAGCATGCGGTGAGTGTTTTCGAATTATTTTGAAAAACAAATATAAGCCTAAGATTGTAAGAGAAATGTGCTTTTAAAAATGGAACCCCAATTTTCTACCATAAAATGGTGCCCATTATAACTGCGAAATGTTATTTATTGGAATATAATAATTGCTATATCAGGAAACTAGTTATTTTCTTAATCTGTAGTGATACTCCATTGATTTTTGTATTTCTTTGTATATTTCTGCTGTGTTCTCAAACATTCATACAAAGGTGGTATAGTATGTAATATTTCGTTTCAAATTGAGAAGAATTTAGTGTGTTCAAATTATTCAAATGTATATGACATGCGACTTTGATGAATGCTGAACTATGAGAATTATAACATTGACATGAACATTAATAAACTCAATATATGATTTTACAAAACTTTATTTAAATATCATTGTTCACAAATCTAATCTTGGTAGGCAAAATCCCTTGTAGTGATCAGATGGGAATGTTTCTCTGATGAGGCTCACTGCACAGGCAGGCAACAGAACCCTCATTTCTTTCCCAAGAAATCCCCAACACCACCGTACCAGTTGCCTGTAGGCTATGAATCTGTATCGCCTGAAAAATATGGGATTTGCATTGATTACTCCATTTGCATTGATTATTGAATGTATTGAATGATTTGTTCATAATTCATCTGGAAAATTAAATCACATGAATAAATATTGTTTATAAACTCACTCATGTTGACTTGCGTCATGATCACCATATTGCTGTCTGTAGGCCAGATAAGCTGTCTGTAAAACCCAGATGTCAAGACAGACAGAACGAAAACCTGGGTGATCAGTGATACACTTTGGTAGATTATCATCGGTGTCTCCACAGCCCTTCAGTTCTTCTATTTTCTCCTTCACCTTCAATATCTCCTGGCAGCACCGACATTCACTTGATGTTGGCATAATATTACATTTCTCACAAGTGCACCTGTGCAAAAAAATGGTATAATCAGATGCTTATAATAAACTAATGGCTCGTGGGAGTGCTATATAAATTGGTCTATGAAGTTTGATTAGAAAAAATTAAAAACATGTAAAAAATTTTGACCGGAAAGAAAACTTATAGTAAAACAATAATGAATCACAATAATTCTTAAACATGATCCATCAATCTCTTAGAGAATTATGTAGCTTTTGAGACAAGTATTAACATGATGATGATTAACAACATGTCATGACAAACTCGTAAAGTACACATATTATCGCTCACATAGATTATCCATTTATTTCGAATGAAAATGTTTCTAAGTCGCCAAATAAGGCAGCGAGTGACCAGTTGGTAGTTTTAGTTTGAAAATTAAGTGTGTGACCATGCATGTCGCCCCAAAAAAATATTTCTAAGCATCTTTTACCAAGATAAATCTTTGAGCCGATCGTCGTCAACTTGGTCTGTTCCCGTCTCTGTTTCGTCTTCCTCCTCTCCCTCTGGCTCGAACAAATAAGGCTGAATACCCCCTCAGCACCACCCAAAACTACTTCATCATCCGATTCTTCATTTTCAATCTCATCATTTATATTGAGGTCGTCAAACTCGAGAAAATAATCGCTGTCCGAATCACTTTGCTCTCGTTCTGCCATTTTCTTTGTATTGCTGTGGTGACGTCACTAATGCCCGCACCTATCGAGAGATGGCGGTACTGCAGCCTCACTAAGTGAAGGCTGGGCTATGACCAAATAAGGTCATTTATGGAGGCTGGTGACACATATTAAATCACGGGAATGGGCAGAATGGAATATTTTCATACAATCAGTTGATTGGTTCAATAAAAAAATGTCACTGTCCGAGGCCTTTAAATATTAGACAAAGATAACACAAGTAAACACAAAATGCATTTTTTTAAATGAAGGTGTTTATTATTAAGAGTAAAAAAAAAATCCAAAGGGGGTGTTGTAATAACTATCCTACCAATGTTGTCAAATAGCAAAAAATAAGGGAACGTGTGATGAAAATGTAAACAATGCAATGCTGTAATGACCTGTATTCCCTTTACAAAAACTTAAATTAAAAAAAAAAAAAAAAATCCAAACCTACATGGCCCTGTGTGAAAAAGTGATTGCCCCCTAAATCTAATAACTGGTTGGGCTACCCTTAGCAGCAACAACTGCAATCAAGCGTTTGAGATAACTGGCAATGTGTCATGGGCAGCGAGAGCATGCCCCCTCCTTCCCATTCATCTCTCCTCAGGTCATCAGTGCACCTGAGTGAGAGGACAAACCTGCACCCTCTCATCAGCCAGCGTTCATAAGGAGGCATCCTTCAGTGATTCAACGCTGGCTCATCTGGGTATACTGCCTGCTAAGACAGCGAATGTATGACTGACACTGGTAAAGAAATTATTAACCTGTGTGCTTTTTCTCCTCTTCAGGTTGCTGCCATCGTGCAGGTGTATCACCGGGACTGCACGCATTCTCCTGCCACATCACCACTCATCCACAGCATAAACGTCCACCCGGTCAGGCACCACCAGCTCCACTCCCCTCACCCTGCTGGTTCATCTGTTCCCTGCTGGGGTCCTGCCGGTTCTCCCTCGGAGCTCCCGTAAGTGGCAATTTGGCTAGCCCATTTTCCCTTACTCCACTCCTCCTCACACAGCTCTCGTCTTCTCTCCACAGGCTCTTTCCTCTGGTGAGTGACTGTTTCTGTAGCTGTGCGAAGATCTTGCTATTTAATAAAACTCTCAATGTGTTATTGTTTGATTGCCCCTTCTTGTTGCTGCATTGCGCATGTTGCGTCTAAACTGCCTTAACCCCCAGTTCTTTTATACAAAAGCCAAATAACCAGACTGAGAGATGAAGTATACTTTCACTTATTTTACTGAAAGTGAGACATGGATACAAGCAGCGCTGGAACACAACTCTTATGGAAACTACCCGAGAGAGTGTGTTACCCAAAAAGTGGGCCCTATAGTTTTGATAAAGCTTAACCACTCCCTCGTGCAAGAGGGAGGAGTTTTACCTCATTTTATCAGTACACTTCCGCATATGTGTCAGCTCGGCTGTGTGCAGAACTGATTCTAACTGATCTCAGCAAAAGAATTATAGGGTGTAAACTAAATTCTGCAGTGTAGCGTGTGAAGCAAGCAGATAAAGAAGTGTGAGAAAGACAGAGCAATCATGTCATTTTACCAACACGCACGTGGGCTGATTACTATTACAGTCATGACAGCAATGAGTCTTTTACAGCACTATGAAGGAGTTTTAGCACATTCATCTTTGCAGAATTGTTATAATTCTGCCACATTGGAGGGTTTTCGAGCATGAACCGCCTTTTTAAGGTCATGCCACAGTATCTCAATTGGATTCAGGTCAGGACTTTGACTAGGCCACTCCAAAGTCTTCATTTTGTTTTTCTTAAGCCATTCAGAGGTGGGCTTGCTGGTGTGTTTTGGATCATTGTCCTGCTGCAGAATCCAAGTGCACTTCAGCCTGAGGTCATGAACAGATTGCCGGACATTCTCCTTCAGGATTTTTTGGTAGACAGCAGAATTCATGGTTCCATTTACCACAGCAAGTATTCCAGGTCCTGAAGCAGCAAAACATCCCCAGACCATCACGCTACCACCAGAAAGTTCCTTTTCTGAAATGCTGTGTTACTTTTTTGCCAGATGTAATGGGACACACACCTTCCAAAAAGTTCAACTTTTGTCTCGTCAGTCTACAGAGTATTTTCCCAAAAGTCTTGGGGATTATCAAGATGTTTCCTGGCAAAACTCAGATGAGCCTTTATGTTCTTTTTGCTCAGCAGTGATTTTCATCTTGGAACTCTGCCATGCAGGCCATTTTTGCCCAGTCACTTTCTTATGGTGGAGTCACGAACACTGAACTTTAATTGAGGCAAGTGAGGCCTGCAGTTCTTTGGATGTTGTTGTGGGGTCTTTTGTGACCTCTTGGATGAATCGTCGCCGCACTCTTGGGATAATTTTGCTCGGCCGGCCACTCCTGGGAAGGTTCACCACTGTTCCATGTTTTCGCCATTTGTGGATAATGGCTCTCACTGTGGTTTGCTGGCGTCCCAAAGCTTTAGGAATGGCTTTCTAACCTTTTCTAGACTGATAGATCTCAATTACTTTGTTTCTCATTTGTTGCTGAATTTCTTTGGATCGCAGCATGATGTCTAGCTTTTGAAGATGTTTTGCTCTACTTCACTTTGTCAGGCATGTCCTGCTTAAGTGATTTCTTGGTTGAGAACAGGTGTGGCAGTAATCAGGCCTGGGTGTGGCTAGAGAAACTGAACTCAGCTTTCCAAAGATGTGATAAACCACACACAGTTAATTTATGTTTTAACAGGGGGGAATCACCTTTTCACACAGGGTCATGTAGGTTTGGATTTTTTTTACCCCTAATAATAAACACCTTTATTTAAAAACTGCATTTTGTGTTTACTTGTGTTATCTTTGTCTAATATTTAAATTTGCTTGATGATCTGAAACATTTAAGTGTGACAAACACAAAAAAAGAGAAATCAGGAAGGGGGCAAACACTTTTTCACACCACTGTACTTCAGTGAGGTTCCCAGCATGCTGAGTTGAGCTGAAAATGTGACGTTAATGGATTGCAGGCCACTGATTGGCCAAGGCGTAACAAGGCGTAACAAGGCGTAACAAGGCGTAACTTTTCATCGGCATTGGTTTGTCTGTCTGTCTGTCTGTCTGTTTTTGTTTGTTTGTTAGCAACATAACTCAAAAAGTTATGGACGGATTTCCATTAAATTTTCACAGATTGTCAGAAATGGGGTATCCTACAGATGATTAGATTTTGGTGGTGATCTGGATCACCGTCCACAAGAAAACCGCCATTACGCAAAATGCCATTTTCCTCAATAACTACTGAACCACTAATCCTATCATTGTCAATCCAGTTGCTAGTCATATGTTTTCATGGTCAAGGAATCTGAAATCAACGGAAAATGCCATTTTCGTCAATAACTACTGAACCACTAATCCTATCATTGTCAATCCAATTGCTAGTCATATGTTTTCATGGTCAAGGAATCTGAAAACATACACACAAACACTGTATGGGGGGAACTGTGGCGCTTGGCGGAGGTCTGCGCTCTCCAAGTGCTTTTCTAGTTATTTCTGTGATAATCAACGAAATAAATAGCTACACACAAATCAACACAGTCAAAAAACACTGACTATCTTCCCCATGAGCAGCCGTCAGCCCGGAGACCTCCTGGCATTTCATTTCGAAACGCTTCGCCGGCACCACGGCTGAAAAGTTCATAGGCTGAAAAGTTCATAGGCTGAGAAGTTCAGCGGTCAAATTTGACGGTTTCCCCGTCGGTGCGCACAATTCTTCCATCGGTGCTTGAAAAATAAACTACATTTGGTCAGATTTGATAACTATGAACTTTTTAGCCCCATCAGCCCTGCTGTGGCGGAGCAAGCCGAAATGAAAAGAAAATATACAGGAGATCTCTGAGGTGATGGCTGCTCACGGGGAAGATGGTGAGTCATGATTTTAAGCATCTTTTACATTATTTATCAGTGAAAACGTCAGCATGTAAACAACATAACGGGATAACAGGCTGCCTTCCTGTAATGAGCCCAACCCCACCCACTTGAGGTAGTATTCAGTTGAAATGGAAAACCAACCACACTGTGTCGAGCCAAGTAGAGTCGAGGCGAGTTGGGCTGAGTAGGTACTAGTGGAAAAGGGGCTGTAAGGACTCCTACTCTCTACTCCGCATTGATGAGATGCTGGATTATATCACCGGCTCCAGTTGGTTCAGCTCGCTTGACCTCCACAGCGGCTAAGGCCCACCACAAAACAGCCTTTTCCATTGGGCAGGGACTGTGGCAGTTCAAAGTGATGCTGTTTGGGTTTTGCAATGCCCCGGCCACCTTTGAACACCTGATGGAGCGGGTGCTGGCTCATGTCCCCCGAAGCTGCTGCATCATTTATCTCAATGACCTGCTGGTTCACGCAGCTGATTTTGGTGGTGCCCTGTCCAACCTCTGGGAAGTGTTGGACGCCGTCTGCCGGGTTGGGTTGCGGCTGCATCCTCGTAAATTCCACCTGTTTCGGTGAGAAATCACCTTCCTGGGCCACGTTGTCAGCGCTGCAGGAGTCCCCACCAACCCAGAGAAGGTGGCAGCGGTGAGAAACTGTCCGGTTCCGTGGGATGTAGGAGAACTGCGGAGCTTTCTTGGACTGGCAAAATCCTTCACTGGTTTGTGAAGGATTTCGCCACTATTGTCAGCCCACTGCAGCAGCTGACACAGAAGGGCCGCACGTTCGAAAGGAACGAGGACTGTGCTGCTGCTTTTTCCCGGCTCCATTCAGCACTCATCAGAGCCCCCATGCTGCAGTATCCTGACCTGAACCGCCCCTTCATCGTGGACACAGATGCCAGGAACCATGGCATCGGGGCGGTGCTATCCCAGGAGGGAGAACACGGAGAGCAGGCCGTCACTTTTTTCAGCCGCACTCTCTGCAGAGCCGAGAGAAATTATTGCGTCACCCACTCAGGACAGACCATGCTTCCATGACCTGGTTACTGGACTTTAAAAAGCCAGATGGGCATTTGGTGAAATGGCTGAAGGCACTGCAGGATTATGAATTTCAGATTGTGCATCAAGCAGGCTGCCTTCATGCCAACACTGATGCACTGTCCCAGCACCCCTGTGCTGTGGAGGCCTGTCAGCACTGCCCGTGGGCAGAGGATTGTGACCCAGCAGTCTCATGGGCTGCTGTTCTCCAGACCGTTGCAGCCAGGAATAGCGCAGTGGCTCACAGCTCCTCCTCAGATAAGCAGCCAACTCTCCCCAGCAATGATGTCACAGTGGCCCTCAGCGCGCAGCAGCTTTGGAGCGAGCAGGATGGAGATCTTGTCATCTCCCGGGTCTGACAGTGGCTGGACATGGACCAGCCTTGGAGATTGTCTCTATGCTGGACCCAGAGACGAAGGCCCTACATTCCCAGTGGTCCAAAATCTGCTGTCATGAGGGTGTTATCTGTCGGCGGTGACAGTCTCCAGCTGGGCAGCATCACATCTGGCAGCTGCTGGTTCCCCAACGGCTCTGCCCCAAGGCGCTCCAGTTTGTCCATGGGTCATGGGAGCGGGCCACTTCAGGGTGACAAAAGACCCTACAGCGTCTTCGGGCCTGGTTCTACTGGTCGGGGTGTCGTCAGGACGTAGAGCTCCATGTCCACCACTGTGACACCTGCACGGCTCAGAAAGGGCCGACTCAGCGATCCCACACTCCCTTGCAGCAGTACCAGGTAGGGGCACCCATGGAGCGTGTGGGGGTGGACATTCTGGGCCCTTTTCAATTCAATTCAACTTTATTTATATAGCGCCATTTCACAACAACAGTCATCTCATAGCATTTTTAGCTGTAGGGGAAACCCCCACAAGTGCAGAAAGACCCCAGCAATCGGGTGATCCCCTGTGAACAAGCGCTTGGCGACGGTGGAGGAAAAACTCCTTTTAACAGGAAGAAACCTCCAGCAGAACCAGGCTCAGGGAGGGGCAGTCATCTGCTGCGACTGGCTGGGGGATGAAGGGATAGAGAAGATGAAAAGAACAGACATGTTCCCCCGACTACAGATCGGGGGAACCGTTCTGTTCTGGTCGCAATGGATTACTTCACCAAGTGGCCAGAATTCATACGCGGCCCCTGATCAGAGTGCCGCCACCACAGCATCAAAGCTGGTGGATGAGATGTTTTGCCGGTTCAGCACCCTGGAGGAGCTGCACAGCGACCAGGGATGGAACTTTGAGGCAGAGGTCTTCGGGGAGGTCTGCAGGCGGCTCGGCCTCCGGAAGACCCGGACCACCCCGCTGCACCCACAGAGCAACAGCCTGGTTGAACGCTTTAACTGGACCCTGACCACGCAGTTTGCCGTCCTAGTGGACCAGCAACAGTGAGACTGGGACCTACATCTGCCCCTAGTTCTGTGGGCATACCGGACAGCAATTCAAGAATCCACCAGGTATACCCCAGCAGCGCTGATGTTTAGACATGAGCTGTGCACCCCGGTGGATTTGGTGTTCGGCCCTCCCCCGGAGCAGGAGGTGGAGGGCAAACCAGGGTTGGATTATTTGTTTTGCTTAAGAGAACGTCTTCACACGGTGCACGAACTGGCTCGGGAGGCCCTGGTAGTGGCGGAGAGTTGATAGAAGCGAGTGTATGACTCCCACTGCCAGGGGAGAGACTTTGCACCCGAGGACCAAGTCTGGGTCTTCTGCCCGGAGCAGAAAAAGGGACTGTCACCAAAGCTGGTGAGCTATCGGTCGGGACCGTGCGTGGTCCTACAGAGACTATATGATGTAGTGTACAGGGTGAGGCTGCAGAACAGGAACTGGGTAGTGGTGCTTCCCCGTGACCCTCTCGCCCCGTACCAGCTGCCCCTCGGGTGGCCGAGCCAGAGGCTCCATCCTGACTGGATACCCCAGTTGAGGCTTGAATGGACACTAACGGGCCCTTGTGTACCAGCTGCTGCTCACGGCGGGCGCCCCAATGCCTGGACGGGTTTGTATTGGACTTTTAAAGTGCTGATGACACGTTTTTGGCTTCCTCTAATTTTTCAACACATAATACAATATGACAAAATAGGTTGGTCAGTGCAGTTCTAAGTCAAGCAGGCTTTTTTTCACGCGAATATCCAGTGTTTTCATGAACGCCACATCACCAATTATGTCAGTGGCTGGAAAACCCTGCTGCCATGTAGTCACGTCATCGACAGAACACAGCGCTTGGCTGCTCATTGTACACACAGGAAGGAAGCGGTTGAAAACAACGACGATGGTTCCAGCACATGTAGTCTGGAATTGGTTTGTGTTGTCCAATCTTCCGACGATTATAGTTCCGAAGAATGGGATGACAATGAAGAATCTGGGGGTATCAGACCGTATAGATTTGAGCCGTGCCAAGCGGACATCATGCCAAGCGAATCACACTCAGAGAGTGACGGTGGAGAGGTACACATGCCTGCCACAGCAGCAGCAACAAACACATGGCAGGGGAACACCGAGTGCTATTGTTTTGTTACAGATATTGCAACAAATTATTTGTTCATAAATATAATTTATTTAAACCCGATTTTTCAATAAAATCATAGCAGTGTATTCTCTGTGGCTCAGGCATCGGGTTTATTATGGATTATATTTTGAGTTTTTGTTGTTTTTGTTTTGGACATGTGTTTTATGTGCGTTTTGAGCCATTTTCAGGTGGGTACTGTCCAAGCTCCGCCAGTCCGAACACACGCGCCTTCTCTCTTTGACAGTCAGCTGTTCATGTTTTGTGTGTATCATCTACCGTGTTGTCAGCCAGCCAATATTGCCAAAACTATCACAACGTGTTAGCCACGCCACACAGCCGTGGTTCTGTTGCGCCCCTTGAAGCGATGTCGGCCCTGGGGCGCAACCGTGGTTAACACATCTCCTCTCCATGTTCGCTGGGCGATGTCAGCCCCGAACGCCAACTGTAAGTGTTTCTGTTTATTTTTGTAAGTCTTCACCTTTTTGGGAACTGTTGTCGTCATTCTTATGTTCAATACATGTTCTGTGATTAATTCTGCGTGTAAATCCATTCACCGTGACCCTCCATGCGCTCTTACACAGGGCTGACATTGCTTCAAGGACACACGAGAACCACAGCCAACATGTAATGACTAACACATCGTGAGAGCACTGAAAATACTGGCAGACAAACAGCACAGATGACTGGCAAATGGCCACGAAGTACATGTACTGCTGGTGATGGTGTGATTAGAAGCACCTGGGCGAGGACCGGGAAATATGATCAGCGGGAGGGGAATCAGCATTGATAATGAGAGAGGGGACGTGCCCGGACTGGCGTGCGATCAGAGAAAGTACGTCAAAGCTGCGCATAAATCCATTAGTCCTTCCCCTCCTCGTGCGCTCCTCCTGCATAAAAGCGCACAAGGAGCGCACAGGAGGCTTATGACAGTTAGAGCTGAAGCGTGTGATGTGGTCTTTCACACCTGCTGTTTATCTAAGCCTGCGACACAATGCGAAGGCACAGCCGTAAAATTAAAACAAACCAGAGAAACTGTGAGCTACAAAGCTGCTGTCATTCTAGTTAACAACACCCGAGTCCGTTCTGTCGCTTACGTCATGGGGGTGCCGCCCTTAATTTGGTGGGCGGCACCACAGTCCAGTCAACGGCTGTGGTTTTTTGATGATAACTAGTTTATGCAGGCGCGGTTGTAAATATTATATTGATCATAGACAATGACTTTTTGGTTTACACAACATGCTAAAAAATGTCAAAAATGTGTCATCAGCACTTTAAGTTGGACTTATTATTCTGGGGACAGAAACCAGTCCATGGGGGGACAGTGTAACATTGCGGCTGTGATAAGGGGTGGGGGATTCTCCCAGCATGCTTTGTGCTTCAGGAGATTCAAAGACATTTTTTTGCCCACTTCAGGGCTTCTGGAGAAAAAAATACACAACTTCTGGCTTAGAGGAGATGACTGTGAGTGACAGGACATGTGTGTCTACGTTTTTGGAAGAAATGAAGTCAGTACAGCGAAAATTGTGATCACAATCGTGAGTTATCCAGAAATATTTTCTTACTTCATACTGACATGTGACGTCACCACTCACAGTTTCACACATTCCATGCCATTGACTCCCATGTTAAACGCTCGCTCGGGAGAGCAGGGAAGACAGCGGGTAGCTCAACAAACTTGGGGGGAACGTAAACTGGGCACAGCCTAAACGCAGCAATTGTGCTGCGGAGAGGAAACGCTGCCAGAAGCGAAGTGGGATACTACCGGGGCAGGAACGCTTCTGGTACAGTGTAGCGGCAACCACAAAAGAATCGCTAACAATTTATTCACAAGTTGGAACAGTCCCAAAAGTCCAGTTTCTCCAGGCGAGCGAAAATAATAATCCTTCCAGACGCAACGATCACCCTGTGAAGAGCAGGAGTGACTCGTTCAATGACCCGACGGCGTTTGTCTAGCGAAGAGCTGCTTAAGTCCAAACACTTCTGGTCACACAAATTAGGAACACCTGAGGCGCGGGAAAGATAATCACCGGGGCTGAGACAGCTGGTGGAATGATGGAGAGCGAGGGGGCGTGGTAGGACCGACAGACTGTCAGCAGCGTGGGAAAAAGATCAGAGGCTGACTAACAGCTGCCGGTCAGGCAGTAGCTAAAATAATGGAAAGAGAACACAAGCCGGCTCGGCTCATGACATAGACACTTGTAGAAGTATTTTACAAATTGAATGGTTTTTCTAGCTGAACATATTCAAGATTCAAAGATTTTATTTGTCAATACTACTATACATACAGGACATACAGGAGAACTGAAATGGTGTTTCTGTCGCTTCAGTGGTGTGTGTAATATAAAAAGGAATAAGGCTGGAAGAACAACAGAAATCAATGTACAGTAATGCTACCCGTAGTGCAAATAACAGTAAAAGATAAAACCCAAATATCCCATAGTGCAAATAAAGATGAATGATAAAACCCAGCAGTCCTATATACAGAAAAAAGTAAAGCAGTAATACTCATAGCTGCAAGTTCGAATGCAGTAGTGTAGGTGCAGACAGTGACAGATTGGACTGTACATGATCAATATTGTAATAACAGACAGCAGCTGGTATGGCATCTGTGCAAATGGTTGCAGTAAAGTGCAGAGACATACAGTAACATATGCTGAACTTATAATGCTGAAGAGCTGAAGATGCTGAAAGAGAATTTGAAACATTTCTCCATTGAAAACAAAAAATGTTAATAATTTAAAAGTTTTAAAACGTATAAACACCAAAAGTAATAGTATAAGTGTCCTAAATAAGCTGAACATTTTGAAGTTTAAACGGAGTTTCTAGCTGAAAATAATGCGGAAGTAGTGAGAGTCCAAAAAATGTACGGAAAGTTTTAAGAAAGTAGGTGGATAACAAAGTGTGAATGCTTATCTTTCACACAATTAACATCATTCACACAACTAGTTTACTCTCCAATGCTGATATGACTCTGGTGACAGCAGAATCTCCAGGACCTTATTAGCTAGCACTATCTCTCGGACATGAATACCCAATTTTGTGTGTGCCCGCCTCTTTCCATTGACTTTGTATGCATTCGCGCCGCCCGTTCGGGTTTGGTGTGAAGGCACCTCTAGGAGGAAGGGTATGGGTTTGGTTCATTCATGAATGACAAAGCAAAGTGAGTGAGAGTAGTCGGAGATATTTTATTAGTTTGTTCAGAAATGAAAGTGGAGGAAACTACATTGGCAAGAACAGAAAAACGGAGTAGATTTGATTGGTTTTTTAATGATTTCTTTGAAAGAAAACAATGATTTTTGATGGTTTTATAGTTCTACCCTTTGAAACAAGTTAACAAATGTAGTCCGTTTTTTTCCCCTTTTACTGTTTTTTTTTTCATGGATTATCCAGAGGTACCCAAGCCAGTGACCAGGAAGGGATGTTACCAAAATAAAACTAATTCTTCTAGATTTGACTGGCGGTTGGCAACCAGCTTACAGGTGCATTACCGCCACTGACTTGATTCTCATCACTCTGTGTCTTTGTATAAGGAGTTCTTATAAGGAGTTCTGAACAACTCCTTACGTGTGAAAAAATTATCTGTCCTTGGACGGTCAGGTCTTGGCAGGGTAAGAAGCACTTCAGAATAAAATCAAAAATCCAGAGAAACTAAGCTAGGGAGGAAATATTATCAAACATAAACCCAATATCAAAAATAAGACAAGATAAATACAATGATAATGCAAGAGATGTACAACATAAACCAAGTACTAGACATAATAAATAATAATAATATTAAGTCCACCTGCACGGTGGTGCAGTGGTTAGCACTGCGGCAGCACAGTTTACCCTTGGCCAGGGGATCGTGGGGATTGTGGGCTCGATCCCAGCCCCTGACCAACAGTGATCTGTGTGGAGTTTGCATTTTCTCCCCGTGTTTGCGTGGGTTTACTCCGGGATTTCTCCGGTTTCCTCCCACATGCCAAAAACATGCAGGTTAGGTTAATTGGAGACTGTAAAGTGGCCCTAGGTGTGAATGTGTGTGTCAATGGTTAAGGGATAGCGCCGTATCGTGGCTGCTTCATCCATCCAGGTGGTGGAGGACCCTCAGTTTCCTCTCTGGGGATCAATAAAGTATACTAAATCTAAAAAAAAAAAAAAAAAAAGAATTAATAACTCAAACCGAAGGGTGGGGCCAGTTCACCAAACATGCTCCCATGACACACTGAAGAGAGCAGAAACTCTAAAGCGTTTCTAGTCCTAGAGAACTACTGTGCAGGCGGACTGTGGGCTGTTTGACTTTGCAGACCATATAATATTAAAAAAATCCTCCATAATGTACTAAAATAAAGGAAAAAAATACTAAAAAGCACAATAGGAGCCCTTAAAAAAACTTGACATTCTCTACAGGAAACAATTGTTATAAACTTTGTTAGGTAGGACAGGCTTTCTGCTTCAGGCTCTTTGTGGGCTCATATAAAAGGGCCATTTGATGCATTAGTTCACTCACTGCATCACTCTTCTTCTGTACGTAATGGCCCATCAGAGTGCTTCCTACTTCAGTCAGAGACATTACATAGTAGACCAACTTACAGTGACAAAGAATTTTTTAAAAATACTGGAGATGTAAAGAAGTAAAGGGAATGGAAAAAATGATACATCAGTTAATATATCTCTTAGATCTCATTTTACTCTGTGTTGTTTATTTCATAACAATGGAGATCTTAAACTTTAATCTCAATAATTAAACATGATGCTGGCCTATGATGGAAAATAAAAGAAAGGTTGGCCAAATTGTAGCCAAATTAATGTTATTTCAGTGCTCATGGCAATATCTCCTTCCACATGTTGGCACAGATCCTAGCAGTGTTAATAAAATATCTATAATAGCCATTGGTCAGAATACATCAGGGTGTAATTATTGCAGTGCCACTTTACTGAGGGAGCCTTCCTCACAATGAACTGTTTTTGTGCCTTTTACTTTCAGTGTTAATGAGCCCCAGTTCAGCTCACTCTCCCTTTTTCATGACTGCTGAGATCAGAGGTTGATGCCATATTGGGGCTAATGTTAGCTGGTTAGCCAATAGCTCTGGATGTCGAACACAGACTCAATAACCTAATGTAAAATTGACAGATTATCATTACTAGTACATACCCATGCATGCCCGTGCATACCCGTGCATGCCCATAGAAACCAAGTATAAGCAAGTATTTCTGCTGAATAGCGAAACCTATGATGCCTGCATTTGATCCTGGTTTAAAATAGTGTGTCCTATTCTTAATCGGGTGATGAGTGTGTCTTCTTTCCTGTTTCTGGCAATGAAAATGTCACAAAGCCATGAGAAAAATGTCACAAAGCTATGAGGAAAATGTCATAAAGCTATGAGGAAAACATCACAAAGTTATGAGGAAGAACAAACACATAGAAAGAAAGTGATGTGGCGGTGATGCTCCTGTAAGCTGGTTGCCAACTGCCAATCAAATCTAAAAGAAGAAGAAGAACTCCCATTGGGTTTCAAGTGCTGTGTCCTATTGGTAATTGGGTGATGAGTATCTCTTCTTTGGTGAGTGATGGTGTATGTGATATCATAAAGACATGATGGCAGGCATCGTGAGTGATGGGCTATATGACATCATAAAGACATCAAGGCAGGCATCATAGGACCTCATGCCTACATCATAGGTAGCCAGTCCTATTGTCTATATGATGGCATCGCGAGTCCTATGTTGCCTGATATCATAGGATCATCATCGGGCATCATGCAGACATCATAGGCCGTGCTATGATGTGCTGTGAACGTGACACACAGACATGATGTACTGCTTTGAATTGGTGTGCTTTAAAGGGCTGTGTCCTATTGTGTATATGATGGCCTCGCGAGTCCTGCTGGTCTATATGACATCATAAAGACATCAAGGCAGGCATAGGACATCATGGTCTATATGACATCATAAAGACACCAAGGCAGGCATCATATCATGCGCTGTCAGGCAGGCATCACTGTATGACATCATAAAGACATGAAGCCAGGCTTGCTGTCCTATGATGCAGATAGTGACATCACAGGAACATGCTAGGCTGTCCTATGATGCAGACATCATAGGCACATCATAGGCTGCCCTATGATGTCCTATGATCATGACACACAGACAGACACACAGAGATTTCTTGAATTTATAGATAGTGCATACCCATGCATGCCCATAGAGGGGATGCATTGGAACAGAATTCTTACCAGTTACAGGACAGTTGGTATAACAACACAGCACTAAGTGGCAATCACATGTGACGGTTTTTGTATGCAGCAAAACATAAAAATCACGCAAAATATGCCCTGCCATCTGGGGATGTTTGCCCCTGCTTATTACTACTTCTCCTGCCTGTCACTGTTCTGTGTTATGTTGCTTACCTGTGTCTATATATATGTCTTGTAGGGAGTCATGTGCTCTGTCTACATACCATCATATAGACATCATCTGGTGGGCCTTCTTCTTCGTTCAGACCACTGAAGGGTCTCCCCCTGTCTCAGACGGCTGTGTTGTTCACAGTCATGACTGCGGCGTACTGGTGGAGCCTGAGGTCTTTCATGTTCACGGCATCTTTTCTGACATGCAGCAGTTCTCCTCATTCTATTGCTCTCCATCTGGTGGGTCGTCTTCTCCTTTGTTCAGACCACTGGTTGAGGGATAGGTGCATTGTAATTTCAGTTCATGGACACGATCCTGAAAAAGTAGCTTTCGACCCTGTTCAGGAAGGCTCGTGCATGCCCGTAGAAACCAAGAAACTGGAGCACCCGGAGAAAATCAGCGCTTTGCTTGGCATTTTACACATTTGTAGTGTAGACTGGCATTCATCAGTCGTCCTATGATGCCTGAGTTCATAGGACATGCTATGATGATGAGGCAGAGATCATAGGCCGTCCTATGATGTCCTAGAAATGTGTTTTAAAGTCTGTCATACCCTATGCTGGTGAAGGGTGTCTTCCTGTCTCAAACGGGTGCGATGTACTGCTGGAACCTCAGGTGTTTCATCTTCATGGCATCTTCTCTGACGTGCAGCAGTTATCATTCTATTGCTCTCCATCTGGTGGGTCTCCTTCTTCTTCTTCGTTGAGACCACTGGTTGAGGGATAGGTGCGTCATAATTCTAGTTCATGGACAGGATCATGAAAATCATAAAGACACATGGTATAGGACGTCCTATGATGTTCAGGCAGCGATCACATATCATAAAGACATGTCCTATGCACATGGACACAAATCTATGTGTGACACCATAAAGACAAATCGTTGTATGATCTCTGTGGTCTGTGACATCATAAAGACACATTTGTGTCCCATGATGCCTGAGATCATAGGACGTCCTATGATGTTCAGGCAGAGAGATCATAGGCCGTCCTATGGTGTCCTATGAAGCGTGACACACACAGAGACAGACACACAGAGATTAGTGAAGAGTGATAAGATACCGCAGTGCAACGAAATTGTGTGCAGTCCCCTTCAGTGCAGAAAAAAAAAATATGTACAAGGCAAAAAATAAGAATTGCAATAAGCAAGTATAAATAAATACAAGTGTAAAAATATATATAAAGATATTTTCACACATGCATATTCACATGTTGTTTAATAGTGCAACGGCCCTAGGGTATGTGCTGTTTTTCAGTCTATTTGTTTTCACTTTTATTGCCCTGTACTGCCTGCCTGAGGGTGACAGTTGGAACAGGTGATGTGCTGGGTGGGATGTGTCCAGGATACTCTTTTGAGTTTTTCTGTGGCAGCGGGATTTGTACAGCTCCTTTAAGAAGAGGAGAGCACAGCCAATGATCTTCTGTGCTTTGTTGATGATCCTCTGGATCTCATGTTTGGGGTTGATACCCCGAGCATGACTTGCGGCTGTTGGGTTTAATTATTGTTTATTAATTCCAGCTGATGGATTGAGCCTTGCTCTTCTCCATTAGTCCCACAGCCACGCCCCTCTTACCAGGCATTCGCCAGTTTTCTGGTTCACCACATACACACTCACGCACTCATGCAGGCACACACACTCATGCATGCACGCACACTTACACTCACACTCACGCATGCGCACACACGCTGTTCAGTCAGTCATGCACCGGGTGGCCACACAGCTGTGTCCATTTGCCCTCATTTCGGGTTTGTATATTTATAGTGTAGAATGTGACCAGCTGTTGTGGCAACTTTGCAATGTCAACTCTGGACATCCAGGCTCGCATCGGTTGGTTTTCGTCTGGACTAAAAGTGGGTTGTTCCCTCAGAGCCTTGCCGCTCCGACACCTTTGTAAGTCTTTCTTTTGTGCCTTTTCCCTCCGCTCCTGTCTGCTTGGAGCACGTTAGGCATTCCCTTGACCAATCTAGCTTGTAGCCGGGTGTCTTCCCTTCAGCTGTGACTGTATTTGGACTTTCTCTACATTCACCCATTGTAAATGAACACATTTCTTACTCTGTGTTTTGGGCTTGTTGCCATTTCAGTTTGCGCAGTGAACATATACTAACCTGTTCGGAGCATGATGTCCTGGTCCAGCCATTTCCACACCGGCAGAAGTGGACGGCCAACGGGACATCCCAGTGTGGAGGAGGAATGGGCAGCCGCATATATCCGGGGCTTCCTGTACGTCGCCAAGGACACCTATGGCCCCGGAAAACAGTGGGGCTGCCTCAGCGAGGCTCAGGATATTCTGGCAGCTCACCCAGGCCTCAGGAATTATCCCCAGTATGCTGAATTACTGTCCTCCATCTGCGCGCTCGAACAGGCTTTCCCCGACCTGAAGAGGAGGGCTCTCCGGACAAAGCCCAAACCAAGACGCTCTCCTCCATCGGCGGCCATCTTCTCCTCTCCTCCGTCCACCGTTCCCAGATGGCAGCCAGCAGGTCGGCATCGTCGATGTCACCCAGAATCTCGGAAGAATGATTTCGCCCCACGATCTGCTCCCGCTCCAACACCGAGCCCAGTTTCCTCCGCAGCAGATCATCTGTCCCGAGCAGTCCCGTCTCCGTATACGCTGCAAGGTCCTCGTCCTCGGTTTGTTCGTCGGCAGCAGTGGGGCGCCAGTTTTTTCCACCGGGATCTCCTGTTCCTGTAGTGAGAGGGGCGGCTCCCATACCTTCTACGGAGGAGCCTAGCTCCGCCTTTCCCAGATGGACGGGTGAAGACGTCCAAACAGCAGCAGCTGCAATTCACACCGCAAACCAGGAGAGCAGGCGAGTACATTTTCGTTTGACTCATATTAATAATGAAATGTCTTGCCTCTCGCCCAAAGATGCTGGGATAGGCTCCAGCCCCCTGCGACCCGAAAAGGATTAAGCGGAAGAAGATGGATGGATGGATGGATGTCTTGCCTGATTCCCGGTAGGGAGGCTCAGGGAAAGCAGTCTCCTGAGCCCTCCCCACCTGCTGCTGTTAAAAACTGTTCACCAGCCCTCTCTCCTCTCCCCTTTGTGTGCCTGCCAGAACCGGAGCCAAGCAACCAGGATCAGGAGGAGCCGGGCGGGGGGGTCCTCCCGCAGCCACGGTGAGCCAGGTTCCAGCTGCCACGCTGGAGGAGTCACCAGCGTGGATCAGGGCATCTGGGAGAATTAAAACTGCAGTGACCATCACGCCTGCTGTGGAGGCCACCACAGCAGAGTCAGCACCCAAGCGGAACCTCTTGGAGGCTGAACCTGAGGAGACATCTCCCAGCTCGCCGAAGTCCTGGACGGCGGTAGAGCTTGAGCTAAGGCAAGTTGTAACACCCACTAACACCTACTTACTTTGGGTGTAGTACCCTTTTGGTAGTGTTGTGTTATGGCAGTGTAGTTACCTTAACTTTACTACCTGGACAAAAGTATGGATAATTGGGCCAGATCAGACAGATTACAGGGTTCGTAGGAGCCTGGGAGGTGCAACAACAGATGACACATACACAGCAGCATAGGAACTTGCAACTATGTATATTTTTTACAGTGGTGTACTCTTAAACAAAAATAGAGCACTGTAACAATAGTGGAAAAAAAATAAAAATAAAATAAAATACCCCAAATATATTTACAATATGTTCAGTCCTTTGGTGTCAGTTCCAGGTGACCAGTTGGGTCACTTTTACCGGTCAACCGGGTTCGGGCTTCGGCTCTCCATCCAGATCTGGAGAATCCACGTTCTGGTCAAACCAGTCCAAAGAAAAAACCTGACCAAGCTAAGTGACACGTGCGTCATGGGGTTCCCGCGCTCAACGTGCGTTTACAGCCTTTGGATCCAAGTCAATCTCAAGTTTTATCCGAGACAAAGACTGCTATTAGCACGTTAGCATCGCCGTATCATCAAGGACCATCTCTCTCTCTTGGTCGGAGTCTTTCGGTGTCTGGCATGACTGAGCCAAAAAATGCAAGTCATACCCAGACCCGGAGAGAGAGCGCTTAACCCCATTGGCTGATGCTGCCAAACAACGGCGCAGCCATTGGTTGCTCAAAATACCAAATAAAAACATTTGGAACTTTAATCAAAACTCCCCAGAAAATGTTCCCTACTGTTTTATGAATATATATTTATTTAAATATTCATCTTTAAATTATTTACTCCCATTGTGAAATGGGTGTTTTTCTTTTTAAAAGCGGTATCAATATTCATATTTTTATTCGTGTTTTTCAGAATCAGAATCAGAATCAGCTTTATTGGCCAAGTATGCACAACACATACAAGGAATTTGACTTTGGCTAAAAACTTGCTCTCGTTGTTCAGGTGTAAGATTTAAATAAGATTTAAATAAGGATTCAATGACGAGTATGTACAGTAAATACAGTCTGTCCATGTTTCTATAAAAAAGGATGCAAATATATACAGGAATATATGCAGTTATTTACTCAGACTATCCACACTTTGCAGAAATATATGAAAAAATATACAGTCATACAGTATTTCAATGTGAACTCAGATTCAGTGATATAATGTGAATGAAGTAAAAAGCAGTGTGAGAGTTATGTGCAATTTAAGAATGTAAGAATTTTAACACTGGGTTACACTCTATCCCCCCTTAGAATCATGCAAGTCCCTTTGCATGGGATTAGCTAGATAGTAATGACGGAATGACCAGTGTTCATGGGAATAATCTTATATCTGCTCTGTTAAAGCTCTGGTAAAAGCCAGGTTTGAATAATCTTAGGATTTGTCTCTGTTAAGGCTCTGGTAAAAGCCAGGTTTAGTCCTTGAAACAGGGACTGGGCAACAGTTATGAGAGGATTTCCCAACTGACTATACTGTAGCCTTTCTGGCTGGGAGGTTGTCCTCTCGGAACGTCTCACAGTCTTTGGGATTTCTTTTTCAGGTTCTTTTTCTTCCACAGGTTCATCACAGGTACTTTTATCAGAGAAGTTGGTTTCACTTTCAGTTCCATTCTCATTGTTTGATCGTTCCACATTTGTTTCAGTTTCCTCCAGGTTTCCATCATTCGGTAAGTTGTCACATCCAGGTGAATTGTCATTTCTATTTGGTTGTCATTCTAAGGTAAGTGAGTTTTAGCAGGAATGTCTTTTTTAAAGAATGTCTTTGGATGGGGAATTTCATAGACTTGAGTGAGCCTTATGGGAGTTTGGATTGGTTCTTCTCTGTACCAATAGACATCCTCATTTTCCGGTTCTGAATTCTCACATTCCTCACTTTGTTCAGGTGACTGTCTTGTCTTAGATTTGCGGACACGTTTTGGTTGGACAGGTTCTTCTTCAACAGGGGCAAGAAAACCACAGGGAAGCAAGAGGTCGCGGTGAACGGTGCAAACAGGACCATCTTTTGTCTAAGGTTTTATAGTGTAAACAGGCAAGTCACCTGCTTGGCTCACTATACTGTGAATTTCAGCTTCCCACCTGTCTGCTAGTTTGTGCTTTCCTCTGCGGCGGACTGCACGTACCAAAACTCTGTCGCCTGGTTCTAGTTTTGAGGGTTTCACTTGCATATCAAATCTTGTTTTGTTTCTTTCAGCCATCTTGTTAGCATTTTCTGTTGCTAGTTTGTAGCTTTCTTGTAGAGTTGTCTTCAGTTTTTCAATGTACTGGGAATGTGACTTGAAACTTTTGTTGTGAAACGGGAGCCCAAATGCAAGATCGATTGGCAATCTCGGCTGACGACCGAACATTAACTCATACGGGGCAAAACCAGTAGTGTCATTTTTTGTACAATTGTACGCATGTACAAGTGGTTTTACATAGTTGTGCCAATGAGATTTGTTCTTTTCCTCCAGAGTACCCAGCATGCCCAATAACGTTCTATTGACATGTTCTACCGGGTTACCTCTGGGGTGATAGGGTGTCGCCCGGATTTTGCGAATGCCCATGATTTTGCAAAGTTCTTTTATAATATGGGACTCAAAATCAGGACCCTGATCACTATGTAACCGTTCGGGTATCCCGTAGTGGACTATAAAGTTGTCCCAAAGTGCCTTTGCAACAGTCTGAGCTTTCTGATTGCTGGTAGGGATGGCTATAGCGTATTTCGTGAAATGATCATTTAACACGAGCACATCCTTTGCGTTACTTTGATCGGGCTCAATGGACAGGAAATCCATACAGACAAGTTCAAGCGGTCGGGTGGACTTGATGTTGACAAGCGGAGCAGCTCGTTCTGGAGCGGTTTTACGTCTTGCGTGGCGATTACATGTCTTGATCTTCTTTTCAATATCTGCCGCCATGCGAGGCCAATAGAACCTCGTTCTAGCGAGATCCAAAGTACGCTCTGTGCCTAAATAGCCCATGTCACAGTGGAGGCTTTGAAAGACTGAATCGCGGAGCTGTTCAGGTAAGACAAGCTGGTAAGTAACATTTCCTCCATCTTGGCAAGTGCGGTAGAGGATGTTATTGCACATTTCAAGTCGACTGAGCTCTCGGAGTAACAAGTTGGTGTCAGGAAGTTCAGTTCGTACAGTTGGTGGAACTTTTAGCCCAGTTTCAATTTGTGCAATCACTTCTCTTAAACAGGGGTCAGTTCTTTGTTCATTTTTGATCTGTTCAGGAGTCAAGTGGAGTACAACTGGAAGACCACCACAGTCATCTTCATCGGCATAGCCATCTGGAATGGCGGCTACAGAGAGGGCTAACGAGTGAACCAAAGGGAAGGTGTTGTCTGGAGAGCTACAGACAAGGTGTTCCTCACATATAGCAGACACTACCTCGGAACTTAAACTGCTTTGAGGAAGAGACAAGTGAGTTTGAGTGAACTGCTGTATGCGGTCGAACTCCTTTTGGGACACTGCGTCATTGAGTAACTCGCCATGTGGCTGTCTAGACAGGCCATCTGCATCTGAGTTATGCTTGCCTGCTCTGTATTGGAGCTTAAAGTTAAACGTCGACAGAGCAGCTAGCCACCTGTAACTCATGGCATCCATCTTAGCAGTAGTCAAAATGTACGTCAGGGGGTTACTATCTGTCACGACAGTAAAATGATTGCCATATAAATAGTCTGCGAACTTCTCCGTTACTGCCCACTTTAGAGCTAAAAATTCTAATTTATGGGCGGGGTAATGGGACTCACTTCTAGACAACCCCCGGCTTGCATAAGCTATGACCCTAGTCTGGCCCTCCTGCTCTTGATAGAGGGCGGCGCCAAGCCCTGTAGTGCTGGTGTCAGTTTGGAGTGTATATGGCAACTGAGGGTCAGCAAAACCCAGGACAGGCACAGTACTGAGCTTTTCAATGATGGTTTTGAATGCAAGATCACAGGAAGTCCATCGCTCGCCAAACGGTGTCTTTGGGTCGTGGTACTGGGCAGGCTTAGCTTTGGGCTTTGTGCTTTTGCGCAAAGGAGGGTAGCCTGCTGTTAAGGCAGTGAGGGGCTTAACGATGCTGGAATAGTTCTTAATGAACCGCCTATAGTACCCTGAAAAGCCTGAGAATGAGCGGAGCTGTTTGAGATCACGGGGCACAGGCCAGGTACTTAGGGCTTTCACTTTTTCGGGGTCGGTCTCAACTCCTTTACTAGACACAATGTGACCGAGGTATCTGACAGAAGTTTGAAAAAATCTGCATTTCTTAGGGGAGAGTTTAAGCCCATACTCTTTTAGGCGATTGAGAACTTTCATTAAGCGAGCCTCATGTTCTTCGGGCGTCTTGGAGAATGCAATGATGTCATCGAGGAACACAATCACCTCATGCAGATTCATGTCGCCCATGCATTTCTCCATGAGGCGCTGGAATGTGCTGGGGGTGTTTGTAATGCCTTGGGGCATTCTATTGAATTCCCAGAAGCCCATGGGACATACGAACACCGTCTTTGGTTTGTCCAGCTACTCTACCTCAATTTGGTAGTACCCCGACTTTAAATCGAGGACGGACAACCACTGCGAACTGGTCAAGGTGGAAAACGTTTCCTCCAAGTTGGGGAGGGCGTAAGCATCTTTTACAGTCTGCATGTTAAGCTTCCTGTAATCAATACAAAGGCGGACATCGCCATTTTTCTTTCGCACCACTACAATAGGCGAAGAAAATGGGGACGTGGACTGTCTTATCACGCCTGCTTGTTGGAGTTCTTTGAGATGCTTACGGACCGCTTCCAGGTCATTTGGATGTATGGGACGTGCTCTGTGTTTGAACGGTGTTTCATCTGATAATTTGATTGTGTGTTTCACTTGATCCGTTTTGCCAAAGTCAAGATCGTTTTGTAGTAGTAGTAGATTAGTTTATTTGACAGGGACAGTGCAATAAACATAGACAATTAATCAAAGACAATCAATCTGATGTGTTGCACATAGAGTGTATAGCTATTAGCTAATTTGCAACTCTTGTCCCTCTTGTGCAAATACTTTGGGCATTTGACTGAGTTTTTCTGTTAGGCGCTCTTTCCATTCAGCGCTAATGGGGGAAGAGTCAAAGTTGAACTTCAGAGTGGACTTTGGTTCGGTTTTGGACTTTGTAACTTTCACGGAGTGTTCTTGCGATAGGACTCGTTGATATGCACAAATTTCTCCAATGACACACTTCTGAGGGATTGTCACGTCATGTTCCGATTCATTGGTGAGTATAACTGGAACAAGGTAAGGTGCTCTTTCAGGTAAGTCTATGAGACATGGTTTTACTAGGATACCACCAGGTAAGGCTGACATTAACAGGTGTTCTAACGAGACAGATTTTTCACTGTTGCCGGCTGACACAGCTACAGTGCCATCTAGAACAACTGTTTGGCCTGCAGGAACTAACTGTGGCTCTTTGTTGCGCATGGTCACTAAACCAAGGCTAGTGTCTTTGGACTGTCTGTGCCGTAGCTCAAGGACTTTTAACACTGCCTTATAACCAAGTAACATGGTTGGCTGCAGTTCAGAACATGCATCAGAGTACAGCTCATAAAGTACATCTAATGTGTTTGTCCCTATTAACACTAAGGACTGATCAGCTGCACGTACATCGGGAACCACTAAGGCAAGTGTTGCCACTTTGGCTTCAATACCGAGAAAGTTTTTTGGAAAAGTGACATGCATTTCAATGTAGCCTAAGTAAGGTACACTCTGACCGTTAGCTCCCTCCACTTCTAACAGCTCAAAAAGTGGCTTAATCTCATGGTTGGATAAGTACTGTCTGTAATAGGACTCAGGGACAGTAGTCACCTGGGAGCCTGTATCTAGCAAACAGCTCACAGTACAGCCATTCAGGAGCCTGGGAGGTGCAACAACAGATGACACATACACAGCAGTATAGGAACTTGCAACTATGTATATTTTTTACAGTGGTGTACACTTAAACAAAAATAGAGCACTGTAACAATAGTGGGGAAAAAAAATAAAAATAAAATAAAATACCCCAAATATATTTACAATATGTTCAGTCCTTTGGTGTCAGTTCCAGGTGACCAGTTGGGTCACTTTTACCAGTCAACCGGGTTCGGGCTTCGGCTCGCCATCCAGATCTGGAGTATCCACGTTCTGGTCAAGCCAGTCCAAAGAAAAAACCTGACCAAGCTAAGTGACACGTGCGTCATGGGGTTCCCGCGCTCAACGTGCATTTACAGCCTTTGGATCAGAATCAGAATCAGAATCAGAATCAGATTTATTGCCATTGTTCATGTAGTACACAAACTAGGAATTTGTCTCGGTGCAATGCTGCAACATTAAACATGATAAAATAAAAGAAATAAACTATACATGCAATAAAGTGTAGAATAAGAATGAGTAATACTAGTCAGCAGTTTTAAATATATTAGCGAGCAGCAGATATTGTGGAGAACCATATAGTGCAGTCGGTAATGCAAAAAGAAAACAGTGATGATTGACATGAGTCTGGTTGAGCTGCTGTACATAGTGCACGAGAGTCAATAAGTCACTTAGTGTTCAGCAGTCTGATGGCAGAGGGGAAGAAGCTGTTCATGTGACGGGGGATCCAAGTCAATCTCAAGTTTTATCTGAGACAAAGACTGCTATTAGCACGTTAGCATCGCAGTATCATCAAGGACCGTCTCTCTCTCTTGGTTGGAGTCTTTCGGCGTCTGGCGTGACTGAGTCAAAAAATGCAAGTCATACCCAGACCCGGAGAGAGAGTGCTTAACCCATTGGCTGACGCTGCCAAACAACGGCACAGCCATTGGTCACTCAAAATACCAAATAAAAACATTTGGAACTTTATCAAAACTCCCCAGAAAATGTTCCCTACTGTGGGGAGCTTTGAATAACGAAACTGAATTGCATTTAATTCAAGTTTATTTCAAGCAACCATTCCCACAGTCTGCTCTCATTCTTGAGCAGCGAACAAAGAGGAGGAAACACACCAAAGTTTTCACCTTTATACATTCTCACACCAAGAAATCTCCCTCGCAGGGGAGGTCACACATCTCCATCATAATCCCTTTATTTACATTACTCCCCCCTCTCTCCTCTCGAGCCTCAGAGGTCAGGGAGTCTTCTGTCCACACCCATTGTCTTCTCTCGCTGTCCTCCACAGGTGTCCCAGACTCTCCGTCTCCTTCATCGTGAGGTTAAATCACATATGTGCTGTCAGCATATCTCTCATATGTCCAACATGTGCATGCACAACTACACAGCCATATAACCCCCCCCCCAAACGATGAAGAACGGACTATTCCCTAAGATTCAATAACATGCTACTGACTACTGCACAATCAACATCAACATTCAGTCTGTGCGCCACCTGGGCTTCAACCGTCTGCCGAATCTGCTGTGAGTTGGCCCCGCCTTGCCTGCGGCGCCTTTCTGCTCCGGCTCTGTTGACTGAGGGAGAGAGTGATTATTTGCCCCCTGCGGGGGCCTGCCTCGTCAGGGCGGCCTCGCGACCGGTACAGATTCGTCCTTCATGACAAAAGCAGGTTTTAGTCTGTCAATACTGACTGTCTCTTTTCTGTCTCCAAAATCTAGCACAAATTGCTTATCACCTGCCTCCAGCACTCGAAATGGCCCTTCGTACAGTGGTCTGAGTGTTGCTTTTAGGGCTTCGCGCCTGACAAAAACGAACTCAGCATTTTTCAAAGCTTTGGGGACGAAAACTCGTGGAAAAGCGTGATGAACCGGACCTGGGAGCGTGTCTGCTCCCGTGCCAACTAACGGTCCCAGAGCAGGGAGAGGTGGGGGCTCCGGGTGCTCTGGTAAAAACTCGCCTGGCAGCCTAAGAGGTTGTGCGAACACCAGCTCCGCTGGGGAGGCGTCTAAGTCCTCCTTGGGCGCAGAATGCAACCCTAATAAAACCCATGGTAGTTTATTTACCCAATCTGCATCCGTGAGTGACGCTCTGAGTGCTGCCTTCAAAGACCTATGAAAACGCTCGCATAAACCATTAGCCTGAGGGTGGTAAGCCGTAGTGCGGTGAATTTTGGCTCCCAAGCCATTGGCCATCGCTGACCACAGCTCAGAGACAAATTGAGGCCCTCTATTGGACGTAATGTCCGACGGAACCCCGAAGCGCGCCACCCAAGCTGTTAAAAAAACGCGAGCCACCTCCGCGGCCGTGGTCATCGCCAGCGGGACCACTTCCGGCCAACGTGTGGTTCGGTCCACCAGTGTCAAAAGATGCGTGAACCCCTGTGATGCCGGTAGGGGGCCCACGAGGTCGACGTGCACGTGGTCGAACCTTCTGGCTGGAATGCGAAACGGTTCTAACGGGGCTCTTGTGTGCTTGTGGATTTTGGCCCGTTGACAGGACATGCAGGCTTTTGCCCATTCCTTCACGTGCTTGCGCAGGCACGGCCAAACAAACTTTTCCACTACCATTTTCACCGACGCGCGCACCCCCAGGTGCGCCAGCGAGTGAACCAAGTCAGAAACACGGCGGCGCCACGCGGCCGGAACCACCGGACGCGGGCGCCCAGTCGACACATCGCAGATCAGGGGGGGCATACCGGTTTGTAAACACTTGCTCTCCAGCCTTAACCCTGTTGGTCCAGACTGGAGTGCGCGCACGTCTGCGTCCGACCCCTGGTCCGCTGCCATGGCTGCGTAATCTATACCCACGTGCACCGGGGCTGCGCGCGCTACCGCGCCGCTGTCCTGCGGTGTGGTCACGGTGGCCTGTTCTGCCTCTGCGTGCGGTGGAGTCGTGACCGCGCGCAAGAGGCAATCTGCCACTACATTGAATTTGCCCGCAACGTGCCTAATGTCAGTGGTAAATTCCGAGATCGCGGCCAGCTGCCTCTGCTGCCTGCCTGACCACGGGTCTGAAATTTTGGCCATGGCGTATGTGAGCGGCTTGTGGTCCACAAAAGCGGTGAAGCGCCGTCCTTCCAGCCAGAACTGGAAATGACGAATAGCCAAATGCAGCGCCAACAGTTCTCTGTCGAACGTGCTGTATTTTCGCTCTGCCGCGCTTAAGGTAATTTGCTAAAGAAGGTCAACGGTTGCCAAACTCCGGCGACCTGTTGCTCAATAACGGCCCCTATGGCTAAATCTGAAGCGTCTGTCGTCAGCGCGATACGTGCTGCTGGGTCTGGGTGGGCCAGGAGCGTAGCGTCAGCCAAGGCTTTTTTTACCTCTGTGAACGCGCGCTCCCGCTCCGGAGACCATTTGACCGCCTGGGTTGGTTTTTGCTTTTTGAGCGCGGCATATAACTGTTGCATGAGTTGAGCTGCGTGGGGCAGAAATCGGTTATAAAAATTCACCATCCCCAAGAATTCCTGCAGTGATTTGACCGTTTGTGGCCGGGGAAAATCCGCCACCGCGCGTACTTTATCTGGTAACGGGACCGCACCCTCTGGGGAGACGCGGTGACCCAAAAAATCGATCTGCTCGACGCTAAACCGGCACTTGGTTGGGTTAATTATTAAGCCGTGCTCTCCCAGCCTCCTAAAAACTGCTGTGAGGTGCTTTTCGTGTTCGTCCTCTGAAGTACTCGCGACCAAAATGTCGTCGAGGTACACAAACACGAAAGGGAGATCGCGTAACACGGCATCCATCATCCGCTGAAACGTTTGCGCCGCCCCTTTGAGACCAAACGGCATGCGTAAAAATTCGAAAAGTCCGAACGGGGTTATTACCGCTGTTTTAGGAATGTCCCCTGGTTGGACTGGGACTTGGTGATAGCCGCGAACCAGATCAATCTTTGAAAAAATGCGCGCCCCCGCCAGGTGCACCGAAAAATCCTGAATGTGCGGGATGGGATAACAATCGTGCGCCGTAGCATTGTTTAGCCTGCGGTAATCGCCGCATGGTCTCCAGGAGCCATCGGCTTTCGGGACCATGTGTAGTGGCGAAGCCCACGGGCTTTTTGACCTACGAACGATGCCCAGCCTCTCTAGGCTGGCGAACTCCTCGCGCGCTGTAGCGAGCTTAACTGCATCCAAGCGCCGAGCCTTTGCAAACACGGGAGGGCCAGGTGTAGGGATAAAATGCTCCACCCCGTGTTTTGCGACCGTCGCCAAAAAAGTGGGCACAGTGAGTGCTGGGAATTGGGTGAGGAGTGTGTGAAACTTACCACCTGCTGTAGCGACGTGGGTCTGTACTGGTGGCGGGGACACTCGAGCTGAACAGGGGAGAGAGTAAAAAGATAGTGCATTTACCAGCCATCTATTAGCAAGATCAACTAACAAACTGTGTGAGCACAAAAAATCCGCGCCCAACATGTTGAAACTCACCGCCGCTATTACAAAAGTCCATTCATATGTGCGGCCATGTAAGCATAAAGGCAAGGTCCTTTTCCCATAGGTGTTGATGCTCGAGCCATTTGCTGCCATAGCTCCGCTACCGCGGGGTCCAGCCACCCGGTCCGCGTATGTTGGGGTGATGAAGCTCACTTGGGCTCCGGTGTCTATGAGGAACTCCCGTCCGGAGCTTGCATCTGTGATGTAGAGCAGTTTGTTGCCTTCTCCGAGAGTCAAAGCTGCTAGCGACCCTCGGTCTTGCCGTTTCCCGAACTCTTGAAGTTGCAGGGCGGCACGCACCTGCGTGCCCTATCAGCAAACCTCTGATGGTAAAAGCAGAGATCCTCTCCTCCGCTGCGTTGGGGCCGCGCCTCTGCCACCGGACCATTGGCTCCACCTCGTCGCGGCTGTGCTGCCGCCATCGTCGGCCAGCCTGGGTCTGCCGCCTCTGGCTCCCCGCTGTTTTGGGTCGCCGCTGTGGTTGCCTGCCCACCGCAGGCATCCAGAATCCCGTCTGCTTCCTGGGCCAGCTCCCAGAACTCCTCCGGGGTGTGACACTTCTTGCCGGCCAGCGTGCTTCTCACATACGTCGGGAGGTTGGAGAGGAAGATGAACTGGAAGAGGAAATCATCGTTGTCTGACCCTCTCAGCTGTATCATATCTTCCATCAGGGCGCTCGGCCTGTGTCCTCCTTGGTCTAGCAAAGACAGGATCCTCCTTGCCCTCACTTCGGCCGAGGGGGTGAAAAACTTAACGAGGGTGGATTTTAGCTTGTCGTACCTGCCGGTAGCGGGTGGCTGCTCCACCAAGCTCTGTACGCACCGAGCTGTGCGGTTATCCAGTTTAGCGATGACATGGTGGAACTTAGTGTCATCCACCGTTACACCTGCGAGCGCGAACTGCAACTCCGCTTGCAGGAACCGCGACCGTGGGTTATCCTGCCAGAAATCAGACAGCTTGACGGCCACTGCGCTCGCCAGAACCGAACTCTGTGAGTCCGGGACCCTGAGACCTTCTCCGGTCATTCTCAACGTTGTCGGTCACCAATTGTGGGGAGCCTTGAATAACGAAACTGAATTGCATTTAATTCAAGTTTATTTCAAGCAACCATTCCCACAGTCTGCTCTCATTCTTGAGCAGCGAACAAAGAGGAGGAAACACACCAAAGTTTTCACCTTTATACATTCTCACACCAAGAAATCTCCCTCGCAGGGGAGGTCACACATCTCCATCATAATCCCTTTATTTACATTACTCCCCCCTCTCTCCTCTCGAGCCTCAGAGGTCAGGGAGTCTTCTGTCCACACCCATTGTCTTCTCTCGCTGTCCTCCACAGGTGTCCCAGACTCTCCGTCTCCTTCATCGTGAGGTTAAATCACATATGTGCTGTCAACATATCTCTCATATGTCCAACATGTGCATGCACAACTACACCTACTGTTTTATGAATATATATTTATTTAAATATTCATCTTTAAATTATTTACTCCCATTGTGAAATGGGTGTTTTTCTTTTTTAAAAGCGGTATCAATATTCATATTTTTATTCGCGTTTTTAACACTGGGTTACAAAGTGCTCTCTTTTGTCTTTCTCCTTTCCGTAATTGAGCATTTTTGCCTAGCTTTAGGTGAGAAGTGCCAGCTGCAGCCAAACGCTGCACCTGAGCTCGCCTCGCCGGGCTCTGCCACTGCCGGTGACTCTGACCCTTCCCCCTTTCTTTCTGAGTCCTCTTCCAGAGTCATCGGAGAGGGTCCTCCATTACCAGACGAGTCCGTGGATCCAGGTTCGCAACCGGAGGTCACCGAGGTTCCGGACGAGGTGGTTGTCGGGGGCACCCAGTCCCAGTCCAGGGTGCCTGTGATTGATTGCCTCCTTGCTTGGGTGCTCAGATGGGTTGGCTGGCCCATGGCCAAGATGGCGTTGGGGTCAGCAGTGGCCCAGCCGGGTCCCACCACGGGTGCAACAGGGGTCCATCTGGACTCCATCATGGGTGCAACCATGGCTCAGTCGGGGTCCATCGTGGGTGCAACGCAGGTCCAGTCGGGGCGCACCGCGGGAGCAATGAGGTCCCAGGAAGGGACCACCGCTGGTACAATGTTGTCCCAGGCCGGGCCCACCACAGGGTCAATAGAGTCCCAGCCCTTCGTCGGGACCACCGGGGGTGCCACAGGACAGTTTGGGGATGCCGGGACCTTCCTTTCCCTTTTGGAGGCCCTGTGGGTGTTCCTCCTCCTTCTGCCGGGCACCATTGGGGTCTTTCTCCCTTTGTCGCCAGTGACCGCAAGTGTTCCTCTTCCCCTGTCTGGCCACCCACCTCTCAGCCTTCCGGTGGTCAGGCCACCGCCTCATCTGCCCTTCCAGTCCTGGTGGCCTAATTGTGTGGGCAGGCCTCCCGAAACACAGGGTTCCTTCACCGGGTGGCCCATCTGCCCTGGCAGACCATCGGACACTGCTCTGCAGGCCGCCTGCTGGCCCTGAGATTTTGGCCAGCCCCCCGAACTTATGGCAACTTGCTGGGCCTTGGACTCTGGTCAGCCCCCTGAACTGTGGGACCCTTGGGGGTGGGGTGGGTTAGTTAGTTTTGGGGTTGGGGAGTGTGTTGCCATTGTGTTGTTTTGTGGTGTTCCCCATCTTTGATTGATCCCTCCTAACCTGTTTCCCCCCACCTCCTGCCCTGGTTTGGTGTGTTGGTTTTTTGGGTGGGGGCGGGGAGGTTGTTCTTTGCTTTGATGGTATGGTGGGTGTCTGGTCTCCACCCCTTGAGGTGGGGGAACTGTCACGTTCGGGGTCGTTACCCCGAGCATGACTTGTGGCTGTTGGGTTTAATTATTGTTTATTAATTCCAGCTGATGGATTGAGCTTTGCTCTCCATCAGTCCCACAGCCATGCCCCTCCTCTTACCAGGCATTCACCAGTTTTCTGGTTCACCACATACACACTCACGCACTCATGCAAGCACTCACACTCACTCACGCACACACACACTGTTCAATCAGTCACGCACCGGGTGGCCACACAGTTGTGTCCATTTGCCCTCATTTCGGATTTGTGTATTTATAGGGTAGAATGTGACCAGCTGTTGTGGCAACTTTGCAATGTCAACTCTGGACATCCAGGTTCACATTGGTTGGTTTTCCCTTGGACTAAAAGTGTGTTGTTCCCTCAGAGCCTTGCCGCTCCGACACCTTTGTAAGTCTTTCTTTTGTGCCTTTTCCCTCCACTCCTGTTTGCTTGGAGCACGTTAGGCATTCCCTTGACCAATCTAGCTTGTAGCCGGGTGTTTTCCCTTCAGCTGTGACTGTATTTGAACTTTCTCTACATTCACCCATTGTAAATAAACACGTTACTTATTCTGCGTTTTGGGCTCATTGCCATTTCATATGTTCGCTGTGGAGTTACACAGGGAATATGACACTGGAGAGTTGTCTTTTCCTGGGCAGTGCAGCTAGCAAACCACACTGAAATACAGTAAGTCAGTACACTTTTGACAGAGCATCTATAGAAGGACACCAGCAACTCCTTGGCTAGGGCGTTGTTTTTTAGAACCCTTAGGAAGTGGAGTCGCTGTTGCGCATTCTTGATCAGTGCCATGGTGTTGGTTTTCCAGGTTAAATCGTCATCTATGTACAGTCCCAAGAAAAAAAAATATGTACAAGGTTAAAAATAAGAATTGCAATAGCCAAGTATAAATAAATACAAGTGTAAAAATATATATATATTTTTTTACACACGCGTATTCACATGTTGTTTAATAGTGCAATGGCCCTAGGGCATGAAGTCTTGAAGTCAAAGACTTAAAGACTTCAAAAACGTCAGGTTCCGTTTTTCCTGAAACCAACTATTATTTCTTTTGTTTTGGTGGTATTGGGGACCAAATTGTTACTTCTGCATCATGATGTTAATTTTTCCACCTTGACCTTGTATGCAGTTTCATCTTCCCCTGTGATGAGCCCGACCACTGTTGTGTCATCTGCAGATTTCAGGATGGAGTTGCTTGGGTGGGTGGAGATGCAGTCTTGAGTATATAGACTATAAAGTAGGGGACTCGGCACACATCCCAGTGGGGACCTAGTGTTGAGGCTCAGCGCTGGGGAAAGGTGTGGCCCTACTTTAACTCTCTGTGTGCAATTGCTGAGAAAGTCTTTTATTCGGAGGCAGATGGAGTGTGGAAGGCTGAGGTTATTTAATTTCTTTACCAGAATATTGGGGATGATTGTGTTAAATGCAGAGATGAAGTCAATGAAGAGGAGCCTGGCATAACTGTTCTTCTGTTCCAGATGGGTCAGGGTTGTGTGGAGGGCTGTGGCTATGGCATCCTCTGTCGATCTGTTGTTCCTGTATGCAAACTGCTAAGGGTCGGATGTGGGTGGGAATCCTTGAATGATGTGGCTCCTGACTAATTTCTCAAAACACTTCATAATAACTGGAGTGAGAGCCACTAGCCGGAGGTCATTTAAGCTGGTGATGGTGGTCTTTTTAGGGACAGGTATAATGATTGAGGACTTCAGGCAGGGTGGGACAGTGGCCTTGGCTAAAGACAGGTTGAAAATTTTTACAAAAATTCCTGTGAGCTGATCTGCGCAGTCTTTCAGCACCCTACCAGTGACGCCGTCAGGTCCTGCTGTTTCCCTGGGGTTTACTGCCCTTAGCATGCGTCTCTCATTGTGCTCCGTCACCATGAAGCTGTGGCTGGTGTTGGCTGGAAAATGAGGTGCAGCCGTTTTTTTTTTCTTTTCATTTCTGATGTTTCCTGTTCGAAGCGGGCGAAGAAGCAGTTCAACTCCAACGCCAGCGCTGCATCACTCTCCACAGCGTTGGGTCTGGGTTTGTAGTGGGTGATGTTTTTGACCCCAAGCCACACCTGCCTCATGTTGTTCCTGTGGAGGTGATCCTCGATTTTATTCTTATAGTCCAGCTTTGCCTATCTGATGCCCCTTTTCAGGTTTGCCCTGGCTTCACTATACAGCTCCACATCCCGGGACCTGAATGTGGTGTCTCTGTTCCTGAGCAGCGTCCTGATCGCTCTAGTCATCCAGGGTTTCTGGATGGCATACACCCGCATGTGCTTTTCGACGGTGATGGTGTCTGTGCAGTACTTGATGTAAGAGAGTATGGCTGTAGTGTACTCTTCGAGGTCCTGAGATTCAAAAATACTCCAGTTTGCATTTTCAAAACAGTCCTGCAGCTGGGAAGAGGCACCATCAGGGCATATTCTAACAGTTTTTGAGGTGGGGGGTCTCTATTCCTGAGGGGGGTGTAAGCTGGTAGCATAAACAGGGAAATGTGGTTCGACTGGCCCAGATGAGGTGTTGGTATAGCCTTATATCCTTGTTTATTAATGTTGGAGCAGACTTTGTCCAGTAGTCTGTTCCCACGCGTAGCACATGCCACATGCTGGTATAATTTGTGAAACACTACTTTTAAGTCTACATGATTAAAGTCGTGGACAAAATTGTTGGTACCCCTCTGCTAATGAAAGAAAAACCCACAATGATCACAGAAATAACTTAAATCTGACAAAAGTAGTAATATATAAAAATTCTATGAAAATTAACCAATGAAAATCAGACAATGCTTTTGAATTGTAGTTCAACAGAATTACTTTAAAAAACAAACTCATGAAACAGGGCTGGACAAAAATGATGGTACCCCTAGAAAAGATTGAAAATAATGTGACCATAGGGACATGTTCCATACCTGCCAGCTACTCCGGTTTTGCTGTAATGGTTATAGTTTTCAAGACCCCATTCTGGGTTACGGCTTTATTAATCAAAATTACGGTTTTTCACTAAAAATTCAGTCAAAAATTTTAAATCGTAAAAAAAACATGAAAGCAATTCCAAACACGAGATCGCTAGGAATCGTATCTAAATTTACCTGAAGCGTTTGCTAAGCTAACGCTATCGCTATAGCTAACGCCATAGCTAGTCGTAGCACCTAACACCGATACAAAGAAGCGACTCCGTCCCCGGTGATTGGGGCTCGCCGGAGGAACCAACCGAAGCAACAGTTGGACGGAAGCCGGATCGGAGTTCAAGTACAGCGGTGGTAGGAGACAGGGACTAGTGGAGGAGCAGCCAGGGCCCCAGCTGGATAAGTCGACTGTAGCTGGAGCCCAGCTACAGCGGCGGGGCTCGGCAGAGGAACTACTGAGGAAGACGGCAGTAGGTGGCGGGGCTCAGCGGAGGATCTACCGGGACCCCAGCTGGACAGGAGCAGGATTGAAGCTCAACTACAGCGGCAGTGGGCGGCGAGACTCAGTGGAGGAGCTGCCGGTACCCCGGCTGGACAGGAGCTCAATTGCAGCGGCGGTAAGCAGCGGGACTAGCAGAGGGGGGGGCTAGCTGAGGCCCAGCTGGATTCGAGGTCGGTTGGATCGGATATCGGCGTCACCAGCAGAGATTGTTTTACTATCAACAGGTCAGTAAAAATGCCACCAAAGAAGGAGGAAATGGAAGAGATCAAAATCTTCTTGGAACATAAGTCAATATTATACAGTAGTAAGTGGCATTCAGCTGTTTGTTTTATGTCATTTAAGCACAGTTCTGGTACTTTAAAATCATAAAAACCCAGGAGCTTCGGGGGGCTTTGCCCCCCTTGACCCCCCACCGGGGCTCTGCCTCGGACCCCGCTGGGGGACTGTGTCCCCCAGACCCCCTGCTAAATTTTCAGATAATTTCCCCAACCCCAAATCACATCCCTGGGTAAAGAATGACATACTGAGGCAGGCCAGAAAGTTACGGGGAACACAAGTTTACCTAAATGAACATCTAACAAAAACTAATGCTGAAATAGCACAGCAAGCACGGATGCTGAAAAGACAAAATAAGATATAGGCAACATGGACAAGAAATTGTAGAGTTTGGATCAAACTAAATGGAACACCTGAGGAAACAAAAGAGTATAATAATCAGAGAACTTACTGACTTAAATAAATATAGATGAACATTGATTAAGAAAATTAAGAGACTATGATAATCCATATCCACACACATGGCAAGTCTTTTCGTGAGGAATACTCCAAAGCATTTCCAGGAATTATTACTGCGGACTGTGAGCGCATATTCAGCCATGTGAACAAGAACAAAACTGAGTTCAGGTCCAGTCTGTCAACTAAAGTTCTGGGCAACCTCATGACCAGGAAAATGATGATGACAGCTTTGGGTAACAAGTGTCACAGTGTGTTCCATTCAAAAGACCAACTGAAGAAAGCTAAGAGGTGCACCATGGAAAACAACAATGCTTGAGAGTTACCATAGAGTTTGTCCTTGATCTTTTCCATCAGCATATCTGCATTGACAATTTAAGGAAAACAGAAACATGATTGTTGAAGAAATATGAGGTTGTTAGCCACATTTTAACTTGATTTAATGCTAATATTTGTTTGCCATCGGGGGGCTTCGCCCCACTGAACCCCCCACCAAGACTTTGTCCTGGACCTACCGGGGCCTGCAGCTTGGTCTCAGTTGCAGGTCATGGGTCTTGCAACAGGATAATGACCCAAAACACACAGCTAAAAACACCCAAGAATGGCTAAGAGTGAAACATTGGACTTATTCCAAAGTGGCCTTCTATGAGCCCTTATCTAAATTCTATTGAACATCTGTGGAAGGAGCTGAAACATGCTGTCTGGAGAAGGCACCCTTTCATTAACAGAGGAGTACCAACAATTTTGTCCATGTGTGTAATGTGTGCTGCCTCAGGATATCTGTTCAGCTGGGTGCTAGTGGCACTATGTAGGAGGCTAAGAGCCGAGTTACCTTTAGCATCAGGGCCTATATACACTGCCGTGATCAGAACAGCTGATGAAACTCATGAGGGAGGGAAAAGGGTCTACATTTGACTGTCAGATACTCTAAATCAGGCGAGCAGTGACTGTCTATTGATTTTGTGTCTTTAGCCCATTTGTCAGTAATGTTGATGCAAAGACCCCCACTTCGTTGTTTTAGTGAATTCCAGTTTCTGTCTTGGCGGTGTAAAATACGACCTGCTAGCTCCACCACTGCATCAGGCACTGCTGGGTTAAGCCATGACTCCGTGATGATCAGTGCACAGCAGTCCCTAGTGAGTCTGTTGTCCTCCAGTTGTAGTCTCAGCTCATCCATCTTATTCATAACAGACCTGGCGTTGGCAAGGAAAAGGCTGGAGAGAGGGCGTCTGTGTGGTTGCTTCTCTAACCTCTCCCATGCGCTGGCTCTGCAAACCTATTTTTGCCTCCTGTCCCAACGCCATCGCTTTCTTTTCCTCTCCAGTATCACAAGCCATGGGGAGCCTGGTGTCCTAGCTATGTCAGCTGGAATGTTGTGTGAATGAAAAAACTCTGATGTTACTGTTAGTTCTCTTTGTAGTCCCAGTAACAGGAGATCTTGTCGGCTATAGGTGATGTTTGCTGATCAAATCGGGATAAAGATTAATGAAAAGATGTACGAAAACAAACATAAACAGCACTGAATGGAGGAGCTCCGGGCCGCAGTGTCTGTGCACGCCACCATGTTGCCATACTGTGAGAATGTGAGAAAGTAAAACCCCAAATAAAACATTATTGAGGTAGGAGTGTTTTGTTTGAGTGGCTGATCATATATAACTGGTACCTAGAGAATAATAGCCACCAAAAAACCCTGAACCACAGAATGGCTAACTCTGCTAATTTTCAGCTAGCTGCCATTGGTGCTCGACAGAGTATAACAAACTACAGTGATCCCTCGCTACTTCGCGCTTCACCTTTCGTGCCCTCAGTGCATCGCGGATTTTTCAAAAATATTCATCAAAAATTCAAAATTGAGAAATAATGGGCGGGCGCTAGCAGAAGGCAGGGAGACTACATTAGACCATCACGTGTCAACACGGAGAGCAGCACAACTCTCTGTTCGCTGTTGTCGTGTTGGCTGGGCTCGGAAATCTCGCAAGCTGATTGGCCGAGACGTTTCACCCCGCAAGCTGATTGGCCGAGACGTCTCACCCACCTCCTCTTCCTGCCGAGCACCCATGAAGGGAAGAAAGACCGCATTCATTGCTTTTTATCGCTCGTGTTACTTAGTCTCGCCGCGTGGAACTTTTTGCTGTTCTCTTGTGCCATTTTGTGCGAAATAGTCTTCCCGTCGAGGCACTACGCCGCCTCCTGCAGCTTCAGCTCTATCGGAAGCTGCCCTCGATGATCCTGCGCCTCCAGCACCTCGCGATGAGGCGTCACCTGAGGAGCAGTAAAGCTCTCATTAACCTGTGCAGTAAATCATTTTCATCTTGAGTTACGTATCTTGTTATAAGAATAAAAAAGTTCTAAAAACATATTTATGTACACTTTGTTTACATCTACGTATGTATGTACACGTACACACACACACACGTATCATATGAGAGTGAGAGAATGAACGTACGTATTGTTTATGGATGACGTCATTGGAGTGACGCTACTTCGCGGTTTTTCACTTTTCGCGGTCGGTTCTGGAACCCATTAACCGCGATAAGTGAGGGATCACTGTATAGTACAGTAAACTAATATTAAAGGGAGGGTCAATCATTAAAGATTTCCTCTTTAATACATACTTCAGGTTATTGTAGGAGGCTGAAATGTCACATGTATAATAATCCATGCCTCTATAAGTCACATGGGAATTTGCAGCTCTGAACTCGTAAGAGTTTCTCGTCCACAGGTGCTAAGAATAGAATAGAATAGGCTTTATTGTCATTGTACAGCAGTCCTGACATGATTCAGACAAACCCAGATACAGACACAGACTCAGAATAAACACAATTATCTTTATTAAACGTGTATGTGAGTGTGTGTGGGAGTGTAACTGTGAATGAGTGCAGGAGCACGAGCAGAGCGAGGACAAGTCTGGCCACCCTAGGAGAGAGGAGAGACAAGAGTATGAGCTCTCTGTAAACTGGTTGAATTAACAAGTGATAAATCAGTCTTACAATGCAGGTGAGTAGTTGAGGCACTGAAGAGCATCCAAGCAGCACCTATGCCAGTGTACCGGTCCGTCGCATGTTCGTGCTGGTGTAGATGATTCAGGGGCTTCCGAGGAGAATAGTTCATTCATGGAAACCAGTGTTTCCTCGGGAGTGTAGGTGAAGGTCCCGGTCCGCCACCAGGAGGAGGAAGTCCGCCCAGAGGAATCCACCTGTTCACAGGGAAGATAGGGGGAAGGAGCGGAGAGAATGAATTTCTTTGGGTTGCTTATGTTGAGTAGGGGAGGTGAAGCTCCCAGACGATCAGATGTGCAGGAAGGATGAGGGAGGCAAAACTCCCAAGCCAAAGGAGAAGTAGACTCTCGCACAGAGGTCTTTCATCCAAATGGAGCGTTGACGTCTCTGTGCAGAATGATAGGCAATGCTCGTTACGAAGGCTGCCTAATTGGAGGAGCAGGTGTGCGCGCAGCTGTGGAGACAATTAGGGCAGCAGGCACACAGTGCGGATCACCACAAGTCCAGTACAACGAAATTGTGGGTGCTCCGCCAGGCTACTGCACAATAAAGTAAGAGAGAAGGATTAGGTAAAACACGGTTACAGAATACACGATTAAACATACGTCAGAATTAGAAATAAAAATAGCCCAACAGGTACAGTATATACACAGGAATGGTAGTGGTTTCACAGATTGGTCAATGTACATGAAAGTGCGGAGTGCAAAGACAGGTTTGTTATTGTGATAATTAAAAAGGTTCTCAGTTCTGTGCATGTGAGTATTCGGAGGGAGGGAGTTGGGGCCTCTGACTGTTTGCAGTCCGGATGGCCCAGGGGAAGAAACTGTTTGTCAGTCTGAAGGTGTGGGACCTCGTTGATCTGAACCATCGTCCAGAGGGGAGCAGGTCAAACAGGTGGTGGGCGGGATGTGAGGGGGCTCCTGTGATGGCCTTGATCTTTCTGAGACAGGAGGATCTGGAGATGTCCTCCAAGGAGGGCAGAGGGCCGCCGATGATTTTTTGGGCAGTGTTTCAGCCATGGTGCCGGGGTACAACACACCCAGACAGTAGGTGAACATGCTCTCCACTGAGCAGCGGTAGAAGGCCAGCAGCAGCTTCTGGTCCAGGTTGTTCTTCTAGGTGGAGTAAGGTGTGATAATGGAGCCAGTTGAATGCAGAGTGGTTAGAGGCTGCACATCACAGGAGATGCTCAATTAGATGAGAGAGACTTATGGGGAGGATGCCCCATCATATGGTGGAGTCAAACACTGGCATCCACAGTTCAAATGTGGTTGGACATTGGTGGAAATGACACCCATTCCCGGATGACCACAGTGCACCACTGATTAAAATAACATCTGGCAAGTAGAGGCCACAATTTTCAAGGGTTGCCGTGTAATGGTTCACCAACTAGCCCAAAATGTCAAGATCACTCTGGGATCTATGGAATGATCATTTGCACATGCAGAAATTGTCTACATTGTGGCGGTTTGGGATAACCCCACAACAGACTGAGACAGACACAGCGCTCGACTAGAGCAATTAACTTAACAGTGAAATGTGTGTATTGATGTCTACAGGCAGCCCCGCTTCTTCTGGCTTTTTCCGGCTATGTACTGTGATGTTAATGCGCCATTCATGCATTGTGTCCATGCATCCTGTCCTTACTGTGTCTCTCAAATGCAAATGTCTCATGCCTGTTCTGCAGTCCCTTTGATGATGCCATACCTACTGCTGTGAATGTCTTTCATGCATTGTCTGTAACTGGGTATAAATACCGCACATGTTCTGTAACTCATTCTCTCATTCCTTCAACGGCTGCTGACACACACACTCTGTGTCTCTTTGCTAGAGAGCCTGAGGACCCCGCTCCAGTCTGCTCACACAGGGCTGGAGCGGAGTTCCTATGATGGCGAGATGATTTAATAAACCTACTTAAAACCTCTCATCGCTGCCTTTATTTTATCATCCGCCATATTGGTGACCCCAAGGATGCACACGCTTTGTGCATCGCAACCTTCTGGCTTGGACAGCCACGCTGCCGGTGAACGCAGCACCCGGCGGTGATGCTCCGACGACAAGCGAATGCAGCAGCTCCCTTCTGCTTCAGGGAACTCTCTGGACATCACCCACGACCGGGAAAGCCGCAGCAAACTTCATGGTGGGATCGGCACGCCTAGATCGGCACATCCACGCTGGACCGGCCGCGCTCACAGCTCCTCCACACGAGAGCGCATGCACCTCGTCCCCTCTCCACGACGGCGACCTCCATGGCCGATGGAGAATGCAGCGCGTGGACCTGAACGCACCATGGCCGAGCGAGTGACAAAGATCGTCCCCTCCCTCTCACCGCTCCAACGCATCTGCATGAGCGCGAGGGACAAAGATCGTCTACTTCCTTTCACCGCTCCAACACATTGAACAGGGATGATTACGCTCCCTGACCCTGTCTCCTCTCCAGCTGGCCCAACACCGCACAGAGCCCCGGCACACGCACCGGGGAGTTACGAGGATGGCGCACCATGCACGGGACACATACGGCTCCACAGACCGCCATAATCCTTCGTCGCTGCACACAGAGCCTTCAGGGCTGCTCTCACACCTGAAGCACGCACGCAGCTCGCCCACTGGATTTTCTAACGGTCTTAGCCACGGCACGCAAGGGGAATTCAGCAGTTTGCAGTTCCCGAGGGCTTTAGGTTGTGCCCGCACCTAAAGTCAACACACCAGGTCCCTTTGCTTTTATTTTTTTCTTACAGCCGCCCCTGTTTTCTTCATGGCCGCTGTTTATCCTCGCCGCTTCCTTTTTTCTTCACGGTTGCTATTAATCCTTGTAGGACTTAATCGCGAGAGGAGCCAGTGACTAATTTTTCTTCTTGTGATCTCCGCACGTTCAACGGGACAGCCCTTCAACATCGTGGACCCACAAGCAATTTTTGCGCGGCTCAGACGATTTCACCGTCCCTGGCCAGCACTTACTACCCCCCACCCCCCTCCACCTCCTCCTGCACAGAGCTTTTCCTGCTCGCTGCCAAAGCTGGACTATGGAGGTCTCGGCTGCCTGCCGAGCCCTCTGGGGGGGAGCAGTGTGGCGGTTTGGGATAACCCCCACAACAGACTGAGACAGACACAGCGCTCGACTAGAGCAATTAACTTAACAGTGAAATGTGTGTATTGATGTCTACAGGCAGCCCCGCTTCTTCTGGCTTTTTCCGGCTATGTACTGTGATGTTAATGCGCCATTCATGCATTGTGTTCATGCATCCTGTCCTTACTGTGTCTCTCAAATGCAAATGTCTCATGCCTGTTCTGCAATCCCTTTGATGATGCCATACCTACTGCTGTGAATGTCTTTCATGCATTGTCTGTAACTGGGTATAAATACCGCACATGTTCTGTAACTCATTCTCTCATTCCTTCAACGGCTGCTGACACACACACTCTGTGTCTCTTTGCTAGAGAGCCTGAGGACCCCGCTCCAGTCTGCTCACACAGGGCTGGAGCGGAGTTCCTATGATGGCGAGATGATTTAATAAACCTACTTAAAACCTCTCATCGCTGCCTTTATTTTATCATCCGCCATAACATAATAGATTCCCAGGTTGCTCACAACTTTCCAGAACTAGGAACAAGTCACATGTTCCCAGGCTCTTTTAACCATGTGCCAAGAAAACCAGGAGGGCTTTTTCAATAGATTGATCACTCAGGACAAAACATGGGTCCATCACTATGATCCAGAAACTAAAGCCCAGTCAAAGCAATGGAAGCATTATGACTCACTACCTCTGAAGAAGGCACGTGTTCAATCATTGGCAGGCAAGGTCATGCTCACTGTCTTTTGGGATCAGCATGGAGTATTGAAGATGGATTTCCTGACCAAGGGTACCATAATTACTGGGACTTACAGTGGTGTGAAAAAGTGTTTGCCCCCTTCCTGATTTTTCATTTTTTTACATGTTTGTCACACTAAAGCTGGATTTGTGCTGCACCTCCGCTGTCCACGTGCGTGCAACTGAAAACCTTGTGTGACAAAAGTTACGTCATTGTCTTCACTCCGCTAGTGTATGCAGGACTCTACCGCGGACGACCGCATGCAGCCCAAATTTTGTGACCGCACAGCCTGAAGGCATTGACAGAGCATGCGCAAGACTGAACGTCCCATTCATGAGATGGCGCTATCAACACAGCATACAAAGACAAAGTAGATGAGGAAGACAATGAGGAGGCGGAAGACAAAAATAAACATACATGAATCCTTTTGCAGCAGCAGCAGCAGCTTGAGCCGAGAGGAGCACTGGAAAACGGTATGTATGTATGTGTGTGCTTTGGACGAGTCCAGCGTGCACGCGGACCAAAGTGAACTAGCGGGGAAATGCAGCATGAGTAAGGCTTTAAATGTTTCAGATCATCAAACAAATTTAAATATTAGACAAAGATAACATAAGTAAACACAAAATGCATTTTTTAAATGAAAGTCTTTATTATTAAGGGTAAAAAAAAAATCCAAACCTACGTAGCCAGGTGGAAGAATGGGGGTAAGATGTTTCTCCTCTCCACTAGGGGGCGGTAGCATTTTGTGAGCCTCTTTCCTGGTTTTAGTAGGCAGCAGCTAAAGGGGGGGGGAGACTATAAATACCTGACAGGAAACAGGAAGTTCTTTTGTTCTACTCAGACAGCTCAAGCAGAAGGCCACAGCTGAGGTTTGGAACAAGCTAGTGATTTTAGGCTTGTGGTGAAAGTCCAGGGGACCTTGTAGGCCCAAAGGATGAGGGCCATGGGTTTTCTTCGTCATTAATGAACTGTTGGAAGTTGAGATGTGCATTTGTGAGTGGGCCCTGGCAATGCGCAAAAACAGAAGACATTGCAGTTGTTAATGTACTCAATTTGGGAACAGTTTTCCTTTAAGATTTGTCTATTTTAAAGAACTCAGTTTTTTGTCATTCAGAATAAAGAACCTCTTTATATATTTTGTGTTTTGTCTGGAGCTTATTTGGCCAGACACCACATTTTTGGTACCAGAGGAGTGGGGTTCTGCCAAAATTGAGTTCTGTGAGGCTAGTGGTTGAGTGCATTGATAGCTGTAGTGGTGGCCATCATGGAGAAAGGCGCGCAAACAGAGGCCGAAGCTGAGGGAAGGCCTGGGACTGCGAGGAGCTTCTGGACAAGGTTGTGAAAGAAATCATCTTGGACAAGAACGACAGCAGCCAAGTTCAACCGGAGTGACTTTAGAGGGATGTCCTGGGACTTCCGGTACAGCACCAAGGCGTTCCATCATTTCAGACAGAGACAGTGATAACTAGAAAAGCACTCGGAGAGCGCAGACCTCCGCCAAGTGCCACAGTTCCCCCCATACAGTGTTTGTGTGTGCGTTTTCAGCTTCCTTGACCATGAAAACATATGAGTAGCAATTGGATTCACAATGATTATTTGTTTATTTGACAGGGACAGTGCAATAAACATAGACAATTAATCAATGACAATCAATGTGATAGTGATAGCACTAGTGGTTCAGTAGTAAAAGCATTGCCTCCTTGGCGGAGGTAATAAACTGAAGTGTTGCTGTTGTGTCCATCTCCTCCACTGACAGATGCAGATTGGGTAGACAGGTTGCCGTGGGTTTTATATTATATTATTGGGGTTGCGCTCTGCGGCAAAACAGAATTTAGAAGCTTCCCCGGCAGAGAGCTCGTGTTTGCGCAGCGCCTATGGCTGGCCGGTGAATTTCTGCCAAATGCACAGCGCCTATGGCTGGCCGGTGAATTTCTGCCAAATAATCCAGTGGCGGACAGCTGCCCGTGTCAGGTTTTGCAGCTGCGCGCAAACACAGGCACGCTGGCGGGCCCAGGCCACCAGTGTTTTCCGCGCGTTTTTATGCCTAAAACGTTGAAGAACGCGGAGTTTGTGTTGGTCAGACACGACGACCAGCGCCCTCCATTGCGCCTGCGCGCATGTTGAAAATGGCTGTATGTCACAGTGTTAAAAAAAATGCTTTAAAAAATTACAGTATCCAGACGGTGATGCGGATCATCCCCAAAATTTAATCAGTTCTTCCTTTTACCATTTCCAACCACGCCTGAAAGTTTCATCGAAATCTGTCCAAAACTTTTTGAGTTATCTTGCTAACCAACAGACAAACAGACAGACAGACAGACAAACCCTGGCAAAAACATAACCTCCTCCTGGCCTTTTCGGCCTGGCGGAGGTAATGAATATGTCCCAGAGGAGGAACTGGACACTGATGTTGTGGACATGCAATCCAAGTTATCTGAATTAAGTTTAAAGCACGATCAAGCTATGGCTCAAATTACTGCTCTAAGTGGTGGAATGAATAGGTCTTATGTCTATTTACCTAGAGAGCGCCCAATTATTCCATTCAGTGGAGATGTTAATGTTGATGGTTGCTCTGTTTATGAATTTCTTGATGAAGTAAACCGCACTGTCTGAGTTCGAGGTTTAAGCAACCAAGATCAAGTTGATTTTATTCTTTCTCTCTTTAGAGGTTCAGCACTTGAAGAAGTGAGGCTACGTTTTGATGGTGAAGTAAATAATGCTGCTGAGTTACTTAACATTCTTCGAGAAGCATACAGTGAGAAACGCAGTACAGCTCAACTGCTGCAGAAGTTTTATGGTCGTTAGCAACTTGAGGGTGAAGACTTCTTTGAGTATTTGCATGCATTATCACAGATTCTTTGCACAGCTTTAAGACAAAGACCCGATGCAGTAACTGATGCAGCAATAGTAACTAGAAAAGCACTCGGAGAGCGCAGACCTCCGCCAAGCGCCACAGTTCCCCCCATACAGTGTTTGTGTGTACGTTTTCAGATTCCTTGACCACAAAAACATATGACTAGCAGTAGTTATTCACGAAAATGGCATTTTCCGTAATGGCGGCCACAGTTCCCCCCATACAGTGTTTGTGTGTACGTTTTCAGATTCCTTGACCACAAAAACATATGACTAGCAATTGGATTGACAATGATAGAATTAGTGGTTCAGTGGTTATTGACGAAAATTGCATTTTTCGTAATGGCGGCCACAGTTCCCCCCATACAGTGTTTGTGTGTATGTTTTCAGATTCCTTGACCATGAAAACATATGACTAGCAATTGGATTGACAATGACAGGATTAGTGGTTCAGTAGTTATTCACGAAAATGGCATTTTCCGTAATGGCGGCCACAGTTCCCCCCATACAGTGTTTGTGTGTACGTTTTCAGATTCCTTGACCATGAAAACATATGACTAGCAATTGGATTGACAATGACAGGATTAGTGGTTCAGTAGTTATTCACGAAAATGGCATTTTCCGTAATGGCGGCCACAGTTCCCCCCATACAGTGTTTGTGTGTACGTTTTCAGATTCCTTGACCATGAAAACATATGACTAGCAATTGGATTGACAATGACAGGATTAGTGGTTCAGTAGTTATTCACGAAAATGGCATTTTCCGTAATGGCGGTTTTCTTCTGGACGGTGTTCCAGATCACCACCAAAATGTAATCATCTGTAGGATACCCCATTTCTGACAATCTGTGAAAATTTCATGAAAATCCGTCCATAAGTTTTTGAGTTATCTTGCTAACAAACAAACAAACAAACAGACAAACAGACAAACCAACGCCGATGATCACATAACCTCCTTGGCGGAGGTAATTAGAGACCAGTTTGTGGAAGGGGTAAGAGAGTCAGCCCTATGAAGGCAGCTTCACAAAATGGTTAGAGAAAGACCACACTGCACATTGTTTGAGGTGCGACAGGAGGCAGTTGCCTGGTTTCAAGAAGACCGACCTTCTAGCACATGAGCTGTTAGGAGTAGGAACATCATATGTGACAATGTGTCTGTAGGACACTGTCAAGATCAGTCTTCCACATTAAATGATATTCTGAAAATTGTTTCTGAGCAAGGTAAAGCCATCACTGAGTTGACCAATATTGTGAAGGACAGTCTGGTTGTCAGGGAAAAGCCATCTGGGACTAGTAAGTCCAGACTAAGGCCACCTGGGACTAGTAAGTCCAGACAAAGGCCACAATTTACTGAGGATGGACTGCCCATATGTTTTAGATGTAAAGAAATGGGGCATATTGCCAGGGAGTGCAGGCAACATCAGTCAGGGGGTAGGCCAGTTACAAGGAATGCATCTAGGGACTCACCCAATCAGGGAAACTAGCTCCCTCAGTTGTCAAGAGCCGGACAATTAGAGGAGAGGGTAGAGGCTCAAAGACCCTTACACGTGAGAGATTTCTTGAAAAAGCAGTGGGTAAATGTCCAGAGGTTGAAGTAGAGGTGGGTGGAGTTAGGGAGTCATTTTTTTTTCCATGTTTGTCACACTAAAGCTGGATTCGTGCTGCACCTCTGCTGTCCGCGTACGTGCAACCGGAAACCTTGTGTGACAAAATTTATGTCATTGTCTTCACTCCGCTAGTGTATGCAGGACTCTACCGCGGACATCCGCGTGCAGCCCAAATTTTGTGACCGTGCAGCCTGCCCACGATCTCAACGCATTGACAGAGCATGCGCAAGACTGAACGTCCCATTCACGAGATGGTGCTATCAACATAGCATACAAAGACAAAGTAGATGAGGAAGACAATGAGGAGGCGGAAGACGAGAATAAACATACAGTACATGAATCCTTTTGCAGCAGCAGCAGCTTGAGCGGAGAGGAGCACTGAAAAACGGTAATTCCTCCTGTTCCTTGAAATGATGCTATTGTTGTTGCTACAAAAAAAATGTGTGTCACTCTCGTGTTTTATAGCCAGTGAACAAACTGGCGTGTTAGTGCATTTGCGCCACCCATAGGGCTGGGGCAAAACTACAAATAACAGTTGTGCGCATGCGTCAACTGCTTGGCCTGGTAGACGAAAAAAGTGAGCATGTATGTGTGCGCTTTGGACGAGCCCAGCGTGCACGCGGACCAAAGTGAACTAGCGGGGAAATGCAGCATGAGTAAGGCTTTAAATGTTTCAGATCATCAAACAAATTTAAATATTAGACAAAGATAACATAAGTAAACACAAAATGCATTTTTTAAATGAAAGTCTTTATTATTAAGGGTAAAAAAAAATCCAAACCTACATGGCCCTGTGTGAAAAAGTGATTGCTCCCTAAACCTAATAACTGGTTGGGCCACCCTTAGCAGCAACAACTGCAATCGAGCATTAGTGATAACTGGCAATGAGTTTTTTTACAGCGATGTGGAGGAATTTTGGCACACTCATCTTTGCAGAATTGTCATAATTCAGCCACATTGGAGGGTTTTTGAGCCTGAACCACCTTTTTAAGGTCATGCCACAGCATCTCAATCGGATTCAGGTCAGGACTTTGATTAGGCCACTCCAAAGTCTTCATTTTGTTTTTCTTAAGCCATTCTGAGGTGGACTTGCTGGTGTGTTTTGGATCAATGTCCTGCTGCAGAACTCAAGTGTGCTTCAGCTTGAGGTCACGAACAGATGGCTGGACATTCTCCTTCAGGATATTTTGGTAGACAGCAGAATTCATGGTTCCATTTACCACAGCAAGTCTTCCAGGTCCTGAAGCAGCAAAACAGCCCCAGACCATCACACTACCACCACCATATTTTACTGTTGGTATGATGTTCCTTTTCTGAAATGCTGTGTTACTACTACGCCAGATGTAATGGAACACACACCTTCCAAAAAGTTCAACTTTTGTCTCATCAGTCCACAGAGTATTTTCCCAAAAGTTTTGGGGATCATCAAGATGTTTTCTGGCAAAACTGAGATGAGCCTTTATGTTCTTTTTGCTCAGCAGTAGTTTTCATCTTGGAACTCTGCCATGCAGGCCATTTTTGCCCAATTTCTTTCTTATGGTGGAGTCATGAACACTGACCTTAACTGAGGCAAGTGAAGCCTGCAGTTCTTTGGATGTTGTTGTGGGGTCTTTTGTGACCTGTTGGATGAGTCGATGCTGCGCTCTTGGAGTAATTTTTTGGTTGGCCAGCCACTCCTGGAAAGGCTCACCACTGTTCCATGTTTTCGCCATTTGTGGATAATGGCTCTCACTGTGGTTCGCTGGAGTTCCAAAGCTTTAGAAATGGCTTTATAACCTTTTCCAGACTGATAGACCTCAATTACTTTGTTTCTCATTTGTTCCTGAATTTCTTTGGATCGCAGCATGATGTCTAGCTTTTGAGGATCCTTTGGTCTACTTCACTTTGTCAAGCAGCTCCTATTTAAGTGACTTCTTGATTGAGAACAGGTCTGGCAGTCATCAGGCCTGGGTGTGGCTAGAGAAATGAACTCAGCTTTCCAAAGATGTGATAAACCATCTGTCCACCCATCCATCTTCTACCGCTTTTCCAGAGGTCTGGGTCACAGAGGCAGCAGTTCAAGTGTGTGATAAACCACAGTTCATTTATGTTATAATGGGGGAGGAATCACTTTTTCACACAGGGCCATATAGGTTTGGATTTTTATTACCTTTAATAATAAACACCTTCATTTAAAAACTGCATTTTGTGTTTACTTGTGTTATCTTTGTCTAATATTTAAATTTGTTTGATGATCTGAAACATTTAAGTGCGACAAACATACAAAAAAGGAGAAATCAGGAAGGGGGCAAACACTTTTTCACACCACTGTACTACACTTCACTGCTGCAGAAATTGCAGAAGACCATCAAAACCAAGAGGCATGGCATACTGACTAAAGGTGTCCACCTCCTGCAAGACAGTGCTCCAGTTCACAGCTTGCATGTTGCCCAGACAGAAGTACTGTCCTGTGGCCATGAAATCCTTCATTAACCCCACTTACTCTCCCAACATCACAGCATCTGACTTCCACCTCTTTCCAACTATGAAGTCATTTTTGAAGGGCAAGCACCAAAATGATGAAATGCTGATTTCTGAGGTCAAGTCACGGCTTCTGAAGTAACCTACAGATTTCCACAGGTGAGCTCTCCTTAGCTGCATAAAGCATTTGGAGAAGTGTGTGACCCTTGATGGTACCTATGTAGAGAAAAACAATATGCCAAGTTTGGTTCCTGTCAGTCCAGGGGAAATGAGTCGGGGGAAATCTTTATTGAACAGCCAAATAACATCTAGGAATGAGATTAATAATAATGCATCCGATTTATATAGCGCTTTATCATAGACACTCAAAGATGCTTTACAAATAGAAACATTATTCATTCACTCCAGACAGACAATGGTAGTGGCAAGCTACTACTGTAGCCACAGCTGCCCTGGGGCAGGCTGACAGAAACGCGGCTGCCAATCCACGCCAACGGCCTCGCCGACCACCACCGAACATTTATACACATTCATACCCAGTGTTATGGACACTGGGGGCAAGGTGGGTAGTGTCTTGTCCAGAGACACAACGGCAGGATATCTGGGGAGAGCGTGATTCAAACCGCCAACCATCCAGTTATGGAACGACCTGCTCTTCCTCCTGAACCACTGCTGCCCATTAACCTGCTCTTTCAGGATATCCCAGCAAAAGCAGTATCTAATGTGGTAAAAAACCCAAGTTGGGCCGCCATAGCAGAGCTAAAGATAGAGGGTTGTCTACACATCCAAAATATAATAAAATAAGGCAGAATCACTTGAGTCAGCTAAGGTATTGCTAGGCTGCCTGATCTGCAGGACCGTGCCGAGCTCTGGGATGCCTGATTGGGTAGAAAATTGCTCCAGTCCAGCCAACTCAAGCCACTGAGCTAACATGTTAATGGCACAATTTTGCCGGCCATCCCATCCAAAAATAACAAAACAGGTCACAGCAGATGCAAGATAGATTATCAAATGTGATTTAATGAACCAGAAGGGAAAACAAATGTCTAGTATTGTGACTAGAATTTACAGAGAAGAACCATTATAACTCCAGTTGGGTCACTAAGCTAACACTAGCACTGTCAGAAGGCAGGACTACAACCAATCAAACACTACGACACGAGTGACAAGTCTTGTAAGAAAAGTCTTGCAAGTGAGACTAGACAAGACTTAGGCAAAATGGCTTTATTTAATTGCTACACAATATGTATACCTTGATTTTTGAGCCTTTGGGTACATTTAAGATGACAATTTATCATTGTAACATTGTAGATAAGTCCGAAAACATGGACAAGCATGCCATGGGCCCTTTCATGTCATATTCCCTGTAATAAACAGTCAACTAATTATCAACAATCTAATGGTGCAGCATCAGCAGAGGGTTAGAAAACAGCAAGAATCATGCTTTTTCTCCATCAAATGAATTCCATGTGAAGTCCTGTACCGACCTAACACACACAGAGACTCTGTCATGACTCCATTACACAGTTTTGTTCTGCGGAAACATGAATCAAATAAAAAGGATCTTGACCTCCTGCAGATCTCCACATTAGAGGAAAGGAGGTGAGGGTTCAGAGAAAGGAAATAAAAGCTGTGGGATCTAAGGTATCAAGTTGTCTCATATTTCATGCAGGAAATGTTTTGTGAATGTTTCCAAGTGGCTCATATCTTAATAGAACTGTTTTGGATTATGCTGTGACTAAAATAAGAGCTAGTAGCAAATATGTAACGTTAAGTACTCACATAACTATTTCTGCCCCCAAAACCCGTACTAGTTATCTGCATGGAATAACTTCAAAACACAATCTACAGTAGCAATAAAACTCTAAGGTTAGTGCATTTGGAGCTTTGCACTGGGAGTTCATCTAAAAACGAAATTAAATTAAGGAGTGGGTGACGATGAGGAAAACAAGCGGAAGAGAACATCTGAGTGAAGGATAGGATGTGAACGAGAACAAGAACAACAGTGGAAGGGGAGAAGAAAGAAGTGACAGAAAGAGGATGGGAGGAAGTGGAGCACCCGCCCCACACCCAGGAGGCAGGGGTTCAAATCCTGGCCGGGTCATGCCGAAGACCATATAAAAGTGGAACTTCCTGCCGTCCAGCTTGGTGCTCAGCAAAAATGGAATAGAGGAGGGAAATTTGTGGCGGCGCCTTGCATGGCAGCGGCCCTCTGATTCTACACTTGGGGTGTGTGTGATTAACACAGTAGATAGGTAAAGCACAATCTCGTTCTACTGTACATGATTGGTTGTACAGTTGAATGACAATAAAGGGTGATTTAATTTAATTTAATTTAATTTTTAATTTAAGTAGGCAGGTACAGTCGTGAAAAAATTAGAATACCCTGTATAAGTGTTTTTTAACATATTTGGACATATGGATATTTAATATCTGTTAAAAATACTGGGAGATTCATGTAATATAACTAAACAATTAAAAATGAATGAATGAATGAATGAATCTTTGAATGAATTAAAGACTTTTTAATTTTCTGTAAAATGTAATTCTAAACAAATAGTGAGGAATAAATTACAACACCCCCCATCTTTTTAGGACACCCCCCATTCATTCCCACTTACAATGGCTAAAATAAATTTTTTAAAATGCAAATTAAAAACAAAAACAAGGTTAGACATAGATATGTGAACATTTCTTAATAAAGAACTGAATATTTCAAGGGGTGTCCAATTTTTTTCACATGACTGTAGGTGAGAGGGATGTGGAGATATAAAAAACGGTTGAGAAAGAAAAAAGGGAACAATCAGAAAAGAGAAAGAAGGGGAGATGGGACAGTACTAAAGGGAACAGACAAGGAAAGGGGAGGTGAGGCAATAGGAGAGGAGACAAGAGGAAAGTAGGGCAGGAGACAAGGGACAAGGAGTAAGGAGACAATGGGATGACAGAGGACAGCGGAGACAAGGGGTGGAGAGAAGGGGGAAGGTGAGAACCAGACCATCAGTTACCCCGGCCCGGTTACATGGTCACAATAAACCAATTACTGGGAATAAACCGATAATGGCAACAATCAGTTTTGTTGTGTTTACATGCACTGACTAAACGGATTGTTGGAGGATAAACCACTTGAGTTAATGACCCTGGTTACGTGGCCTTTATTCTGTTTACATGGTCACTTGAATAATCAGATAACTCAAGAAACCCAGTCATAACCGGTTTATTCATGTACATGTAAACATGGGTCTGACCATGTTGGATTTCTGGAAAAAAGTTACATCAAGGATCCAGGGTACCCAAAGGAGGCACATGGGTCAGTCCTCCAGTGGGCTCACCACCTGCAGGAGCAATCATGGGGATTATGGTGCTATGTGAACCGGCGGAAGTCTGAGCTGCTCTACCTGGACTGATGGCCCCACGACCCAGATCCTCAGATAAGTGGTGATGGATGGATGGATGGACACTGAAAATTAGGTTGTGTTTAGCCCATCTAATATGGACCACATTTAACCAGAAAACAGTTACAACCATTGGAACTCTTTGTTAAAAGTGCTTTATAAAAACCTATATTTTTTAACATTTTTTTTTTTAAATTCAACATATGGGGTAATGCTTGTCCCATAATATCTGGAACAATTTGAAACCAGTACTAGTGTGATTGTGCTATACACTTAAAAAGCACTGTTTGAATACATTTTACAAATTTCTGTCCGTGTTGTGTCTTTCTATTGATGTTCACACCTTGGGCTCTGAGTGTCCCCAGACAACCCTGGTCTTGTCTGATTTTGAAAGCTAAGCAGGGTCTACCTTGGTTAGTAGTTCAATGGGACACTGCTTGGGAACACCAGGTACTGTGCTAGACTGGTGATCTGTCCAGGATGTGTTCTGCCACTTGCCCAAAGATGCTGGTACAGGTGTGCTGTGCCCACACACACAACCCAAAAGGATCAGAAGATGAATGATGTTGGTTACTACAGGATAGCTTTTTTAAACAACCTTAAAAAGATGGCTTTTCAACTTCATTTTCCAACAAAATTTAGACCATACAGAGACGTCAATATGAAGGCGCCTTTTCAACAACCTGAAAAAGACAGCTTTTCATCTTTCACTTTTCAATCCATACTGCCATACAGAAGTGAGAGCTGGTTATTAAACATCTCCCTTCAGAGGTCATTGGACAGCTCCTACACCCGAATGCTGTGCACCGTCCTCAATGTAAACTGGCAAGACCACGTCTCCAATGAAGATCTCTATGGGCACCTTTCCAGAATATCAGACAAGGTGGTTTGGAGAAGACTTGGCCACACCAGATACACCAGAGACACATGATGAACAAACATCCAAGTGTGCACAATGAGGGATATAAAAACAAATGCAAAGAAGTGCAGAAAATGCCTCTAACAACAATGGCATTAGCATTATTAGAGGATATTGCAAATCATGCAGTGAGAAGAGAAAGGGTATTAAGAGACAGAGAAGATTTTCTGGCTCAGGACGATGACTGGCTTGTCAGCTGGTTTAAGTTTCCACAGGCAGTCCTTGTGGAACCGTGCTCAGAGCTACGGCCGCTCTTGGAGCGCAACATGGCGAGAAGCTGTGCGCTGCCTGTCCCAGTGTAGGTGCAGTCAACACTGGGGTTCCTGGCAACAGGGGCATTCCAAAGGGAGCTGGTAGACCAATCGAGAATTTCCCAGTCAACCCTGAGCTGAGCTATGCCAGCTGTGTGGGATGGCATTATCCGGCTGTCACCCAAGTACATCATATTCCCAATCAGTGCAGTTGAAAAGGCCATCATCAAAGCACAATTTGCAGTGAGAGCCAGATTTCCTAATGATTCTAATGAACAGCATTGTTGGGAACAAACTACAAGTTGGCACTGAGCGGATGGGTGTCTTCTTGGTGAGTAAATTCATGTAATGGTCCTAATAACCCACCTCATGTGCAACACACCTGTGCGCCCCCAAATATCACCCTGTCTTCATGGCTTCATTATAAGTCAGTGGGTTGAGTAAGTGACTTTCTTTTTTTGCTGATAAAACTACAGTGTCACAGCATTCTACCAAGCCCCCAACTGTCTCTGTGTGTACAATAGTTACGTCAATAGACACATGCGTAAAGTTTGAAATGCAACAGTCTCACCCTTTCCCTGGCGCATTTCATTGATTTAGTAGTGTGTGTAATCCATGTAATTTATATATATCTATAAAGGATGAGATTTGCATTTTGGACATAAAATATGTACTTTGTCGAGTCTAATATGATCTGCTTTCAACTGACAGGTGACCATGGCTACCCACTAAATAGGTTCATATTGTCTTCATTTTCATGACTGTTTTCCTTTATTCAACCAGCTGATCCACCTGGCTGGTCACAAATCACAGTGATCAGCTGACGCTTCTGAGGATGACTGCAGACATCAATCGAAACATGTCAAGGTTAAATAAACATATCTTTCTTATCCCTGTCTGAATAAAGGAAAACAGTAAACTAATCTTATAGGGCTGTGAGCAGGCTATTGAATTACCTGTATCTGGCGCTAATGCCGGAGGACAGCATTCCAAACAAAACATTTTTACGTGCCTCTACCGCATTCAGTGCCTCCAACTCACAGTCCATAAAATTCCATTAAATCCATTATTTTTGATCGTGGATAAAGAAGAATCAAACGTGCAGCGCTTGTATATATCTATTTGCATGTCTATTTGCATCTAATTGCATATTCAAATGGAGGCGTGTCAAGGGAGGAGTCTGGTATTTCCTCACATGCGTTCAATTTCAAGTAGATTGGGATGTACAAAGGAAATGTGCTTGGATTCCTGCATACACACTGTATACATTTGGATTTTTTTTTTTTTTTTTTTTGCTTACGGCATTTTCGTGATTTAAATGTGCGTCATCTTTCAGTAGGAAATCCATGCAAGTCATTGTACATGAAGCCCCAGATCTCCTGACCTTGACCTTGAGCACAACTTCGATGCAGACCCACCTGAGGATAATTTTAAGTGAGTTTGGTGACCATCAGGGCAATTCCCTAGGAGAAATAGTGATGGGACAATGGATGATGGACGACAGACAGACAACGGACGCCATGTCATTGCATTAGCTTCTTTCGGCTCTGCCAGAATGAGCTAAAAACAAGGTGGGGAGACAAGGAAAAGGATATTGGAAAGGAGATAAGAGACAAGAGAAGGTGAGCAGGGAAACAAGGGCAAGAGAAAGGAAAGAGGAGAGGAGGAGAAAGAGGAGTAGTCAAGGGAAGAAAGGAGGGGATGAGGAGGTGAACTGAGAGAGGAAAGAAGGAATGGAGATAAGCAAAAATGAGGAAACACTGGAGTGAAGGAGAAAGAAGACAGGAGGAGGAACAAAATGAGAACAAGAGAAAAGAAAGAGGGAAAGAAGCATGGAAACTGGTGGAAGAGAAAGGATAGAGAAGGGAAAGAGGAGATAGGAAATGTTGACATGTTGGGAATTTCTGTGACCCTGGGGTGAGCATGTTTGGGGTTAGGGTCACCTCCCCCAGGACTCTGACCTCCATGCGTGGAGCCGTTCTGGTTTCTGCTGCCATCCCCACCAATAACGCCGCCTCCACCAGCCTGGGTGACTTTGATAATGTGCAGTCGGATCAGCTCGATCTTGGAGCGGCTGTCCTGGAGCATCTGCTGAGCTGTGGACAACATCTGATCCTGGATAACAAAATCACAAGAAAAATCGATCCTCACTTCACTGTCAATGAGAGCCAGAGCAGTTTTCACCAAAGAGCCCGCTGGCTATACACAGATAAAGAGTTCACCATTAATCTGCAGAGGAACGAGAGGAATTCACCAGAGACTCAGCTGGAGACATCTTCTTCTTTTAGATTTGATTGGCAGTTGGCAACCAGCTTACAGGTGCAACTCATCATCACTCTTATATACTAGTGCATACCCGTAGAAACCAAGTATAAGCAAGTATTTCTGCATGCCCGTTGCTGAAGGGTCTCCTCCTGTGTCAGACGGCTGTGTTGTTCACAGTCATGCCTGTGACATACTGCTCGAACCTCATGTGTTTCATCTTCACGGCATCTTTTCTGACGTGCAGCATTTCTCCTCACTCTATTGCTCTCCATCTTGTGGTCATTGACCACTGGTTGAGGGATAGGTGCGTCGTAATTCCAGTTCATGGACAGGATCATGATAACAGATCTGAGCAAAAAGTGGCTTTCGACCCTGTTCAGGAAGAGGAGCATCCATGTAATGATAAACTTTACCTTGTATACGTATGTACGTATGCCTGGGTTGAAGCCAGGCATAGGGATCTCCTTAATGCCAACAGATTTTCTGGAATCACTCTATACGGTGTCTGTATGATGTCATGTAGACATCATTGGATCATAGGTGACTCTATACTATGGTGTCTCTATGACGTCATATAGACTCTGATCTTTGATGACGGCATTGCGAGTCCTATGACGCCTGAGATCATATGAACATCATAGGACATCCTGCAGACTTCATAGGAACATCATAGGCAGTCCTATGATCATGACAGCCACACACACAGATTTCTTGAATTTACAGAGTAATGAGCGATAATTCAAGAAATCTCTGTGTGTCTGTCTGTCACGACCATAGGACTCGCTAAAAGATCATAGGATCACCTATGATGTGCCTATGATCTCTACATGATGTCCATATGACATCATATAGACACCATAGTATAGAGTGATTCAAGAAAATCTGTGTGTGTCTGTGTGATCAAACACACACCCTTGCTTACACCTGCTTTCTACGGGCATGCAGAAATACTTGCTTATACTTGGTTTCTACGGGCATGCACAGGTATGCACTAGTTTCCATAATGGTGGGAAGGGAAAAAACACGGACATAAGTGCCAAAGGAGCCTCAGAATAAGTGAGAACAACATGTTCAGAACAGTTGGAAACAGTATGACTTTGCACTTCACTAACCTCGGGCTGATTTCTGCGCTTCTTGCTGAATAAGGACTAATTTGTCATCCTCTGTGGAAGTGTGTGTGTGGGGGGGGTTCTTCTCAGGTTGCACCTCTCCACCTTCACTATCCTTGAGCCACAACAAGTCCCCCGATGTGAAGGTGCACCGGCAGATACACGCGCTCAAGCTGATGATTGCCCTGATCCAGCTCCTACATCTTCAGACCTAGGATCACACAGCCTGTCTTCTTGTTTGTCTTTGCCCATCTGCAGCCTCCTCTGCAACATCTCCCATCCCACCGCATCCTCATCCTCTGCTCTGTAAATAAATGCCCCGCTCTCTCACTCCCTCTCCCTCTCCCTCTTTCCCTTGTCGTCTCTCTTATGGGGGGGGGGGGGTGTCTTTCTGCAGAGGGAGACGGCAGAGTTTCTCTTCGGTGCCAGTAATGCTGCTGGTCTATCAGCTCCAATTGCCTTGCTCGGGGCTCACCATTGGCCGCTGCATGACCACATGTTCCTGTTCTGCCACCAACCAAAAGGCAAACACAGCTATGCTACTGCTGCTGCTTGGGGCAAAGTGGGGAGATGAGCCTCACAGATTTGCTTAACCTGCCCCAAGAAGACAGGGGTGTCACAGATGATAACTGAGGGATGTGAGAGCAGCTGCAGGCTTTACTGACATCTCTGACAGCTCGGTGCTTGTTGGCATCTTCTCCTCTGCCGTTATCAGGGCTCAGCAACCTGTACTACACAAAGAGCCACTTTCAGTGGTTTTTGTCTAAAAAAAATTTGCATGGAGCCACAACTATTAATTTAGTATTTAATTAATAACTATTGTTTTCCCATAAAATTTGCAGCTTTTTTGATCGTAGATTTGTTACCCTTTTTTTAACCCAGTTGCAACTTTTTCTAGTAATTTTTTTGATCGTTTGCTCAACAATTTGTGACTTTTTTTCTCACAAGTTTGGATGTTTTCTTTATTAATTAAACAAAACTTTGTTATATTTTTGGTATAATTTTTTTGTACACTGTATATTTTTATTCGCAAATGTAATACCTCTGTTCAGTAAAATTAAAAACTTTTTCATGGACATTTGTGACATTTTCCCAGTAAAATTACAATTTTATATGTTTTAAGTAATCTGCTTTTCTCATAAATTTGGATTTTGTTTTTTTGTGAATTTGTTACCTTTTCAGGTAAAAAAAAAAACTGCTTTTTTTTACATAAATCTGTGACAGTTTTTTTAATAAAATTGTAGCTTTCCCTGGAAATATTTATATATATTTTGGCATACAGTTTCAACTGTTCACAAAAATGTACTATATTTTTTTCTTCATGAACTTATTGTCTATCATGGGTAAAACTGTAGCATTTTTTATATAATTTTGTTACATTCTTCTCATGCAATTCCAACTTTTTCCAATAAATTTGTGATTTCAAGAAATTTTGTGACTTTTTTCTTGCAAATTTGTGGGTATGTATTCCTCATAAAATTTCATTTTTTTCCCCCTAAATTTGCAAGATTCTCTGCATAAATTTTCAGGTTTTCTCATTTTATGCATTACAGTGGTGTGAAAAAGTGTTTGCCCCCTTCCTGATTTCTCATTTTTTTTGTATGTTTGTCACACTTAAATGCTTCAGAACATCAAACAAATTTAAATATTAGACAAAGATAACACAAGTAAAGAAAAAAATGCCGTTTTTAAATGAAGGCATTTATTATTAAGAGTAAAAAAAAATCCAAACCTACATGGCCCTGTGTGAAAAAGTGACACCCCCCCCCCCCTTAAAACATAAATTAACTGTGGTTTATCACATCTTTGGAAAGCTGAGTTCAGTTTCTCTAGCCACACCCAGGCCTGATTACTGCCATACCTGTTCTCAATCAAGAAATCACTTAAATAGGACCTGCCTGACAAAGTGAAGTAGACCAAAAGATCCTCAAAAGCTAGACATCATGCTGTGATCCAGAGAAATTCAGGAACAAATGAGAAACAAAGTAATTGAGATCTATCAGTCTGGAAAAGGTTATAAATCCATTTCTAAAGCTTTGGGACTCCAGTGAACCACAGTGAGAGCCATTATCCACAAATGGTGAAAACATGGAACAGTGGTGAACCTTCCCAGGAGTGGCTGGCCGACCAAAATTACTCTAAGAGCGCAGCGACGACTCATCCAAAAGGTCACAAAAGACCCCACAACAACATCCAAAGAACTGCAGGCCTCACTTGCCTCAGTAAAGGTCAGTGTTCATGATTCCACCATAAGAAAGAGACTGGGCAAAAATGGCCTGCATGGAAGAGTTCCAAGACAAAAACCATCCATCCATCCATTTTCTTTCGCTTAATCGCGGGTTGCGGGGGGCTGGAGCCTATCCCACTGCTGAGCAAAAAGAACATAAAGGCTCATCTCAGTTTTGCCAAACAACATCTTGATGATCCCCAAGACTTTTCGGAAAATACTCTGTGGACTGACGAGACAAAAGTTGAACTTTTTGGAAGGTGTGTGTCCCATTACATCTGGCATAAAAGTAATACAGTATTTCAGAAAAGGAACATCATACCAACAGTAAAATATGGTGGTGGTAGTGTGATGGTCTGGGGCTGTTTTGCTGCTTCAGGACCTGGAAGACTTGCTGTGGTAAATGGAACCATGAATTCTGCTGTCTACCAAAATATCCTGAAGGAGAATGTCCGGCCATCTGTTCGCGACCTCAAGCTGAAGCACACTTGGGTTCTGCAGCATTATTATGATCCAAAACACACCAGCAAGTCCACCTCTGAATGGCTTAAGAAAAACAAAATGAAGACTTTGGAGTGGCCTAGTCAAAGTCCTGACCTGAATCAGACTGAGATGCTGTAGCATGACCTTAAAAAGGTGGTTTATGCTGGAAAACTGTCCGATGTGGCTGAATTACAACAATTCCGCAAAGATGAGTGGGCCAAAATTCCTCCACAGCGCTGTAAAAGACTCATTGCCAGTTATTACAAGTGCTTGATTACAGCTGTTGCTGCTAAGGGTGGCCCAACCAGTTCTTAGGTTTAGAGGGCAATCCCTCTTTCACACAGGGTTTGGACAAGGTTTGGATTTTTTTTCCCTTAATATTAAACACCTTCATTTAAAAACTGCATTTTGTGTTTACTTGTGTATCTTTGTCTAATATTTAAATTTGTTCTGACGATCTGAAACATTTAAGTGTGACAAACACAAAATAATGAGAAATCAGGAGGGGGGCAAACCCTTTTTCACACCACTGTATATCTTTCCTCCTGAATGTGTGACCTTTTTTCTTTAAAATTTCTTGGAAATTTGAGGTGCTTTGTTGTTGTTTTTTTCTCAAGGCCTCAAGGAGCCACTGGTTATGGACAAAAGAGCCACATGTGGCCGGTTCCTGGACACTCGGTGCCCTTGCCCCTGCGTCCCAAGTCACTCTGTACCAAATCGCAACGTACCCTAGATGTTCTGTACCCGCTTCCGTACCTGTGTAATTAAATATTTACCAAACCAAAATGTTGTTGTTGTGGTTTATTAATATCAAAATGTGATTGAAAACAGAAGCCGAATTAATTAAGGCTGAAATTAAACTCTCAAAAATGTCATAGCAATCAGTGGCATAAGAGTGGCAGCTGATTTTAATTAACATTAATGGCAGGGCAGGCAGATCTAGCTTGCCAGTTACATTCTTGTGCCACTTCTTCATAAAGAAAGTCAAGCAGTTTCCCTACAGATGAGATTAGTTAGTGAAAATAAACTCAAACGGTCCCAACGCAAACCATACACCAGCGTGCACAGAGTGATCGTTGGGACCAGTATGAAGCCGGGTTGCAGAGCCGCCCAGTGGCTTCAGGCCTGTGGGATGATCTAAGTAAACTACATCAGCAGCGTTTTGTTTGGGAAGCATTACGCAGGTACGGAACGTCTAGGGCACGTTGTGATTTGGTTACGGAGTGACTTGGGACGGAGAGGCAAAGGTACGGAGTGTCCTGATACCCACGTGGCCCCAGAGTCGCAGTTTGCAGACCCCTGGGTTATCGCGTCAAACAATAGAGCTCGCCAGCCCACGTGACAAACACGCAATGCATCCTGGGAGGTGAAGGCCGGCCGGTGCCTCTACATTTGTTCTAAATGAACGGAAAAAAAAAAAGATCACAAAATGGACCGTCGGAAGGAAAATTTAAAGGGACAGTACAACGCCAAACTGAACAGGACTGCAAAGGCGCGCGGTTTGGCGAGGCTTTAAGGGGTTAACGGGCTGGCTCCCTACCGACAAGGTGGAGTTCAGACGTAAACGTTCCAACTCCCAGCATGTCTTCATTTATTTTATGTTATTGATTTTAACTGCAAGTCCATGTACACAGGAAGTTTTCAGTAACTTCAGGTCTCTGCGGCAGTTCACAGATGGATGGTGATGACTGCAGATGGACAAGGCAGACCTGGAGACAGCTGTGAGCACAGAGGCAGATTCCTTATTTCCTCTCTCGTTATGCTGAACATTGTTCTTTCCCTATACAACCAGACGACATTAAAATGTGCAGCACTCTGAAAATAGTTTTCAAAATGTACAGAAATTTTATCATGTTCAAGTACTGTGAAAAAATGTGTGAACTTGTCATTTGTTTTAAATCTGTATGAAACATTTATCAAACTAGAAAAGCACTCAGAGAGCGCAGACCTCCGCCAAGCGCCACAGTTCCCCCCATACAGTGTTTTACATCATAAATATTAATCCTACATTTATTGTGTGTACATTTTCAGATTCCTTGACCATGAAAACATATGACTAGCAATTGGATTGACATTGATAGGATTAGTGGTTCAGTAGTTATTCACGAAAATTGCATTTCCCGTAATGGCGTTTTTCTTCCAGACGGTGATCTGGATCACGACCAAAATGTAATCATCTGTAGGATTCCCCATTTCTGACAATCTGTGAAAATTTCATGAAAATCCGTCCATAACTTTTTGAGTTATCTTGTTAACAAAAAAAGAAACAGACAGACATACAGACAGACAGACATTATTCCATTATCCGGATCAGTCTTTGGTATATTATAGAACCTATTGGCACCTTGCCCTGTATTTTTTTTTCCCCAAGTGTACTAACCATTTTTTGCGGTGTTACATGCACACATGTTGAAAATGGCCCTATCTCACAATGTTAAAGAATCCTTTAAAAAATTCCTGGATCCAGACGGTGATCCGGATCATCCCCAAAATTTAATCAGTTCTTCCTTGTACCATTTCCAACAATGCCTGAAAGTTTCATCGAAATCCGTCGAAAACTTTTTGAGTTATCTTGCTAACCAACAGACAAACAGACAGACAAACCCCGACAAAAACATAACCTCCTGGGGGTTAGACCTCTGCCAAGCGCCCCATCCTGGGGCGCTTGGCAGAGGTCTGCGCTCTCCGAGTGCTTTTCTAGTTTTTCCAAGTGTACTAACAATTTTTTGCGGAGTTACATGCACACATGTTGAAAATGGCCCTATCTCACAATGTTAAAGAATCCTTTAAAAAATTCCTGGATCCAGACGGTGATCCGGATCATCCCCAAAATTTAATCAGTTCTTCCTTGTACCATTTCCAACAATGCCTGAAAGTTTCATCGAAATCCGTCCAAAACTTTTTGAGTTATCTTGCTAACCATCAGACAAACAGACAGACAAACCCCGGCAAAAACATAACCTCCTGGCGGAGGTAATTATTCACTTTGTTTTGATTCTACAGATTAGCTTGTTGTGATTGTAGCTCTTCTGCTGAATCTGTAGTAATTGTGAATGTGTTGTGGTGGACTTGCAGGTAGCCAGAAGAGCTGGATGACATGGTTCCTGTGAGAACCAGAACTGTGTGATCCACTGGTTCCATCTAGGATGTGGGACTCAGTCCAGCAGCAGCCGTGGTTCCACCTCATGTGCACACTAGAATACTGTAGCATGAGTCTGGTTCTCTAGTAGAACATTGTTGTATGAAACACTGATGCATGTCATTTTATAGTCCTGTATTTTTTACTGCAGGTTTTCCATAATCCAGGGCTGTTTTTATTTCACTTGTGTGTTCTGTAACCGTGTTTCTCTAATCGTTCTCTGATAGTTAATTGTGCAGTAGCCTGGTGGAGCTCCCACTGTTTGATTGTACTGTACAACTGTACAATGACAGTGAAGCCTATTCTATTCTATTCTGACTTGAAAGTGTTCCACATTTTACAAAGCTTTTGAAAAGTATTACAGCCAAAACAAACCATTTTTGGACTGCACTTTGCACACATTCTGTACAGTGTTTCTCACAACTTAAGTTAAACTCAGAATTTTACACCTTATAAATAAAGTGCTGGAGTTTGTAAACCGTTGTGGACTTTATTTTCAAATTGTTACAAAGCCACTAAAGACATTATGTCTGAAGGGGTAAACCATCCCAAAACATGTCGGTGTCTACATTCTAAAACTATGGCTTTATAACCACACTTGGACATAAACTGGTCCAAGCACAGGTTGCAGCAACAACCTTATCCAGTAGTCATGTCATAGCTGTTATGTATGAATAAGAAGGAGACAGGAGCCCTGCTGAACTGAACAGCAAACTCTTCTTTATTACAGAGCACAAAACTATATACACAGTGGGCCATGCCCGCCTGACGTCACGCCAGTGGGCGGGTACAGCATCACACACACACTACACCACAGTGGCCTCCCCCTTACAAAAGTGTAAGACCACACACACAGTTGAGACCCTCCCCAATTTAGGACCCGAATCACGCACTAAGAGAACGAGGAATAGCTAACTGTAATAACATATCCTGACACACTCATCCAAAAGAATAACAAAAACTTGGACCACGTCTCTAAAATATATAAAACTAGAAAAGCACTCATAGAGCGCATACCTCTGCCAAGGCTCCTTCCGTTTCTCATGGATCACCTCCAAAATGTAATGAGTTTGTGTGTAGGCCTATAGCCACTTGTGGTGAAAATGACATCAAAGTCTGTCCATCAGTTTTGGGGTATTGTTGCTAACACACTGTGAGAAGATAAGAGCCTTGGCTGAGGTATGCATTCTCAGATCATCACCAAAATATAATGTGTTCCTCTGTTGCCCAAGAACCACCTCTGGTGAAAATTTCATCCAAATCCATCCAGTAGTTTTTGTGTAATCCTGCTGCACAAATACAAACAAAGCCCTTGGTGGAGGTATGCACTCTCAGATCATCACCAAAATCTAATCATCTGTTCTCCGTGCCATTACACACCTTTCCTGAAAATTTAGTCAAAATCCGTTCATAACTTTTTGAGTTATGTTGGTAACAGACAGACAAACCCCGGTAAAAACATTACTTCCTTGGCGGAGGTAACAATCCCATATCACACACACTTGCATGCACACCAGCAGCATATATACACATATTTACATTAATAGTGTTCAAGTCACACCTCTGTCCACTGGCAGTCAACGGTAAAACTGGCCCAGGGGCCCAGGGCAGCCTCAAATCATACACGCCCCTGGCCGCTGAAGATAAGACCGGCTCGGAGGCCCCTGGCAGCCCCACAACATGTGCGCTTGTGGCCGCCATCTGCCTCCAGGATCAAAAACCACCTCTCTTGCCATAATGTCCCTCTTCACCGCCGACTGCGTCACTCCTCAGGACACGCTGTGCTGCTGTCTGGCACACCGTCCCTCCGTGCTCGCTGGTCCACTCCCAACTGCTCTCAACACCACTGTTGTGGTTCTAAACACTCCGGCCCCCCATGGCCGCACTCCAGGGAAAACCAAAGCCTGCTCGTCTGTGTCGTTTCCCGATCCAGGCACCTCGCCACTGCTCCCAGTACCCTCGTTCCAGGCGCTTTGCTGCGCTATCACCATGCCCGGTCGTAGCTGCTCTCTCCCGGGGCACTCAGCTTCACTCTGATCGGCGTCACTCTCCGACCCAGGCGTTTCGTCGCTGCTCTCGGCATCCTTGTCCCAGGCGCTCTGCTGCGTCATCTCCATGCCCGGCTGTTGCTGCTCTTCCCTGGGGCTCTCAGCCTCCATGGTCCCACTCTCCTACTGCCTTGCCTCCAGCTGCGGGGATGACTCCTGCTGCTCTCCCTCTCTGCTGTCATTGCACACCGTCCCATCCAACTCATCAGCGCTACGGTCCTGCACCGTGCTGCGCTCCATGGCCAGCCCACCGTCTGCAGTGACCGGGAACTCCACCATTAGCGGCCCCGGTCCCACCTCAGTGCCTATCTGGTAGCCTGGAACTCGCTTTTGGTGCACAGTTAGTTTTATGGCTAACTTGTCCATAGGCACTGAGTGAGCCGTTAGCTTCTTCGAGCTAACTAGCCTAGCTCCGTTTGGCGCCAACACACTTGCGACCCACAGCTCTATGGTCCTTGTCTGCTCAGTGAAGTGCTCGGCCAGCCGCTCGACAGCATCCTCATAGTACTCCGTTTCACCCAATGTACCGAAAATTTTTCGGCCTTCCACGCCGAGAAGGTGGGCCAGAAGTGCTTGTCGTCATCTCCCGTCGAATCCACTTAGGCCTATATGATGTAGGCATGTATGATGTGTTATCCTCATACATGGCCCACCAGTCCGGCCACAGGACCACTGGCTCTCCCGGATATTCCAGAAACAGTAGCAGGAGTGGAGGTAGCCCGTATGCTCCCATAATTTTCCTCGTCGCTATACGTTATGTATGAATAAGAAGGAGACAGGAGCTGTGCTGAACTGAACAGTGAACTCTTCTTTATTACAGAACACAAAACTATATACACAGTGGGCCGTGCCTGCCTGACGTCATGCCAGTGGGCGGGTACGGCATCACACACGCACTACACCACAGTCACCTTCACATGGTACCACAAAGGCCAGACCTATAGTGTCATTCAATATTGTATATTTGGAGCATTTGCACCCTATTGCTCTCTCAGTTCAATTCAATTTGTTTATATAGCGCCAAATCACAACACAGGGTTATCTCAAGGCACCTTACATAAGGGTGGGTTTAGGCCACCTTCCGGCATCAAGCTGGCTGTGGCCCCTGTGAATGCAGGCATTTTCAGTGTGGCACCTACAAAGGCAACGCTTTCCTGAATATCAAATCCACAGTCTGCCAATACTGTCTCCTGGTGACAGCTTCTGAAGAAACCCACAGTCCCACAGTTTTTTTGTGCCGTACTACTGTACAATGACAATAAAGCCTATTCTATTCTCCTCTTGCAAGAGTAAAATTTGGTTAAGCCTCAGGTGACACATGCTACAGTTCTGCTGTTCTTGCACATTTTCCATGGGAGCATCATCAGCCTGATGAATCTGTGCTGCTTCATCACATCTTTCCTCCATCTCAACCAGAGGTGTGGTGTCATCTGCTGGTGATCAGGACAATATACTACTTTAGTTAATATATTTTGTAATCAAAAAGAATCCCAAGACACATTTTAGAAAGAAAAACTGGCCAAAAAAAAGACTACCTGAATATAAAGGAGCTACATTATCCATCTCAGTCACGGGGCCAGTGGTGTTGGGGGTCTGTGTTGGGGGTTCACTTGCATGCCCTGCCCATTCTTTTTGTCTTGATCTCGTCCTTCTGCATAAGTGGTTCAACCTGTCAGGAGTGGTAGCTTTAAGCTCTGCATGGCCAACGTTTAGAGAAGGTTCCCAGTCAGGATCACAGTCTAGCATTTCATAAGCTGGTCTGTCTGTTAAAGCAAAGGAAACAGTGGCTATGTTTACATGGACACAAGTAACCGGATTAAAAGCCTGATCGGAATAAAAATGCTTCATGTAAACACAGCAATCTGAATATTCTAACCCGATCACGTTCATATGGATCAAAATTTCATTCCGATTGAGAGGGGTGGGTTATGCCGATTGTTAATCAGAATGGTGCGCATGAAAACACTTATTCCGAACGTAGGGCAGAAAATTTGTGTACTGCACATGTCTGTACACCAGCCGCACATCGATGTGACGTATTTCCGCCTTAGCAGCAGCTAGCGGAAAACATAGCGGGAGTAAAACAAAACTGGTCTGTATCGTCCTGCTGTCTCCCTCTGTTCGTCATATGCAGAAGTATGCACCTGTAGCTTCATTACGGAGACCAGCAGAAGCAAAAGTACAGTCTGAATAACACAATACAGGTCAATATTCCACTGTATAACCTAAGCAGGGCTGCTCGCAGAGATAGCAAAAAGACGTGACAACCTAATAGTATTGAATGCAAAAGACGCAATAGACTTACACAATGGTCCCCTCCGGTATACAACTAGGAAAATACCGGTAGCTACGGAGGGTGACAATATGTATGGGTACATAATCATACCATGTAGGATAACTAAGTAGACGATTATACTGTTTAATTCCATCTAGCTGCAATGCTCCACACTGTGTGTGTTTATATATTTACATATTTATTCCATCTAGCTACGGTGCTCCGCACTGTGTGTGTTTATATATTCATATATTTATTCCATCTAGCGACAACGCTCCACACTGTGTGTGTGTTTACATATTCACATATTTATTCCATCTAGCTACAATGCTCCACACTGTGTGTGTTTGTATATTTATATATTTATTCCATCTAGCGACAATGCTCCACACTGTGTTTATATATTTACATATTTATTCCATCTAGCTACAATGCTCCGCACTGTGTGTGTTTATATATTTACATATATATTCCATCTAGCTACGGTGCTCCGCACTGTGTGTGTTTATATATTCATATATTTATTCCATCTAGCGACAACGCTCCACACTGTGTGTGTGTTTACATATTCACATATTTATTCCATCTAGCTACAATGCTCCACACTGTGTGTGTTTGTATATTTGTATATTTATTCCATCTAGCGACAATGCTCCACACTGTGTTTATATATTTACATATTTATTCCATCTAGCTACAATGCTCCGCACTGTGTGTGTTTATATGTTTGCATATTTGTTCCATCTAGCTACAATGCTCCGCACTGTGTGTGTTTGTATATTTATATATTTATTCTATCTAGCTACAATGCTCCACACTGTGTGCGTTTGTATATTTATATATTTATTCCATCTAGCTACAATGCTCCACACTGTGTTTATACAGTATATTTACATATATATTCCATCTAGCTACGGTGCTCCGCACTGTGTGTGTTTATATATTCATATATTTATTCCATCTAGCGACAATGCTCCACACTGTGTGTGTGTTTACATATTCACATATTTGTTCCATCTAGCTACAATGCTCCACACTGTGTGTGTTTGTATATTTATATATTTATTCCATCTAGCGACAATGCTCCACACTGTGTTTATATATTTACATATTTATTCCATCTAGCTACAATGCTCCGCACTGTGTGTGTTTATATGTTTGCATATTTGTTCCATCTAGCTACAATGCTCCGCACTGTGTGTGTTTGTATATTTATATATTTATTCCATCTAGCTACAATGCTCCACACTGTGTGCGTTTGTATATTTATATATTTATTCCATCTAGCTACAATGCTCCACACTGTGTTTATACAGTATATTTACATATATATTCCATCTAGCTACGGTGCTCCGCACTGTGTGTGTTTATATATTCATATATTTATTCCATCTAGCTACAATGCTCCACACTGTGTGTGTTTGTATATTTATATATTTATTCCATCTAGCGACAATGCTCCACACTGTGTTTATATATTTACATATATATTCCATCTAGCTACGGTGCTCCGCACTGTGTGTGTTTATATTCATATATTTATTCCATCTAGCGACAACGCTCCACACTGTGTGTGTGTTTACATATTCACATATTTATTCCATCTAGCTACAATGCTCCGCACTGTGTGTGTTTACATATTCACATATTTGTTCCATCTAGCTACAATGCTCCACACTGTGTGTGTTTGTATATTTATATATTTATTCCATCTAGTGACAATGCTCCACACTGTGTTTATATATTTACATATTTATTCCATCTAGCTACAATGCTCCGCACTGTGTGTGTTTATATGTTTGCATATTTGTTCCATCTAGCTACAATGCTCCGCACTGTGTGTGTTTGTATATTTATATATTTATTCCATCTAGCTACAATGCTCCACACTGTGTGCGTTTGTATATTTATATATTTATTCCATCTAGCTACAATGCTCCACACTGTGTTTATACAGTATATTTACATATATATTCCATCTAGCTACGGTGCTCCGCACTGTGTGTGTTTATATATTCATATATTTATTCCATCTAGCGACAATGCTCCACACTGTGTTTATACAGTATATTTACATATATATTCCATCTAGCTACGGTGCTCCACACTGTGTGTGTTTGTATATTTATATATTTATTCCATCTAGCGACAATGCTCCACACTGTGTTTATATATTTACATATATATTCCATCTAGCTACGGTGCTCCGCACTGTGTGTGTTTATATATTCATATATTTATTCCATCTAGCGACAACGCTCCACACTGTGTGTGTGTTTACATATTCACATATTTATTCCATCTAGCTACAATGCTCCGCACTGTGTGTGTTTATATATTTGCATATTTGTTCCATCTAGCTACAATGCTCCACACTGTGTGTGTTTACATATTCACATATTTATTCCATCTAGCTACAATGCTCCACACTGTGTGTTTGTATATTTATATATTTATTCCATCTAGCGGCAATGCTCCACACTGTGTTTATATATTTACATATTTATTCCATCTAGCTACAATGCTCCGCACTGTGTGTGTTTATATATTTACATATATATTCCATCTAGCTACGGTGCTCCGCACTGTGTGTGTTTATATATTCATATATATTTATTCCATCTAGCGACAACGCTCCACACTGTGTGTGTGTTTACATATTCACATATTTATTCCATCTAGCTACAATGCTCCGCACTGTGTGTTTATATATCTATATATTTATTCCATCTAGCTGCAATGCTCCGCATCGTGTCTATATATTTATGTTTATATGTACATATGTATACTCGCTGCTCTTGTTTTTTTTTCTTGCCTTCTGATTGTTGCTCTGAGTGTTGCTATCCCTGTGCTGTTGCAATCCTGGAATTTCCCCATTGTGGGACTAATAAAGGCTTATCTTTTTTTTTTTTTTTTTGTTACTTATTTGTACCCGTAGGTAGACTTGGTTTGCAGTCTGGTGACAAGACACCGGCTGCTGGTCGCTGCGTGTGCGAGCGCCCTAAACCTACATGTTTTTGGTGTGCGGGAGGAAACCGGAGAAATCCCGGAGTAAACCCACGCAACACGGGGAGAACATGCAAACTCCACACAGCTCACTGTTGGTCGGGGGCTGGGATCGAACCCACGATCTCATGATCCCTGCGATCCCCCGGTCGAGGGTAAAACTGTGCTGACACAGTGCTAAACCACTGCTCCACCGTGCAGCAGTCTTAATCTTATCTTAATTTCGACACGAAGCGGGGCTTGTTAACACCGGAAGTTGCTTCTTCTTCTACTATTTTCGGAATGTCGAAATGTCGATGTGCGCATGTCAAAATGATTTATTCCGTTCAAATGTGTGACCCATGGAAACGCACATCCTAATCAGATCGGCTTTTTCAGGATCCACGTAAACAGTGAAATTCTGATCTTAATTGTAATCAGATTGAAGAAATCTTGCCCATGTAACTGTGGCCACTAAGAAAATACTTTGGTGTAGAACAAATTAAACCCACTAGCACACGTGTGTAAGTGGTAACTTTTTCTAGTCACTTGGATATCGGAGTCTTTCTTTAGCTTAGCACTGCTAAAGCCTACATTAGCCTACCCTACCCAGAATGCACTTGGTCAATTCTGCAGACATTACTTAACACTGGTGGAATCAACATAGCAACTCTTGAATAGACAGACATTTTGTCACTGCGTTGTGTATTCAAAGCTTGAATGTTTTCTCATCTGACTGAATTGTGTAACTCTTCATTTTAGCAACAAAAATACAAAAAGAAGACCCCATGCCTGTGTTTGCCTTGAACCTCCAAATGACTCAATCCGCCCCTGGCCCAGAAGAACAGAGTCTGAAGGTTTAGCCCATTCTGAGTCCATGTTGTCCGTTCATCAACATTCACTTGTTTCTCACATCGTGTGTTTATTTCAATAAAGTTGGAGCTCATTTTCGGAGTGCCAAACTCCGTGTGCTGAGACCTATTTCCAGAGGCGGAGCTCTCCTCTCTTCCATTCAGGCGAGGCGCGTTCGTCCTGAAAGGAGCGCGTGAGCGGCGCTGGCTGTGACTTCCTCGCGCTTCGCAAGCCTCGTTGTTGTGTGGAGAGCAGCACGTTGTTGGTCTTTTGCACGCGGAACTTTACGCCGATTTAACGTTCTCCTGTTTGGGGAGAAACCGGCTTCAAAGCGACCACATATTTTCCTGAGACATCTGTAAGTCACCGCAGCTTGCGAAAACATGTCGGCCTCGGCGGCAAAAGCGAGTAAAAAAGAGCAGAACTCGAACCATGACGGAGGGGACGAAACCACTGGTAAGGGGAATGGCGGCCTCCTGTTCACCGCCATTTTCACTCTCTTCTCCTTACATCGTTCGCATCGCCGCCGTGTACAGCGTTGTTGATCGGTGTTGAATGTGCTGTTTTGTCTTAACCAAACACGCCGCAGACGTTCCAGATGGAGCTCAGCGGCGGCTGTGCGGATTCGCGTCACGCCGACTGCAGCTAGCTGTGCGGCTAACACGCCGCTGGTGTAGCCGTCTGTTGTTCACCTCAGACCGGTGCTGAGAGGCCATGTTAGCTGCTCAGTTTAGCATCATCAGCGTGGCCGGCCGTGTCGGTGCCTCGTAACCGAGGGGTTCACCGTGATACTGGACCATCATTAGGTGTGGGTTTGGTTATGAAAATGTATCTTTTACGTAAATGGGTGTTTTTTAACGGTGTTTTAAGTGTAACAGCCTGAAACTACGGCTGTATGATTCAGCCATTAGCACTAGCAGTCTGCTCGTGGTGTTGTTGTAAGGTTATCTAACCTATTAGCGTTATGTTGTATCACTGCTCAGCTGCTTATACATTCCTCCGCCCTCATATCCAGTAGGATGTATTGTATCTATATGTCGATACTCGGGACTGAGTCGTATGAAGAGTTTGGAGTGCACTCTGGCAGTAGTTCTGATGTTGATTTTATTCAATAAATAAAATGTATTCTCTCTCCCCGGGTCTATACATGTATATTATTTATTTATTTTAGGTTAACAATAAAGTACAGGCACTTGTTTCAGTTGTGGTCCCGGTTATCACTTGTGCGTGCCCTCGGATGGGCCACATTTAAACCATGAGGCCTGGTGTGTAACAGCCGACAGGAAACGGAGAGGAGAGCTTCAGCCATTGGCTACAGTTGCGTCCTATAGAGTCCCCGGTTCATCCGTAACACACATTAAAATATAGTTTTTGTGATAACGGCTAATGTAAAACACCAGTGTACTGAAGAACCTAGAAGAAAAAAGTAATTTTAGAGTTACAAGTTATTTAAAATCAATAAGTTAATTAAAAGGAAATGCTTTGTTTTTGTCCCCATCCATCTTTAGTTACGTGTACTCATGGGTTTTATGTTTGTCTCTACAGTACAGCAAGATGCTATTGAAGGCATCGATGAAGTTCAGAATGAAATTGACAGGTAATCAGTCTTTTCCCAATAAGCTGTGTTTCCCTTAGTTTTTCTGTCCTCTGCAAGTTTAACTTTTTTTATTTAGGGCTGTATCCAAATATTCATTCACTGCACTCATATCCACATGCCAAATTTTAAAACCATTTAACTTTTCTCACCCAAACAGTTTGATACTTTTTAATAAAGGTCATTCACAAATTTACCAGCTTTACAAAAATAAATCTACTGCAAATTTACTTGACAAATTCCCAAGGAAAAAAGTTGTTGCTTAATAACTGTCACAAAATTTACCACAGAATTTACAAATTTACATGAATGTTTGGGAAGAAAAATTAAAATTTGTATGACAAAAACAGAATTGGTGTGAAGTTATGAATATACAAGAAAATCTGGTTTTAAGGGGGAAACCCTTTAAAAACTACAAGGATAAAAAAAACAAAAGTATATTTACAAGAACATGAAAATTTGAAGGGAAAATGCAAAAGGAAACATTCACTACGGGGGGGGCAATTTATAAGAAAAGTCACATTGCTGTAAACTGATACAGTCCACTAAAAGAGAAGACAGCTCATACAGAATATTTGGGTATTTGCCCTGGATCACTTTGGAATATTTAGAGCCCCAGTACAAGATATTCAGGACAGCCCTAATATTTGTTTTTGAAAGAAGTACAGTTATCTGGACAGTCTTCAACAGCCATGGCGTTAAATAATGTAATTTTCCCTGTGTGATGAGATGTATATCATTTCTCTCAGGTTGAATGAGCAAGCAAGTGAGGAGATCCTCAAAGTAGAACAGAAATACAACAAACTCCGTCAGCCATTCTTTCAGAAGAGGTCAGAACTGATCACCAAAATTCCCAACTTCTGGGTAACCACGTTTGTCAACCATCCACAGGGTGAGCAATGCAACACAGCACAAATTTTCTGTCATATTCCATCATATGTGGATAATTTAGCTTGGCATGATTGTGTGATCTGTGCAGCATCTCACGTTAAAATCTGGTCTCTGCAGTATCTGCCCTACTGGGGGAAGAAGATGAAGAAGCACTTCATTACCTGAGCCGAGTGGAGGTGACAGAGTTTGAAGACATCAAGTCAGGCTACAGAATAGATTTTGTAAGTGCCATAGTGCTGCCGTGAATACACAGTGTGAAAGTTGACGTTGTGTTGCGCATGTGTGTTCTTACCTGTGTGCATTTTTCTTTGCCAGTATTTTGATGAAAATCCGTACTTTGAAAACAAGGAACTTTCCAAAGAGTTTCATCTGAATGAGAGCGGAGATCCATCCTCAAAGTCAACAGAAATCAAATGGAAATCAGGCAAGGTAGGCATACTAAGGGACAGGGAGGACTGGAACCTTTTATTTAAAGGGCTCATTGACTGTACTTTTTTGGACATTTTAACAGCTCACTCATGTCTTAACCCAATGACTGTGGATGGTGCTCCTTTGCTCCGTCAGCCCCTAGTGGTGAAGGTTTTTTCAACAAAATATTCAGTTCAGATGTCAAAGATTTCCAAGGCTATAACTTGAAAGTGGTAAGAGATAATGGCTTACTGTCAATTAGAAAGATGTAGAATATGAGCCAAAGTTTGAGGTAGGAGTAAATTTACGCATCTATTTTGCATAATGCCGCGGCAGCCGTATTGAATTACATAACTTTCAGTCAAAAGTGGACTTCGGACATATTTACACAAAGAATGGTTCTGCTTTTTGTCACAGTTTGTTGTTTTGGGCATTTTGTCATCTTCTCTTCAAAGTATACGAACCAGAAAAGCAGTACAATATAAACAAACGCAGACATTCGTCACTTACTGCTGGCGAAGACGGCTCTCGCTTCGTCCATTTTCGTCCATCCTGGTTGTTATTTTGCCTTCTCAGTCATTTGCGCTTTCTCTCCCAACATCCAGAAACTCTTATGACTATCTCACCTCAATTTTGCTTTTATTCTGCTGCAATCTATCTGATATGACAACCAGGAACCGGTGCGATTGTTCTCCCCAGTCACATGGCGCTGCGGTTGACAGCAGATGAACATCAGGCAGCTTTGCCTACCCTCTGTTATAACAAAATGTAAGCATTTACCTTCATAAGCTAAATAAGCTCTTTTTTGAGTCATAGTTGGCAAATTTGGGCGCAATGGCTCCTCCGTCTGCGACAGAGTACGTCCACAGCAATCGGTAACATCCATATGTGTTTGTCTAAAAATTTCTTCCTCTCTGGTGTACAGAAGGATGCTTCTATGTCTGCCATAAGTCCTTCAAGGCAAGAGCAGTAAGTTATACGTGTCTGCCACCTTGTGAGGTGGAATTCTTAGTACAACTGGGGAGTGTTTGGCACACCACATAACATCATATGACAGGCTCAGCACTGCACCATACACAGTAGTGGCGCTATCTGTTCATGCAGTCAACAGTGTTAAAGGGTTTAATGAAGTGGTTGACATTTTGTTGACGTTTGCATTAATTTTTAATTATTGAAGCAAATTTGTTTTGTATTTTTCCTGGCTTCCTTGAAATGCTCTGATTTAAAGCCTGTCACTTTAAGAAACATCCTTCACCTATTCAACTCCGCCCTACATCGTGTCAGTTAGCCATTAGCTGACTAGCTTCTAGCCTTTAGCCTCCTTCTAGCGTGGATGAGCGGTACTGGTTTACTAATCCAGTCGATGGTATGTTTCGCATCACTCCGGCCCATCTCCCAGTAATTTTGGTGTGATTCCACAACGGATCATTAGCATCACATGCCAGACAGCCCCCGATTGCCACAGCCAACCTGGCCTGGGACCCACGGCTGCTGGCCAAGGTGAAGCTTGCCGAGCCATGGGATCTTAAAGGGCAGTGTCTGGCTCTGTGGGACGCCGCTCCACTCCTACAGCCAGTGGCTCTGCTATGCTGCCTGTGAGAGCTTAGTTGAGTCACACGCAGCCCCGGAGGATGGTGGGGTTGCTGGCTGTGACAGCCAACAGCCTCCAGTCTGGGCCAGGTCGGTTGCCATGACCAGTGCTGGCAATTTGCTCTGGAATTACGGCGAAATTATTGGGAGATGGGCCGGACTGACAGGAGGCATATTGTGGACTGGTGAACCAGGTGGTAACAGGGATGGCTATTAGGGTGACTAAGATCTGAGGAAAATAATAAGCCGCACTTGGTGTGAGCCTCCTGGTACCAGTGTTAGCTGGGGGGGGGCTAATAGGCTACCTTTAACACCCCTTCCATCTACATGACAGGCAGCTAGGTGGGCCAATAATAGTGGTTGGCGGGTCTCAAGGATGGCGGTGAGTTGACTTTGTCAAATCAGGACATACGATTTACCTAGAAGAGTCAAAAATGTGTCTGGAAGAGGGAAAAAAATGAGATGAAAGGCTCTGCATGTTTTTTTTTTGTTTTTTAAGAGAATTGACTTTTTTTTTTCTTTATATAATCACATGACCAATAGACACCATTTTTCAGCCAATGGCCCCTTTAAATTTGTAGCCAGATTTTTTTTTTCTTTTTTTTTTTGCTTGTTCAATTAGAAAGGTTTGAGTCTGTAATGACAGCCGGTTTGGTAATGTGCACCTGTGTGTTTGAAGGACCTGACCAAGCGCTCCAGCCAGACACACAACAAAGGAGGACGGAAGAGGCAACACGAAGAACCAGAGAGCTTCTTCACCTGGTTTACAGATCATGCCGACGCTGGTGCTGACGAGCTCGGGGAGGTCATCAAGGATGACATCTGGCCAAACCCCTTGCAGTACTACCTGGTATAAATACAATGAGTGTTTTCTTTGTGACTTTTCACTTGGCTTCACATGCTGCATTTTCAGAAGGGGAAGAAGTACTGAAAGTTACTGTCATGCCCAGGTTCCTGATATGGAGGATGAAGAGGGTGAAGGTGATGATGATGAAGAGGATGAGGAGGGTCTGGAGGACATAGATGAGGAGGGTGATGAAGATGGAGAAGATGATGATGATGATGATGGAGAAAATGGAGAGGTAAACTGATGAAAGCCGAACAAGCATCATTAGTGTTGTTTTTAAACACTCGCTCAAATGTTGGTTGTGCTCTTCCAGGATGATGAAGGAGAAGACGACTAAATATGGAGCTCATCTACCAAGACCCTCAACCTTCTATTCCCTGTTTGGTTTTTCCACTCATGTTCGGGAGCAAAGATTTTTTTTTTATATATATATATAAATATATATAATTTTTTTTTTTTTTTTTTTTTAAATCTGTGTGCTTCACATCTCATTCTGAAGCCTCTTCACCTTTGGTGCCATGTTCTGTTCTCCTTTGATTCATGTAAGGCCATTGGCACTTGGCCCTGAATTGTACCATCTCCCAAAGTCATTTTAACAATGATTTAAAAATAAAAAAAAGTCCAAATAGAATAAGTACGGCATCCCGAGTAGAATTTGAAGACTATTCACACCAAATTTCTCCAGTTCAAGGTTGTGTGGTAAATTAAAGCCATGGTGTAGTGACCTAGTGCTAGCAGACCTCAATTTTTTTTTCTATTCTATTTTTTTTTTTTTGTGTGTGTTTCAGTTGGGATGTTTAACCCTTAAGCTTATTTTTTCCCCTAAGTGGTCAAGTACAAACTCATTCCTTTTTGACTTGTAACGTTATGGTGGGAGGGGTGGGGCAGGATTCTGTTGGTATTTGGGGAAAGTGGTTATTTTGACACCATTTCTATGGGTTTTGTTTTTCCTTCATTGTATTGTTTTACAGATATTCATGAAATTTGAAATGACATTTTTAATAAAGAACAAAATGGAAAAAAAAAAAAAGCTTGTAAATTTTGGCCCCCACTGCTTCATGGGTTTAAGGGGGGGGAAAAAGGGAGAGAGACTGGTTATTATCTTAGAACTGACATTTAATCACCCTTTTCCATTGGGGGAAGAAACTTAAGAATGTGAGGTGTACAACATGCTTTGTTACAATAAAAAAACTGACCACATGTGTGGGAGTGATTTAAAAACAGCGTCTTGAGGACAGCAGCAAAGGCACCTGGGGCAACTGTCCAAAGTCCATCAGCTGATGAAGGATTTTGGTGTGATTAGCAGGCTCGAAGCAAAGTCTTCTCTTAATAGGCGACTGGTGATTAAAGCCAGGAAGGTGTGTTCTGATTCATCAAATCTGTTCTTGGTGATGGTGGTGGGCCAGTCACTGGGCTGGAAGGCCCAACCTGGAGTGAAGAAGGAGCAACAATCGGCCAATGAGAAGGCAGCGTGATTTGAAGTGTAAACAGGAGAAAAGCAGGTTTCAGGGTAAGACTGAACAACTGGAGGATTAAGACAGGTTCTGACTAGACAAATTAGATTAATCTTGATTTAAAGTGAAGCACGAGGGATTCTGAATTCCACTTCCAACAGAATCAAGTGAATTTTTTTAGTTGATTCCCTGCCACAGCACGTGGAAGACCATATGGTGTACAAGGGCAGCGCTTTATCTCAGTTTCCATGACCCTCAGCCACAGGACTGGTATTGATATGGCAGGTTTTCTAGTCACAACACACCACCCAGTAGCTACGCCAACCCTCTAAGGGCCTGTCATACCTGGGGAAATCCAGAGTCACAGATTAACCTAACGTGCATGTCTGGACTGTGGGAGGAAACCCACAGCACAGGAATAACATGCAAATTTCACACAGAAAGGTTCCAGTTCATATGCCCAGCTTGGCATTTGAACCTGGAACCTAGCTGTGAGGCAATAGTGCTAACCACTGTATCATTGCTGCCCAAGCTACGGTGGGGGGTCAGCCCGCTGTGTGTTAACTTCCCCATTCTATTACACTGAGCACAAAGCTAAAGGGTGGGAAGTAGCATTTTTATACGGTAATTTGGTATGACCCAGCTGGGGCTTGAACCCACAACCTGCTTGTGAGGTGGATGCTCGACCACTAGTCCACTACTCTGGTAATTCCACTTCCAACAGAGGCAATGCTAATTTTTAAATTGGTGTATATTAATGGAGAATAGGAACTATTTTGGGTCTGTAATGATGAAAACCTGTTACATTTTAAAGTGAAACGACCTCTACTGATGAACTGTATAAGAATATTAGATTGAACATGTAAAACATCTTAAAAGTTGCATGGGTTTGCACTTCAGATTTGTATTAAATGGAATATTTAGCATTAGGAGATACTATCTCACTCTGGGCTTTTGCAAAATGAGTTTTGTGTCGTACACTACATGAGGTCAGGGGTGATGCTCAAATGGTGGCATTATTTAGGAAGTGGCTATTGGTATGGAAGCCGTATCCCTACATGGAATGTCTTGGTATGGAAGAGCCGACAAAACCTTTTCAGATGGGACTCCAAGCCTGCTGCTGCTGTGGCTTAGGTGACTAGTGTGGTGGACCTGTGATCCCAAGGGTGCTAAGTTTGGGTCCTGCTCTCATGGCCATGCCCACACCATTTTACTGCACATGAGATGGAATTTAGAATTAACATGAAGAGGTCAGCCTTAGGACTTAGGAGTGCGTAAGGTTAAAAAGGTAGTAAAGAGAGTAATTTTTAAAAAATGAAATAAATGTCTCAGATTTCTGGCATCAAATGTATGGCCAATCAGATTGAGTCGTATCTATACTAAGAATTCTACGGACCTTTACACAAGTGCGTGATGGCGGCTGCTTGTGACGCATTCAGCAAAGTATCCTGGGATTGTCTGGGGGCAAAGCTGGGCCAGATCAATGCGCTGGCTATATGTTTCTAGAATTTTTTAAATTTTAATAAGTAAATTCTGATGGCAGGGTAAAGATTATTATATTGTACACTACACTAGTATCTATTGGCACTTAACCTGAGTGGACAATATACTCAGCTATAGATCTTATAGATTTATAAGATTATAACTTGAAAACAGTGGTCCTAATTTATCTCACAGAAAAATGATCTCACACCCATTCAATGCAAAGTTCAGCATTTATCATTCTGAACGTGATCGTCCCATCATGACGTGACGCAGCGCAGAATTATTTGATCATATCAGGTTATGTGGAGCAGTGCGTCCTTATACTGCGGTAATACTGGGCAACATGTCCCCAGGTTACACTGAGCAGTGCTGAGTTTGCTTCGTGTCAGATTTAGAGGAGTGTTTTAACGATTTACTCTGAAGATTAAAAAGGCAGCTTTTTAGTAGTTATAAATGCTCCGTACACATTTATATCACTGCTGCCAAAACAGCAGATTTAAGCAGAAAATCTGATTGGATGCAGAAACCTGAGTCACACTTTCAGCTCCTGAAATTGTAAATATTTTTCATGCAGTTGTAATTGTGCTCAGAGCTTTTTAAGAATGTCGTTTTCATCTTTCTATTCTGCACACCAGAGCGAGAGTCACCAGCTCCAGTGTCAGTGCTGTGGTAAACTAGCCTGTTCTAAGAAGACAGTTCTTTGACCAAGTCTGGTGTTACTAATTAATAACTGGTGTCCATGATGGATTTTCCGGCTAACTCCGCTGGTAAATTAACGCATCAGGCTCAGCGGCACGGCGCTCACGGCACAGCTGAAGTGACCGTCTGCAGTCATCACATCTGGTTAAATAGATGCTGCAGGTTTACCTGTATGAATGCTGCACAACACATGAACGTATTTTAACTCCCACTCTGAATAACGCAGCACAACTGTGCAGAACAGCTGCGGGCACAGCTGAGGGACGGGGAGCGGGGGCGACGCATTACTTCCTCTCTTCTAAAACGTAAGCATAAACTCTTAAGTATACTTTTATACCAGGCAACTAACACTTTATTCACTTATGTCACCAATGCCTGTAACAGAACTGATGAGCTCATTTGCATTGTATATCATGGCTATATAAATTAAATTATTTCCATCAGCCTGAGTTCACCCCAGTGTTGCCCATCATGGATTTCCTTCCCGCTGTCTGTCTTCTGCCTTTAATGGCAGTTCTAATGCCAGCACACACTACTTTACTATTTTTCTTAATGCGCAGATGATCAGCTGGTCAGACCAACAGTGTTGTTCGGCACCTGTCGCCTCCAAAACACGCTTCTTTAGAAATAAATATGACTTTTCAGGCTACCATACATTACTTTTCTCTTATTTCTTTGCAACAGAGTCTTCTTGTCTGCTGGAAATGCCTGAATATTCACCAATAATACCTAAACGTGAAATATCCACTACAGACAAGCGCAAGTCACCTTCCGATGCCCCCAAACAATCCCATACTGCTTTGCGCGTGTCAAAGATGGCGGTATTTGCGAAAAGGTGCACAGGTGTGGTTCTCTATCCACAGCCTCACAGTTTCTGAGAGCTGCACACTTGTAAGCAATTTAACCTGTGATGAAGATTTTTAAAGTTCATAATTTAGTCATGCTCAATTTTAATCACGTGCAAACAAAACACAAACAAGTTTGTGGCAAATTTACTCCTGCGTCAAAGTAAATTAGAATACTGTGACTTAGAATTACCAAAAACATAGTCAAAATTAAAATTTAAGTTTTATCTTCTTGAATTTTATTGCTTCAAGATGCACGTGTTCCCACAGTCATAATGGTGTTTAGTGGTGCATGACGCGCATCGTTAGTGAAACGATGTTCACGGAGTTTTGGAACATCGGGAGAACAGAGGACCGTGAGGGGGAAAGGTGCGCCGGTACCCACCCAGCTGAGTGTGGCAGCGCGGACAGGCGGCCACCGTCCACGAGAACCCGGGGAACCACGAGAAGCGTTTCTCCGCCGGCCAGTGCTGCGCCACGTCCGCCCTCCTGAACGTGATCACCTCAAACCGGTGTCCGTGTGGGTTCTCAAACAGCTGCACGGTGACCCTCCGACCCCCGAGCCGCGTGTCGTTGCGGCTCGACAGGGCCAGCCGGCTGCGGACGGCGCGGATCTCCCTCCCGGGGGCCAGTTCGTGTCCACACTCCCGGCACAGGATCAGAGTGTCGGTGCTGGTGTCGGCTCCCTCCTCCGGTCCGGCGCCACACGAGTCGGTGGGCCGGTAAATGGTAGCAGCACACAGGAAAACACAAACGACATAAACCCAGTGCGCCGTGAAGGGCCCCGGGGTACTCGTACGTCTCATTGCGTCAACATGGAAGGCTAACCAGCGTTAGCTAAACTGCACCGTTCTCAGTCCAAGGTTCATGCCGCGGGAGCGTCGAGAGGACGTTTAGTTTGTCAAATCTCGGTTAATCACAAACCGAGATTTATACACATAACCAAAATACTCACTTGTGAATATATTACACTATCGTGATTGTTGAACTTTTAAAGTGGCTTGCTAACGTTGCCTGCGGAAGTAGACAAGAGAAACAGCAAATTAGGTCATTTTTTTTTAGAAAACTTTATTGACAACATTCAAAACAGTAAAAACTAAAGGCCACCTACACCACCCATTCATTCATCTTCTTCCGCTTAATCCTTTTCGGGTCGGGGGGGCTGGATCCTATCCCAGCATCTCTGGACGAGAGGCAGGGTCCACCCTGGACAGATGGCCAGTCCATGGCAGGGCCAACACAGAGAGACAGACAACCATTCACTCTCACAGTCAGACCTAAGGACAGTTTAGAATCCCCAGTTTGAGGCCAATCAACCTAATCTGCGTGTTTTTGGCATGTGGGAGTAAACCCTCGCAGACACGGGGAGAACATGCAAACTCCACGCAGATCACCGTTGGTCGGGGGCTGGGATCGAACCCGGGATCCCCCGGCCAAGGGTGAGTTGCTGTGCTGCCGCAGTGCTGACCACCCCGCCACCGTGCTGCCCAGGCCACCGAAACAAAAAGGAAAAATGCAAGAGCGCCAGTTACATCAAATGATCAAAGAAAGGTGGCACAAACATCAATAGTTTAAAGTGCTTTCTTGTTATGAGAAAAATAAAACGTGGCTACAAAGAGTTCCATTTTCTTCAGAAAAATAAGGATGTGTGGCTTGTTTGAAAATGTGAGGATGTGGAACTTGGTTTTTCACTATCATCAGTGCAACCAAATAAAAGGAGAACATCTGAAAGGATGTTGGACATGAAATCAGTGATCTTTGATGAGATGATTTTGGTCCTGAATTAAAATCATGTACAACGCTTGGACAATTTAAACAAAAACTAAAGGAAGAAATACTCCAGACATATATACAAGATGACATGTAAAATCACATAAGGATTGTCATATCCAGTCTGCGTTGTGTTGTAGCTTAGTTTTTTGTCACATTGTGTCTTAGCTTTGTTCTGAATTGTAATCACTCTTGTTTTGTTTTTCTTTTGAATTCTTGGATGGAACATGGGTGGGCAATATAAGCTGCGGCTTCAGCCATCACCCATTTCGGATAACTTATGTTGAACTGTATAATCAGAGGAGTTATTGTTTAATTTGACCTTGTTGGATTTTCTTCCCCCTTTGTTATATTATTCTGTTTCTTTTAATCTGTACTTTATCTATCCAAAATAAATAAAGATTCTAAAATAATTCTCAAAAAAAAAAATCAGTGATCTTTCCATAAAGCTCATAGAAAAGTACAAGACCAAAATAAATGCAAGCAAGTCACTGGGGAAATCTCACAAAATGAATTAGATGGACCTACACCACCTTTATTTTTTTGTAGAAAAAAGTTTCACAGGATAAAATATGTGAATGAATTTAAACCTCTTTCAGCCTTGTTTGTAAGAAAAAGAATGTGGCAAAGGCCAAATCCCCCTTCAAGTCAACATCCTTAATAAAGTTATTCCAGTAAGACATGGATAAAAGAACAGGTCCTGTTGTAAAAGAGATCTAGTTTTGGCAGTACTAGCTTTGAAAGTGGAGAAAGATACAAAAGAGACTGATCTGGATCAGGAAGAGACAGACAGGGGTACTTCTTCTTTTAGATTTGATTGGTGGTTGGAAACCAGCCTACAGGTGCATTACCACGACTGACTTGATTATCATCACTCTATATCTTTGTATAAGGAGTTCTTATAAGGAGTTCTGAACAACTCCTTACGTGTGAAAAAATGATCCGCCCTTGGTAGGAGTCACATGACCATATAAGGGGTTGTTCAGTTCCTGCTTCTTCTTCTTCTTCTTTTAGATTTGATTGGTGGTTGGCAACCAGCTTACAGGTGCATTGCTGCCACTGACTTGATTATCATCATTCTATCTTTGTATAAGGAGTTCTGAACAACTCCTTATGTGTGAAAAAATTATCCATCCTTAGACTGTGTCCGAGGTACGGTCTGTCTTGTCTACCTCTTCTTTGTCTTATCTTCGTATGAGTTCTTATAAGGAGTTCTGAACCACTCCTTATGTGTGAAAAAATTATCCGTCCTTGGACTGTGTCTGAGGTACATTATGTCTTGTCTACCTCTCCTTTGTCTTATCTTCTTCTTTTTCCTCTTTTAGATTTGATTGGCAGTTGGCAACCAGCTTACAGGTGCATTACCGCCACATACTTCACTCTGTATCATCACTGTATATCTTTGAATCAGGAGTTCTTATAAGGAGTTCTGAACAACTCCCTATGTGTGAAAAAATTATCCATCCTTTGACTGTGTCCTCGGCGGCGTCAATGGCTGTGCCAGCCAGCCCACCAGCTGGCCGGCCTGTTTCTGCAGCTCTTCTTCAACAGCAGAGATGCTGTCTGACAGAGATTCGTATAAGGAGTTCTGAACCACTTCTTATGTGTGAAAAAATTATCCGTCTGTCTTGGCTACCTCTTCTTTTTATGAGTTCTGAACCACTCCTTATGTGTGAAAAAATTATCCATCCTTGGACTGTGTCCTGTGACGTTTTCCTCGTAGCTTTGTCACATTTTCCCTCTTCTTCTTCTTCTTCTTCTTCTTCTTCTTCTTCTTCTCTCGGTTACTGGCGGATAGCAAACAACTGAAAGGTGCATACCGCCACCTACTGTACAAGAGTGTGTAATATCATGTCATCTGAGCCCGACCCCTAAATTCTATGACTTAATCCTGTGTTATTTAAAAAAGCGAAAAGAGCCCTCCTCGTCATAGCTTTGTGACATTTTCCTCAGAGCTTCGTGATGTCTTCCTCATAGCTTTGTGACCTTCTTCTTCTTTTTTAATCTTGTATCTGCGTCTCATCTCTTTATTCTTTTTCTAGCTGTAGTCCATATCTGCGTCTCATCTCATTATTATTATTATTCTTTTAGACTTGATTGGTGGTTGATCCACCAGCCCATGATGTCTTTGAACTTAAAGATCCCCCACTTAACAAGTCTTCAACTGCTTCCCACTTTAGCCCCTTAATGCCAAGATATTTTTCTGCTGCTTTCACAATGACTTTGATTTTTTCTGTTTTCTTGGAAGTCTGTGCAGTGCAGTTTATCACATCTACCACAAATAAGACAAAATAATTTTCCTTCAAAACCAGAGTATCTTCCTTAATTCTACTGCATGCACTGCAAGTCTGCACACTTTCCCTGTTCGAGTCCACTCCCACTTTTTTAGCTGGCACCTTTTTCACAGCTTCTGCATATGTTAGTCCCTGGGAAACTTTTATCTGCTGAATTTCTGCTGCTCTTTTGCTGGCTTCACAACCTCGATATAGAGCTATGTTCACTACCGCAGTTACAGCACTTTAATTTGGCTCCTCTTTCACACTTTCCATATTCATGTTCACCGGAGCATCTGGCACATCGTTGTCTACCTTTACATATCGTTGCTACATGACCAAACTTTTGACATTTGAAACATCTGAGTGGAGGAGGAACGTAAAGTCTGACTTCATAGCTCATGTCGGCAATATACACCTTACTTGGCAGTCTTGTTTCATCAAATTTTAACATTACCGACAGACTATCACATTTTTCGCCATTTCTATTAGCTTTCAATCTCCATACCTCTGTCATTTTTGCTCCAGTTAAGTTCCTCATTATTTCATCAGTTGAGACAGCCTTTGAAATGCCCCATATCAATCCTCTCATTGCCTTATTTCCTTCCAGTACTGAACACTGCATATTTTTCCCTCCATCTGAGTGACTCTGATTGCTTTTCCTTGTTGAACACTATCTTTACATGACAGACAGGGGTAGTGAGACGGTAGCGTTTATAAGCAACAGGGACACCAGATGGAATAACTTTAAAAACAATACAAGTCACTGGTACTTGTATCTGTTGAGGAACTCTTAGTATTTGTATAATAAGACCTCTTTATTAAACAGTTGACTTAATAAAAGAATACTGGAGTGGTGGCCTAGTTGATCAAGCATCTGCCCCACAACCAGGAGGTTGGGGGTTCAAGTCCCGGCCGGGTCATACCAAAGACCATATAAAAATGGTACTTCCTGCCTTCTAGCTTGGTGCGCAGCATAATTGAGTGGGGGAAGAAAAAGCTGTTTGCCGCGGCCCCTCTGATTCTAGATGTGATTAACATTGTAGATAGGAGAAATGTAATTTTGTTCTACTGTACATGATGGACTGAATGACAATAAAGTTGGCTTCTTCTTCTTCTGTTATTAACCCAGATCTAAAAAAGGCATTGTGGTGGACACACTCATGGAGATTCTGTGACTCACATTTTAGGTCAGAACAAAGGCAGGAAGCTGCAGGAATATTAGCTTTGGTATGCAAGGCCTGAGACTGTGGGGGTGCAATTAAAGGATTAAGGAAAGGATGCATGGGAGACAGTGGAAGTGATATCATGGAGAGAAATGCATTGTGACTGTCTTTATAATGCAAAGTGGTTTGTGTGACATGTGATCTACGAAGTGTGAAGTCCCCGATATTTAAGGACAAGAGTTTACTGTTTCATTCTCTCTTTTTTTTCTCTCTGCTTTTAGATGATGGTGTTGTGAATAAAGTTGACTTTGAGAGAGAACCCTGTCTCGTCATTTTCACATCACCACACTGGTGACCCGAGACGTATCATGGAAGAAGAAAATTCCCCCGGGCCAGCCGCATCAGGAGCCCCCAGCCAAATGAATGCCGCTACAGTCCAGCTACCGGACTTCTGGCAGAACAATCCGCGTTCCTGGTTCAACGCGGTTGAGGTGCAGTTCAACCTCCGGGGGATATCGGTAGATGCCACGAAATTCTACCACGTAGTCGCAAAGCTGGACAACAACACGGCCCAGCATGTGGAGAGCCTGATCGACCAGCCGCCGGAGAGCGACAAATACGGCGCGTTGAAGGCTGCACTCATCCAGCAATTCACCCCCTCGGCGGAGGAGCGAGCAGAGAGGCTCCTAGCGCTGACGGAGGGGGAAAACGACATGCCCACGAGCCTGATGGAGAAGTTGTTGAGGTTGAAAGACTCTGACGATGATCACTTCATTTTCACCCACCTCTTCCTCAGGACTCTACCGTCAGCAGCGAGAGCGACCCTGGCCAGTTCGCCACTGTTGGCCCTACGGGACTACCGCGCGGATTGTCAATGCCACCAAGCAGTGCGCAGCCACGGCCGCTGCAGCAGAACGCGGCGCGACGACCGGAGATGACAGGGGGCCAGAGGCAGCGATGCCAGACTCACCGACGACAGCGGCAGCAAGGGCCAGAGAACGTGGACCAGACGTCCTTTGTTTCTACCATCGCCGCTTCGCAGAGAGGGCACGCAAGTGTGTACCGCCGTGCCAGTTCGGGCGTTCGGGAAACGCCAAGACCGGGGGTCGGTAGCAGCCGCGGCCCTCGGGGAAGAGAACAAGCTGCTCTACTTGTCGGACGCACGCTCGAGGAGGCAGTTCCTCGTCGACACAGGCTCCCAGTTGAGCTTCATCACACCTTCCTACGCGGACAGACTAGCTGGTTCCGGAGGTCCCCGGGTGACGGCAGCGAACGGCTCGGAGATTAAGACCTTTGGTGAGAAGACTCTGCTTCTGTCTCTACATGGCCGTACATTTGAGTGGACTTTTGTTGTAGCAGCAGTAAATTTCAATATGTTGGGGGCTGATTTTTTGTGCTCACATGGTTTGTTGGTTGATCTCGCTAACAGGCGCCTGGTTAATGCACTTTCTTTTGATTCTATCCCCTGTACAGCGCGAGTGGCCCCGCCAACAGCTCAAGCCAACGTCACAGCAGCAAGCGGTAAGTTCCACACACTGCTCACTCAGTTCCCAGCACTCACGGCCCCCCCATTTTCAGCAACAGTCGCTAAACACGGGGTGGAGCATTTTATTACCACTACCAGACCGCCCGTTTTTGCAAAAGCTCGGCGCTTGGACGCAGTTAAAGTAGCCATAACGCGCGAGGAGTTCGCCAACCTGGAGAGGTTGGGCATTATCCGACGTTCAAACAGTCCGTGGGCTTCCCCCCTGCATATGGTCCCGAAAGCTGACGGATCATGGCACCCTTGCGGGGATTTCCACAGGTTAAACAATGCTACAGCGCACGACCGCTACCCAATCCCACATATCCAAGATTTTTCCGTTCATTTGGCAGGGGTGCGCATTTTTTCTAAAATAGACTTGGTCCGCAGTTACCACCAAGTCCCAGTGCGCACTGAGGACATACCCAAAACAGCGGTAATAACTCCGTTTGGCCTATTCGAGTTTTTACGCATGCCATTCGGACTTAAAAGGGCTGCTCAGACATTCCAGCGCATGATGGACGCGGTGCTTCGCGATCTCCCTTTCGTGTTCGTCTACCTGGACGATATTTTAGTAGCTAGCGCGTCCGAAGACAAACACGAAAAACACCTGGCCACAGTTTTCCAAAGGTTGGGAGATCACGGGTTAATAATCAACCCAGCAAAGTGTCAGTTCGGGGTGGCGCAGATCGATTTTTTAGGACACCGCATCTCCCCCGAAGGAGCAGTTCTGCTGCCTGACAAAGTGCGCGCTGTGGCAGATTTTCCCCGGCTGCAGACGGTCAGGGCGTTGCAGGAGTTTTTGGGAATGGTGAATTTTTATAACCATTTTCTCCCCCGCGCGGCACAACTCATGCAGCCGTTGTATGCCGCGCTCAAAAAAAAGAAACCCGCGGATAAGATCGAGTGGCCCCCGGAGCGGGACCAAGCGTTCTCGGAGGTGAAAGCAGCCTTGGCAAAGGCTGCGTTGTTGGCACATCCAGACCCAACGGCCCACATAGCGCTCACCACTGACGCGTCAGAGGTGGCCATAGGGGCGGTCGTGGAGCAACATGTAGCCGGGGTTTGGCAGCCCCTCGCCTTTTTCAGCAGGACCTTGCGCGATAGCGAACGTAAATACAGCACGTTCGACAGGGAGCTGCTCGCTCTCCATTTGGCCATCCGCCACTTCCAGTTCTGGCTGGAAGGACGCGCTTTCACCGTGTTCGTTGACCACAAACCGCTAACATTCGCGATGGCCAAGGTCTCTGAACCGTGGTCAGGCCGGCAGCAGAGACAGCTGGCCGCCATATCAGAGTTTACCACTGATATTCGGCATGTGGCGGGCAAACTCAATGTAGTGGCAGATTGCCTCTCGCGTGCCGTGGCGGCCCCAGTCAGCGTAGGGGTAGATTATGCAGCCATGGCCGCGGAGCAGGTTAATGACACGGACGTGCGCGCGCTCCAGTCTGGACCAACAGGGTTAAGGCTGGAGGACAGGGTGCTGCAAGACTGTATGCCCCCCCCCAATCTGCGATGTCTCCACTGGACGGCTGCGTCCATTAGTACCGGCCGCGTGGCGCCGCCGCGTTTTTGACTCGGTTCATTCGTTAGCGCACCCTGGAGTGCGCGCGTCGGTCAAAATGGTGGGAGAGAAATTTGTGTGGCCGAGCCTCCACAAATAGGTCAAAGAGTGGGCAGCAGCCTGCACAGCGTGTCAACGAGCCAAAGTACACAGGCACACGAGGGCTCCTTTGGAACCGTTTCACATTCCGGCCAAGAGGTTCGATCACGTTCATGTGGACCTCGTCGGACCCCTCCCGCTGTCACAGGGGTGCACACACCTTCTGACAATGGTGGACCGCACCACGCGCTGGCCTGAAGTGGTCCCGCTGGCATTAACCACGACCGAGGAGGTGGCGCGTGCGTTTTTAACAGCTTGGGTGGCGCGCTTCGGTGTTCCGTCGGACATTGCGTCCGACAGAGGCCCTCAATTTGTGTCCGAGCTTTGGTCGACAATGGCCCGCAGCCTGGGTGTCACAATTCACCGCACAAGCGCGTACAATCCGCAGGCTAACGGGTTATGCGAACGTTTTCATAGGTCATTGAAAGCGGCTCTCAGAGCGGCACTGACTGATTCAAATTGGGTTGACAAGTTACCATGGGTGTTATTGGGGTTGCGTTCTGCGCCTAAAGAGGATCTAGAAGCCTCCCCAGCTGAGCTAGTGTTTGCGCAGCCACTCCGGCTGCCTGGGGAGTTTCTCCCAGATAACCCTGCGCCAGACGCCTCCCCGTCTCAGCTGTTGCGGAGTAACATAGAATCAAGCACGCTGCCCGGCCCCGCACACCACAGTTTTCCGTGCGTTTTTGTGCCTAAAACTTTGAAGAACGCAGAGTTTGTTTTTGTTAGACACGATGCGCATCGAACCCCGTTGCGACCGCCTTATGACGGACCATTCAGAGTGCTAGAAACGGGGACAAGCAGTTTTTGCTAGATTTGGGGGGTAGGAAAGAGAAAATTGGCATAAACAGACTTAAACCCGCTTTTGTGGTGGCAGATGAGCAAGTGCTGTTGGCAAGGGCCCCGCGGAGAGGTAGACCACCTCGTGGGGCTTCACACAGTAATGTTTCCCACAAGAATGTTTCCCCAGGACACCAGCAGAGACTGACAAAGGGTTTTCACCCCCAGACGGCAAACCCCCAGCGTGACAGCGCCGCAGAGACGTTGAACCCCAACTTCAGCAGATACGGCAGGAGGCTGAAGCCTATACAGCATGTGAACTGATGTGTATTCTCTTGTTGTTCTGTTGTCTAAAATGCTGGGGGGACTTGGTGTGGTGGACACACTCATGGAGATTCTGTGACTCACATTTTAGGTCAGAACAAAGGCAGGAAGCTGCAGGAATATTAGCTTTGGTATGCAAGGCCTGAGACTGTGGGGGTGCAATTAAAGGATTAAGGAAAGGATGCATGGGAGACAGTGGAAGTGATATCATGGAGAGAAATGCATTGTGACTGTCTTTATAATGCAAAGTGGTTTGTGTGACATGTGATCTACGAAGTGTGAAGTCCCGGATATTTAAGGACAAGAGTCTACTGTTTCATTCTCTTTTTTTTTTCTCTCTGCTTTGAGATGATGGTGTTGTGAATAAAGTTGACTTTGAGAGAGAACCCTGTCTCGTCATCTTCACATCACCACAGCATTAATTATTGAATAGAATGTTAAAGACTACATTCCATCTTCTGCTTTTCCAGGGGTCTGGGTCATGGAAGCAGCAGCCCAAGCAGAGATACCCAGATCTCGCTTTCTCCAGCCCCCTCCTCCAGCTCTTCAGAGGGGACACCAAGGCATTCCCAGGCCAGCTGGGAGACAGCCGGGAGCCTCTCCTGGAAGACAAAGCCCCTCACCCTATCTCTAAGGGTGAGTCCAGCAATCCTACAAAGTAAAACTAATTTCAGCCGCTTGTATCAGTGATCTTATTCTTTCAGTCGTTACCCAAAAGTTTGCTACCATAGGTGAGGATAGGAACATAGATTGAGCAGTACATCGACAGCTTTGCTTTAGAGCTCATCTTCCTCTTTACCACAACAGACCAGTACAATGTCCGCATCACTGCAGATGTTGCTCAAATCCCGTCTGTCAATCTCACGCTCCATTCTCCCCTTAGTCATAAATAGTGATGTTGTAACTGAGGCCTTATGAAACAATGAGCAACTTTGGGACAATTGCTTCATGAGCGACACAGTGTTATGAAACATCTAATAACGACTGCCGTCTGGTGACTTGACTGTCAGAACTGCATCTGAGTGGAAAACCTGAAAAAAATCTCAGTACATTTTTTTGAGCATTTGGCCAACGGCAGTCCATTCAGAATTGGATGGCAGGAACAAACAATACAAAGCAAACAAAAAAAGCCCTAATTCCCTCTCAAACCTCCCACGAGCCCGCAAGTCATGTGATGGGACCAATATAATGAGGCCTCACTTGCTACGGTCACGTGACTGTGGGCGTGCTGAAACAGCGCTCGATGCACTGCTCATGACACTTCCATTTTATATTGCTCGATTCAGTGTCGAGTGGGTGGTGTCGAGCGTGACATCACTAGTCATAAATAAGACCCTAAGATACAGCGGAGAAAATAAGTATTGAACACGTCAACATTTTTCTCAATAAATATATTTCTGATGTAGCCATTGACCTGACATTTTCACCAGATATCACTAACACCCCAAGTAACCCATATGTACAAAGAAATCAAGGCAACTGTGTTCACAAAACAAGTTATTTTTAATAAAGTGGAATAACACAGAGAATAAGTATTGAACACATGAAGAAAAAAAGAGGTGCAAAAAGGCATACTGTATAAAGCCAAGAAACCAGGTGAAATCCATCAGAATTTAGGAAGCCATCCCATCTTCCATCAGTGCAAATTAATTTCAGCTGGTTAAGTCCTGACTGATAGTCTTTAAAAACGTCTGTGAATATCAGATTGTCACACCACAAAGAACTCATGATGGGTAGAAGCAAGGAGCTCTCTCTAGACCTTTGCAACCTTACTGTTGCAAAACATAATGATGGCATTGGTTTCAGGTGCATTTCTAAACTGCTGAATGTTCCAGTGAGCACTGTTGGAGCCATCATTCAGAAGTGGAAAGAACACCATTTTCCCATAAACCGGCCACAACCAGGAGCTCCTTGCAAGATTTCTGACAGAGGAGTCAAAAGAATTATCAAAAGAGTTATCCAAGAGCCAAAGACCACTTGTGGAGAACTCCAGAAAGACTTAGAGTTCAAAGAAAAAGTGTTTCAAAGAAAACAATAAGTAATGCACTCAACCAACATGGCTCACCTCGCAAGACTCCATTGCTGAAGAAAAAGCATGTTGAAGCTCATTTAAAGTTTGCTGTACAACATTTGGGCAAGCAAGTAAATACTGAGAGAATACAGTTTAGTCTGGTCAGATGAGACAAAAATTGAACTTTTTGAATGCCACAACACACAGCATGTTTGGAGGAGAAATGGTGTGACGGGTTAAAAGTGGGGATTAATAGTATGTGACGGGTTAAAAATGGAGATTAATGGGTTAATTAAAAGTGTATCATACACGGGTTAAGAAGCAAATTACAGGTTAAAAAGTCAGTTAAAAAGCTGATTGTAGACAAATATATACAGTTAGGGATGAGAGTTAAAAAGATTAATGTTTCATTATTGTTTTTGCACATGATTGTTACATTTAAAAACATCAGTACAGTATTAGGGGGATTGGATGCTGTGTGCACTGTTTACGGTTTGTTGAGAGTTCGATGATTCACAAATTGATTGCTTTTGCCCGGAACGGGAACTGTGTTATGCACTTGCGCAGAAGTGTCCAAGTTCGATGAGTCACAAATTGATTGCTTTTGCCCGGAGAGGGAACTGCGTTGTGCACTTGCACAGAATTGTCCAGCTTTTTTTGAATAAAGCGAGATGGAGTGAAGACGTAGACCGCGACTCTCTTCATTATTTCTTGTTCAAAAGCACCACGTACCTCTCCCGAACTGTGGAGCAGAGGGCGCAACATTATGGGGGCACCGCTGGGATATTTTGGTGAGAGGAAAATCCGCCAGCCGAAGTGGAAACTCAAGCCGAATATCCCCCCACGAACCCCGGTATTGGAGACGTAAGGCACCGCCGACATTCACCGTGGCTTCGACACCACGTGCAGAGGTTGTAACTCTAGCGCTGCAATCACCACTAGAGGACACCGCTAACTAACTAACTAACTAACCTGCACTTATATAGCGCTTTTTCTAGTCACAAAGACCACTCAAAGCGCTTTCACTAATACTAACCCTCTATTCTAAGGGCCTATAGGAAACAGACATCTAGGGACAATTTAGAACAGCCAATTAACCTAACATGCATGTCTTTGGATTGTGGGAGGAAACCGGAGCCCCCGGAGTAAACCCACGCAGCACAGGGAGAACATGCAAACTCCACACAGAAAGGTTCCAACCCCTGCCAACCTGGGGATTCGAACCAGGAACCTTCTAGCTGTAAGGCAACAGTGCTAACCACTGCACCACTGCACCACTGTGCGCTACACCCCGAAGGTAAAAGAGGCCTATGTTGAACTGTTTTATGCCCACCTCTCTGATGAAAATGGAATTGGAAAAAGTACAGTTAGGAGTTAAAGGGGCATTATATGAACTGAATGTTGAACAACTGCTTAATGTATGCAATGCACTACAAATATCTGGAATGGGAAAAAAGCGATTTGCAGACAAAACTCAAGGCCAGCTAATCACATTTGTCACAAGTTATGTTGAAAGAACTGAGTTAACTGAGCTAGAAGATGAGGGAATGTCTCATTTGCTAAATATAAGGGACTTGATTGAAAATGCAAAGATGCCAGAGCTAGAGATAGTGGGTGAAGATAAACAGAAAGAAGACCTGCAGAAAGAAGTACATGCTTTACGGGCCACACTTCAAGCAAAAGAGGAGGCTATGCATCAGCTAATGAGTAATAAACTGAGCCTCCAGAGCACACCAATGCACAGGCTAGCTTCAGCGCCTCCAGATAACTTCATGTGGCGTAAAGACTTTAAGATATCAGGCCAAATAGGGGAGCCAGGACAAAAAGACAAGCTCACATTTCCCAGTTTGGCCAGGCAGATTGAAAGTGGGCTCAGTAAAGGCTACCATGAAGATGAGATCATCGGCGCAGTGATTCGCGCCATCACACCAGGCCTGCAGCTGAGAAGTTACCTAGAAGGCAAAGGTAATCTGACTCTTCCTGCCCTGCGGAGGATCCTAAGGTCTCACTATCAGGAGACCTGAGAGGACCGCAGACCCAGCTCAGCAGGAGGACAACATACCTGAACATACCTGAAGAGGTGCAGCAGGAGACAGGGCTTAAAGCTGCAGCAGCTGACCAGCCACCAGAGGACGACATTGGTCAGGTAGAGGACTTACCTGCGGAGGTAAGCCTTCCTTCACCGCACCCTCCTTCTCCTACCTATAGTGATCCTGGTGAGGAAGTGAATCAGAGACCTAGACGTAATGCTAGAAAACCGAAAGTATTCACTTATGATACATTGGGTACGCCAGCATGTTATAACATACAGTCGTTGCCTTATTATTCTGAACCGACCATGCCATGGGTATACAGTGTACATCCTTTCTACTTCCCAAAACTTTGTGGTAAATGTTAATGGGTTGGTGGTCATTTTGTATACTTGAAGTAGAGTAAATGTAGTTACATTGGACTCACACTGAAAGATTGAGTTTTAAGGTCGTTTGACTCATTGGGACTGACGTTAAAAAAAAAGAAAAAAAAGGGGGGACTGTGTTGGTGTTTATTCCAGTATGCACAGGATAGGCACTTAAAGTGTAATGGACCCTTGAGACTGTGAATGAGGTCATCTCAAAGCCAGAATGTATGAAAAGAGTTCCAGCCTGTCATATATGTGTTATTTGGACTCAAAATTGAATGTATCAAAAGAGTTCCAGCCTGTCATATATGCGTTATTCGGACTCAAAACTGAATGTATCAAAAGAGTTCCAGCCTGTCATATGTGTTATTTGGACTCAAAACTGAATGTATCAAAAGAGTTCCAGTCTGTAACAAAATGCATATACAAGAAACACTGGACAATGAGTATCTGATACTTGCATAACAGAATGTATGAAAAGAGTTCCAGTCTGTAAACTTTTTTGTTGAATTAGTTGACTATACACTCTTTGAGAATTTTGCACTGTGACAGTGGTTATTATACATTTCACATGTCCTGATGTTGGGGACAACATCTATTTTGAGGGGGAGTATGTGACGGGTTAAAAATGGGGATTAATGGGTTAATTAAAAGCGTATCATACACAGGTTAAAAAGCAGATTACAGGTTAAAAAGTCAGTTAAAAAGCTGATTGTAGACAATATATACAGTTAGGGATGAGAGTTAAAAAGATTAATGTTTCATTATTGTTTTTGCACATGACTGTTACATTTAAAAACATCAGTACAGTATTAGGGGGATTGGATGCTGTGTGCACTGTTTACGGTTTGTTGAGAGTTCAATGATTCACAAATTGATTGCTTTTGCCCGGAACGGGAACTGTGTTGTGCACTTGCGCAGAAGTGTCCAAGTTCGATGAGTCACAAATTGATTGCTTTTGCCCGGAGAGGGAACTGCGTTGTGCACTTGCACAGAATTGTCCAGCTTTTTTTGAATAAAGCGAGATGGAGTGAAGACGTAGACCGCGACTCTCTTCATTATTTCTTGTTCAAAAGCACCACGTACCTCTCCCGAACTGTGGAGCAGAGGGCGCAACATTATGGGGGCACCGCTGGGATATTTTGGTGAGAGGAAAATCCGCCAGCCGAAGTGGAAACTCAAGCCGAATATCCCCCCACGAACCCCGGTATTGGAGACGTAAGGCACCGCCGACATTCACCGTGGCTTCGACACCACGTGCAGAGGTTGTAACTCTAGTGCTGCAATCACCACTAGAGGACACCACTACACCCCGAAGGTAAAAGAGGCCTACGTTGAACTGTTTTATGCCCACTTCTCTGATGAAAATGGAATTGGAAAAAGTACAGTTAGGAGTTAAAGGGGTATTATATGAACTGAATGTTGAACAACTGCTTAATGTATGCAATGCACTACAAATATCTGGAATGGGAAAAAAACAAATTTGCAGACAAAACTCAAGGCCAGCTAATCACATTTGTCACAAGTTATTGAAAGAACTGAGTTAACTGAGCTAGAAGATGAGGGAATGTCTCATTTGCTAAATGTAAGGGACTTGATTGAAAATGCAAAGATGCCAGAGCTAGAGATAGTGGGTGAAGATAAACAGAAAGAAGACCTGCAGAAAGAAGTACATGCTTTACGGGCCACACTTCAAGCAAAAGAGGAGGCTATGCATCAGCTAATGAGTAATAAACTGAGCCTCCAGAGCACACCAATGCACAGGCTAGCTTCAGCGCCTCCAGATAACTTCATGTGGCGTAAAGACTTTAAGATATCAGGCCAAATAGGGGAGCCAGGACAAAAAGACAAGCTCACATTTTCCAGTTTGGCCAGGCAGATTGAAAGTGGGCTCAGTAAAGGCTACCATGAAGATGAGATCATCGGTGCAGTGATTCGCGCCATCACACCAGGCCTGCAGCTGAGAAGTTACCTAGAAGGCAAAGGTAATCTGACTCTTCCTGCCCTGCGGAGGATCCTAAGGTCTCACTATCAGGAGACCTGAGAGGACCGCAGACCCAGCTCAGCAGGAGGACAACATACCTGAACATACCTGAAGAGGTGCAGCAGGAGACAGGGCTTAAAGCTGCAGCAGCTGACCAGCCACCAGAGGACGACATTGGTCAGGTAGAGGACTTACCTGCGGAGGTAAGCCTTCCTTCACCGCACCCTCCTTCTCCTACCTATAGTGATCCTGGTGAGGAAGTGAATCAGAGACCTAGACGTAACGCTAGAAAACCGAAAGTATTCACTTATGATACATTGGGTACACCAGCATGTTATAACATACAGTCGTTGCCTTATTATTCTGAACCGACCATGCCATGGGTATACAGTGTACATCCTTTCTACTTCCCAAAACTTTGTGGTAAATGTTAATGGGTTGGTGGTCATTTTGTATACTTGAAGTAGAGTAAATGTAGTTACATTGGACTCACACTGAAAGATTGAGTTTTAAGGTCGTTTGACTCATTGGGACTGACGTTAAAAAAAAAGAAAAAAAAGGGGGGGACTGTGTTGGTGTTTATTCCAGTATGTACAGGATAGGCACTTAAAGTGTAATGGACACTTGAGACTGTGAATGAGGTCATCTCAAAGCCAGAATGTATGAAAAGAGTTCCAGCCTGTCATATATGCGTTATTTGGACTCAAAATTGAATGTATCAAAAGAGTTCCAGCCTGTCATATATGCGTTATTCGGACTCAAAACTGAATGTATCAAAAGAGTTCCAGCCTGTCATATGTGTTATTTGGACTCAAAACTGAACGTATCAAAAGAGTTCCAGCCTGTCATATGTGTTATTTGGACTCAAAACTGAATGTATCAAAAGAGTTCCAGTCTGTAACAAAATGCATATACAAGAAACACTGGACAATGAGTATCTGATACTTGCATAACAGAATGTATGAAAAGAGTTCCAGTCTGTAAACTTTTTTGTTGAATTAGTTGACTATACACTCTTTGAGAATTTTGCACTGTGACAGTGGTTATTATACATTTCACATGTCCTGATGTTGGGGACAACATCTATTTTGAGGGGGAGTATGTGACGGGTTAAAAATGGGGATTAATAGTACTGTATGTGATGGGTTAAAAATGGGGATTAATGGGTTAATTAAAAGCGTATCATACACGGGTTAAAAAGCAGATTACAGGTTAAAAAGTCAGTTAAAAAGCTGATTGTAGACAATATATACAGTTAGGGATGAGAGTTAAAAAGATTAATGTTTCATTATTGTTTTTGCACATGATTGTTACATTTAAAAACATCAGTACAGTATTAGGGGGTTTGGATGCTGTGTGCACTGTTTACGGTTTGTTGAGAGTTCGATGATTCACAAATTGATTGCTTTTGCCCGGAGAGGGAACTGTGTTGTGCACTTGCGCAGAAGTGTCCAGCTCTTTTTGAATAAAGCGAGATGGAGTGAAGACGTAGACCACGACTCTCTTCATTATTTCTTGTTCAAAAGCACCACGTACCTCTCCCGAACTGTGGAGCAGAGGGCGCAACAATGGCACTGCATATCCCATCATGGTGTGAGGGTGTTTTTCAGCACATGGTACAGGCAGACTTCATACAATTGACAGAAAGATGAATGGACAAATGTACAGAGACAACCTTGATAAGAACCTGTTGCCATCCGCCAAGATGCTGAATATGAAATGAAGGTGGACATTTCAGCAAGACAATGATCCTAAACACACAGCCAAGGAAACTCTCAACTGGCTCCAGAGAAGGAAAATAAAGCTGCTAGAATGGCCCAGTCAGTCACCTGACCTGAATCCAATTGAAAATCTATGGAATGAATTGAAGATCAGCGTTCACAGAAAACGCCCACAGAACCTTCAAGATTTGAAGATGGTTTGTGTGGAAGAATGGACTAAAATCACTTCTGAGCAATGCCTGCACCTATTTTCTCCATACAGGAGGCATCCGGAAGCTGTTATTACCAACAAAGGCTTTTCTATTAAATATTAAATGAATTTCATCAAGCGTGTTCAATACTTATTCCTTGTGTCATTCCACTTTATTGAATACAACTTGTTTTGTGAACACAGTTGTCTTGATTTCTTTGTATGTATGGGTTATTTGGGTTGTTACTGATATCTAGTGAAAATCTCAGGTCAATGGCTCCATCAGAAATATGTTTAATGAGAAAAATGTTGAATGCTGTACTTTAACTCCTCCACTTTGGGCAGGAGCTCGTCCCCAACTTGGAGAGGACAAGCCACCCTTTTTTCAGCTGAGGACCATGGACACGGACTTGGAGGTGCTGATTCTTTTCCTGGCCACATCACACTCAGTAGCAAGTTGCTCCAGTAAGACTTGTAGGCCATTGCTCAATGAAGCCAGTAGGGCCACGTCATCTGCAAACAGCACAAATGAGATCCTGAGGTCACTGAACATGACACCCTTGGTTCCTTGGCTGCCCCTATAAATTTTGTCCATAAAAATTCTGAACAAGATCAGTGACAAAGGGCAGCCCTGGCAGAGTCCAACTCTCACTGAGAATGAATTTGGCTGACTGTTGGCAATATGAACCAATCTCTCACAGCGGTCATATAGGGACCAGATACTCGTAGTTCATAGCAACAAGCCCAATACCCCATATTCCCAAAGCACTCCACTCCTCCCACGCAGTGTTGCAGAGCCGTGTCAACCATCACAGCCCTACAACATCCAGAGCTTTGAGGTACTCAGGGTTAATCTCATCCACCCCCAGGGCTCTGCAACTGAAGACTTTTTTGACAACTTCAGAAACCTCTGCCCCAGTGATGGGGAAGTCCTCACCCTCACCCTTAGGCTGTGCTTGCTCTGTGGAAGGCATGCCAGTGGGATTGAGAAGATCCTCAAAGTACTCCTCCCACCATCTGACAATATCCCCAGTCAAAGTCAGTAGCATCCCATTCACACCACACACAGTGTAGCCAGAGAACTACTTTCTCCTTCTGAGTCGCCGGACAGTTTAGCAGAATGTTTTCAAGGCTGACCGAAAGTCTTATTCCATGGCCTCACCAAATTCCTTCCACACCCAAGTTTTTTCTTCAGCACCCATCCAAGCTGCACTCCACCTGACCTGCCGGTACACCTCAGCTGCTTTGGTAGTCCCACAAGCCAGCCAAGCTCAATAAGACTCCTTCAGCTTGATGGCCCACCTTACCTCTGGTAGTCACCACTTGGTTCGGGAGTTGCTACCATGAGATACACCAGTGACCTTGCGGCCACAACTCTGGGCAGTTGCTTCAACAATGGAGGTGGAGAACACGGCCCATTCAGACTCTATGTCTCCAGACTCCCTTGGATGTGGTCAAAGTTCTTCCAGAGGTGGGAGTTGAAGGCCTGTTGGGCTGCAGTTGTTGCAATTATACTGTAACATCTCTGCGGAGATAAATTGTGTTTATAGATCAGAGACCATGCCAAAAGATGCAGTTGGTGAAAATTGACGAGTTTAATTGGAATTTTCAGAATATTGTACAGTGGTGTGAAAAGGTGTTTAGTTCTATGAAAAATCTCAGACGAATTCAAATTTGGGTGCCCTCTGAACTTTAGGTCAAGGTCAGATGTCAGTTTTTCCCTAATTCTTGTAAATGCGATAACTACAGAAAGGAAAGATGTAGGCTTTTCAAATCAATATCATCACTGTATCTAAGAAGAATCTTAAAGAAAGTTGCATTTAAACATAAAGAAACACATAAAGAAACAGAAAAGATATTGAAAGATACTGAAAACCAAATTAAGAGAGGTCAAATTAGATCACAGGAAAAAATTAGAGGAAGCGTTTAAAACAAGCAATTCCAAAAGAGTATGGGACACTATGAAAAAAATTACAGGAATGTCAGCTACAATAAAACCCTTTGTGGCTGACAATGAAACCCAGTTTTCTAACTGATAACTCTAAATGCTTTCTTTTCAAGATTTGATCTTCATATAATGTTGATAAGTGTACAGAAATTACTTCAAGCTGTTAAACCTACTGGTACAGACAGAATCATAATCAATGTGAATGAAGTCAGAAAAACCTTTAAACAAACAAACTAAAAAAAATGTGCAGGACTGGATGGGACCTAAAGAACTTTGCAAATGAATTGGCTCCAGTGTGGAGCCACTTTTGTAGTCCTCAATAGACCAGAATACTGTTCCTCTATTATGGAAAACATGATCCATAAAGCCGGTACCCAAAACTCCGAATCCAAAATAATACAAGGACTTTTGTCTTACAGCTCTGACCTCTGTCGTAATGAAAGCCTTAGAAAGGATTCTACTTCACCATCTCATCAGTACAATAAAATATAAACTCGATCCATACCAATTTGCATATAAACAAGGACGAGGAACTGAGAATGCAGTGGTCACACTGGTTCCTATCATTACCAAACATTTAGATAAACGGAACACACATGCAAGAGCACTCTTTCTGGATTTCTCTTCAGCATTTAATAGATAGATAGATAGATAGATAGATAGATAGATAGATAGATAGATAGATACAGTGGTGTGAAAAAGTATTTGCCCCCTTCCTGATTTCTCTTTTTTTTGTATGTTTGTCACACTTAAATGTTTCAGATCATCAAACAAATTTAAATATTAGACAAAGATAACACAAGTAAACACAAAATACAGTTTTTAAATGAAGGTGTTTATTATTAAGGGGAAAAAGGATCCAAACCTACATGGCCCTGTGTGAAAAAGTGATTGCCCCCTAAACCTAATAACTAGTTGGGCCACCCTTAGCAGCAACAACTACAATTAAGCATTTGCGATAACTGGCAATGAGTCTTTTACAGTGCTGTGGAGGAATTTTGGCCTACTCATCTTTGCAGAATCGTTGTAATTTGTCATGGTTTTAATTAGCTAACAGCTCATGTGCACAATGCAACAGCAACAGGAGAACAACCACACGAAGAGGCACGTTTGAGAATTTATCAGATTTCAAAATAAATGCACAGCTATGGAAACAATCACTTGCCAGAGGAATCAACCTGCGGAGAGACGACGAGAGCTGTGAGAGGAGGAACGGAGTAAGGGGAAATGGGCAAGCCAAACTGACACTTACTTGGGTTCCAAGAGAGAACTGGCAGGGCCCCCGCGGGAAATAGACGAACCAGTAGGGTGAAGAGGAAGAGCTGGTGACCTGGTGACCTATCTCCACCTGACCGAGTGAAGGTTGGAAGCCGAGGGATGGTGGAGATGTGGCAGAGGAGCGCGCGCAGTCCCAGAGACACACTTGCACAGTGGCAGCAACCTGAGGAAGAGAGGGAAACAAAGTTAGACGACGTGTCCAAGTTTGTCAAACAATACTTGCTTGTCCTTTCACGGGTCAGTATACCCAGACGAGCCAGCGTTGAATGCGCAGAGAGAGCCTCCTTAAGTACGCTGGCTGATGAGTGGGAGCAGGTGCATCTTCTGCCTCAGGTGCAGTGATGAGTTGGTGAAGGTGAGACGGGACGGGAGGAGCACGCTGTCACTACCCATGACAATAATTCAGCCACACTGGATGGTTTTCGTGCATGAACCACCTTTTTAAGGTCATGCCACACATCTCAATCGGATTCAGGTCAGGACTTTGACTAGGCCACTCCAAAGTCTTCATTTTGTTTTTCTTAAGCCATTCAGAGGTGGACTTGCTGGTGTGTTTTGGATCATTGTCCTGCTGCAGAACCCAAGTGTGCTTCAGTTTGAGGTCATGAACAGATGGCTGGACATTCTCCTTCAGGATTTTTTGGTAGACAGCAGAATTCATGGTTCCATTTACCACAACAAGTCTTCCAGGTCCTGAAGCAGCAAAACAGCCCCAGACCATCACACTACCACCATCATACTTTACTGTTGGTATGATATTCCTTTTCTGAAATGTTGAGTAACATTTGCGCTGGATGTAATGGGACACACACCTTCCAAAAAGTTCAATTTTTGTCTCATCAGTTCACAGAGTATTTTCCCAAAAGTTTTGGGATCATCAAAATGTTTTCTGGCAAAACTGAGACAAGCCTTTATGTTCTTTATGCTCAGCAGTGGTTTTCATCTTGGAACTCTGCCATGCAGGCCATTTTTGCCCAGTCTCTTTCTTATGGTGGAGTCATGAACACTGACCTTAACTGAGGCAAGTGAGGCCTGCAGTTCTTTGGATGTTGTTGTGGGGTCTCTTGTGACCTGTTGGATGAGTCATCACTGCGCTCTTGGGGTAATTTTGGTCAGCCGGCCACTCCTGGGAAGGTTCACCGCTGTTCCATGTTTTTGCCATTTGTGGATAATGGCTCTCACTGTGGTTCGCTGGAGTCCCAAAGCTTTAGAAATGGCTTTATAACCTTTTCCAGACTGATAGATCTCAATTACTTTGTTTCTCATTTGTTCCTGAATTTCTCTGGATGGCAGCATGATGTCTAGCTTTTGATGATCTTTTGGTCTACTTTATTTTGTCAGGCAGGTCCTATTTAAGTGATTTCTTGATTGAGAACAGGTGTGGCAGTAATCAGGCCTGGGTGTGGCTAGAGAAATTGAACTCAGCTTTCCAAAGATGTGATAAACCACAGTTAATTTATGCTTTTACGGGGCGGGGGGGTCACTTTTTCATATATATATATAGATAGATAGATAGATAGATAGATAGATAGATAGATAGCCTACACTACACTGAAAGGTTTTTTTTATTTACTTTATTAAAATAATTATGAAATGAAAACAATTTATATTAAAAATCAAAATCACAGGACAAAATTAAAAACAGATTACAAACAAAACTAAAATTACAAACAAACAGGGGTATACTGACTGACAAAGGATAAAAGAAAATGATCCTGGAAGTTCAAGGCTGTGCGTGTGTCCAAGTTCTTTAGAGGTTTTTGTGGAATATCTTGAAGTAAAATCTCAATTCTGTTTTAAATTATTGCATTCTTCTTCATTTTTCCCATCTATATTTAAAATTGTAATATTTTCCTCTTGAAATAAAGGGCATCAAATTATGTCTTATTTCATTTTCAGTGTTACTATTTTAATAAAAATACTGTATATTTAACTAATTTATTTTACTTTTAATTTGTATGACATGAAAACATGTCACCAACTATTGTGGGTCTCAGCCTTTTTATTTCAGACTTCCTACTTTCTTCAGGAATAAGCTGAATTAAATGTGCTGGAGCCTCTTAATATCATTTAATTGATTACAACTGCAATCAATTAAATCATCTTTTTTAAACCGCATAATTAACCAAAAAAATCATTAAATTGCTTAAATGGTGCATTAAGTCTGTAGGTCATATATTTTTATTTTGGCAAAAATCTTAAATTATTGTCAAGGGAGCATAATTTTATGCTTTTTTGTGGGGTGGACATGGACTCCTGCTAAAGGGGTGGTGAGTGATGAACAGGTGACCAATCAGAAGTTTTCCCTTAAGATACCCTTGCATGGCGCTCTGAACTGTGGGTAATTTCCTTACCTTAAGTCAGTATAGCATGCTGACTGGAGAAAAGGGGTCATGAAGGGCTCAAAAAGTCAGCAAGTGATCAGTCAGCCACTTCCTGATTTAAGATTGGGACAGCCCTAAACCCTCAGTCACTTACTGTGAATGCGCCTCCAAGTCAACGAGTCTGCAAGGGTGGAGAATGAGATTCAACAACAAAGGAAGAGGCTGAGACATACCATGGCAGCTGCCAGTATTTTTTAAATGATGGTTTCATTTATTAAGGGATAAATGCTATACAGACCTACCTGGCTCTGTGTGGAAAAGTAATTGCCCCCAAACCTAATAACTGGTTGTGCCACACTTTGCAGCAACAACTGCAATCAAGCATTTGCAATAACTGGCAATGAAGCAGCAAAGCAGCCCCAGACCATCACACTACCACCACCATGCTTGATTGTTGGTGTGATGCTCTTTTTATGAAATGCTGTGTTAGTTTTACGTTAGATGCACGCCTTCCAAATAGTTTAACTTTTATGTCATCAGTCCACAGAATATTTTCCCAAAAGTCTTAGGGATCATCAAGATGTTTTTTGGCAAACGTGAGCCGAGCCTTTGTGTTTTTTGGGTCAGCAGTGGTTTTGACCTTGGAACTCTCCCATGGATGCCATTTTTGCCCAGTCTCTTTCTTTGTCTTTCTTATTGTTGAATCATGGACCAGTGTCCAAACTGAGGAAAGTGAGGCCTGCAGTTCTTTAGATGTTCTTCTGGATTTTTGTTTCTCATCTGTTCTTGAATTTCTTTCGATTGCAGCATGCTGTGTTGCTTTTTGAGATCTTTTAGCCTACATTACTTTGTCAGCTAGGTTCTCTTTAAGTGATTTCTTGATTCAGCAGGTATGGCAGTAATCAGGGCTGGGTGTGGCTAGTGAAATAAATGAAATCATAATTTAAAAACTACATTTTGTAGTTACTCAGGTAAACTTTGTCTAATATTAAGATGTGTTTGATGATCTGAAACATTTAAGTGTGACAGATATGCAAAATTATAAGAAATTAGGGAGGGGCAAATACTTTTTCACTGCACTGTAACTACAAAGGAGGATAATTTCCAGGCCACCTAAAACAGTGAAATTACCTTGAATCTGAATATACTAAGTTAAAAAAAAACAGTAAACAGAGATTATTTTAATTTTGCTGATTTGCATTGAATTTCATAAAGAATTTAATATTGCCCGGTCCAATGTGGATTAAAAATTTTTAGAAAATCATTTCACTCTTGATTTTGAAACATTACTTCTCTTCTTCTCCCTCTATCAATATACACTCTGGTGTAAGTGATCAAGACTGCCTTATATAAGGTTCAACAACACGGCTGAATAATTCTCCAATACAAACAAATTTTACTTTTTAAATACACACAGCACAGGCCGTAATTTAGACATTGTGTTTTGGGCTAAAGCTAGTCTGTCAGTCCAAGCCTTAATTTAGCCCACAAATAGACATTGAAAATTGGATTGTGTTTAGTCCATCTACTACAGACCATATTTAATCAGAAATAAAAGTTGTTGAAAATTGGGCAAAAAAAAGTCCAATAATCAGACTCTTTAGTCCACAGGATTTGGCCCAAATTTATTCTCAAAATAGTTTTTGGCATTTGGTGATGGTGGTGGGGGTCTGTCTCTCAAAAGTCAAATATACTTTTACAACCACTGGGACTCTTTGCTAAAAGTGCTTTACAAAAATGCATATTTTTAAACAGCTTGTTAAAAAGTTTGATATTTGTCAGAATGCTTGTTACATAACATCTGGAACAATCTGAAACTGGTGCTAGTGCTATTGTGTTATACTGTGGAGAGAGAAATAATCAGGCAGAGAGGTCCAGATCATATCAGGCTTTATTCACTCTCTCTCTACATTTGTCTAGAAACACAAGCAGCAAAAGAGTACAGATCTCATGCACCTCTGCTCCTTAATCCAACCACTCGGTCAGCCTTCTCTGTGTGCTGCCTTAACATCAAAGCCTTTGTAATTCCCATTCTCTTTGTCACTGTTCACATCAACACACCACCCCCACATCCACACACAACCCCCCCATGACAATTCCCTTTTGTCTTAAGTCTGAGTGTGAATATACTGAGAGGGATTCCCACAATACACTTAAAAGGCACTATTTGAATACAAATATGTTTTACAAATTCTATCTATGTTGTGTCTTTTTATTGAGGTTCACACCTTGGGCTCCGAGTGTCCCCAGACACCCCTAGTCCCCTAAACCTAGACCTAGACCCCTAGAAAAAAATCCAGCTGTCCTAAAACGGTAAACAACTTTAGACCAGTTGCTTTGACTTCAATTTTAATGAAAATTTTTGAAAAACTGGTCAGATGTGAGGTCCTAAAGCAGACTGAACATGCATTGAATCCTTTGCAGTTTGCATATAGGGCTCACAAAGGAGTGAAGGACGCCACTGTCACTCTGTTTAACATGCTTTTTAAACATCTGGATTTTAATGGGACACACGCCAGGCTTTTATTTGTGGACTTTTCCTCCGCCTTTAATACAATCCAACCTCATATTTTAGTTGAAAGGCTCCTGCAACAATTTGATTTGAGCAATAATCTGGTGGGTTGGATTCTGGATTTCTTAACCAACAGGACACAGAGAGTAAGGGTCAATGGTACATTGTCTGACCAAAAGTGCTCTTGTACTGGCTCTCCTCAGGGGTGTGTGTTGTCACCACTACTCTTCATCCTGTACACAAACATGTGTCGGAGCAGACATGACAACAGACACATTATAAAGTATTCAATTCAATTCAATTCAGACGTTTATTTCGAACTCAAGGTTCATAGTATTTACAAAACGTGTAAAAAATAAAAGTGTATAAAACGTGTAAAAATAAAAGTGTATAAAATTCAGCAATCACACGGCGCTCATATAACAACAATAAAATACAATAATGAACTCAGTATAAAATAGAACGCCACCACTTCCAAATGCTGGAGTGAATGCTGATGATTCAGTTATTGTCAGTCTCCTCCAGGATGGTGAGAGTGGCCACGGCCCAGTAGTTGATGATTTTGTTCACTGGTGTGAGGATTCCTACCTGCAGCTGAATACGACAAAAACTAAAGATATGATAATTGACTTTAGGAGGAAAACTCCCAGGCACAAAGTCACCGTACTAAAAGGCCAGACCACTGAATGTGTACAATCCTGCAAATATCTTGGGATGATTAGTGATAGTAATTTAAACTTTGAAGAGAACTGTGAAAGGGTGTGCAAAAAGGGTCAGCAACATTTGCATTGCTTGAGAAAACTTGCACGCTTCCAAATTGACCAAACCATAATGACAATGTTTTATCAGGCTTTTATTGAATCTGTTTTATCCTTTTCTTTAGTGTCATGGTTTGGTCAGATAAAACTGAAATAGAGGAAATCCTTGGATCAGGTAGTTAGATGGTCCAGTCGTTTGCTTGGTGAGTCACAGCTGAGCCTGACATCCCTGTACACCAGACAGGTACAGAGGATGGCTACCTCCATTTTAAATGATGACTCCCACCCTTTGCACTGCCACTGTCAGCTTCTTCCCTCAAGACGGAGGTTTGCTGTCCCAAAAAGTAAAACCCAGTGCTGCAAAAACAGCTTTGTTCCTGCTGCTGTTAAAGAGTTGAACAAGTTGTAACAATATATTGCACATAATTTAGTTACCTATTTATTAACTCCATTTTATATTTACTTATTTTTTGTAGAATTTTTATTTGGGTTCTAAATCTTTTATTGGGTTTTAGACCTTTGAGTTTTTAACCTCTTTGACTAGTCTTTTAACTTTTTAATATGACCCTTCTCTCTTATCTCTGGTTTTTCTCTCATCTCTTTGTCTTTATACCCTGATTGATGGAGCCTTGAGTATTTTTATCATGTTTATAGTCAGCTTCATGTGTGCCTGTGTTTGCGTTTATGTTGAATGTAATTGTGGTTTGTAAATATGGATGTCACCTGACTGCAAAACAAATCTACCTACGGGTACAAATAAAGTAACCTGAACCTAGTCTTCAAAGCTAAGCAGGGTCTACCTTGGTTAGTACTTGGATGGGATACTGTGGGAATACCAGGTGCTGTGATGGACTGCTGATTTGTCCAGGATGCAGCCCACCCAAAAAGGATCTGATAATGTGGGTTACTGTATTATTTTTTCAATAAGGCGGCTTTTCACCTTTCAACCAGATTTAGACCATACAGAGACGTCTATATGAAGACACCTTTTCCACAACCTGAAAAAGGCTTTTTGATCTTTCAACCAAATCCAGACATTTTTAGACATTTTTAGGTGAAGCTGTCTTTTATTCTTATTTAACCTTTATTTATACAGGGACGGTCCATTGAAAGGCAACCTCTCTTTTTCAAGGACACCCTGTTCATATTCACACCTGGAAGCTGCCCAGTACACCCCCAGACTGACCTGTGACCACAGAGCAGCTCCACTGGAGCAGTTGGGGTTAAGGGCCTTGCTCAAGGACACCACAGTCGGGTTCTAGGAGGGTGGGACAAGCACTGCTATGTTATCTGTCCCACCCAGACCTGATCCTGCCACCCTCCAGTCACCAGTTCACATCCCTAACCGTTAGGCCAGGGGTCACCAACTAAAACGGCAAAAGGTCTAAGTCAGTCCTCCTCCCCAGTCAAGGTCTGAACTAGGCATGGGAATCTTTAGGCACGTTGAAGCGGCATGAAAAAATAAGCAGCAGTGCTGTGGTTTTAAGCAGGTTTTATTAATCATTACATTACATTGCATTACATTGCATTACATCACAACACATGCATGTTTGCATCACAAATACATGAATGGCACATTGCTTCTCAGTAATGCAGCAGAAAAACAGAGAAAAGAGGGCTGAGTGTCCTTAGTCTGTTGTGGGGTTAAAACGAACCGCCACACGCTCCCCCCCAGAGGACGCGGCAGGGGGCCGCGACCTCGATAATCCATCTGTGTGAGCGAGCTGTGGGAGAAGCTCGCTGCAGGCAGAGGGGGAGGGAGGGGAGGGGTGGTAAGTGCCGGCAGGAGCTGTGAAATCGTCCTGAGCCGCGCAAAAATTGCTTGCTGCTCCGTGACGTCGAGGGGTTGTCCCGTTGCACGTGCGGAGATCACAAGAAGAAAAACTAGTCTCTGACTCCTCTCGTGGCCATGAAGAAAAGCAGGGGCGGCTGTAAGAAAAAAAGTAAACAAAACATAGGGACTGTTGGCTTTGGGTGCTGAAGCAACCCCAAAGCTCCCGGGAACAGCTGACGGCTGAAATCCCGTTGTGCCGTGGCTAAGACCATTAAAAAATCCAGTGGCGAGCTGCGTGCTTGCTTCAGGTGAACGAGCAGCCCTGAAGGTTCTGTGGGCAGCGGCGGAGGACGATGGCGGTCTCTGGCGTGGCTGAGACTGTTAACAAATCCTTCGAGCGTGCTGCATGCGTGCTTCAGGTGAGCGGGCAGCCCTGAAAGGCAGCGGCGAAGGAGGAAGGCAGTCTGTGGAGCCGTTACTTGTCCCGTGCATGATGCGCCGTCCTTGTAACTCCCCGATGCGTGCGCGGGGGTTCAGTGCGTGGGTGGGCCGCTGGAGTGGCGAGTCAGGGTGCAGAAACTTGGCGGAGATCAGTGCAGACGGCGCCGATATAATCCGGGTTGAGCTGTTGCTGTAGATTTGGCCATGGTGCGTTGGAATCTTATCCTACACTTTATTACATGTATAGTTTATTTCTCTTATCTTATCATGTTTAATGTTGCAGCATTGTACCGAGACAAATTCCTAGTTTGTGTACTACATGAACAATGGCAATAAACCTGATTCTGATTCTGATTCTGATTCTGGAGCGGTGAGAGGAAATAGACGATCTTGGTGCCCCGGGCTCGTGCAGCTGCGTTGGAGCGGTGAGAGGGAGGAGACGATCGTTGTCGCTCGTGCGGCCATGAAGAAAAGACGAGGCTGAATGGCGGCTGTGATGAGGGCAGAGGGACTGGCGTGTTGACTTTAGGTTCAGGCGTAACCCTAAAGCCTCGGGAACCGCAAAACCGCTGAATTCCCTATGTGTGCCGTGGCTGAGACCATTAACAAATCCTTCGAGCATGCTGCGTGCGTGCCTCCAGGTGTGAGAGCAGCCCTGAAGGCTCTGTGTGTAGCGCGAAGGATGATGGGGGTCTGTAGAGCCGTATGCATCCCGTGCGTGGTGGTGCAGATCTCAGGCGAGGGTCGCGCCATGACGTTTTCTGCAGTTTACCCGGTCGTGGGTGATGTCCGGAGAACGGCTCGCCTGTGTTGGCTCCGCGTCAAAGTCTCCCTGAAGCCGCAGGGAGGGGGAACCAGTAGGCCGCTGCGACGGAGCATTCATGCCCGGGTGTTGCGTTCGCTGGCCGCTCGTTTTTTTCAGCGTCGGTTCGCCAGCGTGGCCATCCAAAACAAGGCTGCGTTGCACAAAGCGTGTGCGTCTTCAAGGGGCCACCAACGCAGCTGTGTGGCTGTCCAGCTCGGAAGGTTGCTTTCGCACAAAACGTGTGCGTGTTCGAGGGGTCACCAGTGAAGCGGCATGGAAAAATAAGCAGCAGTGCTGTGGTTTTAAGCAGGTTTTATTAATCATGTCGCCTTCACGGGATCCCCTCTCCGGTGCATAGTGGAGCAGCCCGGAGCGGGATCCCACGGCTCTCTGAGAAGGAGAGGCAGACACAGTGTGTCCGCCAGTTGCAGGATCAGAGTGAGAGAGTAAGAGAGAGATTGCGTTACAGAGTTGCACCTTAAATACTTGATCATAACAATACATCAAAAAGACATACCCCACAGTCTAGAATGATCAAAGGGACAACAGAACAGGCAGGAGGTATTTGCATTTGTAAGCCATACATCACAATGGGCAGATTAGCTAGACCTCGCTCTAAGTGCAAGACAAAGAGGCTAACAAGCACATCTACATATTGATCTGAGTCTCTAGGTCACAGTAAGGACAGGACGCATGAGTACAAAGGATGAAAGGCATCGATTAACATCACGTAGGTGAGACAGAAGAAACTCGTCTACCTGTAGACATTAATACACCAAAGCACATCTAAGATGCTCAGAAAAAGCACAGTAAGGACAAGCCATATGCACACTATACAGAATGGCGCATTACATCACAACACATGCATGTTTGCATCACAAATACATGAATGGCACATTGCTTCTCAGTAATGCAGCAGAAAAACAGAGAAAAGAGGGCTGAGTGTCCTTAGTCTGTTGTGGGGTTAAAACGAACCGCCACAACGTCATGATTTGATTATGATTCACAACTCCGACTTGATTCTAAAGCCATTCTCAATGCATCTTGATGCAATTTTTTTCTATTCAAGATTTTTCCCTCCCACAGTGTGACAACTTGGCCCTTTTAAAGCAAAGTATTTGCAATGACCCATGAATTTACTTCCAACATCTTTTATTAAAACAAATGGAAGGGAAATCTGACACATGGACAAATTTATCTCAAAATGTGCTTTTAAAAGCTGCCATCATTTCATTGACATTCGTTCAGAAGACCAGAGCTGTCTCCAGACAGGTCAGGATTATTTAACTTGCTTTCACACATTGTTTTATTAAGCTCATGTTTTAGCTGCTTTTAGCTCCATATTATTATTTTAAACAAAAAAAAAATTAAAATGAATTCTTTGTTCAATTTCAACAAAACAGTATAAAATTTTATAATACAGGAGCACACTAAATGTGTTTGTTGACTCCAAATAAATAGGTCTAAAATTCTAAAATCTACAACTAAAATCCTAAAACTGTTTTACAGGAGAACACAAACTAAATTGTGTTGCATTTGGAAAAAGATTAATATCTAAAAAAAACAAATTTCACAAAAAGTCCACCTCTATACAATATTTTCTGTGCAGAAAAAAACAGTTTCAAACTGTAAGGCAAAAAAAAAAACCCAACACAAAATATAATTCCACCCAGATAAGCGGTAAAAGATGAATGGATGGACTACAGAATTCCTCTGACATTTAAAAAAAAAAATCTCAACAGTAAACGGTTACAACATGGATGGAGCTGCAACTCCATGGTTACAGGGAGAGGGGAGGTGGAACTTTTCATGTTCAGTAACACACTGAGCTTTTACGGAGTTTTTACATGATATCAGAGGCTACGAAAAGGACCTCCATACCAGCGACCTCCCAGCACAGACTACTCTCAGCAGAATAGAGGAAGACATACCCTGGTAAATGCATTCAATTTCACAACAGCACTTCATTTTGTGGGTACAGACCTGGTAGCGAAGAGGAGAGTCTGCAGCAGGAGGAGATTGCCTAGGGGCTCATGAGATAATCTGTCCAGGAAGTTGCCGATGCAGCAGTTCAGTTCCACTTTTTTCAGCTTTTTTCCCCACCAAAATAAAACGGTCTCCCTTTGTCCCAAATTGTATCAAAAGGCTTTGGGGTCCAGACAGAGGACTCTCAGGGTCTGGATCCAGACCAGAGTCTGCCAGTTGGTGACCCCTGCATTAGGCCAACACTGCCCTGTGTAACGGAGTCAAAAATGCACTTTAAGTATTTCTTTTTATCAGTTATGTTTTTCTTTATGTTGTTGTGAATTTTATTTTACTTGAGTGTTTTATTTTGGCAGTGCACTTCTCACATCCACTCTTTCTGTACCTCTGAGGCTCCAGTAGTCAGTCTTTCCCCACAGTATCGCGTTGCTTTGCTGTGGGTAAGTTGTGTCCAAAACGCTGCTGGCATTATATAATTGTATTGTTCGTTAGTCTTATCATTTAAACTGTAACCTTAGTTTGTAATTGTTCCTTATTAGTTTGTCATGTCACTGTAGTGTATTTTTTTTTTGTTATTTGTGTTATAAATAAGTGTTTTATAGATGTTTCGGCGCACACTGGGAATCCGGTGGGTGCCATTTTTAGGGTTTCGCGCCGATATAGGCTCAATGGTGACTCCAGCAGCCTGTGCCGTTGTGTAATTTATGTTTTTGTTAATGTAGGAGCCTGTGTGGGATCGAGGTACAGACGGAGCGTGACGCGTTTTGTTTTATTTCATCTACAGAGAAATAAATTGTGGAAACAGCAGTCTGGTGTCATCGTGGTCCCTATGCTGCACACACACTTGTTTTGATGTTCCCGATCACGGCCGCTTAAAGGTGCCCCAAAAAGAAGAACCGTTACGCTTGTGACGAGATCAGTTACACCTGCATCTTTTCAACCATTTTATGTTGGAGGTATGCATATTGTGTTTTGGGTCCCCAGTACATCAGTTTGGTACACAAAAAGAAAACAGGGTTTTGATTTCCCAGCAGCCCTTGCAGGTGATGGGGAATGTTAAATATTGGAAAATAAGCACCCTCCCAGCACAAATTTGTTGAAAAAATGTTGAAAAGACAGCTTTACCAACCGTCTAAAAAATGTCCAGATTTGGCTGAAAAGTGAAGACAAAAGCTATCTTTTTCAGGTTGTTGAAAAGGCATCTTCATATAGATGTCTCTGAATTGTCTAAATTTGGTTGAAAAATGATGAAAAGCCACTTTTTTAAGGTTGTTTTAAAAAGAGTCATGATATGGTAACCAACTTCATTTGTCATCTGATACTTTCTGGAGGCACACACCTATACTGGCATCTCTGGACAAGAGGCAGAGCACATCCTGGACAGATCACCAGTCCATCACAGCACCTGGTATGAAGATCAGAGAAGACCAGCAGTGGCTGGAAACACCCAGACCCTGAGGAAAGGACAGTAATAAAAAGACACAACATAGAAAGAAATTTCTAAAACATACTTGTATTCAAACAGTGCTTTTAAGTGTGTAGCACAATAGCAGTAGCACTGGTTTAAAATTGTTCCAGATATTATGTAACAAGCCTTATGCCAAATATCAAACTTTAAAAAAAAAAAGTCTGTTAAAAATATGCATTTTTATAAAGCACTTTTAACAGAGTCCTAGTGGTTGAAAAAGTATATTTGACTTTTCAGAGACAGACCCCCACCACATCACCAAATAGCAAAAACTATTTTGAGGATAAATTTGGGACAAATCCTGTGGACAAAACAATCCAATTATTGGACTATTTTTTTGCCCAGTTTTCAACAACTGTTTTTCTTCTTCTTCTTTTAGATTTGATTGGCGGTTGGCAACTAGCTTACAGGTGCATTACCGCCACTGACTTTCTGATTAAATATGGTCTGTAGTAGATGGACTAAACACAGCCCCATTTTCAATGACTATTTTTGGACTAAATTAAGGCTTGACTGACTGACCTGATTTAGCAGGCTTGTGCTGCATTACATATGCTAGTGTACACTGTCATTTTGTAATATTATTGGTTGGCGGGGTTCCCAAGATTTTTTTCCCATGTAAAAAAGGGTTCCTTGGGTCAAAAAATGTTGAATAATAATAATAATAATTCTTCTTTTAGATTTGATTGGCGGTTGGCATCCAGCTTACAGGTGCATTACCGCCACGTACTTCACTCTATCTTCTGTATATGTTAATCCATAATGATAATAATTCTTATTCTTCTTTTAGATTTGATTGGCGGTTGGCAACCATCTTACAGGTGCATTACTGCCACTGACTTGATTATCATTACTCTATATCTTTGTTTATCTTAAAAGTCATAATAATAATAGACCCCAAAAGGATTAAGCGGAAGAAGATGGATGGATGGATGGTGGTTGGCAGCCAGCTTACAGGTGCATTACCACCACGTACTTCACTCTATATCATCACTCTATATCCTGGCACAAGGAGCTCCTACAAGGAGTTCCAAACAACTCCCCATGCTCAAAAAAAATCATCCGCCCTTCAGAGGAGCATCGCTCTATATATATTAATCACTCTATATATAATTCAAGAAATCTCTGTCTGTGTGTGTGTGTCTGTGTGTCACGATCATAGGACTCGCTAAAAGATCATAGGACCGCCTATGATGTTCCTATGGTGGCTACATGATGTCCTATGATGTTCCTATGTATAAGGAGTTCTGAACAACTCATGTGTGAAAAATTATGTCCTTGGACTGCGTCACTTACGATCATAGGACTTGCTATGACATCATCAAAGATCAAACGCAGGCATCACTCACAAGGACTCGCTATGACATCAGCAAAGATCATAGGACTCACTATGACATCATCAAAGAAAAAATGCAGGCATCATAGGAGTTGCTATGACATCATCAAAGATCATAGGACTCGCTATGACATCATCAAAGATAAAATGCAGGCATCATAGGAGTTGCTATGACATCATCAAAGATCATAGGACTCACTATGACATCATCAAAGCTCAAAGGCAGTCATCACTCACAATCACAGGACTCGCTATGACATCATCAAAGATCATAGGACTCACTATGAGACAATCAAAGATCAAAAGCAGGCAACACTGTCATGAACTGGGGTGTTTCCCAGCCCAGTTCTATGGCACGGTGGTTGTCTTGCCTCCTGTTTATTTTGGGCTTCAGTTGCCGTCTGACAGCTGGCAGCCGCGCCCCCCTCCTAGCAGCCTACCAGCTGACTGTCATTACCTGCTGCTCTCTTATTCACACACACTCACACACACACACACACACACATGCAATTGTCTACACCTGCATTCAGCTCGTTTGCACTCTCATCCCACATATACACACATCCATTCTTATGCACTTACACACCCTCTCTCTCTCTGTCTCTCCTTCTGCACACTGGCATGCACTCAGCTGATTAGGTTTGTAGTACTTAAGATCTGGGTTTGCTGATGTGCATTGTCGGGTGATTGTTGGTTGTACTGCGTGTTATACCTACTGTCAACTGTTTTCCTGCAGTGGATTTTTCTTGGATTGTCTCGGACTGCTCCAGCCCCGTGAGTACTCTCTGCTTCGCCCCTGCCGTTCAGTCTCGTCTGGCGGTTCCTCTCCGGGCACTTTCCCGTTCCTCTGCCACAGTTCTGTCTGCCGTGGAGCATTTTTCCCTAAGTTTACTCACTCGTAAGCTGTAGAGCATCTTGGAGGTTTTCCCTGTGAATCCTGTGCTGCTTGTTTATTATTATGTCTGGACTGTTAAATCACTTTGCACAATAAATTGCACGCAACGATCTCCTGCGAGTGGGTTCATCATTTCTGCTTTAAAATGGCAGAGAATTGAATTGATAGAGGATGATCAAACTGGTTTCATAGAGGGACGCCAAACACATGATAATATCAGGAGAACATTACACATAATTAATCAAATACATAAAGAAAAGAAAAGCGCAGTAATAATGAGTTTAGACGCAGAAAAAGCATTTGATAGGGTTAATTGGATGTTCCTATATAATGTACTGGAACGCTTTGGATTTAACGAAAAATCAGTACAATGCACAAAGACACTGTATCAAAAACCTGTGGCAAGAATCAAGATAAACGGTAGCTTAACAGACAAAGTAAATATACAACGATCAACTAGGCAGGGATGCTGCCTATCGCCCACCTTGTTTGCTCTGTTCATAGAGCCACTGGCTCAAGCGATGCAACAAAATAAGAAATTAAAAGGTGTAACAATGACTTCCGGTTATGGCTGCCACGTAGGACGGACGTGTCTCGCTCTGCTCTGCTCCTGGAAAAAAAAAAAATCGGCAAATAACTCTCTCATTTGGGACAGAACGTATCCCAGCATTTGGGCGAAGATATGTCGGCGAAGCCTAAGGCTGGAAAACCAGGAAAAGGAAAAAGCGAGCCGCCGAAACAGTCCAAATTAACGGACTTTCAGGTCTGTGACGCAGTAAACAAAACTCCATATATGGCGGAGGAGGCTGGCAACGCTGCGATATCTGCGGGGAATGGCGCAGATGCGCTGATGGCTGCCATGAGTTCAATGAGAGCGGACTTTTCCTCTAGATTTGATGGGATTATGACAGCGTTGGAAGGAATAAGAAAGGAATTGGGTGACTGTGTAGAACGAACGGCGCAGATGGAGCTCCGTCTCGCTAGTGCTGAAGATGACGTCACCCGTCTTCAATTAAAGGTGCGCACTTTGGAAAAAAAAAATAAATCTCTGGAAGATAATATTTTGGATTTGGAATCTCGGTCGAGACAGAATAATTTGAGGCTGGTGGGTCTTCCAGAGGAATCAGAAGGTCGGGACATATGTTCCTTTCTGGAAAAGTGGATTCCGGAGGTGCTGGGCAGCGAGGAGTTGCAATCAGCAGTGGTTCTGGAAAAAGCACATCGTATTGGCCCACGGAGAGATAAGGGACCGCCGAGGACCTTAATTATGAAGTTTCTTAGCAACAGAGACAGGATGAAGATCTTCAACGCTGCACGAGCTAAAAAAGGAGAGATTAAACACCAGGACCAGCAGGTGCGGTTCTACCCAGATTTGGCCACAGGAATCCAGCAATTGAGGAAGCAGTTTGATCCCGTACGTAAGGAGCTGCGCAACCTTGGGATTCGTCATGGTGTAATCTATCCTGCGAGACTGCTGACCACGTATGAGGGCAGAACCCACATCTTCAAGACCCCAGAGGAGGCGCAGGAGTTCATCAAGAAGATCAAAGAAGAAGAAGAGACTGGTGGGAGCTAAGCATGAACAAAATATAAGGTAGAATAATTAAGCATTTGCACAGGCATCTGACTGACTTGAAGTAAGTAGTAAGTTTACAAAATATAGATTGTATTATATATTAAAAAAACAAAACAAAAACAAAACAAACAAAAAAAAAACTATGATGTACAAAGTTGTTAAAAATTTTGGAGTTAAGTTGGAAAACTACAGAGGAGAGTTAATGTTACGTCATTAAAAGCAGTAGAGTTAGGGTGATTGGGAGGATGAAGAAGGAGTGGCTTAGGCTGTTCCCCGTGGGTGTGGAACGGTCGATGGCTATATCGGGAGACAGAATTTTTCTTTTGATTTTGGGGGGTTTGCCACAAGTGTGGGAAGGGGAAATTTGTTTGTGTGTAGTTTGTAGGATGAATGTTCAACCACTCATGTTTTTGCTTCTCTGTATGAGCATGTTTACACTGCAAGGTAATCCCAAACTCTCTATTGATCATGGACCAAAGTGTTAATCTTAATTTAACTTCATGGAATTGCAGAGGTCTACAAAATTTAAAAAAACTTAAACAAGTTATGAATAAAATAAAGGACATGGGTTCAAGAATTGTGTTTTTACAAGAAACTCATCTGATAGAGGAGGATGTTAAAAGAATTAGGAGTAGATGGCAGGGAAGTGTATTCACCTCTTCATTTTCATCCCGAGCCAGGGGAGTTATGACTCTCATACATAAATCAGTTCCTTTTCAAGTGAAAAATGTAATTGGAGACAAATTTGGAAGATATGTAATCATTCAAGGTTCTTTGCTATTAGAAAATATAAATCTTGTGAACTTATATGGTCCCAATATAGATGATCAGAAGTTCTTTGCTAATTTATTTCTCATCTTATCATCACTTACAGGGCAACATATAATAGCAGGGGATTTTAATTGTACATTGAATCCAGGTGTGGATAGATCAACAGGACTGGATTGTACGCACATTGGATGTAGGATGACTATTAATCATTTTATGAAAGAATTGAGATTGTTAGATATATGGAGAGAAATGAAACCACAAGTTAAAGCCTATTCTTGTTACTCCAGTACCTACAAGACATTCTCACGTATTGATTATTTTTTGATTTCCACAGAATTAAGGTCCAAGATTCAAAACTGCTTTTATGATAACATCGTGATCTCTGATCATGCACCCTGTTGTCTAATATATGTAGATAAAAAATTGACAAAGGAATCAGGTAGATGGCAATTTCAGCATAAATGGCTTCAGGATGAGGAATTTGTCAAGTATATAGAAAAACAGATAGACGAGTTCTTTGACATCAATACTACACAAACATCAGCATGTGTAAAGTGGGAGGCTTTCAAAGCTTTTATTAGGGGACATATTATTAGTTATACAGGATCAAAATCTAAGAAGACTCGAGAGGAGAGAGCTAAATTGGAACATAAAATAAAAAGTCTTCAGGAAAAAGTGTATGCAGGAAGTGACCCAAGGTTGGAGAATGAATTACTGATTTTGAGAGCTGAATACGACAAAAAATCAGCGAATAGAGCTGCCTCGAGTCTTCTAAGATTGAAACAATCTTTTTATGAACAAGGTGAAAAATCAGGAAAATTATTAGCATGGCAGATTAAACAATTGGAAATTAAAACACCAATTACCAGTATTATAAGTAACGGACAGGTAGTTATAGATCCTTTAGAAATTAATAGAGCCTTTAGAGATTACTATGAAAAATTATATGATACCAAAAATGAACCTGATTTAACAAAACTAAATGGGTTTTTGAACGAACTATCTATACCGTGTATACCAAATGAAAACAGGGAGATATTGGAGTCTAAAATTAGTCAAGAAGAAGTTGGGCTAGCCATTGATAATATGAAATCAGGAAAAAGTGCAGGACCAGATGGTCTTCCAGTTGACCTTTATAAAAAATTTAAGAATAAATTAATAAAACCTTTTTTGGAAATGGTTTTAGAAGCATTTCAAAATAATAATTTACCATCATACATAAATAATGCCTTAATTATACTGCTGTCAAAACCAGGTAAGCCCTCTAATAAATGTGAAAATATGAGACCAATAAGCCTATTAAACGCCGACCTTAAGATAATCTGTAAAATTTTAGCAAGACGAATACAAGAAATTTTACCAAATATTATTAATCGAGATCAGAATGGCTTTATAAAGGGTAGACAAGGCTTCCATAATGTAAGAAGACTATTTAATATTATTTATTTTAATAAAGAAGCACCGGATACAGCTCTCCTATCATTGGACGCCGAAAAGGCCTTTGATAGAGTTGAATGGCCCTTTCTTTTTGAAGTCCTACAAAGGTTTGGACTTGGAAATAATTTCATAAAATGGGTTCAAATAATATACAATAATGCTACAGCAGAAATCCTAACAAATAACAATATTTCAAAACCAATAAAAATCAATAGAGGATGTCGACAAGGCTGTCCACTTTCACCTTTACTGTTTACTATGGCAATTGAACCTTTAGCGATAGCGATACGTTTACATTCACAAATATATGGAATTAAAGTTGGACCAACAGAACATAAAATCTCCCTGTACGCCGATGATATAATTTTGTTTATGTCGAATCTAAAAAAATCAATTCCAACCTTGTTGAATTTAATAAAGAATTTTGGGGAAATATCAGGATATAAAATAAATAAAACTAAATCTTCAATATTAATGCTAAATGAGACCCAGAGAAATTACCCAGCCCCTGAGGCAAATCAATTCAATGTTGTAAATCAGTTTAAATATTTAGGAATCCAAATTATGCCTAAGCTAGAATCAGTCGCCAGCGTCAACTATGAAGCCTTAATGTCAGATATCAATGAGTTAACTCAGAGATGGATGTCACTACCAATGTCGATGATCGGGAGAATCAATATACTTAAAAGTAATATTTTACCTAAAATACTTTATTTATTTCAATACATTCCCTTATCACCACCTTTAGATCTATTCTCAAGAATAAAAAAAAGTTAGTGGAATTTATATGGAACAACAGGAGGGCTAGATTACGTCTGTCTTTATTATATTTACCATTTGATCGTGGAGGTCTGAAATGTCCAAATTTTATGTTGTATTATTGGTCGGCACAACTGAGGTCTATGACATATTATTTTTCATCAAATGATCTCCCTCACTGGACTGAAATGGAATCATACAATTTACCTTTACCTCTTCCCATATTCATATACTCAGATTCGGCAAAAAAATTACAAAAACAAGTTAAAAATCCATTTGTAAAGCATATGATCAAAATATGGTGTGAAGCTAAAAACTATTTAAAAGAACCACAGTTATTGTCACAATTTAGTCCAATATGGGGTAATCAATATTTTAAACCAGGGAGAGCGGACGCTGTATTTAAAGTATGGAATTTAAAAGGGATACAAAAGATTCAGGATTTATATTTGCCATGTGCAGACAACATAATGTCTTTTGAAGAGCTGAGGATCAAATTTAATCTCAATAGAACACATTTTTTTAAATATCTTCAACTTAGAAACTTTATTCGATCAAATCAAAATAAAGCTCTCACTCGACCTATTTATTCATCCTTGGAAAAAATGATGATGAAAGATAGTAAAAGAAAGGGTATTATTTCAGAGTTTTATAACTCATTGACACTATCTTCAAGTGAAAATTCACTGAAAAGATTAAACTACTGGAAAGAAGATCTGCAGATTGAAATTTCGGAGGAACAATGGGAATTGGCTTGTACAGAAGCTCAAACCAAATCAATAAATGCACGCCTTAAATTGATACATTTCAAATGGTTAATGCGGATGTATGTTACACCGGAGGAGTTAAATAGATATAACAAAAATATACCAGATACATGCACAAAATGCATGGAAAGTAAAGGAACCCTATTTCATTGTTTATCGGAATGTAGATTAATAAGAATGTTTTGGGAAGAGGTGAGGGTAACAATTGAAAAAATAATCTCAAAACAAATCATACTGAATCCTAAACTGTTTTTGTTGGGTCTGTACCCAGAAAAGCATAATTTTAATAAAAGTGAAAGAACATTCATAGACCCCAGTTTGCTTAATGCCAAAAAATGTATTGCACTATTATGGAAAAAGACTCATAGACCAGATGTGACTCAGTGGTTAAGACAGATGTTAACAAACCTTCCATTAGAAAGAATAACATATATACTGAAATCAAAGGAAATTGTGTTTGAGAATATATGGAGACCTTTTATTGATTATGTAAAAAATTTAAACATAACTCTTGAAGAAGAAGGTGAATGATGTGTGTGGACCTTGTAAATTCCAAACTGGTGAACATAATATGTATACTTATGTATTGGATTGTCTAGACTAAACAGAGGAGCATTGTTGAAGACTTGATTTTGTTGGTGGTTGTTGGTGTTTTTAGTGCATTTTTTTTTTTTTTTGTAGTACTTTAGCGTTAGTGTTTGATTGTTTGTATCATGTTTGTTAAAAAAAAAAAAAAAGGTTCAATAAAGATATTGTGGAAAAAAAAAAATCTTGGAAAAAAAAAAGGTGTAACAATAAAGTGTAACAAGATTGGGCTGTTTGCAGACGATATTATAGTTTACCTTGAACAAGCAGATGAATCAATAATGGAAATGATGGACTTGATAGAAAATTTTGGAAAATTATCAGGATACAAGATAAACATAACAAAAACACAAATACTGACATTCCACTATAACCCTTTAAACCAGATAACTGATAAGATCAAACTAAACTGGAAACAAAAAGAAATAAAATACCTTGGAGTGAACATACCTAAAGATTTAAGCAAAATCTATAAAGCAAACTATGATAGGTTAGAACAAGAAATAAAAAAAGATATTGATAGATGGTCAATCTTAAATATGGATCTGAATTCAAAAATTAAGACAGTCAAAATCAGCATACAACCTAGACTGCTTTACCTCTTCCAAGCTCTACCAACAGAGATTCCTGGTGCCCAGTTCTCAAAGTGGGACAGGATGATATCGAGATTTGTTTGGGGAGGTAAAAAGCCAAGAGTGAAATATAAAACTCTCCAATTACCAAAAGAGAAAGGGGGCATGGGTCTACCGAGTCTAAAGGAATATTACTACTCAGCACAAATAAGATATATCATATGTTGGTGCGACAGAGGATATGAGGCAAAATGGAAAGAAATGGAAAAGGAAATTGAGGGACTCCCAGTACAAAGCATAATAGGAGATAATGATGCATATAAGCAAATCAAACAAATAGACCCCATCACTAAATTTACTTTGGAACTGTGGTATAAAATAGTACAAAAGTATAATATAAAGAAGGACATAAAACTATTGAAAAAGGTAGCATTTGACAGTCAGTTTGAACCGGCAAAGCAAGATAGGGGATACAAAAATCTGGTGAACAAGGGAATCACAGCATGGGGCAATATGGGAAAAAAAGATTTCAGGAGTTTTGTAAACATGAGAACATTTAAACTAGAAAAATCTGAATTCTTCAGATATCTGCAGATGAGAGATTATTATATGAGGAAGATTAGGCATAACCTCCACACAGATGTGAGCGAGATTATACAATTCATTTTAAGCTCGTATGCAGAAAATAAAATAAGAATTATTTCAAAGCTATATCAGAAACTTATGGCAAACAAACATTCAAATAACTATATAAAGGAGAAATGGGAGAAAGAGCTAAATTTAAACATAACAGAAGAAAACTGGCAAGAAATATGGAAAACACAACACACATCAACAAGTTCAAGGACATGGAGGGAATTTGGATGGAAAAATCTGATTCGCTATTTCATTACACCACAGATTCAAAGAAAATATACAAATACCCAATCTATATGCTGGAGGGGCTGTGGGGCTCAAAATGCAGACCACTCGCATATGTTTTGGAAATGGTGCAAAATCTCATCATTCTGGAAATCTATACATGTGACAATACAGAGGATATTAGGATATAATATACCAATGAACTGTAACTTGACGTATTTATGTGATCTTAAAAGAGACAATGTAATACAGGCTGAGGACAGATATCTAGTTAAAATCTTGCTGATTGCATGTAAAAAAAAACAATCACAAGAAAATGGCGATCAGAAGTTCTTCCTGACCAAGAGCAATGGACTGACATTGTTGAGGATATACGTTTAATGGAAAAACTAACATATCGACAAAGAATGCAAGAAGGACAATATGAAAAAAAATGGTGGAAATGGACACACTACAAAGTGCAACAACGAGACTAGAAATTGAAAGAATAACCAAAGACACTGGAAAAACCAGAAGAATTAAGAGATGGAAACTAAAAACTTGATGCTCCAACATTTGTCCCCCCCCCCCTTTTCTTTTTTTTTTCTTCCTCTAGCTCCTTTTTTTTTAAAATATAGAGACTGTGATCTGAATGTAATATGTATGATGAAAAATGAATAAAAATCAAAGTTACAAAAAAAAAAAATGGCAGAGAATTCATGACAGAATCACCTTACCCATGTAGAACCCAGCGGAGATGTTGCGTGTGTGTGGGGTTGTTTTTCACCCTTTGTGTTTTTCCTTCCGTTCAATAGTCCACCAGCATGGACTTTTCAGTTTTTGGACTCAACCCGGAGGAGTGCAGTGGCCGAGCGAGATGTGAGCTTCGCTTCCTGGGCTCGTGCCACCCACTCCCCAGAAATCAATTTTTATTTACTGGACATCTCTGTTGGGGTGATGCAGACTAGCCCAAGCCTTTGAAAATATCCGGGGCTGGTGCCGCTGCTCAATCAAATTTGTGATTCTCGACAACGCTTTGAGGAAGCGGTGAGAAGGCTCTTCGCAACTCCCCTAGAGCAGCCTAAGAAGCGCTCCCGGAGGTGGAACACCCAGCACTCACTGCCCCAGCCGGCATCCTCTTCTCCCTGTCAGGCTCATCGTTCTACTCCCGGGGAGACGGAGCAAGACGCCGAGACAGCAGCTGACGTCATCACCAACCAGGAACACAGGCAAGTGCTGCTACAATCTCTCGCCCGGTCACCTGAGGTAGTATGCCAGATTCCTATGGAGGAGCTCCAAATTTTGCAATCTACTGGAGCTCTCCTGTCAGCTGCTGTCACTGCTCCTCACTCCTCTGTCTCTGTCTCCCCTGATTCCTCGTTGGTCCTGGGAGGGAATAGTTTGACGCCGGAGGAGCCAAAGGAGGAGTCAGCTTCGCAGCGTAAGAACCGTCCTTCGTCAAAACGTCAGAAAAGACCCTCCTCCTCTTCGACAGCCATGGATGTGACATCACCCTCGACTATCCCTGCGGCAGAGCCTCTTCCCGTGCCAGCTGTTCCGCCAGCCTGTGCCCTGCCAGCCCTGACCGCAGCACAGGTTGCCGAGACGCCTCCTCTCGCTGTTGTGAGATCAGCCGGGGGTTCCCCTGACATGCCCACTGCTGTGTCGCCTGAACCAGTTCCCCCTCCATTGTCTGAGTTGCCCGATACTGTTATCGATGCAGAGGAGGATGGCGGGGACTGCCGCAGCAGAGCCACCCATCAAGTTGGATCTCCTGGAGGCTGGGCCCAAGATATCGTCGCCGGGATCAACGGAGTCCTGGACGGCGGTGGAGCTTGAGTCCAGGCAAGTGCTTTCATTTGTTTCTCTCCCTTTTGATGTGGAGCAATCTTGCCTGGCTCTTGGTGAGGAGTCGGGTGCCGCCCTCAGCTGCATCTGAGCTCACCTTGTCGGGCTGTGCCGCTGCCGGTGACCCTAGCCACTTTCCCTCTCCTATCGCCCCTGAGCCTCTTTTTAGGGTCGCCGGAGAGCATCCACCACCTCCAGGGGTCTCTGTGTAGCTGGTCCGACCTGCGAGTGACGATGGAGGTCCAGCCTTCCTGGGGGGAGGTCGACACTGGGGGTCTGTTCCAACTCGAGACCTCCGTGGGTACAGCACCTCCCCAGCCTGAAGAGCTGCCGTAATCTGGATCGTTGGAGTCCTGGATGGCGGTGGAGCCCGAGTTCAGGCAAGTGCACTCTTTAATTTCTCCTCTGCCAGTTTCTGAGCAATCTTGTCTGACTCTTGCTGAGGAGAGCCAGGGGCAGCTAGCCGCTGTACCCGGGCTCACCTCGCTGGGCTCTGCCGCTGCTGGCAACCCTGATCTCTCTCTACTGTGTCTCAGCTTCCTCCCAGGGTCACCGGAGAGTGGTCTACACTATCCGAGGCCACCGAAGACCCAGGTTCGTCAGCCAAGGTCATGGAGAGTCCTGCTTCTCTTGCTGGAGATGTGACCGCGGGAGCAATGAGGTCCCCGATGGGGACCACCACAGGTGCAACAGTACTCCAGCTGGAGTCCACCGCAGGTGCTGCGGAGCTCCAGCCGGAGTCCACTATGGGTGTTGCTATGTCCCCGATCGGGACCCTCGAGGGTGCTACACAGGCCCAGTCGGGGTCCACCGTGGGTGCTACACAGGCCCAGCCGAGCCTCATCGTAGGTGCATCTTGGAGGTTTTCCCTGTGAATCCTGTGCTGCTTGTTTATTATTTTGTCTGGACTGTTAAATCACTTTGCACAATAAATTGCACGCAACGATCTCCTGCGAGTGGGTTTGTCATTTCTGCCTTAAAACGGCAGAGAATTCATGACAATCACTGAACAAGTGCTGATGTGCTTGCTTACACCCTTGCTTACACCTGCTTTCTAACTGCCTATGATGTTCCTATGATGTCTACATGATGTCTACATGATGTCTATATGATGTCATATAGACCATAATGTTACATCCGTAAATCAGCAGTAATATGGCGGCTTGGGATTTACCGGGGATTAGAGGGGACTGGCGAACCACACTTCTGGTGGTGACGCTGGTCGGGGTATAAAAGCCAGGGGCGGAAGGGAGGGTGTGGCACTTGCCAAGGCCAAGATGTGTAGAGTGATGATATAGAGTGAAGTGATGATACAGAGTGAAGTACGAGAAGACGAAGAAGAGTGATGTCTGAAGATAGAGTTGAGGTTCGATTGGACACAGCAATGATGATAGAAGGACTACAGCTCCTGACCAGATAGAGTGATGATACAGAGTGAAGTACATGGCGGTAATGTACCTGTAAGCTGGTTGCCAACCGCCAATCAAATCTAAAAGAAGAAGAAGGTAGTCCTCTTTCGTCATAGACGCCTGGACGTTGAGCGCTGTAGCCCACTGCTGTGTGACTGGTGTATTGTTTGTGAGCTATTAATTAAAGGTATGAACTGCCTTCTGCCCTGCTCTTCACTTCAGTAATTATGGACACAACATTTGGCGACGAGGAGAATGTGGTTATGGAGCATGCTGCAATAAGTTTTCGGCCATTTCTGGAGGCCCCTGACAGACTCACAGACAGACAGACAGACAGACATATATAGAGTGTGTGGCAATAGAACAGTCACATGAGAAAAAGAAGTATTCGGTCGGTAGTGAAGTGCAGCGCAGTTTTGGCGGCGACTCCTTATAAGAACTCCTTATACAAAGATATAGAGTGATGATAGAGTGATAAACGTTTCAAATAGAGTGAAGTACGTGGCAGTAATGCACTTGTAAGCTGGTTGCCAACCACCGATCAAATCTAAAAGAAGAAGAAGAAGGCCCCTGGCGAGCCTCCCGTGTCGTGGCCCAGGTTGTTTGCAGCATTTAGCAACTACCTGGTGGCCCTCAACCTCTGTGAGTTGAAGAAATTGTGAGCAAGGGCAATTTTAGTCCATAATTTGGGTATGGAAGGGCAGAGGGTCCTGGAAACATTGGGCGGAGACTTTTGAGGAGGTTGTGGAGTTAATGGCGCAATATTTTTGTGTGCTGGACAATGTCATCATCCGGCGTATCCAGTTTCGACAGCGCTACCAGTAGCCAGGAGAGCCGGTGAAGAGGTTTGTGACAGACCTGCGTCAGCTGGCGGCAGTGTAACTTCGGAGCTCTACAGGATGAGATGATTCGGGACCAACTGGCAGAGCATGTCCGGTGTTCAGCTGCTCGGTTGCGCCTCCTGACCCATTCGGGTGAATTAACGCTGACCACCACCATAGATATTGTCCAGCAGTTTGAGGCGGCTGAGAATATAGCGAGGGACCTCGGCGGAGAGTCATCCTCATCTTTAAACGAGCCTCGGCTAAAGGCGCTGACAATGGACCCTGTAGGTGAAGACGACGTTGAGGAGGAAGGGGAGTACACCTCCATTGTCAAAATAAGGTCTACCTCGGGAACGCCAAGATGTTATGGCTGTGGATCCTCTAGAGTCTAGATCCTCTAGAGTCTAGACTCTATCTGTGTCTAGAGTCTAGACACAGATAGAGTGCAAAAGGAAAGCGCTGTGGGAAATGTGGCCTGCTGCACCATTTCGCGCAAGCCTGCAAGAACTTTGAGCGTGGGGAACAGGGAAACGGAGGGTGCTCCTCCATGAAGACTCCCACTGTCACGCATACAGTTGTACCTGAGTCCGGTGGCCGCATCTATTGCATGGTATCTCTGGACGGAGTCGAGGTATCGATGCTGGTGGATACGAGTGCAGTGGCTTCAATTTTAAATCTGCAGACAGTGAAGAGCTTGTTCCCCCGGTACCGCATCCAGAAGACGGCGGCCCCATTTTACGGCTATGGCAGAAATAGGATTGCTGTATTGGGGTACATCGAGGTGATGGCACATTATAAATCGCGGAGCATGGTGGTTGTCCAGGTGCTGGTGACTGCCACAGGATCCAACATTATGGGATGTGACATGTTCTACGGCTTGGGCTTCTTCATCGCCAGTGACACTGGAGAGGTGTGGTCGGGTGGAGGTCTGTGGAACCGACCCCTGCCAGAGGTGGACGATGATGCGGTCTGGGACGCTGATTGGCCCGAACTAGTAGGAGACAGTGAGGAAGACCGTCACGGGGTGCCTCCCCGGGATGGACCCAATGCCAGAGCCCAAGTTACCCTGGGTGTGGGAGCTGGGCAGCATGGCGGGGCCCCCGGGTTGGTAGGCAGGACCGAGACATCAGCACTGAACAGCACCGGGGCTAGACCAACAGGTGCGCGCTTGAAACGCACCAGAAGACGGCCCTCAAAAAGGGCTTCGGGCTGGACCGGGAAGAATACCGGGTCCAAATTGGAGGGCCCCCCCCACGGCGGAGGGATCTGGAGAGACTTGTTAGAGCTCCCCTGGTGGTTGGTGATATGGTTCGCCCTAGGGTAGAAGCTCGGTCGAGGGGGTGCCATAGACGTCGTAGACTGTATGATGACCAGGGGCGGCTGCAAGTGGAGGCCACCCGGAGTGACAACTACTTGGGCCTGTCGGACGGAACGTGGAGGCACCCAGCGAGCTGTGTCTGGTGATGATGGAGAAGAGACGACGTAGCCTGTCTCCAGAGACTAAAAGGTGGCGTTGCTCTGGCTGGGAACCACGGGATGGTAATCCTGGGGGGGGGGGGGGGGGGGGTATTCCACGAGTTGTGGGAACTGACTGTGAGTTGTTTGTTTAAAAGAAATGTTCAGTGTTTGCTTCATGAGTCAGGCTGTATATAAGTTAACTCTGCTGGGTTGTGCTCCATTTGTATTTGATAGATTGAATTGAGTGTTTAATTTGCTGTATTTGGAATGACTATACGTATATACAGTATAAAAAAACAGAAAAGAAATGAACAGAAGAGATGAAATTACTGTTTGGAATTCATTGTGAATAGGTGTGTTTATTGCTGGTTCTGGGGTTATTTTCTTTTATTAGAAACACGGCTTGATTTACGTTCTGGACTGATGAGGAAAGCGGCAGAATAATCTGCTTGGCCATGTAGGGGGCGCCGGTAGTCTACCCGGCCCCCCAGCCTTGGTTGTATGACTGGATTTGTTTATTTTTATATACTAGTGCATACCCGCGCATGCCCGTAGAAACCCATGCATGCTCGTAGAGGGGATGCATTGGAACAGAATTCTTGCCAGTTACACAACAGTTGGTATAGCAACACAGCACTAAGTGGCAATCACTTGTGATGGCTTTTGTATACAGAAAAACATAAAAATCACACAAAACATGCCCTGCCATTTGGGGATGTTTGCCCCTGCTTGTTACGTCTTCTCCTGCCTGTCACTGTTCTGTGTTGTGTTGCTTATGTGTGTCTATATATACAGTTAGGCCCAAAAATATTTGGACAGTGACACAAGTTTTTTTATTTTAGCTGTTTACGAAAACATATTCAGGATATCAATATGGGCTTAAAGTGCAGACTCTCAGCTGTAATTTGAGAGTATTCACATCCAAATTGGAGCAAGGGTTTAGGAATTACAGCTCTTTAATACGTAGCCACCTTCTTTTCAAGGGACCAAAAGTAATTAGACAATTGACTCAGAAGGCTGCAAAAAAAAAAAAAAAAACAAGTCTGCATGGGCTCTTCCCTCGTTAACCTGTCATCAATTAAGCAGTTAAAAGGTCTGGAGTTGATTCCAGGTGTGGCGTTTGCATTTGGAAGCTGTTGCTGTGAACACACAACATGCGGTCAAAGGAGCTCTCAATGGAGGTGAAACAGACCATCCTGAGGCTGAAAAAAAAGAAGAAATCCATCAGAGAGATAGCAGAAATGTTAGGAGTGGCCAAATCAACAGTTTGGTACATTCTGAGAAAAAAAGAGTGCACTGGTGAGCTTGGGAACTCAAAAAGGCCTGGACGTCCACGGAAGACAACAGTGGTGGATGATCACAGAATCCTTTCCATGGTGAAGAACAACCCCTTCACAACATCCACTCAAGTGAAGAACGATCTCCAGGAAGTAGGTGTATCAGTATCTAAGTCTACCATAAAGAGAAGACTTCATGAGAGTAAATACAAAGGATTCACGACAAGGTACAAACCATGAATCAGCCTCAAAAATAGAAAGGCCAGAATTGACTTTGCCAAAAAACACCTGACGAAGCCAGCCCAGTTCTGGAACAGCATTCTTTGGACAGATGAGACTAAGATCAACCTGTACCAGAATGATGGGAAGAAGAAAGTTTGGAGAAGAATTGGAACAGCTCATGATCCAAAGCACTACATCTTCTGTAAAACATGGTGGAGGCAGTGTGATGGCATAGGCATGCATGGCTTCCAGTGGCACTGGGTCACTTGTGTTTACTGATGATGTGACAAAAGACAGAAGCAGCCGGATGAATTCTGAAGTGTATAGGGATATACTTTCTGCTCACATTCAGCCAAATGCAGCAAAGTTGATTGGACGGCGCTTCACCAATGATCCAAAACATACTGCAAAAGCAACCCAGGAGTTTTTTAAAGCAACGAAGTGTAATATTCTGCAATGGCCAAGTCAATCACCAAATCTCAACCCAATCGAGCATGCATTTCACTTGCTCAAGACAAAACTTAAGGCAGAAAGACCCACAAACAAGCAACAACTGAAGACAGCTGCAGTAAAGGCCTGGCAAAGCATCACAAAGGAGGAAACCCAGCGTTTGGTGATGTCCATGGGTTCCAGACTTCAGGCAGTCATTGCCTGCAAAGGATTCTCAACAAAATATTGAAAAGTAACATTTTACTTAGGGTTATGTTTATTTGTCCAATTACTTTTGAGCCCCTGAAATGAGGAGCGTTTGTATAAAAATAGCTACAATTCCTACATGTTTAATCATATATTTTTGTTCAACCCCTTGAATTAAACCTTAAAGTCTGCACTTCAATTCTGTTGTAGTTGTTTCATTTCAAATCCAATGTGGTGGCATGCAGAGCCCAAATCATGAAGATTGTGTCACTGTCCAAATATTTCTGGACCTAACTGTATAAGTCTTGTAGGGCGTCATGTGCTCTGTCTGTGTGCCGTCATATAGACATCATCTGGTGGGTCTTCTTCTTCTTCGTTCAGACCACTGAAGGGTCTTCTCCTGTGACATAGTTACACACTCTTGTACAGTAGGTGGCGGTATGCACCTTTCAGTTGTTTGCTATCCGCCAGTAACCGAGAGAAGAAGAGGAAGAAGAAGAAGAAGAAGAAGAAGAAGAAGAAGAAGAAGAAGAAGGGTCTTCTCCTGTCTCAGATGGCTGTGTTGTTCACAGTCATGCCTGTGGTGTACTGCTGGAAGCTGAGGTGTTTCATGTTCATGGCATCCTTTCTGACATGCAGCAGTTCTCATTCTATTGCTCTCCATCTGGTGGGTCATCTTCTTCTTTGTTCAGACCACTGGTTGAGGGATAGGTGCATCGCAATTCCAGTTCATGGGCACAATCCTGAAAAAGTGGCTTTCGATCCTGTTCAGGAAGGCCCGTGCATGCCCATAGAAACCAAGAAACCGGAGCACCCGGAGAAAATCAGCGCTTTGCTTGGCATTTTACACATTTGTAGTGTAGACTGATATTCGTCAAGGTTACACATTTGCTGTCATGTAGGCATGGTGAGTCGTCCTATGATGCCTGAGTTCATTGGACTATGATGATGAGGCAGAGACCATAGGTTGTCCTATGATGCCCTAGAAACGTGCTTTAAAGTCTGTCGTACCCTATGCTGGTGAAGGGTGTCCTGTCTCAGATGGGTGCATTGTACTGCTGTAACCTCAGGTGTTTCATCTTCATGGCATCTTTTCTGACGTGCAGCAGTTGTCGTCATTCTATTGCTCTCCATCTGGTGGGTCTTCTTCTTCTTCTTCATTGAAACCACTGGTTGAGAGATAGGTGCGTCGTAATTCCAGTTCATGGACAGGATCATGAAAATAGATCTGAACAAAAAGAGGCTTTCCAGCATGGACTCACTGTATATGACATCATAAAGACGTGAAGGCAGCCTTGATGTATATGACATCATAAAGACATGTTGCCTGATGTCTCACTGTATATGACATCATAAAGACATGAAGGCAGGCTTGATGTATATGACATCATAAAGACACATTTGTCTATGTTGTCCTATGATGCCGGAGTTCATAGGACGTCCCCAGTTCATGGACAGGATCATGAAAATAGTTTTGAGCGTGACCTATGATGCCTGAGTTCATAGGAAGTCCTATGATGTTCAGACACATTTGTCTATGTGTCCTATGATGCCTGAGTTCAAAGACACATGGTCTATATGACATCATAATGTCTATGTGTCCTATGATGCCTGAGTTCATAGGCCGCCCTTTGATGTCCTATGAAGCGTGACACGCACACAGACACACACACACACACAGATTCCTTGCTTTCATAGAGTGATGTTGTTTTCCCGTTAGTGCGTGAGTCGGGTTATAAAGTTGGGTGGGCTATTTGTGTGGCTGCATTTTTTTTTATGGGGGGGGTGGGTGGATGTTACATCCGCAAATCAGCAGTAATATGGCGGCCTGGGATTTACCGGGGATTAGAGGGGGCTGGCAAACCACACTTCCAGTGGTGACACTGGCCGGGGTATAAAAGGCCAGGGGCAGAAGGGGTAGTTCTCTTTTGTTGTAGACGCCTGGACCTTGAGCGCTGTAGCCCACTGCTGTGAGACTGATGTATTGTTTGTGAATTATTAATAAAAGATATGAACTGCCTTCCGCCCTGCTCTTCACTTCAGTAATTACTAGTACATACCCGTCCATGCCCATAGAAACCAAGTATAAGCAAGTATTTCTGCATGCCCGTTGCTGAAGGGTCTCCTCCTGTGTCAGAAGGCTGTGTTGTTCACAGTCATGCCACAGGCATCACTGACAGAGATTTCTTGAATTTATAGAGTGCCTTCTGCCTTACTGAGTGAGATTTCCTGATGTCCTGCTTCAAATGGGTGTGGTTTAAAGTAGCGTGCTGTATTCGGTCTCAGCTTCTCTGTGCTTTGCCTGGCGTGCAGCGTTGGTGGCCAGCATCTCCTGGGCCTCAGCTTGTCTGTGCCTTGCGTGGTGTGCAGCATTGCTGCAATGCTGCACACCACGCAGTGCACCACGTGGTGCTGCACACCACGCAATGCTGCAGGCATTTCGAGCTTCAAGTGACTCAGCACGTGTATGGTGCAGTGCCACATGTTTCCTGTCTGTCTGTGCATCCCTTGTCTGTTGTACCCTATGCTGGTGAAGGGTCTCCTCCTGTGGCAGGCATCATAGGTCACTACATCATAGGTAGGCAGGCATCGTGCGTGATGGTCTATATGACATCATAAAGACAGCCAGGCTGGCATCATAGGACACTACATCACAGATAGCCAGTCCTATTGCCTGTATGACGGCATCGCCTATATGACATCATTGCGAGTCCTATGTACCCTGAGATCATAGGATCATCATAGGACATCCTGCAGACATCATAGGCCGTCCTATGATGTCCTATGATTGTGACAGAGACACATTTCTTGAATTTCTAGATGGACACAACACAGAGGACTCACTAAAAGATCATTGGATCGCCTATGATGCTCTTATGATCTCTACATGATGTCTATATGATGTCATATAGACACCATAGTATAGAGTGATCAAGGGCAGGCATTACTGAAAGAGTGGTGACGTGCTTGCTTACACCTGCACGGGCATGCAGAAATTCTTCTTTTAGATTTGATTGGCGGTTGCTTACACTTGGTTTCTACGGGCATGCACTGGCATGCACTAGTAATAATCACTATAAATTCAAGAAATCTATGTCAGTGTGTGTGTGTCACAATCATAGGACCGCTTATGATGTCCTATGATGTCCCTGTGATGTCGGCGATCATAGGACCGTCTACAGGTCTATATGACATTAGATAAACTGTAGTTTATATGAGGTCAGATAAACCGTAAGGCTGATGTTCCGTCAGTGTGTGTGTGTGTGTGTCATAATCATAGGACCACCTATGATGTCGGCATAATGTCCTATGATGTTCCTGTGATGTCGGCGATCATAGGATTGTCTACATGATGTCTATACACACCTGGACAAAATTGTTGGTACCCCTCTGTTAATGAAAGAAAAACCCACAATGGTCACAGAAATAACTTGAATCTGACAAATGTGGTAATAAAAATTCTATGAAAATTAACCAATGAAAATCAGACAATGCTTTTGAATTGTGGTTCAACAGAATTATTTTAAAAAACAAACTCATGAAACAGGCCTGGACAAAAATGATGGTACCGTTAACTTAATATTTTGTTGCACAACCTTTTAAGGCAACCACTGCAATCAAACAATTTCTGTAACTGTCAATGAGACTTCTGCACCTCTCAGCAGGTATTTTGGCCCACTCCTCATGAGCAAACTGCTCCAGTTGTCTCAGGTTTGAAGGGTGCCTTCTCCAGACAGCATGTTTCAGCTCCTTCCACAGATGTTCAGTAGGATTTAGATCAGGGCTCATAGAAGGCCACTTTAGAATAGTCAAATATTTTGCTCTTAGCCATTCTTGGGTGTTTTTAGCTGTGTGTTTTGGGTCATTATCCTGTTGCAAGACCCATGATCTGCAACTGAGACCAAGCTGTCTTGACACTGGGCAGCACATTTCTCTTGAAAATACCTTGATCAAGTCTTGAGATTTCATTGTCCCCTGCACAGATTCAAGACACCCTGTACCAGATGCAGCAAAGCAACCCCAGAACATAACAGAATCTCCTCCATGTTTCACAGTAGGGACAGTGTTCTTTTGTTGGTATGCTTCATTTTTGCGTCTGTGAACATACGTAGAGCTGATGTGCCTTGCCAAAAAGTTCCAGTTTTGTCTCGTCTGTCCATAGGACATTCTCCCAGAAGCTTTGTGGCTTGTCAACATGCAGTTTGGCAAATTCCAGCCTGGCTTTTTTATGATTTGTTTTCAACAGTAGTGTCCTCCTTGGTCATCTCCCATGAAGTCCACTTTGGCTCAAACAACGACGGATGGTGCAATCTGATAATGATGTACCTTGACCTTGGAGTTCACCATGAATGTGTTTAGAGGTTGTTCTGGGCTCTTTTGTTACCATTCGTATTATCCGTCTTCTCCTGCGGCCACGTCCAGGGAGGTTGGCTACAGTCCCGTGGATCTTATATTTCTGAATAATATGTGCAACTGTAGTCACAGGAACAGCAAGCTGCTTGGAGATGGTCTTACAGCCTTTACCTTTAACATACTTGTCTATAATTTTCTTTCTAATCTCCTGAGACAACTCTCTCCTTTGCTTCCTCTGGTCCATGTTTAGTGTGGTAAACACCATGTCACCAAACAGCACAGTGACTACTTGTCACCCCTTAAATAGGCCGACTGACTGATTACAAGTTTGTAGACACCTGTGATGTTAATTAGAGGACACATCTTGGTTGAACATGTCCCTATGGTCATATTATTTTCAATCTTTTCTAGGGGTACCATCATTTTTGTCCAGGCCTGTTTCATGAGTTTGTTTTTTAAAGTAATTCTTTTGAACCACAATTCAAAAGCATTGTCTGATTTTCATTGGTTAATTTTCATAGAATTTTTATTTATTACCACTTTTGTCAGATTCAAGTTATTTCTGTGACCATTGTGGGTTTTTCTTTCATTAACAGAGGGGTACCAACAATTTTGTCCACGGCTGTATGACGTCAGATAAACCGTAGTCTATATGACGTCAGATAAACCGTAAGGCTGCTGTTCCTATGATCTCAGAAGGATGTCTATATGATGTCATACAGACCGCAGGACTCTCTTAAAGACATATAGACACAGGTAAACAACATAACACAGAACAGTAACAAGCAGGAGAAGAAGTAACAAGCAGGGGCCAACAGAGACGGCAGGGCATGGTTACAGAAAACGGGATGGACAGGGCTGCACAGATAATCACACACAGGGGACCAGAGGGGAGACAAGACCAAGGCAATAATGATAATGATAGTGAAGATAATAATGATAATACTGATAAACTTAAAACTAAGAGGAAGAAGACCAATGAAGAAATAAATAGGCAAGACAGAATAATAATAACAATAAGAGCAACCCAGGATAATAATAATGTGAAATACAGAAAATCCCAACTTAAAGTGAGGATTTGGGCTGGGACCCATGCCCTGGAGACAAGGAATATCACTCTTCACTTCACTCTGTAAAAGCAAGAAATCTGTGTGTGTGTGTCTGTGTGTGTGTGTGTGTGTGTCTGTCTGTCTGTCTGTCACGTTCATAGGACATCATAGGACGGCCTATGATCTCTGCCTGAACATCATAGGATGTCCTATGAACTCAGGCATCATAGGACACATAGACAAATTGTTATGGCGCCCATAGGGCCTACACCTGCTCCAGCTGCGCACACACCTGTGATTAATCACCAGCAGCCCTTAAAAGCCAGCCTGGCCTGCAGCTCGGCACGGAGACATCTGCCACACTCAAGGAGGCACATCGTCCGTCCTCGTTCAGAGACTACAGCCACGGAGGCGCAACGCAGCAACGCACGTAAGCACTCCTCTGTCTTACCTTGTCAAGATAATCTCCCCTGTGCACAGGTGGACCCCCCAGGCGGCAGACCCCCTCTTCCCGGCGGAAACTCAGCATCTTCCCGGCGTCAGAGTCACCTCCCCGCCTCACGGCTCCGAGCTGGACGCTCACTCCCTGGCAGCTGCCAGTCAGGCAAGCAGAAGCTCTGTACCGCTACCTGCAAAGTAAGCAGCAGTTTCTCATCACGTCTCCCTTTGCTGGTGCAGCACTAATCACTCTGCTCTGTGTTCATAGGGTTGCCAGGCGAAGCTCAGACCTGCTCAGCTCCAGCTCAAGTCCTGCACTGCACTACACGCTACACGTTCACACACTACACCCTCACACATGCACACATCACTCACTGGGAAATAAAAGGTTAACTTTATCTCCTCAAGTCTGTCTTTTGTCCCCTGGGTCTTGCAAACATGTCAGTACATCTCCGTCAAAATGACCCAGCGGACAGCGTGCTAGCACGCCGACTCAACACCTTAGACGCTTGAGTCGAGCAAATTATTTACCAGCAGAATGTTATCCTAACCCAGTTGACTCAAATTAACAGCCGGTTGGAACGCCTGGAAGGACAGCAGGCAATTCCACCGGCTTCCGGGGCTCCTTCGGGCCTCGCTAGCTCCTCTCTTAGTCTAACTAGCTTAGCCCCGTCGCCCCGTCTCACCCCGGTGCCTACGCCCACTCGCTTTAGTGGTAAGCTCGGGGAGGCCTGGGGGTTTATCCTTCAGTGCGAGACAGTTTTCCAGCGAGTTCTGGGGACTTCCCAACAGACCATAGCAAGATTGGCTACGTCTCTAACTTGTTAGAGGGAAGGGCGCTAGCTTGGGCTTATACTGTGGTGGCGAAACCTAGCTATGCCACGCTGTCTTACCAACAATTCCTAGCCGATTTCACGGAGGTTTTTGATCATACTGACCGGGATACAGTAGTCACAGACCGGCTGCTTAATCTTCGTCAAGGCGGGAGGTCCGCTGCGGATTACGCTGTGGATTTTCGGGTCATAGCCGCCGAGGTCGGGTGGGAGAACACAGCCCCTATGTAGCTTATTCCTTCATAGCTTAAGCCCTGCTCTAAGGGATGAGTTAGCCACACGGGACAAACCTGAGAGGTTGCATGAACTCATTTCACTCACCATTAGCTTGGACAACAGGCTGAGGGAACAAGCTGCCGAGCGGAGGGCTTCCAGCCGCTTGGGTGCGCAGTCTTTCCGCGTCCCTCAGACCTCACAGCTGGCCCTGCCCCCCCCCTTCCCGGAGCAGCTTCCGGGGGAAGAGGATATGGTAATTGGCCGCTCAAAGATTCCTCCTGCGGAGAAACAGCACCCCAAGGAGTTGGGGTTATGCCTTTACTGCGGTAGCAGTTCACATGAATTAGCTGATTGCACGAGGCGGTTAAAAAGAGGAGGTCCGTGGGTCACAGTAGGGGGACTCGCGGATGCTTCACAATCAAAACTCCTCACTTGCTGTCTCATGCCTATCCGTCTTATTCTCAAGCACACAGAACATTCCACGCATGCACTGGTTGACTCGGGAGCTGAGCAGAGCTTCCTATCAAGAGACCTGGCAACCCAGCTGGGGCTCCCATGCCAAGCTCTCCAGCCTCCGCTCAAGCTTATTGCTTTATCTAAAGCTCCTTTGACTGCCATCTCCCAACAGACTGTGCCGGTGTCAGTAATCGTGTCTGGGAATCACCGGGAGGACCTACGGTTCTTGGTGCTGCCTTCATCCACCTCCCCGATCATCCTGGGTTACCCCCGGTTACAGCTACACAACCCATCTTTTGATTGGCAGACTGGGAGTATCACTTCGTGGAGTACGTTCTGTCTCAGTGCGTGTCTGCAGTCCGCAGCTTGTGCTCCATCTGTTGCTATGACCCCGCCCACCTCCGGATCTGTCCAAGGTACCTGAAGAGTATCATGATCTAGGGAGGGTGTTTAGTAAGTCACAGGCGCTGTCCCTTCCCCCCCATCGCCCCTACGACTGTGCAATTAATCTTCGGGCTGGTGCTCCGCTTCCGGCGTCCCGTCTGTATAGCCTGTCAGCTCCGGAGCGGGAAGCGATGGACGCTTACATCAAGGAGTCGCTCAGCTTGGGGATCATCCATCCATCTTCATCAGCAGTGGGGGCAGGATTTTTCTTTGTGGGAAAGAAGGACGGCTCCCTGCGACCCTGCATCGACTTTAGGGGGCTGAATGACATTACTATTAAAGATAAATACACCCTACCCTTTATGGACGCAGCCTTTGACTCTCTCCAGGGGGCCTCGTGGTTCACCATATTGGACCTTTGGAATGCATATCATCTCGTGCGAATCAGGGAGGGAGATGAATGGAAGACGGGCTTCCGGACTCCAAGCGGCCACTTTGAATATCTGGTAATGCCGTTTGGGCTGACCCGGAGACAAGAACACCAAACCGGACGCCCTCTCCAGGCAGTTTTCGGCGGAGACCTCCGAGGACCAGGAGCAAACCATCCTTCCCCCATCGTGTGTCATGGGCACCCTCAGTTGGGACATTCGGGAGAAGGTTCTGAAGGCGCAGGAAGCTGAGGCCGATCCAGGAGGCGGCCCCCCAGGTTGGTTGTTCGTTCCCATGTCGGTCCAGGGTGAGGTCATCCACTGGGCCCACGCCTCGAAGTTGGCATGCCACCCAGGGATTTCACGCACAGTCGGGCTCCTCCAAAAGGGCATTTTGGTGGCCGGGTCTGCGGAAGGACGTCGGTGACTACGTCCGGGCCTGCGTTCAGTGCACCACTGGAAAGTCCTCCTCCTCCCCTCCAGCCGGTCTGCTCCACCCCCTCCCTGTTCCGGGTCGTCCCTGGTCGCACATCGCGCTGGATTTTGTGACAGGCCTTCCACCATCTAACCAGCACACGACGATCCTGACCGTGGTTGACCGTTTTTCCAAGGCGGCTCACTTCATCCCTCTCCAGGGATTGCCAACTGCACGTGAGACAGTGGACTTGCTGGTCCAACACGTCTTTCGCCTCCATGGGATTCCCGCGGACACTGTCTCAGAGCGGGGTCCGTAGTTCATCTCTCAGGTGTGGAAAGCATTCTGCCAGGTGCTAGGGACGACGGCGAGCCTGTCCTCTGGGTACCATCCACAAAGTAATGGGCAGTGCGAACGGACTAACCAGGAGCTGGAGGCCGCCCTGCGGTGCATCATCTCATCCAGTCCCTCCTCTTGGAGTAGTCACCTGCCCTGGATTGAATACGCCCACAACTGCACGGTCTCATCAGCGATTGGGATGTCTCCTTTCAGGGCGTCCCTGGGGTATGACCCTCCCCTGTTTCCGGAGGAGGAGAGGGAGATGGCGGTGCCTTCTGTCTTCGCCCATGTCAGGCGCTGCCGCCAGCTCTAGACCATCACCCACCGGGCCCTCCTCCAGGCCATGGAACGCAATAAGAAGGTGGCCAACCGGCATAGGAGACCAGCCCCTAGTTATGAGGTGGGTCAACCAGTATGGCTATCTACCCGTAATATTAATTTAAAGGCCGAGAAGCACAAGTTGTCCAAGCGCTTCATCTATCCATTCACCATTGACTGCATTGTGAACCCTGCTGCTGTGCGCCTAGCTCTCCCCCCCTCCCTCCGCGTCTGTTCCACTTTCCACGTGTCTCAGGTCAAGCCCGTTGTTTCCAGTCCTCTCTGCCCGCCCCCCGTGGCTCCCCCCCCACTCCCGAGGATGATCGATGACCACCCGGTGTGGGGAGTCACTGCCATTTTGGATGTCCGACGGCGGAGTCGGGGCCTTCAGTATCTGGTGGATTGGGAAGGTTTCGGCCCAGAGGATAGATCCTGGGTGCATCCGTTGCTGATCCTGGATAAACAACTCATCCGCGACTACCACCGGACGCACCCAGGTAAGATAGGACAGGTGCCAGGAGGCACCTCTAGAGGGGGGAGTACCGTTATGGCGCCCGTAGGGCCTACACCTGCTCCAGCTGCGCACACACCTGTGATTAATCACCAGCAGCCCTTAAAAGCCAGCCTGGCCTGCATCTCGGCACGGAGACATCTGCCACACTCAAGGAGACACATCGTCCGTCCTCGTTCAGAGACTACAGCCACAGAGGCGCAACGCAGCAATGCACGTAAGCACTCCTCTGTCTTACCTTGTCAAGATAATCTCCCCTGTGCACAGGTGGACCCCCCCAGGCGGCGGACCCCCTCTTCCCGGTGGAAGCTCAGCATCTTCCCGGCGTCAGAGTCACCTCCCCGCCTCACGGCTCTGAGCTGGACGCTCACTCCCTGGCAGCTGCCAGTCAGGCAAGCAGAAGCTCTGTACCGCTACCTGCAAAGTAAGCAGCAGTTTCTCGTCACATCTCCCTTTGCTGGTGCAGCACTAATCACTCTGCTCTGTGTTCATAGAGCAGGTTTCCAGGCGAAGCTCAGACCTGCTCAGCTCCAGCTCGAGTCCTGCACTGCACTACACGCTACACGTTCACACACTGCACCCTCACACACGCACACATCACTCACTGGGAAATAAAAAAGGTTAACTTTATCTCCTCGAGTCTGTCTTTTGTCCCCTGGGTCTTGCAAACATGTCACAAATGGGTCTTTATGATGTCATATAGACCATGTGTCTTTGAACTCAGGCATCATAGCACACATAGACAAATGTGTCTTTATGATGTCATATAGGCCATGAACTCAGGCATCATAGGATGACTCGTGATGCCTACATGACGGCACATAGACAAATGTGTCTTTATGATGTCATACATCAAGCCCACGGCACATAGACAAATGTATTTATGATGTCATATACATCAAGCCTGCCTCCATGTCTTTATGATGTCATATACAATGACAGACATCAGGCAACATGTCTTTATGATTTCATATGCATCAAGGCTGCCTTCATGTCTTTATGATGTCATATACAGTGAGTCCATGCCAGAAAGCCTCTTTTTGCTCAGATCTATTTTCATGATCCTGTCCATGAACTGGAATTACGACGCACCTATCCCTCAACCAGTGGTCTCAATGAAGAAGAAGAAGAAGACCCACTAGATGGAGAGCAATAGAATGACGACAAACTGCTGCACGTCAGAAAAGATGCCATGGAGATGAAACACCTGAGGTTCCAGCAGTACATCACACCCATCTGAGACAGGAGGATACCCTTCACCAGCATAGGGTACGACAGACTTTAAAGCATGTTTCTAGGACATCATAGGACAGCCTATGATCTCTGTCTCATCATCACAGCATGTCCTATGAACTCAGGCATCATAGGACGACTCGCCATGCCTACATGACAGCAAATGTGTAACCTTGACAAATGCCAGTCTTCACTACAAATGTGTAAAATGCCAAGCAAAGCACTGATTTTCTCCGGGTGCTTCGGTTTCTTGGTTTCTATGGGCATGCACGGGCCTTCCTGAACAGGCCACTTTTTCAGGATCGTGCCCATGAACTGGAATTATGATGCACCTATCCCTCAACCAGTGGTCTGAACGAAGAAGAAGAAGACCCACCAGATGGAGAGCAATAGAATGAGGAGAACTGCTGCATGTCAGAAATGATGCCATGAACATGAAACACCCCAGGTTCCACCAGTACACCGCAGGCATGACTGTGAACAACACAGCCCTCTGAGACAGGAGGAGACTCTTCAGTGGTCTGAACGAAGAAGAAGAAGATCCACCAGATGGAGAGCAATAGAATGAGGAGAACTGCTGCACGTCAGAAAGAATGCCGTGAATATGAAACACCTCAGGTTCCAGCAGTACGCCACAGGCATGACTGTGAACAACACAGCCGTCTGAGACAGGAAGAGACCCTTCAGTGGTTTGAACAAAGAAAAAGACCCACCAGATGATGTCTATGTGACGGCACATAAACAGCACGACTCCCTACAAGACATATACTGTATATAGACAGAACAGTGACAGGCAGGCGAAGAGAGGATTGAATGGCAGAGGGAGTGGAGTTGGACTGTTTGAAGAAGAAGACTGTTGGGACCACATTTACATCTGTGTTTGGCTGGCGGTAGGATTGAATTGTTTGTGGTGGATAGCAAAAACTGTACGCTGTCTGTAACATTATGGCATCTAGCTCTGACGGGTATGATAAAGATGAGGTGGGTTGGACACTATCCAGGCCTGGGGGTCGGAAAAGAGCAGCTAGGGGGGCAACAAGACCTAGAAGCGGGTCAGATGAGAGTGATGCGGGAGGAAGCAACAATGCAAAGAAAACACGAACTAGCCAAAATGGATGGCAGTTTGAGGATGTAGGGAATGACTGGAAGGTTGTCACTGAGTTCAATCAGGGTGGGGGGGCACGATCACCCGGTTAAGCTAACAAAAGCAATTGAGAAAGAAATTGGGAGAGTTAAGTTTCCAAAGTTCTTGAATAATAACTGGCTGTTAATTCATGCCACAAGTAAACAACAGCAACAGAAAATACTGGCAATGACATGTCTAAATGGCGAACAAATGAAGCCGCATGTTCCTGGTGTCACAGCTAACTTGAGGGGAGTTATATCAGGTGTCCCTTTGATCATGTCTATGGAAGAAGTGAAAAATGAGATCCAAGGAGGAAAGGTGAAGGATGTGAAAAGGCTAAAGACTAAAAGAGAAGGTTCACTGAAATGACTGTCTGTCATGATTCAGTTTGAGGAAACACTCCCTAAATCAGTCCTAATAGGATACATGTATTACAGTGCCAGAGAATTCGTCCCAAAGCCACTCAGATGCTACAAATGTCAAAGGATGGGTCACACTGCTCTGTAATGTAAGGGAAAGCTAAGATGTGCTAGATGTGGAGGGGAGCACGAATATGGTAAATGTGACAAGGATGCCAAAGTGTTGCAACTGCAGGTGTGAGCACAGTGCTGCATATGGAGGATGTGTTGTGCAGAGGGAAGCCAGACAAGCCTAGGAAATCAGAATAACTAAGAAAATCTCATATGCGGAAGCTCTAAACACAATTAGAGAGGCAGTTCCTATATGTGTTGTAATAATTAATCAGCTTAATATTTCCTTGTCCATTTGGCCTACATAATTCAATAATATTACACTCTATATTCTCAGGGGAGGGAATCACCCTATACGCCAGGCCAGCTTTAATGAAAGTGGCACATCCTCCTCCATTTACAGTATTAATTCTATCCTGTCTGATTGAACTGTATCCTGGAATAACACAATCTAAGTGAGGTTGAAGCCATATCTCCTGTACACACACTACCTGTGAAACAACGTCTAGTTCGTAAAGATACTTCTTGAGTTCTTGTCCGTTTACTATAAGACTCCTCACATTCCACTGTAGTATGTGTAGTACCATAATTAAGATCTTGTTTCAGCATGTGCAGTCTCCCCAGTTTCAGCTTTCAATAAAGCATGAATCTGGTCAGCTATGTTATCTTTCACATCTAGAAAGCTTCCTGCTGCTTCCACAATGGTTTTGATTCTTTCACTTTTCTTCTTTAGCTGTGCAGCAACATTAATGGTGTGGCAGATAAAAGCTATGAAGTTTGTCCTCTTAACTATCAATGTGTCATCATCCATTTTGCATTTGTGAACACAAACATTCCTTGCAGCGGCACGATCCTGTGCTTGCATGGGACCCGTTGATGGCTGGGCTTCCATTTGAACTGAACTTCTTTGAGGAAGGCCTGCTGTGTTTCTGACTATTCCTGCCTCTCTAATTGTGGGGAAGGGCATATGAAAGCGGTATGGTGTGGAGACTTTAATGTCCATAATAGCTTGTGGGAAGCACACATAACAGATAACAACGGAAGTGTTGTGGAAGAGATGTTAAATGAAAGATCATTAATTTGTCTAAACAGTGGTGAAGGTACCAGGGTGGATGTGCATAGGGGCACATTATCATGTATTGACCTGACTCTGGTATCCGATTCTTTAGTGAGCACCTGTGAATGGACGGTTATGAACAGGACAACTATGAGAAGTGATCACTTCCCAATACTTACAGTCATTAAAACTGAAGTATGTATACAAGAGGGAAGATGTTTTACAAGATGGTGTTTTGACAAGGCAGATTGGGGAAAATTTAGGCAATACTGTGTTCAATCACGTCATTTGGTAACATTAGAAGGTGGCACAGAAGAATGTTCAAGTCAGGAAACCAATCATATTCTGAATGCTGCAATAGCAAGTATACCTAAGAAAACAACACAGGGTAGGAAAAAGGTTGTACCCTGGTGGAATGAGGAATGTAGTATTGCAGTAAAAGAGCGAAACAAGGCATTCAGAGAGCTGAGGAAGAATATGAATAGTGAAAACTTAATAGAGTACAAGTACAAGGTTCCAAGGTTGTCATAGCCAGGAGCGGCACTGGGGTTAAGCTCCCAGTGCTCATAAAATGCTCCTTACGGCGTGCGTCTCGAAAAGCCTCTGACAACTAAGTCCAACTCCTAGCCTGCCCGTGTAGTTTAGTCTCTAAGCCCGGCAGAACTGCTTTTACTAATAGGAGAAGGGGCGAGGGCGGATCTCTGGTGCCTTAAAACCAGATGCTTCGGGTAGATGGTGGCTCGTCAACCTGGGAAGGTAGCCCATCTAGGGGAAGGTAAACCCTGATTTCAAACCTCCGCTGCCTTGCGTCACACCCGGTCACGGGAAAGGCTTCGGGAGTCAACCCTGAGGAAAAACCCGGAGTCGGAGCCCCTAAGGCAGTTCTATGTTGTGCTCAACATCGTTCTGGCAGCTCCTGCGACGGCGCTGGTGCCAAACTATAGCAGCCCTGCTATTCCTTTGGATTCATCAGTGACGTGGAGAGGGGGGACATGCTGCATGGGTAACATCTTGTCCTCCATATCTTCCTGCCCAGGCTTGAATCCTGCCAACGCCCAACGCTGGAAGGTAGAACACCGGTGCGCATCGGCCTGTTCAGCCACAGGCAGTGCTGTTCCAGCAGAGTAAACGTTTAGGATTCTCTTCCATGGTCATCATAGACCAACGGAGGCTGACGACGACAAAAAGAAAAGGGCAGTAGCTCGAAGGATTATTAAAAACAGGAAAAGGTCAACATGGAGAGAATTTTGTTCCACCCTTGGCAGGAAAACAGAACTAGGTGATGTCTGGGATATGTTTAAAAAAATAAGTGGGAAAAGGGTATTAGTTAAAATTCCAGCTTTAGTGGATGGGGACAAGACAGCTGTATCAGACAAAGAAAAGGCAGAAGTCCTAGGTAGAGCATTTGCAGCAGTGCATAGAGGAAACCATCTTGGTGAGAGTCATAGACAGCAAAGGGAGCATAAACTCATAGAAAATGCAAACTTAAAAAATGAAGTGAAAGAGGACATGACTGCATTAGACCTCACAATGTCAGAGCTTAAGAGAGCTTTGCAAGATAGTGGATACACAGCTCCAGGATATGATCAGTTAAGCTATGCTATGTTCCGGCAGTTACCTATGCGATCAATGCAACTGGTGCTGAAACTGTTTAACAGAATATGGAAGGAGGGGGTTATCCCAAGTGGGTGGGAAAAGGCTGTAATCTTACCATTTAATAAGCCAGGGAAAGATCCAGCTCATCCAGGCAACTACAGGCCAACAGCATTAACATCACACTTAGGGAAATGGATGGAGAAGGTGTTAGTTTACAAGACTCTCATATGTACTAGAGTAAAAATGATTAATAAATGACTATCAGAATGGTTTTAGAAGAGGAAGATCCACAGTGGATGCTCTAGTTAGGGTAAGTAATGATATTGAAAAGACTCTCAAAATGAAAGAAGTAATGTTATAGTTTCTCTGGATATTGAAAAGGCTTATGACTCACTGTGGAAGGATGGACTTCTTATCAAATTGTATAAAACGGGCATTGGTGGTAGGATGTATAATTGGATAATGGATTTTTTTTAACACATAGGACAATTAGGGTTAAAGTAGGATCAGAAGTTTCTAATGACTTTGAAATAGAAAATGGTGTTCCTCAGAGGAGTGTGATAAGCCCTGTTTTATTCAATATAATGATTAATGACATGTTTGCGGATCAAGAGAGATCCATCAAAACAGCACTATATGCAGATAATGGAGCCATATGGACGAGGGGAAGAAATGAGAAATTTGTGTTCAAAAACATCAGGAAAGCAATGGAGAAAGTGGAAAAGTGGTCATATGACTGGGGATTTAAATTTTCAAACAGTAAATTCTGCTATATGACTTCCACAAAAAAAAACGCAGAACTGGTACAGTGTGGAGAGAGGAATAACCAGGCCGAGCATTCAGAGCAGATGAACTTTATTCACTCTCTCACATCCTCCAGAATCAGAAAACATTAACCTCATGTAGCAGGGACTCTCTTTTATATAACAACACTGACACGTCCCTGCTACCCGAGGTCCTGCATTACAATTCATATTCCCCCATGACAATTCCTTTTGTCCCCCAGCACTTTAATCCCCATGCTCTTCCGTCAGAGGAAATTACTGCATCTCCATGTCTTTCAGTCTGAGATGAATACCACAGCATGGGTCCCCCATAACCCCCCCCCCCCCCCCCAGAGTCTCAGACTGAGTGTTAACCCTCACGTCCTATCAGCTTCCACCTCCGCCCATAGCTGCTGTAACGAGGGGTCTTTGGCTCCACGGCGCTGCTGTGCCGGTGGGGGGTTCCTGGGGGTGTGTACGTCTGTAGGTGGACAATGGGGGGGGGGACATTCAGCATGCTCGTGTGACTGCTCTGATGAATCGTTTACCTGGGGATTTCTCCGTGGGGGTCTTCCACGCCAAGGAGCTCGGGCCAACACCACCGGCTCGTCTGCCACCACAAAGACGAGCTTAAGCCTGTTTATACAGATTCTCTCCCGGCGACCCCCCAAGTCTAACACAAAATGTTTGTCCCCGGGTTCCAGCACTCTAAAAGGGCCATCGTAGGGTGGGTGCAATGGGGGCTGGTGGGCATCATGCCTGACAAACACGAACGCAGCGTCCTTCAAGGTTTTTGGCACAAAAGCGTGGGGAAAACAGTGGTGGGTCGGGCCAGGTAGCGTCCCTGCGTCTGCGCCATGCCGTGAACGCGGGGACGGATGGGTGTTCGGCACGGGGTTGTCTGGTAAAAATTCCCCGGGGAGCCACAGCGGCTGAGAAAAAAACAGCTCTGCTGGGGAAGCCTCCAAATCCTCTTTCGGTGCGGAACGCAACCCTAATAGGCACATAATCATACCATGTAGGATAACTAAGTAGACGGTTATGCTGTTTCATTCCATCTAGCAACAATGCTCTGCACTGTGTGTGTTTATATATTTACATATTTATTCCATCTAGCTACAATGCTCAGCACTGGGTGTGTTTATATATTTATATATCTACATATTATTCCATCTAGCTACATTGCTCCGCACTGTGTGTGTTTATATACTTGCATATTTATTCCACCTAGCTGCAATGCTCCGTACTGTGGGTGTTTATATATTTACATATTTATTCCATCTAGCTACAATGCTCTGCACTGTGTGTTCATATATTCATATATTTATTCCATCCAGCTACAATGCTCTGCACTGTGTGTCTGTGTGTGTGTGTATATATATATATTTTATAGTAATACGTACATATGTATATTAGCTGCTCTTGCTTGCTTGTTTTTTTGTTTTTTTTTTGTTTTTTTTTCTTGCCTTCTGATTGTTGCTCTGAGTGTTGCTATCCCTGTGCTGTTGCAATCCTGGAATTTCCCCGTTGTGGGACTAATAAAGGCTTATCTTATCTTATCTTATCTTATCTTAATACAACCCACGGCAACCAGTCCACCCAATTTGCATTCGTAAGCAAAGCCCTGAGCGCTGCTTTCAGTGACCTATGGAAACGCTCGCATAACCCATTGGCCTGTGGGTTGTACGCGGTCATGTGATGAATTGAGACGCCCAGGCTCCGGGCCATCATGGACCAGAGGTCGGCAACAAACTGAGGGCCCCGATTGGACGTGATGTCCAAAGGGGTGCCAAAACGTGCCACCCATGTTGTCAAAAAAGCATGTGCCACGTCTGTGGACGCGGTGGAAGCTAGCGGGACTGCTTCTGGCCATCGTGTGGTGTGGTCCACCACTGTCAGGAGGTGCGTGCACCCCTGCGATGGTGGGAGGGGGCCCATGAGGTCCACTTTTATTTATTACCACTTTTGTCAGATTCAAGTTGTTTCTGTGACCATTGTGGGTTTTTCTTTCATTAACAGAGGGGTACCAACAATTTTGTCCACTTCTGTATATCACAACACTCACACGTCCCTGCTACCCGAGGTCCTGCAATACAATTCATTCCCGCATGACAATTCCTTTTGTCCCCCAGCCCTTTAATTCCCATGCTCTTCCGTCAGAGGAAATTACTGCATCTCCATGTCTTTCAGTCTGAGATGAATACCACAGCATGGGTCCCCCATAACAGAACCTTTAACATTATATAATCAACCAATAGAGAAAGTCAGTGAGTTCAAATATCTAGGATTGTGGTTTGATCATGCATACACATGGAAAGTTCATGTTGAAAATCTGGAGACAAAATGCAGAAAAGTCAATCTCATAAAAGCTGTAGCTGGGCACGAATGGGGTGCAGATAAACAGGCATTAATTGACATTTACAGAGCCCTAATGTGATCAACAATAGACTATTGACGCATGATTTATGGAGCACTGGCAAAGACGACTCTGGAAAAAATAGACAAGAATGCAGTATAGAGCGCTTTACCTGTGCATTAGAGCCGTCAAAACAACACCAAACAATGCAGTTTTAATAGAAGCAGGAGAAATGCCAATGGATTTGAGAAGAGATAAACTCACATTATCATACTGGGTCAAGCTGAAAGAACGTGAGGAAGTGAATATTTCAAAAACAACACAAGACTGCTGGGACTATTCTAACTTCTAGAGACACAGGTTTGGGTGGACAATTGAAAGAAAAGCCAGAATGTATGGGCTACACACTACTGATATAACTAACACCAGTCCAGTGAGTAATGTTCCCCCTTGGCTGTTTCCGGGAATAGAGGTAGATGCTAGTCTGCTAATGAGTAAAACAGATTGGCATATGAGTGAAGTCGGTGTTAAAACAAACATTTACCTCAGGAACAATTACTATAACTTCTTACAGCTCTATACTGACGGTTCAAAGAATAAAGAGGGCTCTGTTGGAGTTGGAGTATACATATATTCCAGAGTTTAAAGTGACCATCGCAAAAAGACTCTCCAACAATACATCTGTGTTTACAGCAGAGATGGTGGCAATAATTATTAATAGGCACTTTTCCACTAGCCCAGCACACCTTGGCACGTCTCGATTCACTTCGACATGGTTCGGCTCGCTTTTGTCTCCATTACAACCGTGTTAAGCTGGGGTGGGTTGGATTTCTATAACAGCGAGGCGGCGCCACACTCCCGTGACGTAAAACACGCACCCTAAGCAAAACATAAACACATGCGGCTGTATAAGGCCACTACGCGGTCTGTGGCTTTTTTCACCGTAAATGCCAAAAAGGACCGCCAGACAAGGGTACAGGCAGCGAGATGAAACACTCTGGAATAGTTCTGCAGTTTCTGGGAGAGCCAAAGACGTGAGGATACAAACTAGGTCATATATGATGGTAAGCTAACGTTGCTAATGCTAATTTGCTATACGTCGTACTACACTTTAATGTCTGCAAGTTATCGCTGTTAGGTACTAAAATATGTACGCTGTGTGTGTTTCAGATGGCTCTGTTGTGGGGAAATTACCGCTTCATTCGGTCTGGGCGTTCAGCACAGCCTGTCACGGATGTCATCAGCCTGTCACTGATGTCAGCACAGCTTCACAAACGATCAGTGGTTATAGAGCTTAAGAATGTCTGTAGAAACTTTTATTTCCTGTACAACAAATTGCTCTGATCTGCGTGAAAATCATGGAGAGACTGTTGAGACATCATGGACGTACCTGCTCCAGCAGCAGAGTCTGAGGTGGTGTCATAGAAAAAAATGATCAGCTGACACAACTTGATCGCCATGTTAATAACTATATTAGCCACAAAATATATATTCAAAAAGTAAACAGTACTGAGTTAGGTATAATAAGATATATTTGACAGTTATCATGCATTTTAGGCCAAAACAAACTTGATCTAGGATTAAAAGCAATTAAAATTATGCAGTCACAAGGTTACATGGAAAATACTTGATTTACTAGATACATGTACTGTAGAAATATATATTCTCTGCATCAACAATGTACTAGACATGCATTCATGTAGTATTGCACTGGGAATTGCACTGACAATAAACCTCTGAAGTTTTTGCAGATGTCTCTTTTTTATATGTGAAGGTTACCACCATGTGGCATAAATTAAATACTGAAAGACTGGAAAAGCTAAGAATAATCCAGCAGTTTGAGAAATCACTTTTGGTTTGTTGTAAGTCTGTCAACAGAATTATGAACCATAAAGCAGTTTGTGTTAAAATGTTAAATCCCATTAAACCTAATCCGGGGGCTTCCAATCATGTGTCATGGGGGGCCAAGACCCTGCAGGTTCTCTCTTCTACCCAGTCTCTTCAGCAGGTGTTCTCACTGATCAGTCAGTGGAAGAAGTTCAGTGGAATCTGCTGTTGAAGACACTGGTTGGAGGTAAAGCCTGCAGGGTCTTGGCCCTCCATGGCACATGATTAGACACCTCCGCCCAAACCTATTATGATGAAGAGCAGATGCTAATATGACCCAGAATTCCTCCATATACTGGTACTGTCACTAAAGTATGCAGGGTCTTCTGTGGTGGCACATCCAACAATACAGTCTTCAGTTAATAAAATAATTGTTTTGGTTACTTTTTTCTTAAAAATGAGCCATTATTTTCAAGGTCACCGATAAATCCTTTGTACAGTTGACTCTTTTCCCACCGGTGTCTTAACAGACAAAATAGAAAATCATGATGCAAACACATAAGTCACTAAATTGTTTATTACAATCAGCAGCAAATTCCAGATTATTCAGAATGTGCAAAATTCAAACTGTAAAAAAAAACTGGAATGGTCACACACGGCAGCCACGCTGCCTCACTGAGAATAGTAGTAGATTAGTTTATTTGACAGGGACAGTGCAATAAACATAGACAATTAATCAAAGACAATCAATCTGATGTGTTGCACATAGAGTGTATAGCTATTAGCTAATTTGCAACTCTTGTCCCTGGATGGGCTTTAGAAAAAAGAATCAAGAAGCAAGAAAAAGAAAAAGAAGCAACTGGATCGGCCCCTCGTACTGGTCCTGGTTCAGCAGATCTTCAGCCTGCATCTCTGTAAATAGTGAGGCAAGGTCCAGTTGGGGTGGACAGTTTCCCTCTTGCCTAGACAAAAGACAAATGGGTGGTGGTTAATTAAAGCAAGTTTAAAACATATTTGGGAAATACACTTGTTGCTAAAAGCCAGTGGTGGAATGTGAATTAATGAATGAATCTTTATTTCAGATTGATTAAAAGTAAAGATTAAAAGAAAATAGAATAATATAACAAAGGTGTCACGCCTCGCCGCCCATCTGCGGCGCCAGCTGCACGCACACCTGCACCTCATCAGCGGCGAGGGATTTAAGCCGCCTCGCCCTGGGCTTCGGCCTGAAGCCGTCAGTCTTCACTCGTTACTCTTGCTGTAAGGAATCTCAACCACTCAGCAAACATCCAAGTAAGAATCTCTTACCTCCTTCTTCTCCTAGTCTGCTCCCCTGTGCACAGGTGGATTTCCCGGCGGCGGACCACTCCTCTCTGCCACCATTCCCTCGCTGCTGCACCGGGCGCTCCAGGTCGCTGTCTTCCGGGCTTCACCCTTGCTGTGCCAGCCACCTGCCATTCCCAAGTGAGCCAGTCATCATTATCATATCTCCTGTGTTGGTGTGGTGCCCGTTACCCTTCTCCCTTTGCTTCTCCCATAGGGTTGTCCGGCTGTACGGCCTCCTGCCTCCATGCCCGACGCAGACGTCACCACCAACACGTTCACATCTCGCAGACACACACTCATACACACTTGTTGTTAATAAAGCTATTAGATCTACCCTGAGCCTGCGTGTGTGTCTCCTGAGCCGTGCATTATGTCAGTACGGCTTCAGCAGAGCGGCTCGGCAGACAGCGGGCTCACACGCCGACTTTCCACTCTCGAGGTTCGAGTGGACCTAATATCCCACCAGCAACAGGTGATTCTAAATCAATTATCCATCATCACTAACCGATTGGACCGCTTGGACCCCCAACAGCCGTTCCCCCCGGCTCGTCAGGGCGGCGCGGCTCCTGCTGCTCCAGCGGCCGTCCAGCCTGCTCCGGTAGCACCGGTTCGGCTCACACCCATTCCGACCCCCGCCCGCTTTAGCGGTAAGCTCGGCGGAGCACGGGGGTTTATAATGCAATGTGAGTCCGTGTTCCACCGTGTGCCCGGAGATTTTCCCTCAGACCATAGCTGAATTGGCTACATAGGGAATCTCCTGGAGGGGCGAGCGCTTACTTGGGCTTACGCCGTAATGGCGAGGCCCAGTTACGCCACCCTCACCTATGGCCAATTCGTGAGACAGTTCCTGGAAGTCTTTGATCATTCTCGTACTGAGAGCGTTCAGGTCGATCGGCTTCTCAGCCTCCAGCAGGGAAGCCGGTCGGCAGCTGATTACGCAATCGACTTCCGGGTAGCGGCGGAGGAGGTTGGCTGGGATGAACGTTCATTCTGCAGCATCTTCCTCCGCAGTCTCAGTGATGGTCTGAGGGACGAACTGGCTGGGCGGGACATCCCGGAGACTTTAGCGGAGCTAACGTCCCTAGCCATCAGCCTGGATAACAGGTTGCGCGAGCGCACCTCGGAGCGGAAGTCGTCTTCTTCTCGCTCTCGTGGTGCCTCGTCGCGCCTGTCCCAAGCTCGCCCCCTGGCGTCGCTGCCACCATCGCGCCCCGAGGAGTCGGAGCCGATGGTGACGGGCTGGACAAAGCTCCCTCCTGCGGAGAGACAACGCCGCCGTGAGTTGGGTCTCTGCATGTATTGCGGAGACAGCCAACACACGGTGGAGCTTTGCCCACAGAAGCCAAATGGGGGGGTCCGCGAGTCACTGTAGGGGGCCTCACGGACGTCAATCGGTTAAATCCCCTCTCCCAATTGAAGCTGCCCGTCCGGTTTTGTCACAACCCCACTGGGCACCTCACCCACGCACTGGTGGATTCGGGCGCGGAGGGCAGCTTTATTTCACAAAGCCTGGCAACCCGATTGGGCATCCGTTGCCAAGCCCTCAAATCCCCTCTCGCCCTGGTCAACCTCTCCCATGTCTCCCTGGGGAGAGTCACACACCAGACCGTCCCTGTCCCTGTGATCATCTCTGGGAACCACCGGGAGGAAATCACCTTCTACGTCCTCCCCAACTCTGTGTCGCCCGTCATCCTGGGATACCCCTGGCTTCGCCTCCATAACCCCGTCCTGGATTGGAAGTCCGCCAGGGTATCGGCATGGAGTTCCTTCTGCATGAGCACCTGCCTGCAGTCCGCTGCCTGCTCTCCGTCCTCTTCTCCAACTCCCAAGGACGCTGCGCCCCCGGATCTCTCCCTGGTGCCATCAGAATTTCACGACCTGGGTATGGTTTTCAGCAAGTCCAAGGCGATGTCTCTTCCTCCACACAGGCCCTACGACTGTGCGATAAACATCCGCCAGGGGGCACCCTTACCCTCTGGGCGACTCTACAGCCTGTCGGCGCCAGAGAAGGAGGCTATGAATTCCTACCTCAAGGAGTCACTGAGTGCTGGAATTATCCGTCCCTCGTCATCACCATTAGGTGCAGGATTCTTCTTCGTGGGCAAGAAGGACGGTTCCCTCCGTCCTTGTATCGACTACCGCGCCCTGAATGATATCACGGAGAAGGATCGCTACACCCTGCCACTAATGGACACCGCCTTCCACTCCCTCCAGGGGGCGACTTGGTTCACCAATCTGGATTTACGCAGCGCATACCACCTCGTCCGGATCCGGGAGGGAGATGAGTGGAAGACAGCCTTCCGTACCCCGAATGGCCATTTCGAGTACCTGGTGATGCCGTTCGGGTTGACCAATGCTCCAGCCGTCTTTCAGCGCCTAATAAATGACGTCCTCCGGGATTTCATTGGCCTGTTTGTGTTCGTCTACCTGGATGACATCCTCATCTTCTCCAAATCCAGGGACGAGCACCGGGTCCATGTGAGGCGGGTCCTCCAAAGGCTGCTGGAGAACCGGTTATATGTGAAGGCAGAAAAGTGTGAATTCTACGCTAAGACTATGTCCTTCCTCGGGTTCGTCATCTCCCACGACCAGGTGCTTCCGGACCCAGTGAAGGTGAAGGCGGTGGTGGAATGGCCTACACCTACATCAAGGAAACAGGTGCAACAATTTATTGGGTTTGCAAACTTCTACCGCCGCTTTGTCCCGAATTTTGGCACCGTCGTCGGCCCTCTGACCCGCCTCACGTCCCCTAAGGTCCCGTTCCGGTGGACCGAAGAGGCCGCAGCTGCTTTCCAGGCTCTGAAGGCGGAGTTCTCCTCCTCCCGGGTCCTCAGCCAAGTCGATCCCTCGCTGCAATGCATCGTGGAGGTGGATGCTTCGGACACGGGAGTGGGGGCGATTCTATCTCAGCGGTCGCCTGATGACGGAGTCAAACGGCCCTGCGCTTTCTTCTCTCGGCGCTTGTCCCCGGCGGAACGGAACTACGACGTGGGGGACAGAGAGCTCCTCGCCATCAAGCTCGCGCTGCAGGAGTGGCGTCACTGGCTAGAGGGGGCGGACCTGCCGTTCGTGGTCCTGACTGACCACAAGAACTTGGAATACTTAAGATCTGCCAAGCGTCTGAACGCCCGCCAGGCGCGTTGGTCCTTGTTCTTTGCCAGGTTCCGTTTTAACATCACCTTCAGGCCTGGCTCCAAGAACGGCCTGCCCGACGCCCTCTCTAGGCAATTTGCCCCTGAGGCGTCTGAGGACACGGTCCACACCATCCTGCCCAGGTCGTGCATCGTGGGAGCCGTCACTTGGGACATAGAAAGTAAGATCCGGAAGGCGCAGGAATCGGAACCTGACCCTGGCGGCGGACCGGAGGGGAGGCTTTTTGTGCCATCCACGGTTCGGGGGGAGGTCATCCACTGGCTGCACACATCTAAGCTCACCTGCCACCCTGGTTCCTCCCGGATGATCGACCTTCTTCAACGGTCCTTCTGGTGGCCGGGCCTGCGGAAGGACGCTGCCCGCTACGCCCGGGCCTGCCCTGTATGTGCCACCAGTAAATCAGGTAATGCCCCTCCAGTGGGTTTGCTCCAGCCTCTGCCCGTCCCTGGCAGGCCCTGGTCGCATATTGCCCTGGATTTCGTCACCGGACTCCCAGTCTCTAACTCCTTCGACACTGTCCTGACCATCGTAGACCGTTTCTCCAAGGCGGCGCACTTCATCCCACTACGAGGTCTTCCATCTGCCCTGGAGACGGCGGACCTCCTAATCCAACACGTGGTCAGGCTGCACGGAATTCCGGTGGACGTGGTCTCGGACCGGGGGCCCCAATTTTCCTCAGAGGTTTGGAGGTCCTTTTGCAACGCCCTGGGAGCCAAGGTAAGCCTCTCCTCCGGCCATCACCCCCAAACCAACGGGCAGTGTGAGCGGACCAACCAGGAGCTGGAGGCTGCGCTCCGCTGCGTCACTGCATCCAAGCCTGCGTCCTGGAGTAACCATCTCGCCTGGGTTGAGTACGCCCACAACATCGCCCGCTCTTCTGCCACAGGGATGTCTCCCTTTAAGGCGTCCCTGGGCTACGACCCCCCTCTTTTCCCAGCGCAGGAGAGTGAGGTAACTGTCCCCTCAGTTCGGGCGCACCTCAGGCAGTTCCGTTCCATCTGGGCGTCGGCGCGCAATGCGCTTTTACGCACGGCGGAGCACAACAAATGCACGGCGGACCGGCACAGAAGACCTGCCCCAGCGTACCAGGTGGGTCAGCATGTCTATGTGTCTACTCAGGACGTCATTTTAAAGGGTGAGAGGAGGAAGCTGGCACAGCGTTTTATGGGCCCATACCCCATCACCAGGATTATCAACCCGGTGGCTGTGCGTGTAGCTATTCCCCCCTCCCTCCGCATCCATTCCACCTTCCACGTTTCCAAGGTGAAGCCGGCAGTCTCCGATCCCCTTTGCCCTCCTCCTGCTGCGCAGCCCGCGCCCCGGATGATTGATGGCCATCCGGCCTGGCCTGTCTCCTCTATCCTGGACTCCCGGCGCCGGGGTCGCGGGTTGCAGTACTTGGTGGACTGGGAGGGTTATGGGCCTGAACATCGGCAATGGGTACCCTCGTCATTTGTGTTGGACCCGTCCCTCATTACTGAGTTCCACCGAGCGCACCCGGAGAAACCATCGCCAGGAGGCGCTGCTAGAGGGGGGAGTAGTGTCACGCCTCGCCACCCATCTGCGGCGCCAGCTGCACGCACACCTGCACCTCATCAGCGGCGAGGGATTTAAGCCGCCTCGCCCTGGGCTTCGGCCTGAAGCCGTCAGTCTTCACTCGCTACTCTTGCTGTAAGGAATCTCAACCACTCAGCAAACATCCAAGTAAGAATCTCTTACCTCCTTCTTCTCCTAGTCTGCTCCCCTGTGCACAGGTGGATTTCCCGGCGGCGGACCACTCCTCTCTGCCACCATTCCCTCGCTGCTGCACCGGGCGCTCCAGGTCGCTGTCTTCCGGGCTTCACCCTTGCTGTGCCAGCCACCTGCCATTCCCAAGTAAGCCAGTCATCATTATCATATCTCCTGTGTTGGTGTGGTGCCCGTTACCCTTCTCCCTTTGCTTCTCCCATAGGGTTGTCCGGCTGTACGGCCTCCTGCCTCCGTGCCCGACGCAGACGCCACTACCAACACATTCACATCTCGCAGACACACACTCATACACACTTGTTGTTAATAAAGCTATTAGATCTACCCTGAGCCTGCGTGTGTGTCTCCTGAGCCGTGCATTATGTCAAAAGGGGAAAAAAATCTAACAAGGTCAAATTAAACAATAACTCCTCTGATTATACAGTTCAACATAGGTTATCTGAAATGGGTGATGGCTGAAGCTGCAGCTTATATTGCCCACCATATTTCATCCAAGAATTTAAAAGAAAAACAAAACAGGAGGGATTACAATTTGAATGTGACAATAAAGTACTTCGTTGTTGTATTTAACCACAATTTTCATGTAGCTGCACTTCGGTAGATTTTACAAGGGCTGCGTTACATTTAAAATCATCTGTTTTTACTGTGGCCTCAGCAATCAGAATGATTTAATACATTCACTTGAATGGAATATAGTACTTTAACTGAAGGTGTGCATCACCGAGTATGGAGTCGCTCAGTGAAAATATGAAGTTTTTATCAATAAAAGTTTGTCTTGTCTGTAAAAGTGTCTCTTCTTGCCCTGGCTTCATGTGTGGGCGGTGTTTTGTACTAGCATTGCTAAAATATAAAAGGAAGCACTACAATGGGTCTCAAATATTTGTAATGTGTCCTGTTACTGCATGAGTTTATTGATGATAGACTATAAACTACACAAATAAAGTAAATTATATTGACGACTGAACATCTCACATTTGCCAAAACATACAGTTATGAACATAACTCACAAAGGATCACACAAGTGATCTGACAAAAAAATAAATACATTAACAAGCGGTTTATTTTACAGTTGATGTGCCATATTCACACAATCAAATAAATCTCAGTTCAGTCCCTTTTATATTAAGTGGAAATTGTGCTACTTTGGTTTTGACACTTTACCTATAAAAGCAAAGGATTTCAGTACTTTCCACAGTGGAGAGATCCGTTGTGGGGAGGCTGATTTCCTCTTGCCTAGATGAACGACAGAAATGGATGATGTGTAGAAGAGCTGGAAATAACGAGGCGGTTTTGTATCATAAAAGCAGAGTCTTTCATGAATAACTCTTCTATCCTGTCTCATCTGGTGCAGAGCTTGGCAGAAGGCAAAGAGAAAGAATTCTGCCCAGCTCGCTGGTTAAATACAGGCACACATCAAAGACATGCAAAACACAAGCTGAAATCCCCCGTTATCTAAATCCCCTATTAGTCCTGTTAACTCCTCCCTTCGCCTTGGGAGGTGATGGGAAAACCTCTCCTCCCTCAGGGGTGAAGGTGTCGAGTCTGTTGCCATGGCGTCCTGTGACGTCATGGGTCTTCACACAGCGGCGAGATTCCTTTGTTCTTTCAGAGGTGTGAAGTTCCTTTGTATATGTTGTCCCAAACATTTCCACATGCTCTAACAAATGTAGGTATGGAATATATGAGTGATATATACCACAGGCCCCCCAAACAACTATGAAAGAACACAGAAAGATTCACAGTCTAGGGTAATTACTAAGACATACTACGTGTTACAGCTGTTGCCACAGAAGAAACTTTCAAGCAGCCATGCTCCTAAGAGAGTTCAGTGAAAACATAACAGCATAGTATAATCATAAATCAGTCCTAAACTGTTGCGGCACAATTAGCGAAAATTTGCATAGTGGTGTAATCAGTCCCTGTGTAGTCTGGGTTTCAATCTTCTCCCAAAGCTGCTGTAGGTTGGCTTAGGCATCCTGCTGGGACCTTGTTGTGAGGAATCTGCAGTGTGGGAAGGAGAGAGATTATCTGTTCCCTGCCTGGGGGCTGAGACTTTTTCCTTGGGGGGTCTACCTCGCCGAGGTGCTCGAGCCAGCTGTGCAGGTTCGTCTCTCAACAAGAAGGCAGGTTTGAGTCTGTCAATGCTGACCATTTCATTTCTATCCCCATAATCAAGCACAAAGTGTTTGTCACCATTTTCCAGCACTCTATACGGGCCATCGTATACTGGGCATAACGTTGGTTTTAGAGCTTCATGCTTAACAAAAACAAACTCAGCGTTTTTTAAAGTTTGAGGAACAAAAACTCGTGGAAAGGAGTGATGAGCTGGACCGTGGAGAAAGTCCGGACTGTTACTGCCTAAAAACCTTGGGACTGGGAGGTGCCCTGGTTCCGGGTTTTCTGGTAAAAATTCACCTGGTAGTCTGATAGGCTGAGCAAAGACTAATTCTGCAGGGGAAGCGTCTAAATCCTCTTTAGGTGCCGCATGCAACCCCAATAAAACCCAGGGAAGTTTATTTACCCAATTTGTGTCCGTTAATGAGGCCCTGAGGGCGGCCTTTAAGGACCTGTGAAAACGCTCGCATAACCCATTAGCCTGAGGGTGATAAGCGGTGGTACGGTGAATTGTTGCCCCTAAACTGTTGGACATGGCTGACCAGAGCTCTGAGACAAATTGAGGCCCCCTATCTGACGTGATGTCTGATGGGATGCTGAAACGTGCCACCCAATTTGTTAGAAAAATGCGAGCGACTTCCTCCGCTGTAGTTGCCGCTAGAGGGACTGCCTCTGGCCAGCGCGTGGTGCGGTCTATCATTGTTAGCAGGTGTGTGAAACCCTGGGAGGAAGGCAGCGGCCCCACGAGGTCGACATGAATGTGGTCGAACCTTCTAGCAGGGATTGGAAAAGGCTCCAGAGGGGCTTTTGTGTGTTTGTGTACTTTGGCGCGCTGACAAGGAATGCAAGTTTTTGCCCATTCTTTTACGTTTTTGCGTAGGCCTGGCCACACAAACTTTTCGGCAACCATTTTGACCGAGGCGCGCACACCTGGGTGCGCGAGGGAGTGAATTGCGTCGAAAATGCGGCGGCGCCAAGCAGCTGGTACTAACGGGCGAGGTCGGCCGGTTGAAACATCGCATATTAGGGGGGGCACGCCGTCGCGCAACCCTTTTTCCTCCAGCCTTAACCCTGTTGGTCCAGACAGGAGCGCGCGCACGTCCGCATCACTACCTTGTTCTTCCGCCATGGCTGCATAATCTATCCCTTCATGGATAGGTGCTGCATATGTGTTTGCGTTAGAGAAAAGCTCAGCTGCTGAAGCAGTGTAATCTGTCTCCTCGTGCTCTGGCGGTGCCACAGCGCGAGAGAGACAGTCCGCTACTACGTTAAGTTTGCCCGCTACATGTCGAATGTCTGTGGTGAACTCTGAAATCGCAGCTAGCTGTCTTTGTTGTCTGCCCGACCAAGGTTCTGAAATTTTAGCCATAGCAAAAGTGAGCAGTTTATGGTCCACAAAAGCCGTGAAACTCCGCCCTTCTAACCAAAACTGGAAGTGGCGGATGGATAAATGGAGCGCCAGCAGCTCCCTGTCAAAAGTGCTGTATTTGCGTTCCGTCGGGTTTAGCGATTTGCTAAAAAATGCTAAAGGTTGCCAGACCCCCTTGACAAGTTGTTCTACAACTGCCCCTATGGCCAAGTCTGAAGCATCTGTGGTTAGAGCAATGCGGGCCGAGGGATCTGGATGGACTAACATTGTGGCGTTAGCTAGGGCGTTTTTAGCTTCCGCAAAAGCGCGTTCGCGTTCCAGGGTCCATTCGACCGCGTTGGAAGCTTTCTTTTTTTTAAGCGCATCATACAGGGGCTGCATGAGCTGAGCTGCATGAGGGAGGAAACGGTTGTAAAAATTAACCATCCCCAAAAATTCCTGTAGCGATTTGACCGTTTGGGGCCGTGGAAAACCTTCTATCGCATGAATTTTGTCTGGAAGCGGAGCTGCCCCTTTCGGGGAGACTCTGTGTCCCAAAAAATCAATTTGCGATATGCCGTATTTGCATTTGGCTGGATTAATTATTAATCCGTGCTCTTCTAGCCTCTGAAAAACGGTAGTGAGATGCTGCTCGTGCTCTTCCTCCGATGAGCTGGCTACCAGCATGTCGTCAAGGTAGACGAAAACAAAGGGGAGGTTGCGTAAGACTGCGTCCATCATACGCTGAAAAGTCTGAGCAGCACCTTTGAGGCCGAAAGGCATTCGCAGGAATTCAAAAAGGCCGAAAGGGGTTATAACCGCTGTTTTAGGAATGTCTTCAGCTCGGACTGGAACTTGGTGATAACCGCGGACTAAGTCTATCTTTGAAAAAATGCGCGCGCCCGCTAAATGCAGTGAAAAATCCTGTATATGAGGGATGGGGTAGCGGTCATGCGCTGTAGCGTTGTTTAATCTGCGGTAATCTCCACACGGTCTCCAAGAACCGTCGGATTTCGGAACCATGTGAAGTGGTGAAGCCCAAGGGCTCTTTGAACGTCGGCAAATGCCTAATTTTTCAAGAGCTGCAAATTCGTTCCTTGCTATGTTGAGCTTGGCCGCGTCTAAGCGGCGAGCTTTGGCAAAAACGGGAGGTCCCGTTGTTGGAATGAAGTGTTTAACCCCGTGTTTGGCTACAGTGGCTGAAAATTTGGGGGTTATGAGTGCTGGAAATTGGGTGAGGAGTTGCTCAAACTTACCTCCTGCCGTGGTGATGTTGGCCTGCACAGGTGGTGGAGAGACTCGAGCTGAGCATGGAATAGAAGCAAAAGATAGTGCATTAACCAGGCGCCTATTTGCTAGATCAACTAATAACCCATGTGCACATAGAAAATCAGCGCCTAACAAGTTAAAACTCACTGCCGCTACAACAAATGTCCATCTGTAGCTGCGGCCATGAATGAGGAGGTACAGGCTCTTTTCACCGAACGTGTCGATGTCAGAACCGTTGGCTGCCACTGCTCCATTGCCCCGGGTGCCCATGGCTCGATCTGCGTGGGAGGGCATGATGAAACTCAGCTGAGCTCCCGTGTCGATGAGGAACCGCTTGCCTGTGTGTCCATCCGTCATGTATAACAGCTTGTTTTTCTCGCCGAGAACCGCTGCCGTTAACGGCCCTCGGCTTTGGCGTTTTCCCGACATCGTGAACTTGCAGGGGGGAACGCATTTGTGGGCTTTCTCGGCGAAGTGTTGGTGATAATAACAGACGTCGATCTGTTTGTTACGCTTGGGCCGCACCGCTGTCACCGTGGGTTGTGGCTCTCCATGGCTCGGGGCGTCAGTTTTGAGGTCCGCGGATGCCGCTGTAGGTGTCCGCTCCTTGCAGGCGTTGATGAGCCGATAAGCCTCGCTGGCCAGTGTGCGGAAGTCTTGGTGGGTGTCGCACTTCATATTGGTGAGTGTCCCTCTCATGTGTGGTGGAAGCGTGCTGAGGAAAATAAACTGGAAAAGAAAACTGTCGTTGTCCTCCTCCTTAAGCTGCAGCAAATCCTCCATGAGGGCCTTTGGATTGCCCCCTTTGTGGCCGTAGATCGCCAGGATCCTCTCGGCTCTTTCCTCCGCTGGTAGGACATAGTTCGCCACGATGGTCGCCTTGAGCGTCTCATACTTGTCCCGGGCCGGTGGTCGCCGGATCAAGCTCCGCACACACCTCGAAGTGGCGGAGTCGAGCTTGGAGACGATATGGTAGAATTTTGTATCGTCTGCTGTGATGCCCGCCAGTATGAACTGGGCTTCAGCCTGTAGAAACCAAGAGGCGGGGTCTTCTCGCCAGAAGTCTGGCAGCTGGACAGCGACGGCATTCGTGCACACCATCACTGTTGTGCCCGCCGGGTGAGAGTGCCTTGCCTCGGCTCTCACGGCGGTGCTGGAGCTCGGTTGAGCTCTCTCGGTACCCTCTGCCGGGGGGAAAAGCTGTCTGCTTGTTCCCTCGTCTGCGTTGTCGCTGGCGTAAGTCAGATTCGCCACGGATGAGTCGCTTGAAGAACGCCTCATGTCCATACTCGCGTCAAGGTCACCAGTGTAGAAGAGCTGGAAGTAACGAGGCGGTTTTGTATCATAAAAGCAGAGTCTTTCATGAATAACTCTTCTATCTTGTCTCATCTGGTGCAGAGCTTGGCAGAAGGCAAAGAGAAAGAATTCTGCCCAGCTCGCTGGTTAAATACAGGCACACATCAAAGACATGCAAAACACAAGCTGAAATCCCCCGTTATCTAAATCCCCTATTAGTCCTGTTAACTCCTCCCTTCGCCTTGGGAGGTGATGGGAAAACCTCTCCTCCCTCAGGGGTGAAGGTGTCGAGTCTGTTGCCATGGCGTCCTGTGACGTCATGGGTCTTCACACGGCGGCGAGATTCCTTTGTTCTTTCAGAGGTGTGAAGTTCCTTTGTATATGTTGTCCCAAACATTTCCACATGCTCTAACAAATGTAGGTATGGAATATATGAGTGATATATACCACATGATGGTTAGTTTCAAGCAAGTTCAACACTTATACAGGCACATCTCAAAAATTAGAATACCATGAAAAAATTCAATATTTTTTTCACTCATTTCAGAAAGTGAAACCCATATATAGATTCATTACAGGGACAGTGATATATTGCAAGTGTTTATTTTAATATTGATGATTACGGCTACAGCCCATATTAACCAACACCTCAGCGGCCAACATTTATATTTAAAAACTATTTTTTAAAGTTAATTTTATGTAATATTCTAATTTTTTGCCAAATTGAATTTGGGGATTTCAGGGGCTGTAAGCTGTAATCATCAAAATTAAAATAAATAAACGCTTGAAATATATCACTGTCTGTGTAATGAATCTATATAATATACGGATTTCTCTTTCTGAAATGAGTGACAAAAAATATTGAAGTTTTTCATGACATTCTAATTTTTGGAGATGTAACTGTATTCGGGAAATACACCTGTGAAAGTCAGTGGTGGGATGTGACAAAAACGCTTCGTTTCCCTGACAAGCACTGCAGGATCCACAGAATAGGTGTGTGGGTCTATTCTGACGCTTTAGAAAATTATATGAATGACTTTATAAATCACTGGTTTGAAAAAGCAATTTTAATATGACGAGATTTCGGCTCCTGTGGTTCATTTCACCAGTATCCACAATATAAACACTGAGGGCAGCTAACCTCTGGCATGTGGAAACACATTCTAGCATTAAATTGCACACAATTTAATGCGCAGCACCAAAGTGCAATACGTACACAAACCAGGACTTTAACCAGGATTAACATATTTCATCGTTTTGCTCTCACAAGCGAATATTTAGGAGAAAACAAGCGCGAATCAGCAGTTGGTACTAGCTAGCTACTAGCTAAAAATCATTAGCTAACACTCGTTAGCCAGCACAGAACAGCGCTGTATGGCTCAAAAAAAGTGAGCTTACCACCAACAGGATAAATAAGCGAACAGATGCACATTATTACAAATCACTCACCATCGATGGTTCTCTCACGTTCGTCTTCAGCTTGTTCGTAGTCCGGTTCTATGCTGGGCTGCCATCTGTATCGGTCCGGGTCACTCCTCACTGTGGATCTGCCACCAAGCAGAGAAAACTCCGCACCTCTTCGTTGGACCACGGTGTAGAGTTCCGCAAAACCTACAACGCTGTCTGTATTAATATTGTATTTACTCCGTGACCGAGTTAGTCCGTGAAATATTGCAAATGGCGGTCGTGTGTAGATTCATCAGAAGACGGTCGCTTTCGTGACGTTACGACCTGACCAATCAGCGGCGACCAGTCTTTTGACATCACAACACGGCACGACTCAGCACGGTTGTACCCTGCCCTTGAGCGGGGACGAAAATCGCGGCTGTTAAACCACGTTGGGGCTAGTGGAAAGACTTACAAAGCGTGCTGAGCTGTCCCGTGTTGGGCTAAGCGGGGCTAATGGAAAAGGCCCTATTGCTTTGCAGTGGGTGGAGGAGGTCAGACCGGACCGGGTGGTGGTGTGCACGGATTCACTTGCAGCATTAAAAACCATACAGACACTAAAATCTACAAGGGAAGACTTGGTGATTGAGCAGTATTGTAGACGCTGGATAATCATCTCAGACTGGATGCAAAGGGTAAACAGAGAAGGTCAATAGGTATTGAGATGAGACAAATTATGGTGAGGTAGCAGGAAGAAGTAGTGGGGGGAGAAGGGTTGAATGTATTGTGATGCGAGATGTCATGCAGATGTGAGATGGGCGGTTGATATAAAAGGAGAGACCCTGGTGTATTGATATATGCTTTTTCTGTGTATTGATATATGCTTTTTCTGTATATGACTGATGTGAGAGTGAATAAAGTCATCTGCTGCATAAGTCTGCCTCCGTTATTTGCACTCTCCACACTGGTGACCCCTTGACGAATTATGGAACACTAGGCAAGAACCCCCGAGTCGGCCCGGACGGGAAGCCCCAGCAACGCGGCAAGCATCCCAGAGACGGCCCGGACGGGAATCCCCAGCAACGCGTGCGCTGTTTCGGTCAAACTACCGGACTTTTGGCTGCACAACCCGAGGTCTTGGTTCCACCACACCGAGGCTCAGTTCGCCCTCCGGGGAACAATGGCAGACGACACCAGATATTACTATGTGGGTGCAGCGCTGGACGCTCGCACGTCTCAGCAAGTAGCGAGCCTGCTCCAACAGCCTCCAGCCCATGACAAATACGAGGCTCTCAAGGCCGCGCTGACCCGGCGCTACATGCTCTCGGACTGTGAGAGAGCAGAGAGGCTCCTGAGGCGCTCCGAGTTAGGAGATAGGTCGACGGTCGAACTGATGGAGAAGATGTTGGCGTTGATGGGCACGGACGACGGGCATTTTCTGTTTGCCCATCTTTTCCTCCAGAACCTTCCAACAGAGGCAAGAGCGGTTCTTGCCAATTCGCCGTTGCTGGCCGCGCATGACTACCGGGCGCTAGCCCAGGAGGCAGATCGGATCATCCTCACCACCAGAGCCCTCACAGTGAACGCGGCGGCGTCGGAACCCAGCAAGACGACCAGCAGAGGCAAGGAGCCGGCAACGGTAGCGGCAGCAGGGGCCAGGAAGCGCCAGAGAGACACGCTCTGCTTCTACCACCGCCGCTTTGGAGAGAACGCACGCAGATGTGTGCCACCGTGCCAATTCAAGCGTTCGGGAAACGCCAAGGCCGGCAGTCAGTAGCAGGTGCGACCGCCGGTAAAGAAAACAAGCTGCTCTACGTGACGGACTTCCACTCAGGGAGACGGTTCCTCATAGACACCGGCTCCCAAAAGAGCCTCATCCTGCCGTCCTACGCCGACCGGCTAGCAGGAGCTAGCGGCCCCCAGCTGGTAGCCGTAAACGGCTTGGACATTAAGACTTTTGGTGAGAGAACACTGACTTTTTCCCTACATGGCCGTATGTACGAGTGGACTTTTGTCATAGCGGCATTGAGTTTCCCAATCCTGGGAGCTGATTTTCTGTGTGCACACGGGTTGCTAGTCAATGTTGCTAACAGGCGCCTGGTTAATGCAAAGTCTTTTGATTCTCTCCCCTGTACAGCTCGAGGGGCCGGGCCAATAGCACAAGCCAACGTCACAGCTCCAGGCGGTAAGTTCCACATATTGCTCACTCAGTTCCCAGAACTCACGGTCCCAACGTTTTTGGCGGTCAGCACTAAACACGGGGTGGAACACTTTATTACCACCACCGGGCTGCCCGTTTTCACACGACCTCGGCGCCTGGACGCAGCTAAACTAGCCATAGCGCGCGAGGAGTTTGCCAACTTGGAAAGGTTGGGCATCATCAGGCGCTCAAACAGCCCATGGGCATCCCCGCTACACATGGTCCCTAAGGCCGAGGGATCGTGGCGACCGTGCAGAGATTTCCGCAGGTTGAATAACGCCACAGCGCACGACCGCTACCTGATTCCCCATATTCAGGATTTTTCCGTTCACCTCGCCGGGACACGCATTTTTTCTAAAATAGAACTGGTCTGTGGTTACCACCAGGTCCCAGTGCGTGAGGAGGACATACCCAAAACAGCGGTAATAACTCTGGCTTGTTTGAGTTTTTACGCATGCCCTTCGGATTAAAAGGCGCGACACAGACATTCCAACGCATGATGGATGCGGTGTTGCGCGATCTGCCGTTTGTGTTCGTCTACCTGGATGATATCCTGGTGGCCAGTGCGTCCGAGGACGAACACGTAACCCACTTCAGGACGGTTTTCCGGAGGTTGGAGGAGCACGGGTTAATAATCAACCCGGCGAAATGCCAGTTCGGCGTGACGGGGATTGACTTTTTGGGGCACCACGTCTCACCGGAGGGAGCGATACCCTTGACCGACAAGGTGCGCGCAGTGGCAAATTTTCCCCGGCCTCAGACGGTCATGGTGCTGCAAGAGTTTTTGGGGATGGTTAACTTTTATAACCGGTTCCTCCTCCGCGCAGCTCAGCTCATGCAGTCATTGTACGCCGCGCTCAAGAAACGGAGACCGGTGGACAGAGTCGAATGGACTCCGGAGCGGGAGCAAGCGTTCTCTGAGGTTAAAACAGCCCTGGCAAACGCCGCACTGTTGGCGCACCCGGACCCGGCAGCCCGGATAGCGCTCACTACCAACGCCTTGGACGTGGCCGTAGGGGCCGTCGTGGAGCAACGCGTCGCCGGTTCTTGGCAGCTGCTCGCTTTTTTCAGCAGGGCTTTGCGCGACAGTGAGCATAAATACAGAGCGTTCGACAGAGAGTTGCTGGCTCTCCACCTGGCCATACGGCACTTCCAGTTCTGGCTGGAAGGGCGCAGCTTCACCGCGTTGGTGGACCGCAAGCCGTTAACATACGCGATGGCCAAGGTTTCGGAACCATGGTTGGGCCGGCAGCAGAGACAGCTGGCCGCGATCTCGGAGCTTATGACCGATATTCAGCATGTGTCGGGTAAACTGAATGTGGTGGCGGACTGCCTCTTGCGCACAGTAGTGGCCCCGGTCTGCGTGGGGATCGATTATACAGCCATGGCCGCAGAGCAGATTGGCGATGCGGACGTGTGCGCGCTCCAGTCTGGACCAACAGGGTTCAGGCTGGAGAGCAGAGTACTGCAAGACGGCAGCCCCCCCCCCCAGTCTGCGACGTCTCCACGGGATGCCCGCACCCGGTGGTCCCAGTTGCTTGGCGCCGCCGAGTGTTTGAGTCAGTTCACTCTCTGGCGCACCCAGGAGTGCGCGCGTCAGTCAAAATGGTGGGAGCGAAGTTTGTATGGCCAGGCCTGCGCAAACGAGTGAAAGAGTGGGCTGCAGCCTGCGTAGCGTGCCAACAAGCCAAAGTGCACAGACACACGAAGGCCCCTTTGGAGCCATTTCGTATACCGGCTAAGAGGTTCGACCATGTTCACGTGGACCTCGTGGGCCCCCTCCCGCTATCACAGGGGTGCACGCACCTTCTGACAGTGGTGGAAAGCACCACACGCTGGCCAGAAGCAGTCCCGCTGGCAGCAACCACGTCCGCGGACATGGCGCGCGCTTTTTTGATGACACGGGTGGCACGTTTTGGCATCCTGTCGGACATCACGTCCGATAGGGGCCCACAGTTTGTTTCCGACCTCTGGTCCACGATGACCCGTAGCCTGAGCGTTGCAATTCATCGCACAACCGTGTACAACCCACAGGCCAATGGGTTATGCGAGCGTTTTCATAGGCCACTGAAAGCAGCGCTCAGGGCTTCGCTGGCGGATGCAAACTGGGTAGACCGGTTGCCGTGGGTTTTATTGGGGTTGCGTTCCGCACCAAAAGAGGATTTGGAGGCTTCCCCGGCGGAGCTTGTTTTTTCTCAGCCACAGCGGCTCCCCGGGGAATTTTTGCCAGATAATCCCGCGTCGGACAACTGTCCGTCTCAGCGTTTGCAGCATAGCACAGACACAGGCACGCTGCCGGGCCCGGCCCACCACTGTTTTCCATGCGCTTTTGTGCCAAAAACTTTGAAGAACGCTGCGTTCGTGTTTGTCAGGCACGATGCCCACCGCCCCCCATTGCGCCCACCCTACGATGGCCCATTCAAAGTGCTGGAAACAGGGGACAGACATTTTTTGTTAGACTTGGGGGGTCGTAGGGAGAAAATACATATAGACAGACTTAAGCCCACCTTTGTCGTGGTGGACGAGCAAGTGATGTTGGCTCGGGCCCCTCGGCGTGGAAGACCCCCACGGAGAAATCCCCAGGTAAACGATTCATCAGAGCAGCCACACGGGCAAGTCGAAGGTTCCCCCCCCCTCGCCATTGCCCACCCGCAGACAGACACACCCCCAGGAGCCCCCCACCGGCACAGCAGTGCTGCGGAAGCGGAAAACTCCCGTTACAACAGATATGGGAGGAGACTGAAGCCAAAAGGACGTGAGGACTGAAACTCGGTCTGAGATTCTGTCGGGGGGGGGGGGGTAGACGCTAGATAATCATCTCAGACTGGATGCAAAGGGTAAACAGAGAAGGACAATAGGTATTGAGATGAGAGAGATTATGGTGAGGTAGTAGGAAGAAGTAGTGGGGGGAGAAGGGTTGAATGTATTGTGATGCGAGATGTCATGCAGATGTGAGCTGGGCAGATGATATAAAAGGAGAGACCCTGGTGTATTGATATATGCTTTTTCTGTGTATGACTGATGTGAGAGTGAATAAAGTCGTCTGCTGCATAAGTCTGCCTCCGTTATTTGCACTCTCCACAATATCACAGTTTATTTAGGGTACACAGGGGTGGTGGAGAAGTTCAGTTTTATTGAGTTCCTGCACATGAAGGGTTGAAAGGGAATGACTGTGCAGACAAATTAGCAAAAAGCGCTCTTGGAAAAGAGAGAACTTATACCATTGTCTCTTGGAAAAGGTGAAGGGAAAGCAGTAATCAAGAATAAAGGAACTGAGCTATGGCAAAAAAGATGGGATGAAGATCATAAAAGTAGATTGTATTACAGAATACAAAAATCTATTCCAATAAAGAATTAAATAACAACCAAAAGGAGGAAAGACATTATAGCAAGCCTGAGATTGGATCACACAGGTTTAAACGGCACTTTATTCACCATGGGGAAAAGTGAAAGTGACAAATGTAGAGAATGTGGAGTAAAAGAAAATGTCGAGCACATCTTATTACACTGTCTCAAATACGGAAATGAAAGACAGATAATGGAAAATGAAGTTCAAGAGGCTGGTAGGGAATGGGATTTAACTGGGATTCTGGGAACAGATGGAGATGGAGAGGCAATAAGAATCACGAGGAGGGCTCTTTTCTCTTTTTTAAATAACAGGATTAAGTCATAGAATTTAGGGGTCGGGCTCAAATGACATAATACTGTAACGTAGGCAAGGTCCACACAAAGAAGAGGAGCAGATAGTTGTGACGAACAGGCTTTATTCACACACACCCTGAGCACAGGCAGGAGGGGAGGTCATTCTCCCAGACCTCCGTTTAAATCATGGTTACAGACACATAATAAATCTTGCCCTAATCCTGCCTATGAAACACTGCTGGGTGATTATAAAGCAGTTATAATGACACAGCAGTATAATAACTCAGTAATAACATTTAATACACACATACAATAACGTCCTCTGTTGCAAAGCATGCTGGGAAAAATCGCTGCGCCCCCCCCCCCCCCCCCCCAATACAGCCCCGACGTTACACTGCCCCTCTCCTGGACTGGTTTCTGTCCCCAGAAAAATTAAAGTCCAGTTCAAAAGTCCAATACAAACTCATCCAGGTGTCAGGGCAGCCTTCGGTGACGGCGACCAGCACGTACAGGCCCCCCAGTGTCCATCTGAGTCTCGGTCGGGGTATCTGGTCGGGATGAAGGCTCCGGTTTGTCCACCAGCGGTGCAGATGGCTGATACGGGGCGAGACGGTCACGATGAAGGACCACAACCCGGTCCCTTTTCCTAAGCCTCACCCTGTACACCACATCCGACAGTCTCTGCAGAACCACGCACGGTCCCGACCAATGGCTCGCCAGCTTCGGTGATCGTCCTCTTTTCCTCTCAGGGCAGAAAACCCAGACTCGATCTCCCGGTGCAAAGTCCCTCCCCTGGCAGCGGGAGTCATATGCTCGCTTCTGCCAACCCCCCGCCGCTGCCAGGGCCTCTTGAGCCAGTTCGTACACCGTGTGGAGGCATTCTTTCAAACAAAAAAAATAATCCAACCCGGGTTTTCCCTCCACCTCCGGCTCAGGGGGGGGACCGAATACCAAATCCACCAGTGTGCGCAGCTCGCGTCCAAACATGAGCGCTGCAGGGGTGCACTGAGTAGATTCCTGAGCTGCCGTCCGGTACGCCCACAAAACAAAAGGCAGATGCAGGTCCCAGTCTCGCTGTCGCTGGTCCACTAGGATCGCGAGCTGGGTGGTGAGGGTCTGGTTGAATCATTCGATCAGGCCGTCGCTCTGTGGATGCAGCGGGGTGGTCCAGGTTTTCCGGATGCCCAGCCGCTTGCAGACCTCTCCGAAGACCTCTGCCTCGAAGTTCCGACCCTGATCGCTGTGCAGCTCCTCCGGTGCGCCAAACCGACAGAACATTTCGTCCACCAGCTTTGATGCCGTCGTAGCGGCGCTCTGGTCCAGGACCGCATACGCCTCTGGCCACTTAGTGAAATAATCCATCACGACCAGCACGTAGCGGTTCCCCCGGTCCGTGGTCGGGAAAGGGCCCAGGATGTCCACTCCCACTCGCTCCATCGGCGCTCCCACCCGGTACTGCTGCAGGGGAGCGTGGGATCGCTGAGTTGGCCCTTTCTGAGCTGTGCACGTGTCGCAGCGGTGAACGTGGAGTTCCACGTCCTGATGACAGCCGGGCCAGTAGAACCAGGCTCGAAGGCGCTGCAGCATCTTTGTCACTCCGAAGTGGCCCGCTCCTACCGCCCCATGAACCAGCTGGAGTACGTTGGACCGGAGTCGACGAGGAACCAACAGCTGCCAGACGTGCCGCTGCCCAGCTGGAGTCTGCCACTGTCGAGACACCACGACCTCGTGGCAGTGGAGGTTGGCCCACTGGGAGGGTAGGGCCTTAGTCTCTGGGTCCAGCGGTGACACAACCTCCCAGGCAGGCCGCAGTCCTGCGTCCAGCCACTGCCGAACCCGAGAAATGACCGTGTCTCTATCCTGCTCGCTCTGCAGCTGCTGCGTGTCAAGGACCTCTGTGACGTCATTGCTGGGGGAGGCTGCCTGATCATCCGAGGAGGGGCTGCGCGTCGCTGCATTATTCCTGCTCGCAGCGGCCCGGAGAGCAGCAGCCCGTGGGGCGGCTTGGACTCGATCTTCAGCCCATTGGCAGTGACGACACTCCTCTGTCGCACAGGGGCGCCGAGACAACGCATCAGCGTTGCCATGGAGCCGGCCTGCCTGATGCACAATCTGGAAATTATAATCCTGCAGTGCCTCCAGCCATCTCGCCAACTGTCCATCCGGCTCTTTGAAGTTTAATAACCAGGTCAGGGAAGTGTGGTCCGTCCTGAGCTGGAACCTCCCCCCGTACACATACGGGCGGAAATGACGCAGTCCTTGAATGACAGCCAGTAGCTCTCTGCGAGTCACACAGTAGTTCCTCTCGGCTCTGCTGAGAGTGCGGCTGAAAAAAGCGACTGCCTGCTCTCCCTGCTCTCCCTCCTGGGATAGCACCGCCCTGATGCCCTGGTTGCTGGCGTCCGTGTCCACGCTGAACGGGCGGTTCGGGTCAGGATACTGCAGGATGGGGGCTCCGATGAGCGCCGCGCGGAGCTGGGAGAAAGCAGCAGCACAGTTCTCACTCCACTGAAACGTGTGTCCTTTCTGCGTCAGCTGATGCAGCGGGCTGGCGATGGTGGCAAAGTTTTTCACAAACCTCCTATAATAGGAGGCCAATCCAAGAAAACTCTTCAGCTCTCCCACGTTCCGCGGCACTGGCCAGTCTCTCACCGCCGCCACTTTTTCTGGGTCGGTGGCGACTCCCGCTGCGCTGACGACGTGGCCCAGGAAAGTGGTCTCCCGCCGGAATAGGTGGCATTTTCTAGGGTGTAACCGTAGCCCCGCCTGTTGGATGGCACCCAGCACCTCTCGGAGATTTGACAGGGCGCTGTCAAAATCAGCTGCATGCACCAGTAGGTCATCCAGGTAAACAACGCAGCGACTCCGGGGCACGTGAGCCAGCACTCGCTCCATCAAGCGCTCAAAGGTGGCCGGAGCGTTGCAGAGTCCAAACGGCATCACTTTAAACTGGTACAGTCCCTGCCCGATGGAGAAGGCTGTTTTTTGGCGGGCCTCGGGTGACAGCTCTACCTGCTAATAGCCGCTGCGTAGATCCAGCGAGCTGAACCAGCTGGAGCTGGCGATGTGGTCCAGCGCGTCATCGATGCGGGGCAGGGGGTAGGAATCCTTCCGGGTGACGTCATTCAGGCGCCGGTAATCCACACAGAACCGCCACGACCCATCCTTCTTCTTGACCAGCACCACTGGCGCCGCCCAGGGGCTGCTGGAGGGCTCAATAACATCCGCCTCCAGCATTTCTTGCACTTTTTGTTCTGCCGCTGCCCGCCTTGAAAAGGGCAGCCGGCGTGGGCGGAGTCGAATCGGCCTGGTCTCACCGGTGTCGATCTCGTGCTGCACCAAAACGGTCCGGCTGCATTCCTCATCCTTCGCGGCGAAAACACCCATATAACAGTCCAATAGCTCCCGCAGCTGGCGTCTCTGTTCCAGGTCCAGCCCGCTGCAGCTCTGCTGCAGCTCCGCTGAAATAATTCCTCGACCGCCTGCTGCGTCTCTGCTGACACGTTGGCCCCTCCCCTTGCTGTCCCTGTGTGTGTTCGTGCTCTCTCTGCCCACGCTGGTGGCGTCATCATGTCCGGTCCTCGCGGTGGCCCGCCTGGTCCGGTCCATCCTGGTGGTCCCTCGATCGTACAGGCCCCCGTGTTCCTTCTCTGGGTTCTGCTGTGGAGTGTGATGGTCCGGTCTCCCAGTTGGAGGGACGGTCCGGTGGTGTCGATCTTGGCGTTCCAGGCTGTGAGCAGGTCTAGTCCAATAATACAGGGGTCTTGAATGTCAGCCAGCCAGAACGGGTGTCTTATGTTCTGACCGGCCACCCCCACCACGAGAACTCTCCGCCCCCTCAGTCTGGCGCGCTCACCAGTAGCCGTGGTGACGCAGCGCTTGGTGGGTTCCCACCCCTGTGGGGCCCTCTTGTTCATGCCCGGCAGCACACCGGGTCAGACCAAGGAGATTGTAGAGCCGGTGTCAATCAGGGCCCGGATCGACATCTTCTCCAAGCTGCACTGTAGATACATCCCTGGAGAGTGTCCAATTCGGCCCTCGTGTGGCGCCGGCTCCTCAGGGGAAACATCTGCGGGAGGCGGCCTGTCCCCGTTCACGCCACCTCGCTCTAGTTTAACGCTGGCGAGGGGCCAGTTTGTCGTGGGGTGGGTGCGGGGCAGTACCGTGCGATGTGTCCCAGCTCTCCGCAGCAGAAGCACCCTTCCTCGCGCCGCCGCGGCCATCTCCTCCATGGACGCGCCGCCGTGGTCTGCCGTAATTCCTCCTCTTCCTCCTCACTCTCAGCCGTGGCCTGGAAGGTTCTTTGTCTGTGTGTTGGCGCTTCAATTGTGCGATTCATTAGCGGTTCCACCCGCTCTGCTTCTGCCACCGCAGTCTCCCAGTCGCTCACGGTGTGGATCCATACGTGGCTCTGGAGCTGGGCCAGGCGGAGACCTTGGATGAAGTTCCGGAGGGCGAGCTTCTCTACCACCTCCGGTGCAAAATCTGGGTAGCTGCGCCGGGTTAGCAGCCGTATGTCTGCAGCATAGGCTCCTAGGCTTTCCTGGTTGCTTCGACGGCGGCGGGTCAGCTGTTCCTGGGTGTGCTCAGCGTCTGCCGTTCTCCCAAATCGTCTCTGGAGCGCTCCTTGTAGCGCTGGCCAGCTGTAGCGCTCCTCAGGCCGGAGATCAGAGAGCGTGCAGAGAGCTCTCCTTTCCAAGGCCAGCACGACTTGCACGGCGGTTTCCTTTGGTGACCAGCCGTTCAGCGCAGCGGCCAGCTCGACCTGGGTCAGGTAGTCATCCAACATGGTCTCGCCGTTGAAGCGGGGGATCTTGGCCCGCTGCCGGATGGATGGGATGGTCGCCTCCTGATCGATCGCCGCTCCTGATCACCATGGGATCGCCAGCCCGTCCTGCCCCTGAAAAGGGCGGGATGCGGGGCTGGTTTGCTCTGCTCTGCCCGCTCTGCCTTGAAAAAGGCAGAGGGTGGGGTGCGCTGGCCCCGTCAGGTCCGCCGCTTCGTTCATCCCGGCGAGCGGCTCCCGGGGGTGGTGTCTCGGTCCCATCGTCCGTCGTCAGCTGAGCAATGAGTCGCTCCAGCTGCTGGATCTCCATTCTGATCCTGGCTTCCATCTGCTCCATCCCACTTCTGACACCAGTGTGACGTAGGCAAGGTCCACACAAAGAAGAGGAGCAGATAGTTGTGACGAACAGGCTTTATTCACACACACCCTGAGCACAGGCAGGAGGGGAGGTCATTCTCCCAGACCTCCGTTTAAATCATGGTTATACACACATAATAAATCTTGCCCTAATCCTGCCTATGAAACACTGCTGGGTGATTATAATGCAGTTATAATGACACAGCAGTATAATAACTCAGTAATAACATTTAATACACACATACAATAACGTCCTCTGTTGCAAAGCATGCTGGGGAAAATCGCTGCTCCCCCCCAATACAGCCCCGATGTTACAATACTACACACTCTTGTACAGTAGGTGGCGGTATGCACCTTTCAGTTGTTTGCTATCTGCCAGTAACTGAGAGAAGAAGAAGAAGAAGAAGAAGAAGAAGAAGAAGAAGAAGAAGAAGAAGAAGAAGAAGAAGAAGGCAGGAGAAGAAGTAACAAGCAGGGGCAAACAGCTCCAGATGGCAGGGCATTTTTTTTTCCACAATATTTTTATTGAACCTTTTTTTTTTTTTTTTTTTACAAACATAGCAGGCAGGGTATGCCCTGCCTGCTATGTTTGTAAAAAATGTGTGATTTTTATGTTTTGCTGCATACAAAAGCTGTCACATGTGATTGCCACTTAGTGCTGTGTTGCTATACCAACTGTCCTGTAACTGGCAAGAATTCTGTTCCAATGCATCCCCTCTACAGGCACATGATTGCCACAGGTGGCCCTCCATGGCACATGATTGCCTACCCCCGCACTAGTATATATAATTCAAGAAATCTCTGTCTGTCATGATGTCATGGTGTCATGATGTCACGATCATAGGACTTGCTCAAAGATCATACGACTTGCTATGAGATCAAACGCAGGCTACACTCACAATCATAGGACTTGCTATGACATCAGCAAAAATCAAAGGCAGGCATTACTCATGATCAGAGCGCTCACTATGACATTATCAAAGATCAAAGGCAGGCATCAACAAACGAGTGGTGACATCAAAGATCCAAGGCAGGTTTCACCATGGGTGCTGTAGCCATGGTAACAGTAACTTTCTACGGCCATGCAGAAATGTTTGCTTACACTTGCTTTCTATGGGCATGCACGGGTATGCACTAGTAATAATAATACTAATAATAGTTAATAATAGTTAATAGTTTCCTGCTGTGTTCACAATACATTGTATAATCGGAATAAAACAAATTGTAATGTCCACTGCAACTGCATTATCAATATGTTTGGGGAATTACACGTATACACAGATGAGAGTTTGGAGGTATTTTCTATTTTAAATCATACATACATTTATATCACGTAACAATAAGGAATACTAAATTCTGACAAAGGCCGCCACTTTCTTGTTTTCCGACGTTACGTGAATGGAGCACGCCCCTGCCCCTGCGGTTACCATCACTACCAGCGTCCAGCCGCTGAAGCCACTCTCCAGCACTTTATCCCAACGGTTACGCGAAAACTCATCTCCACCAATCAAAAAACGCGATCTTGCCAACGAGCCAATCGGGTTGGTTGTTTGTTAAGGCGAACAACCACCCCTTCTCCTTTGACTGGAGTTGAGATTTCTCTTAGCAACAGGTCGTGGCGAACTCAGTCTTGTAGTGTAATGCGGGTAGAAGCTGCTAATCACTCCGGACTGGCTCTGCAGTTGCTGGGACCGGTTCTACAGAATGAAAACCCGGGATTCACCGCCATCGCCGCCTCCGGTTCACGTCCATGTACCGGAGACTACACCTGTACACGTTTATATGAGGAGAAGTCCCAATAAAACGCCACAGGTTACTGCACCTTCACAGTCTCACGGTTTAATGGATCATAATATCCACGATGTTTTTAATGGGGTGGGTGGCTAGTAACTAGATACGTTTACTTAAGTACATGTACTAGTACTTTTATTACACACTGTTTACGCTTGAGAACAAGTTAGAGGAAAAACTACTTGAGGACATTTGGTTGGACTCTTTAAGTGACTTGATTTTACTAATTTAAATAAACTAGTGCATACCCGTGCATGCCCATAGAAACCAAGTATACGCAAGTATTTCTGCATGCCCGTTGCTGAAGGGTCTCCTCCTGTCTCAGACGGCTGTGTTGTTCACAGTCATGCGTACTGCTGAAACCTGAGGTGTTTCATGTTCACGGCATCCTTTCTGACATGCAGCAGTTATCCTCATTCTATTGCTCTTCTTCTGGCGGGTCTTCTTCTTCTTCTTCGTTCAGACCACTGGTTGAGGGGATAGGTGCATCATAATTTCAGTTCATGGGCAGGATCATGAAAATAGATCTGAGCAAAAAGTGGCTTTTGACCCTGTTCAGGAAGGCCCGTGCATGCCCGTAGAAACCAAGAAACCGGAGCACCCGGAGAAAATCAGCGCTTTGCTTGGCATTTTACACATTTGTAGCGTAGACTGGCACCTCTTTAAAAACGACATTGCTGAGAAAGCGACGCTTTTGCTTAGTTTCTTCATCTTGAGCAACAATACGAAGACTGCTTGATCTGGAAACTCTGCTCGCGGCAACGTAGAATTGGCTATGGCTGCAGAAATCTGTTGTGCAGAAAACACGATTTGGCTGTAAAGACTGGCCCTGTGACTTATTCACCTTGCCAATTTTGAGCCATATGACATCATAGACACATTAGTCTAGGCATCGTGAGTGATAGTCTATATGACATCATAAAGACACATTTGTCTGTGAGCCATATGACATCAAAAAGACACATTTGTCTATGTGCCGTCATATAGACATCATATCTTTATGACGGCATCACGAGTCCTTTGATGCCTGAGTTCATAGGACGACCTATGATGTTCAGGCAGAGATCATCCTATGATGTCCTATAAACGTGACACACACACACACACACACACAGTTACACAGACACCAAAAGAGATTTCTTGCTTTAAATTGTGCGATCTTAACATTCTGTTTACTCCCCTTGTCCTACGGGTCAAAAATGACTTGCCCTACCAAAGCCCCAAAATAAGGCCGCTTAATTGAATTTTAAATCCAAAATCTATTTTGCATGATGAAACAACCTGTTATTTATCAATTCAACTCAATTTAATTCATTTTTTATCATGTATTTTTTGTTACACAATACAAAAAGACGATCACCAGTGACCATTATTACACTTTTTTTAACCACAAACCAACTGTCATAACACTTTTATTTTACACAGTAAAATTATAGTATTATATAAATATGAAGTAACTACTTCTGAATTAATTATATTGAAAGGTTAAAAAAAAACAGTCAACAATCTGGAACTTTTTTGTCAACAGTTTATATTTTTTAGGAAGTGAATTATAAAAATACTTCTCTCATAACACAACAAAACAAAATATTGCTTGACTTTGTGAACAATTTTCAACATCAACTCTATTTAGCACATGTAGGACAGTATGTGCGAACGTGAGAATGGGCTTTGCAGATGTATTTCTCACATGTGCAGCACACAGCTTTTGTCTTGCAGTCCTTCTTCCAGGGGCAGAACTGGCACCTTTTTCTTTTGACTGACCCAGCTGCAGCCTCAGGTGGATCAGGACAAGATTCAGCTCCCTGAACAGCTTCCACAATGGCTGCAGAGGCTTCTGTGCGGGGCAGGTGCTCCCTTCTCTCAATGCACGGGGTGACAAGAGCCTTTCCCAATTGCTCAAGGAACATCCTTCTGTTGTTTTTCTTCCCTGACATCCAGGTCGGGTTGATCTCCTGCCATATCACAAAGGCATTATATGAGGACACATCAATGATGTTATGGAAGATGACCAGTGGCCGGCGTGCAGTCATCCTTCTGCAGCTGTACGTTCCATTAACCTTGTCGAGGTTGTCCACGCCTCCTTTATTGCAGTTATAGTCGAGGATGATGACTGGCTTCCTGTCCTCACGATCACTGATTTCAGCTGTCTTGTGCAGTGTGCTCAGCAGGGCCACGTTCCTGTTCCGTTTTGGAAGATAAGAAACAAGAGTGGTGGTGGGAGTGAAGGCAAACTTTGATGAGAAGACCGCTCTGCCTCTTGTTGCGAGGAGTGCAGGGGGGAGTTCAGGCTTATTCTTCCGAACAGTGCCATGGTCATCTTCCTTTTCAGGAGCTGCTGGCCGAGTTCATAGGAGGTGAAAAAATTGTCACATATGACATTGTGCCCCCTCAGTCCATCTGTCAATTCAAGCGCAACCTGCATCCCCTGGTTCTTCTCTGGTGCTCCACTCGGCAGCTTCCCTGTGTACACTTGCATATTCCATGCATAGCTGGATTTTGCATCACAGGCCACCCATATTTTGATGCCATATTTTGCTGGCTTGCTTGGCATATACTGCCGGAAAGGACAGCGACCTGTTGATTAAAAAAAAAAAGAGATTACAATCACTGAGTGTGAGTGTCCCAGAAAACTGCATGAACCAAGGATGTTACATCACAATAAAATAAAAAATATTTCAGGTAAGTAACACTGCATATATGAAAATAAAAAAATTACCTTTGAATGGAACCAACTGCTCATCTACTGTGACTTCAGGCCCAGGGTTGTAGAGGTATGGCAGACGCTCAACCCACTTGTCCCAGATCTCTCTGTTTGCTGCCAGTTTGTCCGTCACACGCCTTGCTGGTCTTGACTCACGGTTGCCAAATCTCAGCATTCTTGAGAAAGTGTGAAAGATTTTCAGCGGCATTGTGGCACGAAAAATTGCCCTTCCACTTTCTGCATCCCAGAGACTATATGTAGCCTCGCCACGGGACCTATACACACCTGCTAATATGAAAAGCCCTATGTAGCCACGCAGGTCAATCTCATCCATGTTTTTCCAGTTTTCTCCATATTTCCGGAAACCCTCCAAACTTGTATTCTCCAGGATGATTTTTTCGATGGCTGGTGTGATGAACAGGAGAAAGGTGGATGAAATGTCCTGAACATGGGCAGCTGAATACCTTGTTGGCCCTGGAGTCATCCTTATGATGTTTGGTGCTGCTGTTCTTCCCTGCTTGCTGTCAGAATTTGATGAGGACCATGCAATTTTGCTGTTCTTTGACAAAAATGTCTTTCTGTCAGCTTGAGGGATTTCCTCTTCTTCTTCATCTGAAGATGCATCATCCTCTGGGTTGCATTCTTCCCCATCTTTCTCTTCAGATACATCTTCATCCTCTTGTTCCTCCTGAGCTCCTGAAAATATCTCATCCAGGACCTGTTGGACAGTGAAATGTCTACTCATAGCTTCAGCAAGGAGCCAACTAGGGGTCCTTTGATTCAGGGTACCTTTATATCCTCTATACTGAATTTGTTTTTATTATGTCTGAGATTGTTTTTTTTGTTTTGTTTGGGAGCTTATGTGATGTGAGGGGTTAGCTGCAGATCAAAAGTGCAGGTGCAGGTCAAATGCAAGTTCAATTCGTACATCAATCCAGATTCTTTGATGTGTGTGTGTGTGTATGTGTGGTGTGTGTGTGTGTAGGTGTGTGTGTGTGTGTGTATCTGTGTATTAGAGAGAGTTTGTGTGTGGCCTTTGAACTTTTTTCTGGTGTTTAAATGCTTTTATAATTCACAGGTCAAAAATGACCCATAAGACAATCTTTGTACCCTAGTGGTGTACAGCCCACATGGAAACATAAAACAAAAACAAAGTATCACTTTTTCTAATGATTGGGTCCCTTTAGGAAAAGTCATAAAATTTCAAGTTGGAAAAAGATAGTTTAAGGTATTTTTTCTACAGCTAAACATGGTAGTGGGTCACTTTTGACCCGCAAGACAACACAAGGGTTGTGAATCAGAATCAGAATCAGAATAAGTTTATTGCCAAGCACATTTACAAGTAAATAACAGGTAAATATACGAGGAATTTGACTTGACACTGAAAACGTCATAAATGACGTTCTCAGTGATGTGGCGAGCCATGGAGGCGCCTGTCAGCAGGAGGGGAACAGAAGGCAGTGGGGAGGAGGGAGGGGTGGACACAATAGGAGAGAGAAAAAAGCATTGTTTATCAGAATAAAGTTCATATATGACCGATATTATGATTACAAGAAAAAAACTCTCAATGCACAATTAGCAGACAATAGAATCCACACAATGACACAAAGAGAGCAGTGAGTGTATATCTTCAAGTCAGTATAGTGGATCAGTTTGTGTGAGTTGGGTGCAATCAGTGGCAATCAGTTGGAGGACAACAATAGTCTCTTTCTCAGCAGATGTTATGACTACAGTCTGAAGCAGAGGCACGTGTCCTTGAGCACGGCAGATGGAATAGTTTTGCCAGACAGCTGTCCTTGAGAGTCAAATGCTGCCCGCCAGTGTTATGAAAACAAATATACTGTTGATTATCTGGAGGACTGAGTGCTGAGGGCGTCGAAAGAAACAGGTCGAATAGCACTGACTTCAGAGAAAAAACTTTCTATTCTCTTACGGATTCAGTGCTCCAATTCCAATTCCTTCATGGCCAGGCGTTGAAATCGATTCATGGACAGCTCTCAGCGTGATCGTGATGTAATCCATTTTCCTGTACAGTTCTCCATTAGCCGCTGTCAGAGTCCTGCCCAGTTGGTCAATTTGATGGGTGAGCTTCGCCGGGTCCGCTTTTTGATAAGCTCTATCCATCTTCTTCAATTTGCGGTACACCAGAACAATCCCAAATCCAATCAGTAGAATTCCGATGACCATTGCTCCGAAAAGATATAAATCTTCAATATCTTCAATAGAAAGATCACACAGGCACAAGAGTTTCCAATTACTTGTGTCCTTCAAATAACCCGCAGCAGCAGTGCCTGCGGGACAGATCGGCTCCCCCGGGCCAGATTTTCTCGTTGAAAAAACAGTGTCAATTGCGTTCAAAGCCCAGCTTATTAAATCCATAATTTCGTTCGATAAATCAGCAGTAAAGACACGCAGACAGACGATAGCAAGCTGGGATCAAGTCAGTTAGGGAAGGAGAGCGATAAGGAGCCGGAGCTGGGAAGAAAAGCGTCTGCTCTCTTTGGAGGGCGGAAGCTACAGTGATGCTAAGTGATGCTAGTCAAGTTTTTCTTCTCATCTTATTTAAAATCAATCTACTATTACTTGTACCTCAGTAATTAATATCATGAGGTAACTGTAGGATCGTGATATAGGTATAATATATTAGTATGGCGGTGCCCTAGGCTGGGAGGGGTGATGCCCCGCCTTTGGGGGGTGACGCCACCTGGAGTATATAAGCCTGGAGCGGGAGACCTATTTTCTCTTTGCTGACACTCTTGTACTCGCGGTAGGGTCTCCCCACATGTACATAGTTCTTGTAATAAACCTTATAAAACGTCACCCGCCTCCTCATTTATTCGGACACAACATTTGGCGACGAGGACAAATAGAGTCGGAGAGGGCTGCGACTACGTTACGTCCTTTTTTGGAGGCTCTGGGTGAGCCGCTGGTCCCTTGGGCCAGGTGGTTTGTGGTCTTCCAGAATTATTTACTCGCGTTGGACCTCAGCAACCTGGACAAATTGAAAGCGAGGGCAATTCTGGTCCATAACCTGGGCATGGAGGGCCAGAAAATCCTCAGCACCTTGGGAGGAGGTGACAGCTTCGACAACGTTATGAGGCTCATGGTCGGCTACTTTCGCGCCCCCGAAAACATCACAATTCGGCACATCCAGTTCCGACAGTGGCGCCAGTGACCCGGAGAATCGATCCAGCAGTTTGTGGCAGACCTCCGACAGCTGGCGGGTGAGTGCAGGTTTGGGGCCCTAGAGGAGGAGATGGTCCGAGACCAGTTGGCCTAGCACGTGGCCTCCTCCTTGGCGAGGGTTCGCCTGCTAACTCACGCTGGTGAGCTAACTTGGCTAGCGGCCATGGAGCTAGTGCAACAGTACGAGGTAGCAGAGTGGCTGACGCAACATCTCGGCTGCGATGACGCTCTGCAGAAGAGCATGGCACATGTGAAGACCATGGCCTTGGATTTGGACAATGGCAGCGATGACGAGTACGCGGCCATTGTCAAGATATGGTCGACCCCGGGGACTCCACGATGCTACGGCTGCGGATCCAGCAGGCACCGCTATCGAGCCAGGGAGTACACAGCGAGGGCAAGCGTTGTGGACGGTGTGGTCTGCTCCATCACTTCGCCAGAGTCTGCCGCAATTTTGACAAGGAGGAACGGAGACCGGCGAAAGGAACTGTTAAGAAGAAGGTCCCTACAGTGGTCCACACAGTCTCGCCCGACAAGGATGGTCGCATCATCTGTGACATTTTGTTGAATGGGACACCGATACCGCTGTTGGTGGACACTGGGTCAGTGGTCTCCATCCTCAACTTGGCAACTGTAAGTCGGTGTTTTCCCCACTACAGAGTTGAGTAATACTAACATCATCTGTTACGGTTATGGTAGCAACCCACTGGATGTTGTGGGCTTGGTGTGGCTGTCGGTGAGGTACAAAGGGGCCTCCATGTGCGCTAACAAGTTCATGGTGTCGTGGGATGATATATAACCTTATGGGCTGTGATTTATTCTATGGGCTCGGTTTCACCATCGCCTGTGGTGAAGTGGAGGAGTGGACAGGTGGTGGCTTATTGGACCGGCCATTCTACGTGGGAAGTGGCGATGAAGTGTGGGTCTTTGGGTGGCCCATTCCGGGTGAAGAGGGGCACCGCCAGCACCTTAGTACGCCGACTAGGCGGGGTTCCCTTGCCAGTGTTTGTGGTCCCACGGACGGTGGACCCAAACGGCATGGTTTGACCTCTGCGGTGGCGGAAAGGTCCGAAGAGCGTGACCTACAGGGCTCTGGTGGCCAACGAGTTCCAGCTACTGAGCCAACAGTGTCTGGTGCCACGCCGACGCAACAACATCTGGTATCCGGGGTACCTCCAGACAGCACAAACCCTAGCTGTGCCGATACCAAAGGCAAGGGACATAGCTCAAGTCAACTTGGCGAATCGCTGAGGAGTCATAAGAGAGCCAGGTCGCGACACAGACGACGGAGAAAGCCAGTGAGCGCTCCCCTGGGTGAGGGTGATGACGTGTGCCCTAGGGTTGAGCCTCGGCTTGGTTGGGTGCGCAGTTCCAGGAAACTGACAGCTGGACAGGATAATCTGCGGGTGGTCCAGTCCGGCGGCGACGGCTACCTGAGTTTGACTGATGGGTTGAGACGGCATCCCAATGAGCTGCGATGTTGGAGCAGAAAATGGCGTTTATGCAGTCCATCTCCTGTCACAAAGAAACGGAGACACTCTGGAAGTGGGCCGCGTGACGGACACTCCAGGAGGGGGCCTTCGGGAGACCCGGGTTGAATGTGTGAGGGCTTACGGTGTGTCTGTAAATGTGCATTTATTAACAGATGTGTTTGTTTGTAGTTATGTTCAAAATATTCTGCCTGTATTCACGTGTTGAAGTTGTTATGGAATTGGGGGATAAGAACCATGTGGGTAATGTGAAGCATGTAAGTGGGTTGTTATGGTCATTTACCCTATTAGTAGTACAACTTGTGTGAATATCTAGTTCGTTCTGCAGTTTATAACAAGTGTGTTTATAGAATTGTTTTATTACAAATTGACCTGTTTGTGTGTGCCACCTCTTTGTCAGAATAACTGCTTACAGTATTTTGCAGTGTTGTGTTCTATTTCTATTTCCAGCACTTGATGCTGTGTTTTATTTCCCGGTCTGTGGTGTGGTCTTTATTGCTGTTTACGTTCTTGTAAGCAATACGAAACGTCTGCCACTGTAACTGGGTGATTAAGGGATTAGAGGCACAAGACCACCGTTGTGGTTGTGGTGTCTGTTTAGTGAGTGTGTGGTGCAGTAACACCTGGGTGTGTATGATTATGTTAATTGCCCTATAGTGTGAAAATTGTGTTTTGTTTGGGGGAGTTCTCTGTGTGTAATTTTGTGTATCCTGTGAGTTTATGGTATCGGGTACCGCGATTGTGTATGTCCATGTTTGTTATGTGTATATGTTTAGCTTTACAGGGATTAATTTAGTTTGGTGCGGGCCCCTTTTTCTTTTCAGGGACTATTTGATTGTGTAGCGGAGAGCTCCTCTGGACCAGTGTGTTGTGTGAATGAGTAGGCCTATTCCCTCTTGTATTAGTGTGTGAATCGGGTGAAAATTATTTGGTTGGGTAATTTGTGGTCATGAGATCCTGTGGTCACAGGATCTCATCTCTGTTGTTTGCAGATGATGTTGTCCTGTTGGCTTCATCCAGCAATGACCTACAGCTCTTGCTGGGACGGTTTGCCGCTGAGTGTGAAGCGGCTGGGATGAGAATCAGCACCTCCAAGTCCGAGTCCATGGTCCTCAGCCGGAAAAAGGTGGATTGTCCTCTCTGGGTTGGGGACAGGCTCCTGCCCCAAGTGGAGGAGTTTAAGTATCTTTTTTTTTTTTTTTTTTTTTTTTTTTTGTTATTTGTACCCGTAGGTAGACTTGGTTTGCAGTCTGGTGACAGGCCACCGGCTGCTGGTTGCTGCGTGCGCGAGCGCCCTAAACCTACATGTTTTTGGTATGCGGGAGGAAACCGGAGAAATCCCGGAGTAAACCCACGCAACACGGGGAGAACATGCAAACTCCACACAGCTCACTGTTGGTCGGGGGCTGGGATCGAACCCACGATCTCATGATCCCCGCGATCCCCCGGCCGAGGGTAAAACTGCGCTGCCACAGTGCTAAACCACTGCGCCACCGTGTAGCCCCATCTTGGGGTCTTGTTCACAAGTGAGGGGAAAATGGAGCGAGAGATTGACAGACGGATCGGAGCAGCATCTGCAGTGATGCGGACGTTGTACCGGTCTGTTGTGGTGAAGAGGGAGCTTAGTTCTAAAGCAAAGCTGTCGATTTACCAGTCAATCTACGTTCCTACTCTCACCTATGGTCACGAGCTTTGGGTAATGACTGAAAGAACAAGATCGCGGATACAAGCGGCTGAAATGAGCTTTCTCCGTAGGATTGCTGGACTCACCCTCAGAGATAGGGTAAGGAGCTCAGTCATCCGGGAGAGGCTCAGAGTAGAACCGCTGCTCCTCCACATTGAAAGGAGTCAGTTGAGGTGGTATGGGCATCTGATTAGGATGCCTCCTGGACGCCTCCCACTTGAGATGTTTCAGGCACGTCCCACTGGGAGGAGACCCCGGGGCAGACCCAGGACTCAGTGGAGAGACTATGTCTCCCAGCTGATCTGGGAACGCCTTGGTATCCCCTCTGAAGAGCTGGAGCAGGTGGCTGGGGAGAGGGAAGTCTGGGCTTCTCTGCTTGAACTGCTGCCTCCGCGACCCGGACCTCCGGAAAAGCGGTAGAAGATGGATGGATGGATGGATGGATGGGTAATTTGTGTGCTTGCATTTTTCAAGGGGGGAGATGTAGGATCGTAATATAGGTATAATATATTAGTATTGCGGTGCCCTAGGCTGGGAGGGGTGATGTCCCGCCTTTGGGGGGTGGCGTCACCTAGAGTATATAAGCCTGGAGCGGGAGACATATTGCCTCTTTGCTGACACTCCTGTACTTGCGGTAGGGTCTCCCCATGTGTACATAGTTCTTGTAATAAACCTTATAAAACGTCACCTCACCTCCTCATTTATTCGGACACAACAGCAACACTACTTTGACTATAGTACAATTTCTGACTATTCTACCCACCTCTGTCCTAGTCCGATGAAACAATGCATTTTCATCTTCAGACCTAGTCACATGCATAGAATGGAAAGCCAGTACATCCGTACATGCCTGCAGAGTGCCAGGAAGCCTGTGAAGACTCAATCACCTGTTTTTGGCTTTTCTTAGGCGAGAGCGCTGTTCAAAAAAATCATCAGCCAGAACCATTTTGAGAAGCTCGCCGTTCTACTGCAGCACACGTCTTCTCATGTATCACATATAACTCGTGTATCACTTGGTCTATGAAAGTGTTGCTATTCTGTCTGTTATGTGGGATTTATTGTGAAGTGCAGTGTGATGACATTGCCTTCCGGTTGTGTCATCACACCATCCTATAATAAGGGGCTTTCGCCAGTTGGGCTTCCTCTTTGCCCAGGACGACTTCGCATACTGTGCGTTCCCTGTAGTGCAACCATACTTCCATTAAAGCTTAGTTCCAGTGCAGCCTCCTCATCCATCCCCTTTGTACCAGGTTTGTGGACATAACATTTGGCGACTGAGGATTAAACCATGGAAGTGTCCGTTACACCACTGTGGCCTTTCCTGGAGCTCCCCCGCGAACCACCGCTGTTGTGGCCTCGCTGGTTGGGGGCCTTTGAAACCTACATCACAGCTCTGGACCTGGGGAAGCGAGACAAGGTGAGGACGCGAGCGCTTCTTGTCTACAACCTGGGTATCGAAGACCAAAGGATTCTACGGACACTTGGCGCAACGGGCTCGTACGAGGACGAATTCACTTTTGCCAGAGATGCCAAAGGGTTGGTGAGCCAATTCAGCAGTTTGTTGCTGATCTCAGACAGTTAGCTAGTGTGTGCCGTTTTGGGCCATTGGAGGACAAGATTGTGCGGGACCAATTGGCCGAGCACACATGTAACGCTGGGCTATGTGCTAGGTTGCTAACAGCGCCTAATGACTTGACGTTAGCTAGGGCTGTCGGGCTAGCTCTCCAGTTGGAGGCTGCAGATAAGCTAGCTTTGGAGCTAAACTGGCACCAGTCACAGAAGCTGCTGGAGACGACAACGTCAGCAAATGTGGTGGACCTGGAGGATGAAGAGAGCATGGACGAGGACTACAAGGCTAATGCGGTGAGCCGAAGGTCTGCCCCAAGAGGCCCCATTTGCGGGGGTTGTGGGTCCCCAACGAATCAAATTAAACCGCGAGTGTTCCTGGCAGGAGGAAAGCAGTACAGTAAGTGAGGGCGCATGAACCATTTCACCAGAGTGTGCCGGTTTCCAGTGCCATGGAGCCCCCCAAGGAAGCCAGCCCACCCGCCTACGACGACCATCCACTCGGTGAGTCCCAACACCAATGGGTATTCTTATTGTGTGCTGGAATTGGACGGTGTTGCTTTGCCACGTCTACTCGACACAGCGGTGGTGCGGTCAATGCTGAATTGGGCCATGGTGAAGAAGTTTTTCCCACATCACAGGATCAGGAGTAACCCAGCGCTGTTATTCGGTAATGGCGGTAATAGATTGTGCAATGTTGGGACTGTGGAGTTGACCGTTCGCTATAAGACCGAAGCGGTGCACAACTTCACATTCCAGGTGGTAGCGCATGGTGATAACATCATGGGGTGTGACCTGTTCTTCGGACTGGGTTTTGCCATCAGAGACAGCGCTGGGCCCGAATGGTCTGGGTGTGGACATTGGAGCTCGCTGGCCCCGGTGGACGACGACGTTGTGGTTTGGGATGAGATGCTTTCGGACAGTACCGGCACTGGAGCACTCACTTCAAGCTCAGTGGAGGAACTGGACAGCTTCAGTACCCGCTCTCAGCCGGAGGTAGCGGTGGTGGCCGAGTTGGCGGGTAAAGAGTCCTGTCCGACGAGCAACACCAGGGAGGCACCAGGCACCTTCAGTGCCCATGTTGGGTTTCGGCCGAAGATGGGTGAGGGGTCCGCTGCAACAACGATGACTACTGCATCGCCGCGGTGTAATGACAGGGCCAGATGGAAAGAGAGCATGGAGCTGCCACAGACACAGCAGTACATCAAACCGAGCAAGGTATCGCTCCAGGTCATGGACTGGGTTTGGGTTCGGGCCGATGAACAATCAGGGCGACAGTCAGCCGGGCCACAGCCGGCGAAACATCGAGCACTGCTGAGGATTGTGATGAAGGTATGAGCGGTGTGTTTCTGGCTAACCGACAGCTCGATTGGTCATGCGAACCAGCTGTGGCATGTCCAGGTGGATGCTCCAGGTGGAGGTGGTGTGGGATCCAGGCTCCTGTGTTTTGAAGATCTGTCCTTGTCCCAGGGACCTGCTGCCTCCAGGGGCGCGTCTGCAGCAGGGCTGCCGCACAGCCCCTCTGCCCGACCCACCGTTGCCGTGGGGGTCTGTACATAACAGACTAATGACTGTTTAGCTAGGAGCATGGCTGTTCCAGAATAAGTGGCAGAATAACCCACTTAGCCGTGCGGGCCGTGTGGCAGTCTACCCACAAGTCCTAGTTTTAGTTTGTTTTAGTGTTTTGTGGTTCTTTATGATTTTATGTTTGCTATTTTAATTTAGTGTGTTTGCTTGGGGCTCGTGTGTTCCAGATTTGGGTGGGTTCTGATTAGATGTGTTTTTATTTTTTGTAAAGGGGGGGGGGGTTGTTATAGAGGATTTATTGTGAAGTGTGGTGTGATGACGCCATCTTTCTGTTGCATCATCACACCTCCCTATAATAAGGGGCGTCCGCTATTTGGGCTTCCTTTTTGCCCAGGACGACTCCGCATACTGTGCGTTCCCTGTAGTGCAACCATACTTCCATTAAAGCTGAGTTCCAGTGCAACCTCCTCGCCCATCCCCTTTGTACCAGATTTGTGGACATAACACTGTCCTGTGTGTCCAGTTCCCAATGATAATAGAATTTCAAACTTAATACAGATACCCAGGAAAATACTCAGTGTGATTTTCGATATGGAGGCATAATTAGAACAATGCAAACAAAATCAGTGACACTGATGTATGGGAAACGGCACAACGCACCACGCTGCGGTTGTACATGCGTACGCGTGATGTCATCATGCCGCAAGGTATAATAGCCAGCCGCCCGGGGCTAGCCACCTCTCTTTCTTGCTATCCACCTTTGGTGCCGCCCTGTTGCCTCACTGTGCGCTCCCTTCTAGCATGTTATGCTAAGTGTTCAATAAAGTTAACCTCAACACATGGGACTGTCTGCAGACCCATTATTTCCAGACATAACAGACACCACCATTTTAATTTGTGTGAGGTACTGTAAAAATGGAGTAGCATAATTGTAATTAACATACATTTCAAGATTATCTTAGGCAGTGCTGCTTCTTCTTTCGGTTGCTCCCTTTATGGGTCACTACAGCGGATTATCTCCCATCTCACCCTATCCCTTCATCTTCCTCTGTAACGCCAACCCTCTCCATGTCCTCCTTCACTACATCCATGAATCTTCTGTGGTCTTCCTCTTCTCCTCTTGCCTGGCAGCTCCATCTTCAACATCCTTTGTCCAATATCTCCACTATCCCTCCTCTGTACATGTCCAAACCATCTCAGCCTTGCCTCTCTTACTTTATCTCCCTCTCATATACTCATTTCTAATCCTGTTCCTCCTAGTCACTCCCAATGAGAATCTTAGCATCTTCAACTCTGCTACCTCCAGCTTCATCTCATGTCTTTTTGTCAGTGCCACCATCTCCAAACCATATATCGTAGGTCTTGTAAAGCTTCCCTTTCACTCCAGCCACCATCCTAAGGGTTAGAATGAGCAAGTTTCTAGTTTATATCATAACTTAAAAAAAATCTGTATAATCTTTTTTTTGTTTCTGTACTGCAGAGTCGATCAAAAGAGGTTCAAGTGAATGGAAAAGGAGGAAAGCAGAAGGTTCGGACTCCGTGGATTCCTCCAGGAAGACTGTCCTGCCGAAGAGGCGTGGGGTCCTACCAATCTCAGGTCTTTTCACACTTTTTATCTCTTTTTGCCATTTCACTAAATACAGGTGCATCTAAAAAATAGAATATTTCAATTTATTTTTACAACTTAATTCCAAAAGTAAACCTTCATGTATTATATATTCCCTAACAAATGAAGGGAAACATTTGACGAGCCACCATCTACCCGAAGCATCTGGTTTTAAGGCGTCAGAGATCCGCCCTCGCCCCTTCTCCTATTAGTAAAAGCAGTTCCGCCGGGCTTAGAGACTAAACCACACGGGCAGGCTAGGAGTTGGACTTATGACATCTGGTTGTCATAGCCAGGAGCGGCACTGGGGTTAAGCTCCCAGTGCTCATAAAATGCTCCTTACGGCGGAAGGAGTCATCTCGGTCAACTTGGCATCAAATCAGTCCTGTGACTTCGAGGTCTTCCTCCCAAAGGTAGCCAAGGCTGTGCGGTGGATGGTGTTTCGCAGCTCTTCCCACTTCTGCTTTGCAGATTCTCCTTCTTGTGGTACACCAAGTTCCTTCTCGAAGGTGGAGGCAAACTGCTCAACAAGTTCTGGTTGGGCCATCTTGCTGGTGTCAATCCGTGCCTTTCCAGGCTGTCTAGCACGATGGAATTTCTTCAGCTGCAGCTTAACCTTGCAACACACCAATGAATGGTCTGTGTCGCAATCTGCACTCTGGAATGAACGGGTGATTAGCACATTCTTCAGTGAGGTGCGCCTGGTCAGGACTTCGGGCTTACCATCAGCCTGAAGAAGACTAACGTCTTGGCGCAAGGCACGGAAGCACCACCAACCATCACCATTGACGACTACGAGCTGGAGGTCGTGAATCAGTTCACGTACCTGGGGTCCACGATCAGCAACAACCTCTCCCTTGATACAGAGATCGACAAGAGGATTGGAAAATCAGCCTTCACACTCGCTCGCCTCACCACACGAGTGTGGGAGAATCCCAAACTCTCTGTCAAGACGAAGATGGCAGTGTACAACACCTGCGTCATCAGTACACTGCTCTATGGGAGTGAGACGTGGACAACATACGCCCGGCAGGAAAAGAGACTGAATTCTTTCCACTTGCGCTGCATTCGCCACATCCTGGACATATCCTGGTAGGACAAAGTGCCCAACACAGAAGTTCTGTCCCGCGCCGGCCTTCCCTCCATGTTCACTCTACTCAGGCAGCGCAGGCTTCGCTGGCTAGACCACGTTCACCGTATGGAGGATGGCAGAATCCCCAAAGACGTCCTCTACGGAGAACTGGCGACTGGCAGGAGAGACGTTGGCCGCCCTCAGCTGCGCTTTAGAGACGTCTGCAAGAGAGACATGAAGACCCTGGAGATCAACACAGAGCACTGGGAGGACCTTGCAACGGACCGCTCCAAATGGAGAGGCACCCTGACCAGACAGCTCAAGGCGGGTGAAGAGAGACTGACTGCTGCAGCAGATGAAAAAAGGACCCGCAGGAAGAACCGCCACAGACCCAGCAGCACGAAGACCACCCACAAGTGCGACCTGTGTGACAGGGACTGCCATTCGCGCATCGGCCTGTTCAGCCACAGGCAGTGCTGTTCCAGCAGAGTAGACGTTTAGGATTCTCTTCCATGGTCATCATAGACCGACGGAGGCCGACGAACAAATGAAGGGAAACATTTCAAACCTTTTTGTTCTTATTTATTCTAATTATTATGATTTATACAGTAGTTTATAAAAATCAGAAGTCTAGTGTGTCTCATATGTTATTAGAATATTTCATTTGAATTTTGAATAAATAACTTACATGGACTGCATGCAAGGGCAGATACTTAATTTCATTCTTTTTTTGGAGGGGGGTTTAATAACATTTTCTCAAGAGTAAATATTGAGGGACACACACACACACACACACACACACACATAGATAGGTAGATTTTTGCAAATTTATTAAAAATAAAAAACTAATAAATCACATGTACATAAGTATTCACAGCCTTTGCTCAATACTTAGTTGATGCACCTTTGGCAGCAATTACAGCCTCAAGTCTTTTTGAATATGATCCCACAAGCTTGGCACACCTATCTTTGGGCAGCACCTCTCAAGCTCCATCAGGTTGGGTGGGAAGCATCGGTGTACAGCCATTTTCAGATCTCTCCAGAGATGTTCAATTGGATTCAAGTCTGGGCTCTGGCTGGGCCACTCAAGGACATTCACAAGAGTTGTCCTGAAGCCACTCCTTTAATATCTTGGCTGTGTGCTTAGGGTCGTTGTCTGGCTGAAAGATGAACCATCGCCCCAATCTGAGGTCAAGAGCACTCTGGAGCAGGTTTTCATCCAGGATATCTGTGTACATTGCTGCATTCATCTTTCCCTCTACCCTGACTAGTCTCCCAGTTTCTGCTGCTGAAAAACATCCCCACAGCATGATGTTGCCACCACCATTGTCATGGTTATGAGCGGTGCCTGGTTTCCTCCAAACATGATACTTGGCATTCACCCCAAAGAGTTCAATCTTTGTCTCATCAGACCAGAGAATTTTGTTTCCCATGGTCTGAGAGTCCCTCAGCTGACTTTTGGCAAACTCCAGGTGGGCTGCCATGTGCCTTTTTCTAAGAAGGTTGTCCTTCTGGAAGGTTGTCCGCTCTCCACAGAGGAATACTGGAACTCTGGCAGAGTGACCATCGAGTTCTTGGTCACCTCCCTGACTAAGGCCCTTCTCCCCCGATCGCTCAGTTTAGATGGCCGACCAGCTCTAGGAAGAGTCCTGGTGGTTCAGAACTTCTTCCCTTTACAGATGATGAAGGCCACTGTGCTCACTGGGACCTTCAAAGCAGCAGAAATTTTTCTGTACCCTTCCCCAGATTTGTGCCTTGAGACAATTCTGTCTTGGAGGTCTACAGACAATTCCTTTGACTTCATGCTTGGTTTGTGCTCTGACATGCACTGTCAACTGTAGGACCTTATATAGACAGGTGTGTGCCTTTCCAAATCATGTCCAATCAACTGAATTTACCACAGGTGGACTCCAATTAAGCTGTAGAAACATCTCAAGGATGATCAGTGGAAACAGGATGCACCTGAGCTCAATTTTGAGCTTCATGGCAAAGGCTGTGAATACTTACACTACCATTCAAAAGTTTGGGGTCACTTAGAAATTTCCTTATTTTTGAAAGAAAAGCACTGTTTTTTTCAATGAAGATAACTTTAAACTAATCAGAAATACATTCTAATATCTAATATACATTGCTAATGTGGTAAATGACTATTCTAGCTGCAAATGTCTGGTTTTTGGTGCAATATCTACATAGGTGTATAGAGCCCCATTTCCAGCAACTATCACTCGTGTTCTAATGGTACAGTGTGTTTGCTCATTGCGTCAGAAGGCTAATGGATGATTAGAAAACCCTTGTGCAATCATGTTAGCACAGCTGAAAACAGTTTAGCTGGTTAGAGAAGCTATAAAACTGACCTTCCTTTGAGCAGGTTAGTATCTGGAAAAAAATATTATTTCAAATACAAATCATTATTTCTAACCTTGTCAATGTCTTGACTATATTTTCTATTCATTTTACAACTCATGGTGGTCAATAAGTGTGACTTTTCATGGAAAGCACAAAATAATTGTCTGGGTGACCTCAAACTTTTGAACGGTTGTGTATGTACATGTGATTTCTTAGTTTTTATTTTTAATAAATTTGCAACAATCCCCAAAAAACTTTTTTTTCACATTGCCATTATGGGGTATTGTGTGTAGAATTTTGAGGGAAAAGGTGAATTTAATCCATTTTGAAATAAGGCTGTAACATAACAAAATGTGGAAAAAGGTGAAACGCTGTGAATACTTTCCAGATTCAATTCAATCCAATTCAATTCAATTCAACTTTATTTATATAGCGCCATTTCACAACAACAGTCATCTCATAGCACTATCAACTGTAGGGGGGAACCCCCACAGTTGCAGAAAGACCCCAGCAATCAGGCGATCCCCTGTGAGCAAGCACTTGGCGACGGTGGAGAGGAAAAACTCCTTTTTAACAGGAAGAAACCTCCAGCAGAACCAGGCTCAGGGAGGGGCAGTCATCTGCTGCGACTGGCTGGGGGGTGAGGGGATAGAGAAAAAGAAAAGAACAGACATGTAGAGAGCAAACAGCACGATGGGGACTCAATCTATGGGAGAGAACAAACAAATGTTAATGACCAGCAAAAAAATATATTTCATAGAGAGTGAGGAAAGGAGTGAGGCCCAGTGCATTACTGGAGGTCCCCCGGCTGACTAAACCTATTAGCAGCATAACTAAGGGAGGGTTCAGAAACACATGATCCCTCCCTAATTGTAGGCTATATCAAAAAGGTCGGTTTTAGCCCTATTCTTAAAAACAGAGATCGAGTCTGACTCCCGAATCCAGATTGGCAGCTGATTCCACAGGAGAGGAGCTTGATAACTGAAGGCTCTGCCTCCCATTGTACTTTTGGAGATTCTAGATATTACAAGTAATCCTGCATTTTGGGAGCGTAGTGCTCTGTTAGGATAATACGGTAGTATCAGATCTTTTAAATAAAAAGGAGCCTGATTGTTTAGAGCTTTGTAAGTAAGAAGAAGGATTTTAAACTTAATTCTAAACTCTATGGGAAGCCAATGAAGGGAGGCCAGAACCGGAGAGATATGATCTCTCTTTCTAGTACCTGTTAAAACTCTTGCTGCAGCATTTTGGATCAGCTGAAGACTTTTTAAAGATGTTTTAGGACAGCCTGATAATAAAGAATTACAATAATCTAATCTCGAGCTAACAAAAGCGTGGATCAGTTTCTCAGCATCACTCTGAGACAAGATGCTCCTAATCTTGGCAATATTACGCAAATGATAGAAGGCAGTCTTAGAAACAAATTTAATATGTGAATTGAAGGACAAATCCTGATCAAAAATAACTCCAAGGTTCCTCACAGAGCTATTAAGAGAAAGAGTAACCGCATCCAAACTGAAAGTTTGATTTGGAAAGGAATTTCTAAGGTTTTTTGGACCAACAAGAATGACTTCAGTCTTATCTGAATTTAATAGCAGGAAATTACAAGTCATCCAAGCTTTGATTTCCTTAAGACAGGCTTCTAACTTGGCTAACTGATTACTATCATCTGGCTTCATTGACAGGTATAATTGTGTGTCATCTGCATAACAATGAAAATGTATACAGTGCTTTCTAATAATGTTGCCTAACGGAAGCCTATATAAACTAAAAAGAGTAGGGCCTAGCACAGATCCCTGTGGAACTCCATGACTAAGCTTTGAATTGAAAGAAAACTCATTATTTACATGAACAAACTGGAACCTATCAGATAAATAAGATCTAAACCATTGCAACGAAGTTCCATTAAGTCCAACATAGTGTTCTAATCTATCAAGTAGAATATTATGATCGATAGTATCAAAAGCTGCACTAAGGTCTAAAAGGACAAGTACAGAAACTAGTCCATTATCAGATGCAATGAGGAGGTCGTTAGTGACCTTCGCTAAGGCTGTTTCAGTACTATGATGGATTCTATACCCAGATTGAAACTCTTCAAGTAAACCATTTCCCTGCAGGTGGTCAAATAATTGCGTAGCAACAACTCTTTCTAAGATTTTTGAAATGAAAGGGAGATTAGAGATTGGTCTATAGTTAGCTAAAGCTCCTGGATCTAGCGTTGGCTTTTTGAGTAAGGGTTTAATTACAGCCGTTTTAAAAGCCTGCGGTACATGGCCTAAAGTTAATGAAGAATTGATTATATGAAGAATAAAGCTACCAATATAAGTGGGAAGACTTCTTTAAATAACCTGGTAGGAATAGGGTCTAAAAGACAAGTTGAAGGTTTGGATGAGGAAACTATTTTGTCTAACTCACAAAGGTCGATTGGAGTAAACTCATCAAGACAGACATCAACAGAAGGAGTTGTAGTAGTTACAGTATTTAAGTTAACTGTGGGAAGAATCTGATTGATTTTATCTCTGATGGATGAAATTTTATTATTGAAAAAGTTCATAAAGTCCTGACTAGTAAGCTATAAGGGAATGCTAGGATTGACAGAGTCCTGACTCTTTGTCAACCTGGCTACAGTACTGAAAAGAAACCTGGGATTATTCTTGTTCTCTTCTATTAATGCAGAGTAATAACTCATTCTAGCTTTTCTAAGAGATTTTTTATAAATTAAAAGATGATTTCTCCAAGCTAAATAGATTTCATCTAAATTAGTAGAGCGCCATTTTCTTTCTAATTGACGAGTCTTCTGTTTTAAGGTACGAGTTTATGTGTTGAACCAAGGAGTTAGAAATCTCTGATTAGACTTTTTCTTTTTTAAGGGGGCCACCAAGTCTAGAGTCTGATGCAGAGAAGCTGAAACACTATTCACCATGTTATCAATTACAGAAGGAGCAAGCTGTCTATAGCTTATTTCCGTTGTGTTGACACATGGCATAGAGGAAACAATCTGCATAAATTTGGAAACAGCATCATCTGAGAGATGCACTCTATATGCGTGTACACACACACACACACACACACATATATTTATTTTATTGAGATGGTTTGCCGCTGAGTGTGAAGCAGCTGGGATGAGAATCAGCACCTCCAAATCCGAGTCCATGGTCCTCAGCCAGAAAAAGGTGGATTGTCCTCTCCAGGTTGGGGACAAGCTCCTGCCTCAAGTGGAGGAGTTTCAGTATCTCAGGATCTCCTTCAAGAGGGAGGGGATTAATGGAGCAAGAGATTGACAGATGGATTGGAGCAGCATCTGCAGTGATGCGGACGTTGTACTGGTCTGTTGTGGTGAAGAGGGAGCTGAGCTCTAAGGCAAAGCTGTTGATTTACTGGTCAGTCTACGTTCCTACCCTCACCTATGGTCACGAGCTTTGGGTAATGACCGAAAGAATGAGATCACGGATACAAGCGGCTGAAATGAGCTTTCTTCGTTGGCTTGCTGGACTCACCCTTAGAGATAGGGTGAGGAGCTCAGTCATCCGGGAGAGGCTCAGAGTAGAACCACTGCTCCTCCTCATTGAAAGGAGCCAGTTGAGGTGGTATGGGCATCTGATTAGGATGCCTCCCGGACGCCTCCCACTTGAGGTGTTTCCAGCACGTCCCACTGGGAGGAGACCCCGGGGCAGACCCAGGACTCGTTGGAGAGACTATGTCTCCCAGTTGGTCTGGGAATGCCTTGGTATCGTCTCTGAAGAGCTGGAGCAGGTGGCTGGGGAGAGGGCTGGGCTTCTCTGCTTGAACTTCTGCCTCTGTGACCTGGACCATCCTGAAAAGCGGTAGAAGATGGATGGATGGATGGATGGATATAATTGAATCGGTGAATTCAAAAAGGGCCCAAGTCCACACTTTTTCAAAGGGGACTTGGGCCCCTTTTGAATTCACCGATTCAATTAATAAAACACAGCCGAAGATAAGATAGAATTTCCACTTTATTATCTCTTGTTTCTTTTAGATAGGTGACCATTTGCTCTTGGTAGACAAGAACAAATAAAACCTGGAGACAGCCTTAGGCTTTTCCCACTATTTTGTATTATTACAAGTGCAGAGATAGAGGTTTTGAATGCCAATTTCCAGGTTACAGTGAACGCAGCATGGTTGTTGTAGAGCAAACTGTTGTGAGGAATTAAGAGGGGTGGCCCGATACTTAAAATTAAAACAAGCATATTATTTTGCCTTCATGCTAAGCACGGGTGTTCATATGCATTTTATTCATTATTGGGTCATTGGTTTAATTTTTTTCTTCCTTTGTTTTGCTAGAAACAGCCCAAATTCTTAGTACCATTTTTAATGATGTTTCCCATCCCAGGTCTTTGGAATGCTAAATGTTATTTGTTATTCACCTTCTATTGGTGTGTTTCTGGTGTTGTCTTCTTTGTGTGAGATCAATAACTGCTGGTCCCATTTGTGTCTTTAAAAAAACAGACAAACAAAGCTCAGTCAGAAAGAGGAGACGAGCATCGGTGTGATGCAGAGGAGGAGGACGAGGAGGAGGAAGAGCTGGTTACTGTGTCCAAAAACCTCAGCATTCGATGTAGAGAAGATATTCATTGCCTAAATAAGTAAGTTCAGCATCATAAAAATATCAAAAGTATTATGCTGATGCCACATACAGTCATGTGAAAAAATTAGACACCCTATGAAAGCCTGTGTGCATTTTTTTGACATTTTTGGATATATGGATATTTAATATCAATTTTAGCAAAACTGGGAGATTCAAGTAATAGAACTAAACAATTAAAGCTGAAGAAAAGACTTATTAAAATTTTCTGTAAAATGTAATTCTAAAAACATGCAATTTCTGGTGAGGAATAAATTAGGACACCCCCACCTTTATTCCCACTTAAAATAGCTAAAATCACACACCGATGTATCACATCAGGTGTACATCATTAAAACATCATTACTCAGCATTTTGAAGGAGGCTTGTCCTAGTTAAACCTCAGACATTTAGGTTGGTGTGCTCCTGACTGTTGAAGTGAGAGTGAACACCATGGTGAGATCAAAAGAGCTGTCTGAAGCCTTCAGAAAGAAGACTGTAGCAGCTTATGAGTCTGGTAAGGGGTTTAAAAAGATCTCAAAGAATTTTAAATCAGCCATTCCACTGTCCAGAAAATAGTCTACAAGTGGAGGACATTCAAAACAACTGCCATCATGCCCAGGTCTGGCCGTCCAAGCAAGTTCACCCTGAGAGCAGACCACAAGATGCTAAAAGAAGTCTCCTAAAACCCTAAAATGTCATCACAGGACCTACAGCAGGATCTTGCTACTGTTGATGTGAAAGTGCATGCCTCTACAGTCAGAAAGAGACTGCACAAGTTTAACTCGCATGGGAGGCGTGCAAGGAGGAAACCTTTGCTCTCTAGAGAACCATGAAGGCCAGACTGAAGTTTGCCAGAGAGAGACATGCAAGAAACCCCTCAAACATCTCACAGCTGAAAGAGTTCTGTGTTGAGGAGTGGGGCAAACTTTCCTGAGACCGATGTCAGAGACTGGTAGATGGCTACAAGAAGCGTCTCACTGAAGTTATTTCAGCCAAAGGGGGTAACACTAGCTATTAGGCAATAGGGTGTCCTAACTTTTTCCTCAGTTAGAATATGCATTTTTGTTGATATCAGACTGGGGATTCTAAATTGTCCTTAGGTATGACTGTGAGAGTGAATGGTTGTCTCTCTCTCTGTGTTGGCCCTGCGATGGACTGGCGATCTGTCCAGGGTGGACCCTGCCTCTCGCCCAAAGATGCTGGGATAGGCTCCAGCCCCCCCGCGACCCGAAAAGGATTAAGTGGAAGAAGATGAATAGATGGATGGATCTTTTGTTTAATGAGTAAAACAAGGTTAATTTTTGTTATTTTGCTGCAATTAAATCACATTTTTTCCAGAGTTAAATAAAAACAAGATTAGACATCAATATGTGAACATTTCTTAATAAAGAACCAAATATTTAATGGGGTGTCCTAATTTTTTCACGTCTGTATTCAGAGAAAACCTGAACACACTTTGCCGATCCTGTTGACTAAAACATTGTGTGGGTTTTAACCTTCTAAAATTCTTTATTGGGTCAAATGTTTATAGTAAAAATTTTAAATTGCACTTCACTTAGAACTTTTTGCATTTTTAATCATGGTAGTGGTCGATTAATTTTTTTTTTTTTTTTTTTTTATCACGATTAATCATCAAAAGCAGCTGATTCATTCATTAATTCATTCATTGATGACATCTTTAACACCCACCTCCCCGGGCATGCATATGTTTCACTTTCACTGGGTCACGGGTGTTTATTGATGATGTGACAGAAGACAGATGCAGCTGGATGAATTCTCAAGTGTACAGGGATATACTTTCTGCTCAGATTCAGCCAAATGCAGCAAAGCTGACTGGACGGCGCTTCACGGTACTGATGGATGGTGACTGAAAACAGGCTGCAATAGCAACCCAGGGCTTTTTTAGGGCAAAAAAGTAAAAAATATTCTGCAAAGGCCGTCTCAGTCACCAGGGGTCTCATGTACAAATGGTGCACACGCACAAAAACACAGCGTACACTGATTTTCATGGACACAGTGGGACGTATAAAAACAAAGGTGACGTGAGAATCTGCGGGCCGAGCTGCAAAGTTTCCACCTGCCGTGAGAAGTTGTGGGCTCTTTGCAGAATTCTGTTTGACTCTACCAGGTGGGTCTGTTAAACTACAAAACAGCTGAAACTCACAGAATGTGTTAAAATAACGTTTGTACTTCAGTTAAAATGATTTGCCTATGAATTAGTGGTTGAAAAACATGATTTTTATTATTACAAGATTTATCTCCACACTTTCCAAAGTGGGAGTAAGTGTGGAGCTTACTGAGCGCAGTGAAACCTCGATGAATAATAACTAATTTCCCTCAGATACAGTATAACATGCCTCATTCATGGTCCAAAACCAGCCCCACTGGAAACCGGATCCTGTCTCTGTAAATGTGGCATAGAGATAATAAAATTTACCGGAGGCTATACAGTTGACTCATGAGGCAACGTGCACAGATCCGTCTCTCCTGGGAAGAATTCTGTTGGGCAGAATGCCCTCTAATGAGCCTCAGCTCCAGCACAATACCTGCCGAGGCAACGAGAAGCCCCTGACTGCAGACTACTTGGAGGCAGCTGGATTGTGGACCCCTGCAGGTGAACCCTGGTGGCTGCAGCGGTGACATTTGCAGCTGTATCGGAGCGAAGAGATGTTTCCACAGTCTAAAATATCCCTGTTTGGAGATTACAATCTGGAAATAAAAGGCTTCTCCCTGGCTGTTGTGTGTAATTTGGATTGTGACACAGATCTGATTTGTAACTATAAATGCAGCTGTAAGATTGGAGTGGTATTCAATGGTGTTTATTTACTTTTTTATTGTATTTATTTATTTTACTCATTAACATCACGTCTGTCTATGCGGATTACCGAGGGCTTTTTTCACAGCATTTTTTTTTCTGTGTGTCAGCACCCCCCCCCCCCCCGTCACACTGTCATACAGTGCTCCATCTATAAACTTAACTTTAATGCCATTTTATTTTATTTCAGTCTAAGCCGGCTGCATTAGTTGAGGTGTAGGTACAAGCTGTTGCTTCAGCCTACACCCTTTCTGTCCGAAATATGTCGTCTTTTTCTCTTTCCTTTTCTTTTTTGTCTTGTCATGATCCGACAGAAATAAAAAAAAGAATGAATGAATGTCATTGTAACATGGTCCACTCGGTAAAACTTAGGTTTTATTGTTGATTCTGGAGGGTCAGAACATGGAGTAATAAAATAATTTTTCTGACCTCCACCTTTATGTTGTGCTTTCCTGCAGGACTGACGATCATAGTTTGACGGAAGAGTGACAGAAGGGGCGATTTTCATTCATTTACATACTGTAGTTATTAGTGGGAGGAACCAAGGCAGAGTAAAGAGATCTTGCACATGTGCTGGTTTTCACGTGAGGCGGGATGTATAAAGAAAAGGAGCGGAGAATTGGGCGTGCGCACAGTTTTATAAATCTGAAAATATTTGTACTCACAAATTTTCACAAATTTTTCAAATTTTGTGAGTACACCATCTTTCAGTATGAAAGCTGCACAAACATGAGGCCCCAGATCTCAACCCAATCCAGCAGCATTTGACTTGGTTAAGACAAAATTTAAGGTAGAAAGACGTACAAACAAGCAACAACTGAAGACAGCTGCAGTAAAGGCCTGGCAAAGCATCACAAAGAAGGAAACCCAGCGTTTGGTGATGTTCATGGGGTCCAGACTTCAGGCAGTCATTGCCTGCAAAGGATTCTAAACAAAACATTAAAAACTAGAAAAGCACTCATAGAGCGCATACCTCCGCCAAGGCTCCTTCCGTTTCTCATGGATGACCTCCAAAATGTAATGGGCTTGTGTGTAGGCCTATCGCCACTTGTGGTGAAAATTGCATCCAAGTCTGTCCATTAGTTTTGGAGTTTTGTGGCTGACACACTGTGAGAAGAGCCTTGGCTGAGGTATGCATTCCCAGATCATCACCAAAATGTAATGGGTTCCTCTGTAGGCCAAGAACCACCTCTGGTGAAAATTTCATCCAAATCCATCCAGTAGTTTTTGTGTAATCCTGCTGCACAAATACAAACAAAGGCCTTGGTGGAGGTATGCACTCTCAGATCATCACCAAAATCTAATCATCTGTTCCCTGTGCCATTACACACCTTTCCTGAAAATTTCGTCAAAATGCGTTCATAACTTTTTGAGTTATGTTGGTAACAGACAGACAGACAAATGCCAGTAAAAGCATTACCTCCTTGGTGGAGGTAATAAACTCAAGTGTTGCTGTTGTGTCCATCTCCTCCATCTCCAAACTCCCAGGCTGCGGGCGTTGCAATTCATCGCACAACCGCGTACAACCCACAGGCCAATGGGTTATGTGAGCATTTTCATAGATCACTGAAAGCAGCACTCAGGGGTTCACTGACGGATGCAAATTGGGTAGACAGGTTGCCGTGGGTTTTATTGGGGTTGCGCTCCGCGCCAAAAGAGGATTTGGAAGCTTTCCCGGCAGAGAGCTCGTTTTTGCGTAGCCCCTATGGCTGCCCGGGGAATTTCTGCCAAATAATCCCGTGCCGGACAGCTGCCCGTCTCAGCTTTTGCAGTGTAGCGCAAACACAGGCACGCTGCCGGGCCCGGCCCACCACTGTTTTCCGCGTGCTTTTGTGCCTAAAACTTTGAATAACGCGGAGTTCGTGTTCGTCAGACACGATGACCACCGCCCTCCATTGCGCCTGCACACATGTTGAAAATGGCCCTATCTCACAATGTTAAAGAATCCTTTAAAAAATTCCTGGATCCAGACGGTGATCCGGATCATCCCCAAAATTTAATCAGTTCTACCTTGTACCATTTCCAACAATGCCTGAAAGTTTCATGGAAATCCGTCCAAAACTTTTTGAGTTATCTTGCTAACCAACAGATAGACAGACAGACAAACAGACAGACAAACCCCGGCAAAAACATAACCTCCTGGCCTGCGGCCTGGCGGAGGAAATTAACATTTTATTTATGGTAAAGTTAATTTGTCCACTTATTTTTAAGCCCCTGAAATGAGGAGATTTTTTTTTTTTTAATGGTTGTAATTCCTAAACTGCAGCTCCAGTTTGCATGTGAATAACCTCAAATTAAAGCTTTAAGCCCATACTGATGTGGTAATGGTATCTTAAATATGATTTGGTAAACAGCTAAAATAACAAGACTTGTGTCAGTGTCCAAATACTTGTGGACCTAACTGTAGCTGGTCTCACCAATCACTCGACGGGTCCATTTCACAATCTGGCCCAGTTTGTTTCCAAGCCATCCAGGGTTGCTTAGGTGTTAAAGGTGATAGAGACAACACTGTGACCTCCTAGCCAGTAGCTGTCATACTTACTCTTGCCCCAGCTGGTTGGTAGAGACATGTGACATCAACCCAGCTATGCTACTGGCTGTGACCAGTTGTGACATCCGTACAGACCATAAATACAGTGTCATGAAAAAGTGTTTGCCCCCTTCCTGATTTCTCATTTTTTTGTATGTTTGTCACACTTAAATGTTTCAGATCATCAAACAAATTTAAGTATTAGACAAAGCTAACACAAGTAAACACAAAATGCAATTTTGAAATGAAGGTGTTTATTATAAAGGGTAAAAAAAAAATCCAAACCTACATGGGCCTGTGTGAAAAAGTGAAGTTTATCACATCTTTGGAAAGCTGAGTTCAGTTTCTCTAGCCACACCCAGGCCTGATTACTGCCACACCTGTTCTCAATCAAGAAATCACTTAAATAGGACCTGCATGACAAAGGGAAGTAGACCAAAAGATCTTCAAAAGCTACACCTCATGCTGCGATCCATAGAAATTCAGGAACAAATGAGAAACAAAGTAACTGAGATCTATCAATCTGGAAAAGGTTATAAAGCCATTTCTAAAGCTTTGGGACTCCAGCAAACCACAGTGAGAGCCATTATCCACAAATGACGAAAACAGGGAACAGTGGTGAACCTTCCCAGGAGTGGCCAGCCAACCAAAATTACCCCAAGAGCACAGCAACGACTCATCCAAGAGGTCACAAAAGACCCCACAACAACATCCAAAGAACTGCAGGCCTCACTTGCCTCAGTTAAGGTCAGTGTTTATGACTTCACCATAAGAAAGAGACTGGAAAAATGGCCTACATGGCAGAGTTCCAAGACGAAACCCACTGCTGAGCAAAAAGAACATAAAGGCTTGTCTCAGTTTTTCCAGAAAACATCTTGATGATCCCCAAGACTTTTGGGAAAATACTCTGTGGACTGACGAGACAAAAGTTGAACTTTTTGGAAGGTGTGTGTCCCATTACATCTGGCGTAAAAGTAAACCAGCAGTAAAATATGGTGGTGGTAGTGTGATGGTCTGGGGCTGTTTTGCTGCTTCAGGACCTGGAAGACTTGCTGTGGTAAATGGAACCATAAATTCTGCTGTCTACCAAAAAATCCTCAAGGAGAATGTCCGGCCATCTGCTCGTGACCTCAAGCTGAAGCACACTTGGGTTCTGCAGCAGGACAATGATCCAAAACTCAGCAGCAAGTCCACCTCTGAATGGCTTAAGAAAAACAAAATGAAGACTTTGGAGTGGCCTAGTCAAATTCCTGACCTGAATCCGATTGAGATGCTGTGGCATGAGCTTAAAAAGGCGGTTCATGTTGGAAAACCCTCCAATGTGGCTGAATTACAACAATTCTGCAAAGATGAGTGGGTCAAAATTACTCCACAGTGCTGTAAAAGACTCATTGTCAGTTATCACAAACGCTTGATTGCAGTTGTTGCTGCTAAGGGTGGCCCAACCAGTTACTAGGTTTAGGGGGCAATTACTTTTTCACACAGGGCCATGTAGGTTTGGATTTTTTTTCCCCTTAATAATAAACACCTTCATTTAAAAACTGCATTTTGTGTTTACTTGTGTTATCTTTGTCTAATATTTAAATTTGTTTGATGAACTGAAACATTTAATTGTGACAAACATACAAAAAAAAGAGAAGTCAGGAAGGGGACAAACACTTTTTCACACCACTGTATATCTAAACATTATATAGGACATGGCTAATGTTTTCATGGCAAACAGAGGCACCATATTCTGTAGGTAATTAATGAAATAGAACAAGGATGAGGGCTGCACGGTGGCGCAGTGGTTAGCACTGTGGCAGCACAGTTTACCCTCGGCCGGGGGAGTGCGGGGATCGTGAGATCGTGGGTTCGATCCCAGCCCCCGACCAACAGTGATCTGTGTGGAGTTTGCATGTTCTCCCCGTGTTGCGTGGATTTACTCCGGGATTTCTCCAGTTTCCTCCCACATGCCAAAAACATGCAGGTTAGGGATACAGGGCGCTTGCGCACGCAGCGACCGGCAGCTGGTGGCTTGTCACCAGACTGCAAAACAAATCTACCTACAGGTACAAATAAGTAACCCCCCCCCCCCAAAAAAAAGGATGGGCAACTGGCCAGCCCATTTCTTAAAATCAGTTATTTATGTCACATTTGACCTTATTTGGAACTGCGTTTTTAACTGCAATTATAGAGTCTGCCAGCAGAGGGAGCTCTAATCAAAACCTAGGTGCTGCACTGTACCAGTGGTGGAGCGAGGGAGCGAGAGTGAGGGAGCCACAGAGATATAGAGGGAGCGGTGCACACTGGCATACAAGTTGTAAGGTATGTGTTGCATGCTACGACTGCATTAATTGGCTGTAAACAGCAGTAAATGTACACAGTAGGCTGCTTTTAAACAAGAATAAATGCTACAGCTTCTTAGTAGTGATGGCAGTTGAAGCCCCAGTGAAGCTCAGAGACTTTCTTTCTAATTGTGCAGAAAAAGATTCAAAGCTTTGAGGTTTCATTCTAAAGAGTGAGACTGAGGCACTGACGCTGTTTCAATCCCATGTCAGCAATAAAAGTTCAGAAACTGTGGTCATTTTAATCTGCTGATTTTTTTGGCCATTTATACGAGAGGCTCTTAAACTTTTTTTTTAATTCCCCATTTTGGGGAGCCATACGATTACCAAGCCCACCTACACACAGTTATTTCTTTGCCCTTCCACACTCACAAATCAAATCAAATCAAACTTTATTGTCATATTGCTGTACATACAACTGTAGTGCAGGCAAGATGAAACTGTGTTTCTCTCGGCATCCATATAAGAAGCAGCATGATTAACACACACTCCCACATAGCTCCACCCCCCACCCCCACCCCCCCATCCATTCACACATCCCTGAGACATACTTGGGGAAAAAGAATAACTAACTATAATATACAAAATGTCCGTAGGTGCAGTAGTGTGTATGAGAGATTCCGGGTCAGGTGTTCAGCATCCTGACAGCTTGTGAAAGGAAGCTGTTGATCAGTCTGGTGGTTCTGCCGCTGATGCTCCGGAATTGTTTACCAGATGGAAGAAGTTCAAAGTGTTTATGCAGAGGGTGAGAACGGTCCTTGACAATGTTCAGTGCCCTGCTCCTACAACGGTTCTGAAAAAGTTCTTGGACAGAGGGGAGGGAGACTCCAATTACCCTCTCCGCCCCCTTGACTATCCTCTGCAGGGCTTTTTTGTCTGACATACTGCAGCTGGAGTACCATGTAGCAATGCAGTACGTCAGAACACTCTCCACCACACCTCTGTAGAAGGTCCTGAGGATGCAGATGGGGAGAGAGGCCTGTTTGAGTTTCCTCAATAAGTGTAGTCTCTGCTGAGCCCGCTTCCTGATCTCCAAGGAATTCTTGCTCCCGGTCAGGTCCTGCGAGATCTGCACTCCGAGGAACTTGATGTTCTCTACTCTCTCCACTAAACGGCCGCCGATGCTGAGGGGGACGTGCTCAGGCTGTGACCGCCGGAAGTCGATAATCATCTCCTTCGTTTTGTCCACGTTGAGCACCAGATTGTTCTCCCTGCACCAGCCCTCCAGGTCTCTCACTTCTTCCCTGTACATTGATTCCTCATCCCTCTGAATAAGTCCCACCACCGTGGTGTCATCTGCAAACTTAATAATCTGGTTCCCCTCGTGTCTGGATACACAGTCATGTGTTAGAAGTGTAAACAACAGTGGACTGAGTACACAGCCTTGAGGGGATCCGGTACTCAGCGTGACAGAGTTGGAGATGTTGTTTCCAACCTGGACAGACTGAGGTCTCTCAGTCAGGAAATCCAGGATCCAGAGACATGTGGCGGTGTTCAGACCGAGAAGGAGTAATTTCTCCATCAGTCTCTGGGGAATAATGGTGTTGAATGCTGAACTGAAATCAGCGTACAGGAGTCTGGCGTAGGTGTCTTTCTGGTCCAGGTGGGTGATGACAGAGTGAATCCAAGAACAAGCTAAGCCTTGTTACATTTCCTTTTCTTATTGTTTTTTTTTTTTTTTTTTTTGTTAATTACCATCCAGAATTTCTCTTTGGTTATCATTTTCATGGAGAGTTTTAAAAATTAGGTCATTATATAGTTTTATCAGTAATTTTAATTCTAATATTATAAAACACTGAGTAGCTTTTATCTTCAATTGCATTTTCAGTTTTAATTGTGAAACTTTTGACTTTGAAGAAAATAATACCGTAATCCTCGCCTGGAAGGTTTACATGTAAATCTGGCCCTCGGGAAGTGAGGAAAAAATGACTGACTTGATTATCATCACTCTATATCTTTGTATAAGGAGTTCTGAACAACTCCTAATGTGTGAAAAATTATCCGTCCTTGGACTGTGTGGTATTCAGCAAGCTTGCCTACTGCCACCATGGTCCTTATAAGCGCTGGTGAGGAGGAGACAGCAGGTGCATCTACTCACACAGGTCCTGACTAAAAACACATCCAACATTTTCATCATATTCTAATCTCATAAAATGTACTTAAGCTACATTTATTTACAGCACTTAACCAACACTTAACTGCTGTATCCATAATTTGTAAAAGGAACCACCATCATGCTGGTTGAATTATTAATTCAACCAGCATGATGGTGGTTCAAATGTTTAAAAAAACAATAACGACCAAAAAGGTTCAAACAAATGTTTAAAAAAACAATAACGATATTTTACTTGCCCCAGCAGCTGCAAGTCTCCCTTTCTGGTCTGTTGACCATTCTCCATGTGTTTTACGTTTGAAAATTGTTTATCAATCTTCAGCTTTTGTTTATGTTCCAACACAACGCTGCACATGGTACAAAAGAGTTTATCCCCGCTTTATGAAAAATATTCGGAAACTGTTGAGCACAGTCTATAGCCATGACTTTTGTTGATAAATTAAGAGACACGCATATCAACAACTCCACTCATGTAAACATAAAAGAGCGTTTGCCGCACCTCGGACATAGTCCAAAGACAGATAATTTTTTCACACGAGTTGTTCAGAACTCCTTATACAAGGATATAGAGTGATGATAATCAAGTCAGTGGCGGTAATGCACCTGTAAGCTGGTTGCCAACCGCCAATCAAATTTAAAAGAAGAAGAAGAAGAAGAACACCAAAGTAATGTGAGCGTGCGACGCGCAGGGAGCTCTCATGCAATTGTTCAGTCACACAAGACTTCAGCTGGCTGCTTTGTGTTTCACAGACATAAAAGCATTACATTAAAAGATCGATCAGCGGATTTTGTGGATCGATATCGGCTCAGTGAAATGTGAATCAATGTGAATCGGAGAATCAATCTTTTGAACCCACCACTAATGTTACCAGCAGAGGTTGTGCCAGTGACGTGCGGTCAGGGGCCTCACCTGTTATCATGAAAAAACAAAAAATAAAGAATTATAAATATATTATTATTTGTCCACTAATTTGTCTTGTAGGTTTAAATGTACAGACGTGGACAAAATTGTTGGTACCCCTCTGTTAATGAAAGAAAAACCCACAATGGTCACAGAAATAACTTGAGTCTGACAAAAGTGGTAATAAATAAAAAGTCTATGAAAATTAACCAATGAAAATCAGACAATGCTTTTGAATTGTGGTTCAACAGAATTATTTTAAAAAACAAACTCATGAAACAGGCCTGGACAAAAATGATGGTACCCTTAACTTAATATTTTGTTGCACAATCTTTTAAGGCAATCACTGCAATCAAATGATTTCTGTAACTGTCAGTGAGACTTCTGCACCTCTCAGCAGGTATTTTGGCCCACTCCTCATGAACAAACTGCTCCAGTTGTCTCAGGTTTGAAGGGTGCCTTCTCCAGACGGCATGTTTCAGCTCCTTCCACAGATGTTCAATAGGATTTAGATCAGGGCTCATAGAAGGCCACTTTAGAATAGTCCAGTGTTTCGCTCTCAGCCATTCTTGGGTGTTTTTAGCTGTGTGTTTTGGGTCATTATCCTGTTGCAAGACCCATGACCTGCAACTGAGACCAAGCTGTCTGACACTGGGCAGCACATTTCTCTCTAGAATACCTTGATAGTCTTGAGATTTCATTGTACCCTGCACACATTCAAGACACCCTGTGCCAGATGCAGCAAAGCAGCCCCAGAACATAACAGAACCTCCTCCATGTTTCACAGTAGGGACAGTGTTCTTTTCTTGGTATGCTTTATTTTTGCGTCTGTGAACATAGAGCTGATGTGCCTTGCCAAAAAGTTGCAGTTTTGTCTCGTCTGTCCATAGGACATTCTCCCAGAAGCTTTGTGGCTTGTCAGCATGCATTTTGGCAAATTCCAGTCTGGCTTTTTTATGATTTGTTTTCAACAGTGGTGTCCTCCTTGGTCATCTCCCATGAAGTCCACTTTGGCTCAAACAATGACGGATGGTGCGATCTGACACTGATGTACCTTGACCTTGGAGTTCTATGAATGTGTTTAGAGGTTGTTCTGGGCCCTTTTGTTACCATTCGTATTATCCGTCTCCTCCTGCGGCCATGTCCAGGGAGGTTGGCTACAGTCCCGTGGATCTTAAATTTCTGAATAATATGTGCAACTGTAGTCACAGGACCATCAAGCTGCTTGGAGATGGTCTTATAGCCTTTACCTTTAACATGCTTGTCTATAATTTTCTTTCTAATCTCCTGAGACAACTCTCTCCTTTGCTCCCTCTGGTCCATGTTTAGTGTGACCAAACAGCACAGTGACTACTTGTCACCCTTTAAATAGGCCGACTGACTGATTACAAGTTTGTAGACACCTGTGATGTTAATTAGAGCACACATCTTGGTTGAACATGTCCCTATGGTCACATTATTTTCAATCTTTTCTAGGGGTACCATCATTTTTGTCCAGGCCCGTTTCATGAGTTTGTTTTTTAAAATAATTCTGTTGAACCACAATTCAAAAGCATTGTCTGATTTTCACTGGTTAATTTTTGTAGAATTTTTATTTATTACCAGTTTTGTCAGATTCAAGTTATTTCTGTGACCATTGTGGGTTTTCCTTTCATTAACAGAGGGGTACCAACAATTTTGTCCACGTCTGTAATTTCTGAATGAGTCCAATCATTTCAACAATATTTTTATGTTTAAAATTGCAGAATCTGTGCATTTCCTGTGCAAATACAAGTTGAGAGATCAGGTGAAGCAGCAACAAACACAGCCTCAAAAGGATTGCGCAATCTTCCACAGCCTGGTTAGAGCTCATGCAAGATATGCGTTCCTGGTGACAGCTCTGTGTATGTTAAAAATGTAATTTTTGTAGGAGCTTTTATTGTGTATCCTTCTTTTCCATAGTCTATGTAATATACGTAACATGTGTGTATAGCATATTTAGTCTACTTAATCTGACATAAAACATTAGTTAAAAATCACGGTCAGAGGCTGCGCAGTAATGTTGCCTCAACGAGGGGGAGTGTGCTCGAACACCGTAGGCACAGCAGTTTGTCCCAGTTGCTCTTCATCTATGCCGAGGCTAAATGCCAAATTAGCTAAAGATAAAATCAGAAAGTCAAGTGTACCGAGGACTCCGTTTGTGCTTCTATTTTATGCAGACTGAAAATGGAAGAATTTATAGCTAAACTTAAAAAAAAAAATTCAAAATTCAATCAAAACCGGCAGTAATCTCGATTGAGACAGAGAGACTTTTAAAACTAAAAGAAGACAAGGAGGTCTTTTACAACAAAGTCATTGAGATTTTTGTCCAGCGGGATAGGCGGATGGATCTCATTTATATTATATTGGATGGCCTCTGTCGGTCAATGTTGACCATAGATGATGTGCCCTCTTGGTTTGTCGTTGTGGAGCTGTCTCAGCTAGTACAGTGTCGGCTGTGGCTGATCAGTCCAATACGGGAATGGCAGTCTCTACCGCATCTGGTGCAGGTGTGGGTGGTCACAGTGTTTACTTCGCAGGCACACGCCTTCCGTCTGGCTCTCTTTTCTTCGGCCAAGGTCTGGAGTTTTTCCTCTCCTGCCTTGAGCTGTTTCTGGAGAGGGCTGCGCCATCTACTGCGGTCACCTGGTATATCCTTCCAATGCTCAGTGCTGATTCCCAGGGCTTTCATGTCACGCTTACAGACATTCTTGTAGCACAGGTGGGGACGGCCAACAGATCTCTTGCCAGAGGCAAGCTCGCCATACAGAACGTCCTTAGGTATGCGTCCGTCTTCCATACGGCACACATGGCCGAGCTAGCACAGCCTACATTGCCTAAGCAGTGTATACATAGTGGGGAGACCAGCGCTTGCAAGGACCTGGGCATTTGGCATTTTGCCGCTCCATGTGATGCTGAGAATGCGACATAGGCAGCGCAGGTGGAAGCTGTTCAGCTTCTTCTCTTGCTTGGCATATGTTGTCCTTGCCTCGCTGCCATACAGCAGTGTGCTGATGATGCAGGCATTGTACACTTCCATTTTGGTTGACACTGTCAATTTGGAATTCTCCCACACGCGGATTGTAAGTCGACCTATAGTTGTTGCGGCCTTTCCGATGCACTGGTTGATTTCTGCATCAAGGGACAAGTTGTCGCTGATGGTAGACCCGAGATATGTGAACTGGTGGACAACAACTAGTTCATAGCTGTCAATGGTGATGACAGGTGCTGTTTCCACATCTTGGCCTAACACATTGGTCTTTTTCAGGCTGATGATGAGCCTGAAGTCTTTGCATGCTTGGGAGAATCTATCCATGAGACACTGGAGTTGTTGCTCAGTGTGTGAAATGACTGCAGTATCATCAGCGAAGAGCATGTCTCTGATGATGGCCTTGTGCACCTTGGTCTTTGCGCTCAGTCTAGCAAGGTTAGAGAGTCGTCCATCTGATCTGGTGCGTAGGTACACTCCTGTTGAGGTCACAAAGGCATGCTTCAGGAGCAGAGAAAAGAAGATGCTGAAGAGGGTGGGCACTAGGACGCAGCCTTGTTTCACACCACTCTTGATGTCAGATGGCTTAGACATGATGCCCTCATACTGGATGGCTGCCTTCATGTTGTCGTGGAAGGATCTGATCATGTTGTGTAATTTCGGGGGGCATCCTATTTTCAGGAGGATGTTGAAGAGCCCATCCCTGCTGACCAGGTTGAATGCCTTAGTAAGGTTGATAAAGGCAATGTAGAGGGGCTTCTGCTGCTCTCTGCACTTCTCCTGTAATTGGTGTAGGGAGAAGATCATGTCTACTGTTGAACGTTCTACTCGGAAGCCATACTGGGACTCTGGATAAACACGCTCAGCCAGCTTCTGGAGCCGCACGAGCATGACACAGGCATAGAGTTTGCCTACAATGCTCAGGAGGGAGATGCCCCTGTAGTTATTGCAGTCACTTTTGTCACCCTTGTTCTTGTACAGGGTAACAATCTTAGTGTCATGCATGTCTTGTGGTACAGCTCCTTCACTCCAGCACTGACAGAGAAGACCGTGTAATGGCTGCAAGATGGTGGTTTTGCAGTGCTTAATCAGGTCCGGCAGGATGCCCTCCATGCCAGGTGCCTTGCCACAGGCTAAGCTATCAATAACCTTGCTAAGCTCCTCCATTGTTGGCTCGACATCTAGCTCCTGCATGATGGACAGAGGTTCAATAGCATCTAAAGCTGAAGTTTCCACAATGTTTTCTCTGGAGTACAGCTTTGAGTAGTGTTCTGCCCATCTCTCCATCTGCTTACCTTTATCTGTAATCACTTCTCCGCTGGATGATTTGAGGGGGGCCGTCTTGCTCTGAGTTGGACTGAGAGCTTTCTTGATCCCCTCGTACATCCCTCTGATGTTACCAGTTACAGCTGCAGTCTGGATGTCATTGCTGAGCTGCAACCAATACTCATTGACACATCTTCTTGCTGTCTGCTGTACTTTACTTCTGGCTGCTCTGAGTGCTTGAAGGGATTTCTTGCTTGGTGAGCGTTTGTATTCAGTAAGAGCAGCGCGTTTTGCCTCAGTAACGGGAGTGATCTCGCTCAACTTGGCTTCAAACCAGTCGCAGTTCTTAGAAGTCTTCCTCCCACAGTTTGTGAAAGCTGTTTTCTGAATGGTCTCCGAGAGGTGGTCCCAATTTGCAGAGGCAAAGCTATGCACAGTCAAGTCCTTTGAATTTGTCAAGTCAAAGCACTTGACAAATTCCTCAATTTTCTCTGGATATTGCAACTTGGTGGTGCTGATGCGTGGCTTCCCGTCTTGCTTGTTGTGATGGATCTTCTTTGGGAGAATCCTGATCTTGCTGCACACTAGTGAGTGATCAGTGTTGCAGTCTGCACTATGGTATGTGCAAGTAAGGCGCATGAGCTTCAAGCTTGTGCATCTGACTATGACCATGTCCAGCTGGTGCCAGGGCTTAGAGCGAGGGTGTCGCCATGACACTGTGTTGTGGCTTTGTCTGGAAGTAGGAGTTGGTCACGCAGAGGCCGTGATAAGAGCAAAGCTCTAACAGGCGCTGCCTGTTCTCATTTATCTTACCAACTCCAAAATGTCCCAGACAGGAAGGCCAAGAATCATGGGTGGCGCCCACCCTGGCATTGAAGTCACCAAGGAGGACAAGGTGTTCATTGCTAGGGATATTCTTGATGATGTTGCTAAGCTTGGTGTAAAACTCGCCCTTTGCCTCAGATGTGGATGTCAGAGTAGGAGCGTACGCACTGACAAGGGTGACTGGGCCATCAGAGATGTGGAGTCGGAGCATCAACAGACGTTCGCACCCCTTGTCACCTGGTTCAACCATTTTCAGCAAGGAGTTCCTAACGGTGAGTCCAACTCCGTGTTCTCTGCGTTCCTCTGCACACTTTCCTTGCCAGTAGAATAAGTAGTCTTTCTCCTTGAGCGTGCCTGATCCAGCTAGGCGCATTTCTTGCAGAGTGGCGATGTCTACTTGTAATCTCAGTAGCTCATTGTTGATGACTGCTGTCTTTCTGGCATCGCTGATGTCCTGAGGGTCCACAGCGAGTCCTGGTGTCATAGTGCGGATGTTCCAGGTTCCAAGTTTAAGAGCTGGTCTTGTGTGTTTGGATGTTTTCTTTTCTTTCTTGTCTGGTGCAATAGTTGCAGCCTGCTTGTTGGTTTTATCTTAATCCCCATGCACCCAATGAGGAAGGCAGACTGTGGCAGGACAGTACTTCAAGGTTCTGTCCTTTGGTTCTCAAGGTTGTCATTGCCGGTGGGTGGTGCTGGAGATAAGCTCCCAGTGCTTATAAAATGCTCCTTATGGCATGCGTCTCAAATAGCCTCTGACAACCAAGTCCAGCTCCTGGCCTGCTCATGTGGCTTGGTCTCAAGTCCGGCGGAACTGCTTTTACTGACAGGAGAAGAGGCGAGGGTGGGTTTCTGGCGCCTTAAACCCAGTTGCTTCGGGTAGATGGGGCCCACTAACCTGAGAGGGTAGCCCATCTAGGAGAAGGAAAACCCTGATTTAAAACCTCCGCTGCCTTGCGGCATACCTGGTCACAGGAAAGGCTTTGAGAGTCAACCCTGAGGAAAAATCCGGAGTCGGAGTCCCTATGCTGTATTCAGCATTGTTCTGGCAACTCCTGCAACACTGCTGGTGCCAAACTGTATTGGTTTTGCAGTTCCTTTGGATCCACCACCAGTGTGGAGAGGGGGGACCTACTACCTGGGCAACAGTTGGTTCTACACATTACCCTGCCCTGGCTTGCGCCCTGGAGAGGACACTCCAGCTTCGTCTCACAGCGTTGAAACAACATGGGAAGCAGCAGTCTACTGGTGATAAGCCATAGTCCTCGGTTGGCGTAGAGTATGGTGCCAGGGGTTGCTTCTGATGGTGGGAGGGATTTTCGGATCCCATTGGACAGTTACCCACCCGCCTTAAGCTGGGCAGCCCCCAGCCAGACAGGTATTATATTATATTATATTATATTATATTATATTATATTATATTATATTATATTATATATAGATTATGTTAGAGGTAAAGGTAAAACCATGCATACTTGTTTTATATACTTGAATTTGTATTGAATTGTGAAGCTACAGGGTGCACAGCAAATGTGCTATAATTTTAGTTCTTCCTTGGCCTGAAACAAGTAGTCTGTAATCAGTTTTGCCCCCCCCCCCAAAAAAAAATTTGTCTGTAAAATAACTTAATACATTTTATTTGTGTAGCCACGGGTCTTTGCACTTTATTTATATTTAGGAGAGTTGAATGAAATGAAGGCATGGAGTTAGTCAGCAGAACTTTAACTGCTTTTCTGCAAAACAAAATCAACTGGAGTGTACAACTATTTCTGCTTCTTCCCTTCACAATAAATGCTCTAGACATGCGTTGCAGAACTGAACTTAAATTCACTGCACATTTTATCAAGAGGCAATTCAGTAAAATGCCTTAGTTGTTGCAGATCATAAAACAGGCAAACTTTCAATTGAAATTAAATTCAAGCTTATGCTATTGTGTTCATATATTTGTAAATCTGGCTATGAAAGAGTCAGTGCCTCACCACCCACAAACCTCACCGTACATCACTGGGTTACTCTAGATTTTTTTGTTATATCATTTTGACAGACACGGTTGTAAAAATTCTGTCATAATCTATTATTATCTGTCATTTTAATTTATTTTAATTAGGTCACCCTCAATATAATCTGTCAAAATGACAGACAGCTTTCAGATTTTGCTGTCACCGCCAAATACAAATCTGTCAATGAAGGACAATTTTCAGGTAATGCAACCAACAGCCACCGTAGTCTTATCATCCAACTGTTCAGACACAAATATTGTGATGAGTACTCTGGACTTATAAAAAAGTATTAAAAAAGTAGTTAAAAGTATTTTTTTCATCAGTATGTTATTTTTTTTTGCTCATTCTGGCAAAGCCAAAAGGAGCTATGCAGTGACGTGGCATCCATTGTTCTGCTCCGGGGATGGGCAGATCCGTTGGTCTGCCCATCCTTTTACATTTCATGGGAATCACTTTTCCTCCTACGCATTTGCCCTGATGCTCACCAAACTCACAGTGATCCTCAGGTGGGTCTGCATTCAGGTTGTTCTCAAGGTCAATGTCAAGGTCAAAGGTCAGGACATCTAGGCACTTACATGATTTTATAAAAACCACTACTCCTAGGCAATTACCTCGGTTCTCATGAACAACCTGGATGCACAATGACCCTCAGGTCATTGTGCATCCAGGTTGAGGTCAAGGTCAAAGGTTGGAAGATCTCAGCATTTATGATTTCACATAAAACGTTACTCCTCCTAGGCCACTGACATTGCCTTTAAGCACATCCTAGATGGGTCTGTATCTAGGTTGTACTTGAGGTTAAGGTCAGCAATCAGGAGATCTGAGTACCCCTGGGGGATTTGGTCAGGCTAGAATGAGCTACTCCGTCATTGACGATCTGGTTTGAAAAATATACTGCTCAAAAAAATAAAGGGAACACTTTGAAAACACATCAGATTTTAATGGGAAAAAATAAGCTGGATATCGAAATTGTGGCAGGCTAGTCCATCTTACTCAGATTAAAGGAACACTTTTTAATCTGAGTAAGCTGGACTAGCCTGCCACAATTTCGATATCCAGCTTATTTTTTCCCATTAAAATCTGATGTGTTTTCAAAGTGTTCCCTTTATTTTTTTGAGCAGTGTATAAAGACTTTAATTCGGCACCTTTCTAAACACGTTGTTGTTGTATTATTTTTGAGAAAATATTTGTTTTCATGACAACAAACAAAGAAAAAAATGGTGGGTGCAATGTGCATGCGTGTTTGGGGTTTGTCTTGTTAAGGCCCACGTACAGCTCTGTGTTCCAGCCAGTACAGTCTGTGGTTCCAGCACAATGAATGTTTGGATTAGAAACAAAAGAATTTAAGATTCTCTTTGAAAAACACAACAAAGAACAGCACCCGTTTATATTTTAATTTACTAGTGCATGCCTGTAAAAAGCAAGTATTCTTGTCTGAAACAGGTAGCCCAATCAGGCTTTCCAGGCCCAAATGTGGGCTGTGTTTGAAAGTGGGATACAGAGGTGTAGCCTATATGTAGGTAATCACATGTTAGACTTTGACAAATATGAAAAGGACTGAACTGAGATTTATTTGATTGTGTGAATATTAATTACAGAATATTTGAAAATGAATGGGACATCCAATATTAGCCACTGTTTAAGAACCGCCTGTTTATTTTTTGCTAGATCACGTATTTGTGTGATGTTTTATGACTTACTGTATAGTCATAATAGTGTATCTCGCACTTTGGGGAATGGGAGTTGTTCAGTCACCATTATAGTTGTTTTGGTTTATATGTGTAGTTTATAGTCTATTGTCAATAAACTCATGCAGTACTATAACAGGACATGTTTACAAATATTTGAGACCCATTGTAGTGCATCATTTTATATTTTAGCAATATTATAAGTACAAAACACCAAACATTATTATTTTTTTGTATTTGTGTCTTGTATACTTTATTGATCCCCTGCCCATTTGTCTGTAAATATTTAGATAAAAATGATTTATTTCGTTATTTGGGCATTTTTTCATCTTGTTGTTAAGCCAAAACATGCATATGTTTCTGCATATGATATGCAGTTGATCTGGCCATTCCACTCCACAGTGAAGCAGCAGTCTGGACTGCCATCTACCACTGACCGGGCAGGCTGGACATGCCTCCCCGCGAACAATCATGGAGTGCCCGGTTGGACACCGGTGTTGGAGAAGCAGCAGCTGAACCGGCGGATCACAGTCTTTTGCAGGGAGCCAAGCCCAGCCTGTCCAGTTAACAGGAGTCTCGGCTGCTGCTTTACCCGTGTGCCAGTGATGTCCTTTGCGGCACCACGGGTCCCCCCCCCCCCGCCCCTGCGTTTTCTCCATGCCGAATTATTCATTAGACCTACGCAATCACAGCAGTTTTATGGTATAATTTTGTAAGCATTAAATCTTAAGTATTCTCTTTTTCTAGTTTGATTTGCTCACAGAGCGCTGTGGTTACTGATGCTTGTGGTCAATCCGAAACCCTGCCCACCCTTCTAGAAGCCTGAGCATGAGACAAGAGTGGTGGCTGGCATTCCCCGAATTATCCTTTAGACGTACGCAATCACGGCAACATTACAGTATAATTTTTTAAGCATTACATCTTCACTATTCTCTCTTGTCAAATTTGTCGCTTTTCACTTCCTTTTTTTGTTGCAAACGCTGTTGTGACTGGCTGGCCATGATGCCGCGTATTATCCAATCAGCACGGAGTTAATCTGACACCCCGCACACACTGAAGGGCATGAAGAGACAGAGCGGTGACAAAGCAGTGGCTAAACTTTTATTGATAAAAAATTATATATTTTGACTGAACAACTCCATACTCAGGGATGCACACCCTCGTAACCTCAGCAAAACACGTATAAAACCTTAAAACCTTAGGTCAGTGTAACGAACGGTTCAAGAGATATGCGTGGAAAAGACAGACAGACACACACACACACACACACACACACAGACAGAGACTTGGTGCATTTATAGATAGATTACCTCCACCAAGGAGGTAATGTGATTGGGGTGGTCTGTCTGTCTGATTGTTAGCAGGATTATGCAAAAACTATTGTATGGATTTTGATGAAATTTTCACCAGAGGTAGCCCTTGGGACAAGGATGAACCCATTAAATTTTGGGGATGGTCTGAGAGTACATTCCTCCACCAAGGACCTTGTTACCTCCGCCAGGCCGAAGGGCCAGGAGGAGGTAATGTTTTTGTCAGCGTTTGTCTGTCTGTTTGTCCGTTTGTTTGTTTGTTTGTCTGTTGGTTAGCAAGATAACTCAAAAAGTTTTGGACGGATTTCGATGAAACTTTCAGGCCTTGTTGGAAATGGTACAAGGAAGAACTGATTAAATTTTGGGGATGATCCGGATCACCATCTGGATACAGGAATTTTTTAAAGGATTCTTTAACATTGTGAGATACGGCCATTTCCAACATGTGCGCAGGCGCAATGGAGGGTGCTGGTCGTCGTCTCTGACGAACACAAACTCCGCGTTCTTCAAAGTTTTAGGCACAAAAACACACGGACACGGTGTTTCACATGCCCGGCAGCGTGCCTGAGTTTGCGCTACGCTGCAAAAGCTGAAACGGGCAGCTGTCCGACACCGGATTATTTGGCAGAAATTCCCCGGGCAGCCATAGGGGCTGTGCAAAAAACGAGCTCTCTGCTGGGGAAGATTCCAAATCCTCTTTTGCCGCGGAGCGCAACCCCAATAAAACCCACGGCAACCTGTCTACCCAATTTGCATCCGTCAGTGAAGCCCTGTGTGCGGCTTTCAGTGGAGGAGATGGACACAACACCAACACTTCAGTTTATTACCTCCGCCAAGGAGGCAATGCTTTTACTACTGAACCACTAATCCTATCATTGTGAATCCAATTGCTAGTCATATGTTTTCATGGTCAAGGAATCTGAAAACGTACACACAAACACTGTATGGGGGGGGAACTGTGGCGCTTGGCGGAGGTCTGCGCTCTCCGAGTGCTTTTCTAGTTTGTGTTTGTGCAGCAAGATTACATAAAAACTACTGCATGGATTTGGATGAAATTTTTACCAGAGGTGGTCCTTGGGCTACAGACAAACCCATTACATTTTGGAGGTGATCCATGAGGGACGGAAGGAGCCTTGGTGGAGATATGCGCTCTCTTAGGGCTTTTCTAATTTTAAATACTTTTTATTTATTTTGTATAATAATATTCAAATTTAATTCATGTTTCAGGAAAAAAAGCTTTGAGTTGGCTAAGTAGTGAAGTCATTGAGTTGGTAAAGTTTTAATGGGGTTAATAAGTTTTGAAACTCTTTTTTCTTTCTTCAGTATAGGAGCAGTGTCAGTGTAACATTTTTGCTTGCTGTAAGAAAAATGTTGAGTGTGAAGGCAAGTTGAAAAAACAAGAAAAGAGAGCCAAGTGCAAGCAAAATGATTATTTAATCTTTTTGGCCAAAAAGAGACACACAGCCATCATTCACCACCTGAGTGATGAGCATATGTGCAACAATCATAGATCTGACTCCTTTTTAAGCTGCACACAAGGTCTTTTAGCACGAGATACTGTAAGTATTCACATGATGCTTTTATCTACATACACACGTGGACAAAATTGTTGGTACCCCTCTGTTAATGAAAGAAAAATCCACAATAGTCACAGAAATAACTTGAATCTGACAAAAGTGGTAATAAATAAAAATTCTATGAAAATTAACCAATGAAAATCAGACAATGCTTTTAAATTGTGGTTCAACAGAATTATTTTAAAAAACAAACTCATGAAACAGGCCTGGACAAAAATGATGGTACCCTTAATAATTTGTTGCACAACCTTTTGAGGCAATCACTGCAATCAAACAATTTCTGTAACTGTCAATGAGACTTCTGCACCTCTCAGCAGGTATTTTGGCCCCCTGCTCATGAGCAAACTGCTCCAGTTGTCTCAGGTTTGAAGGGTGCCTTCTCCAGACAGCATGTTTCAGCTCCTTCCACAGATGTTCAGTAGGATTTAGATCAGGGCTCACAGAAGGCCACTTTAGAATAGTCCAATGTTTCGCTCTTAGCCATTCTTGGGTGTTTTTAGCTGTGTGTTTTGGGTCATTATCCTGTTGCAAGACCCATGACTTGCGACTGAGACCAAGCTGTCTGACAGCGGGCAGCACATTTCTCTCTAGAATACCTTGATAGTCTTGAGATTTCATTGTACCCTGCACAGATTCAAGACACCCTGTGCCAGATGCAGCAATGCAACCCCAGAACATAACAGAACCTCCTCCATGTTTCACAGTAGGGACAGTGTTCTTTTCTTGGTATGCTTTATTTTTGCATCTGTGAACATAGAGCTGATGTGCCTTGCCAAAAAGTTGCAGTTTTGTCTCGTCTGTCCATAGGACATTCTCCCATAAGCTTTGCGGCTTGTCATCGTGCAGTTTGACAAATTCCAGTCTGGCTTTTTTATGATTTGTTTTCAACAGTGATGTCCTCCTTGGTCGTCTCCCATGAAATCCACTTTGGCTCAAACAACGACGGATGGTGCGATCTGACAGTGATGTACCTTGACCTTGGAGTTCACCATGAATGTGTTTAGAGGTTGTTCTGGGCTCTTTTGTTACCATTCGTATTATCCGTCTCCTCCTGCGGCCACGTCCAGGGAGGTTGGCTACAGTCCCGTGGATCTTAAGTTTCTGAATAATATGTGCAACTGTAGTCACAGGAACATCAAGCTGCTTGGAGATGGTCTTATAGCCTTTACCTTTAACGTGCTTGTCTATAATTTTCTTTCTAATCTCCTGAGACAACTCTCTCCTTTGCTCCCTCTGGTCCATGTTTAGTGTGACCAAACAGCACAGTGACTACTTGTCACCCTTTAAATAGGCCGACTGACTGATTACAAGTTTGTAGACACCTATGATGTTAATTAGAGGACACATCTTGGTTGAACATGTCCCTATGGTCACATTATTTTCAATCTTTTCTAGGGGTACCATCATTTTTGTCCAGGCCTGTTTCGTGAGTTTGTTTTTTAAAATAATTCTGTTGAACCACAATTCAAAAGCATTGTCTGATTTTCATTGGTTAATTTTCATAGAATTTTTATTTATTACCAGTTTTGTCAGATTCAAGTTATTTCTGTGACCATTGTGGGTTTTTCTTTCATTAACAAAGGGGTACCAACAATTTTGTCCACAGCTGTACTGCATGGCTTGAACACAAGGCCTTCACGTGTCTACAACATTGGAATCACAGACTACATTCTTCTTGGTGCCCCTAACATGATTAAGCATATTACATCACATTGTTTTATGACAAACACAAAGATCATACAGAAGAAGAATAAAGATGAAATAAAAGAATCTTAACAACACAATTATTCTTTCACTTGCTACTAACAAACTTCTTTTTATTGATTATTTTTTTTATCAGACTTTTTGGTCATTTTAATCTTCACTTTATATCATGGACAATGAAAGTGAATTAAACTGAACTGATTTTTTTTTGTGTGTGTGTGTATTTCTAACCAGTGGGCTCTAAGTATATTTGAAGTAGTTAATGAGGATTTCTTTTCAGTCCATAAACTAAGGCTACGGTCACAAACACCCTTACAAATGGCTGTGAGCACTGTATGAGCGATTTTTGGACCATTTTGTATGGTCGTCTTAAGGCAGCTGTAGGAGAATCCAGGGTTCGTAGACTGTTCGAATGCCCCACGAAAACCCCTCATCATTGGGCAGCTGTACGAATGCCATAGGAACAACGTAAGAACTACGCAAGATGTTGGCCATAAGTATGCCTCAAGAACACCTTAAGTTGTTCTTGAGGGCCCCTTATAGCAGTTGTAGGAAATACCGTACAAGTCCCCATTCGTACAGAGATTCATATAGCCTGCGTAAGGAGTTAGTGAGGTGCTCCTAAAGCAGAAGTATGTCATTCATGCAACATTTGTGCCAACAAAATGTGCCAAAAGCCCTAAGATCTTCCTACCAACAACTTGAGTGCAGTGAGTTGCACAAAAATTTTCGTAAGATGACCGTAAATATGCTGTAGGAAGATCCCAAAGCACCCTCACAAAGAAGGTAAGAACTTTAGGGCCATCGTACAACAGAAACGCACCTCATTTCTCAAGAATGCCTCAAGTTGCTCTTGCAAATTGAACGGCAGTCGTAAGAAATTATGCCCCCCTCCACGAATGTCTGCGAACTCCAGAATTCGTAGGAACTGGGAGATTCTTCTGAACCCATCATTTGTAAGAATCTTTGTGACCGTAGTTTTAATCTTGTCATTTCACATTTGTTTGGAAACTGCTTTGGTGCATGTTAAAGGACTGCTACAAAAAATTCTGTTTTATACAGTTTTGAACAGAATCTGTGACTAAAAATGCTTCCCATGTGTTGACAGCTTGATACATTCATTGATATTATGGCTGTGTTTCTGTCTTTTAATCTGTCATTTATAGTTCATATTGTCTGGGTCAACACAGAGAGATAGATGCACTTCTGAGAGCGCTTGTAGAAGCAGAAATTGACGGTGTTGCTGTAGCTAATCAGCTGACAGCCCTTAAGGAAACCATTGATGACCTCTCTAAGGTAAGTCAATTACATGTTGGACACAGATGGTAGAATTAAAGAGCTGCTATTCTGCAATTTTTTTTGCATGTGTAGACAGAATTCTCAGAGGTGTTTGAAATGTCTGTGACATGCTGTTTTATGGTATTTTACTTTAAATGCTCATGAGCCTTACTTCACCCCACCGTCCCTCTTTCAAATAACCTCAATGAATAAATATATGGTCAAGGGTTGGTGGGTGATCTGGTTGGGAAGACTGATGTCTAGTGGGGATGGGTAGCATATATAGAAAATAACCATAAAAACAGACCTCAAAAAAAAAAAAAAAAAAAAAAAAAAATCCAAGCTAAGCTGAAAGCTAGCTGGCAGATTTCACATCTGTCCCAGCCAGTTTAACGTCTCGCCAGTTTGAAAACCCAGTCGTGGCTGCTCAGCTCAGCTAACATCAGCAACCCAATCTACCCAGCTATCAGGGTCATAATATACAAAAATTGATCGACTGTGGATTAATGAACCAGCTGAACTAGTGCAAAGACTAGAATTTAAAACAACAACCCACAAAATTCCTTGTGGTGCTAATTTGTGTCACTGAGCTAGTCTGCTAACAGTCCAATTACCTGTGTTACGCCAGCCCAAAAATAACAAAATAGGCTAGATAGAAAATCATGAGATGTAAGATTCTTACAAAGGATGGGTTCATAAGAATCTCTCAGTTCCTACAAATTCTGGAGTTTGCAGACATTTGTGGAGGGGGCCATAGTTTCTTACAGCTGCCCTTCAATTTGCAAGAGCAACTTGAGGCATTCTTGAGAAATGAGGTGCTTTTCTGTCGTACGATGACCATAGAGTTCTTGCGCTCTTCGTAAGTGTGCCTTGGGATCTTCCTACGGCATAGTTACTGCTATCTTACGAAAATTTTTGTGCAACTCACGGTGCTGTCAAGTTGTTGATAAGCCGTAAAGATCTTACGGCTTTCGGCACATTTTGTTGGCACAAATGTTGCACGAATGACGTACTTCCGTCTTATAAGTGCCTCACTACCACCTTACACAAGCTGTACGAATCTCTGTGCGAACAGGGTTCGTACAGCGTTTCCTATGATCGCTGTAAGGCTTCCTTGTGGGAATTTCCCCTACAATTGAAAGTGCTATGAGATGACTGTTGTTGTGAAATGGCGCTATATAAATTAAGTTGAATTGAACTGAATTGAATCCTCAAGAACAGCTTAAGGTGTTTTTGAGGCAGACTTACGGCCAGCATCTTGCATGTTCTTATGTCGTTCTTATGGCATTCGTACAGCCGCCCTTAAGACCATCGACCTGGCCACGAACTTATGAATGGTCTATGAATGCTGGATTCTCCTATGGCTGCCTTAAGAAGGCCGTACAAAATGGTCCAAAAATCATTCGTATGGTGTTCGCAGCCGTTCATAACGGTATTTGTAACCATAGTTTTACAGAGAAGCGCTCAAAGAACCTCTTACACTGCGGAGCTAACTGACTAGCTGCACTGTGTTGGTTTCCAATGCTCACCTGGAAATATCACAAGACCCCCTTCTCCTTGTTGGTTTTAAATATTGATGACATTCCAGTCTAGCCAGGAGGCTAGTCTGTGTCAGGTCTGTGTGGTTATTACTAGTGGTGTTGGCGTTATTGCATTAATCGCCCGTTAACACTTTGCCCCCCTTAACGGTGACAGATTTTGTGATCGTGGTTAACGGCAGTTAACGGCAGAAAGAGCAAACAGTACTTTTTGGTCTAGTGGCTCTCTGTACAAAAGCCGTTCCGGTGTTATGCCGAGAATTGCTCGCTTGCCGAGAATTGCATCCCACTGTCGAAAGCAGGTGTTTAGTGTAAGTCATAGTCAATACAACTATATACTTTGAAAATACTTGGAAAAAGTGATTACTGTTTTTATCGACAATGCATAAATGCGAAATCTCAACTTTGAAGATTGTAAAACATGGAGTTGGATCTCTATGATTTCTAACCCTCTTTGAAACACTAAAATGTCTGTCGAATAAACATCATTTAAAGATAATTTACAAGAGGCAATAACAATTTTTACTTCTAAAACTGTATAATGGGTACTTCTAAAAATGCGCAAATGGTTACAAGCCTGGCTGAAGTGTTATATTTTGTAGTTTTGGCGGATGGGATGCAATTCTCAGCAAGCGAGCAATTCTCGGCATAACAGGGGTGTCATCACGGGTGAGACAGTTGTTTGTTTATGTTTGCAATGTTTCTGCTAAAAGGGAAATTGTGTCTGTTGTGACACACGAGGTTTTGTGTTGATCTGCTTAAAAGCGGCGGATGTTTGCTTCTCTTATCTTTTATTTTATTGATTTTATTGACTGTGGTTTCTACTCGTGCTGTGTTATTTTGTCTTGTTAGTTTTATATTGTTCTTGTGCTAGTGTCCTGCTCCTTGCTTTTATGTTTTTATTGGTGTCCTTGTTGTACAGCACTTTGTGTAGCGAGTGTTGCTTTTTAAAGTGCTTTATAAATAAAGTTGATCAATTGATTGATTTGCTATGGGAGAAAGAGCAAGCTCGTTTTGTGGCTGCTGGCTAGTTGTTGTTCAGTGACGTTATTGAGCCCTGGCATTCTGTTGTTTGCACTTGCAGTAATTGTCATAAACCTCCGTGCGCCATAACACGGCGCACGAGAGAGAGAATGAAAACCCAATAGCTGGAGTGGAGAGTGTCAAGTTTATTTAGTTCACCCAAAATAACAAGTCCAATAAACACTGAATGCAGTTCAGTTCCACACAAAACAGAATGATGCAATGATAGGATTGGCCACCAGAAATACAGGGCGCCCACCAAATGCTCGACAGCCTGGTGAATACAGAGCCTCAGGTGCTGCAGGACTGCTTAGTGCACGAAACAGGAAGGCAAACAGTCAAGTGCTGCAGGCTACTAGCACAGGAGAAAAGGCGAAAACACTTACAGGACTGGAACTATCCGCAGCAAACCGTGCAGTCTGGAGGATGGGGTTGAGATGCAGAGCCAGCTGAACACAAATGAGACAAACAGGTGAGACATGATGGGCTGGAGGTTAACGCAGGGAGTGAAGCAATATACGGGGAGTACAAACTGCCGCGTATAGAAGCGAATGGCCCGACAATTTCTTTTCCTCTCATGCACTCAACAAATACTTCAGGAGCTAATGAGGAAAGAGATTGCCGGTGTACGAATGTGTGGGCCGAACTGATTAACACCAGGTGTGTGTGAGTGTGTGAAATGAGAATGAATGGAGTGTGTGCGTGTGTGTGTGCGTGTGTGTGTGTGTATGTGTGTGAACACCAGACAGTGCAGCTGACGGAGCTTGAAAGGAGGAGGGGGCGTGCCCGAGCTGTCAGGAGGAAACTAGGTCAGAGCATAACCATGAGTCAGAATCGGGTTTGGCCTCCAAACCCGGATTCATGACAGTAATACTTTGAGAATTTTCTGGAGAATATTCTGGATAGTTTTTGTCATTTTGGATATGTGGAGAGCTTTAATAAACCTGCAGGTGAAGACAGCAAGCATATTTGTCCACTCCCATGTTCATAACAGTATGACAAACTTGAAAAATTACTGACTTAAGGTACATTGTATCTGTATGGAAAAACACACGATTAACACGTTATTAATCGCAATTAACTCAACATTCCAAAAGATTAATCGCGATTAAAAATTTTGTCCAACACCACTAGTTATTACGTGTTAACTTCATGGAAGACAACATCATATCTAAACAAGGCATTTAAGACAGATCTGTAGTCCTAGTTTCTGTGGGAGAGGAGAACTCCTGTGCAGGCGGACTTTTTGCATAAACCCCAGAAAGTATAACGGGGCTTTAAAGGCTCTGTGTGGAACTCTTTGAAACTCTGGTTTCAGTCACACCTTCATACACACCATAGCCTCTTTGGGGGTGAAATCCAAACTGCAAACTTTTTGACTGTAAGGTATCACTAAAACCAAGAGTTTCCAAAAATTCCATCAAATCAAATCAAACTTTATTGTCATATTGCTGTACATATAACTGTAGTGCAGGCAAATGGTATGGCCATATGGTAGCTTTAAAGAACAAATGGGTGATTGCTTTGGTTTTCAGAACAAGCGCCTCTCAAAACTGCACACAGCATCCCTGGGGCGGCAACAGCAGCTGCTGTTGGAGAAGATAGAGATGTTTGACCACACAAATCAAAGCCTTCGACAGCTCCTGCGAGAGTGGAGTGAACACCAGGTATTGCAAAAAGAATAAAATTTCAGGAGAAGAAATCTTGGCCTCTAGTAATTCACTTAGGATTTGTACCGTTTCCTCAGAAAGAATCATTGGTGTTATCAGAACAGAAGGACGACCTGAAGAAGAGACTGGCCGACAGCAAAGCAGAGAACATTGTGTGTAATTTTAAGTAACTTACGAATTTAGACTTTGGAACAGATTATATTTATTTATTTATTTATTTATTTATTTATTGCAGCGACTGTTGACCAGGCTTACCAACAAGGAGAAAGAGGCTTCTAAGCTTGCAGAGCGTTTGGACTTTGAGAAGGTTTCCACGTCTTCGTAGAGCAGCTTTATAGAAACAAGTTGATACTTCTTCACAACCATATGGACCTTTGACCCTTCTCTCCTTGCTGTCCTTTACCATCTTTTGCCATGACAGGACAATGTGAAGACAACTGAGGAGCTTTCCAGAATCCTGGAGTCAACCCGAGACCATCTGGAGTCTCAGCTGAACCGCACTGAGGCTGAAAAGGTTCAACTAGCTGCTCAGGTTCAGGTCTGTACTGAGAAAACAGTAAAAATGCGTAAGTGCATTCAAAGTGACTTGTGACTTAAATTTTATCTCCTAACTTGGTAGTTTCTGAAAAGATTTTATCTACATTTGATACTTATTACTCATTAAAATGTTAACAAAATCTACAGTTTGATGATACAGTCTTCATTTCAGTGAAGATGATAGTGCTGTGACTGGTATTGAAAGCAATTTTCTTCTTCTTTTGGCTGCTCTGTTTAGGTGTTGCCACAGCATATCATCTACCTCCCTCTCACCCTATCCCAGCCAGGGTTCTGCATCCTTTGCCAAGCTAAGAGCCATTTTGCCCCACGCTAATTAAAATTAGCTGAGTTGCAACAGCTATTTGACCATTAAAATAAAGGTTTTGCTGCTTATAAAGTTTTAAATATATCAATGAATATACAAGAAATGCAGTTTATGTAGCATTTATGAATGCGTACTACAACAGTGAAGAAAACGGATGAAAATTTGCTATAATGTGTTGCCACAAATGAAAAAGCTGGACTCTTCTGAAAAAATGTTATATGGTGCAGCGTGTAATCTAGTGTAATAACCCAGTCACAGGGGGGTGAACAAGCCAGTGTACTCCTAGTGCGGGTCCCAAGCCCAGGTAAATGGGGAGGATTGTGTCAGGAAGGGCATCTGACATAAAACCTTTGCCAAATCAAACATGCGGATCATGACAAATGAGACTTCCATACCAGATCGGTCGAGGCCCAGGTTAACAACAACCGCCAGGGTGCTGGCAGAAATTGGGCCACTGTTGGTCGAAGATCAAGGAGGAGGGGAGGGGGAAGGCGTGTTAGGAGGGAGAGAAAGAAGAGGAAAGGCAGAAGTGTGGACGTGAGAATAGGGACGTTAAATGTAGGGAATGGTAAAGGCAGAGAGTTGGCTGATGGAGAGAAGGAAGGTAAATATACTGTGTTCAAGAAACCAGATGGAAGGGAAGCAAGGCTAGGTGCACTGGAGGTGGATTTAAACTGTTCTACCATGGTGTAGATAGGAAGAGAAGATGTCAGGTCGAAGAGAAAGAGGAATTGTAGCGTAAGTTGGATGAAGTGGTAGAGAGTGTTCCCAGGGGGGAGAGAGTGGTGATTGGAGTGGACTTTAATGGACATGTAGGTGAGGGGAACGGGTGATGAGGAGAGATGGGTGTGGATTTTGCTAAAAGGATGGAAATGGCTGTGGTGAACACATACTTCAAGAAGAGAGAGGAACATAGGGTGACTTACAAGAGTAGAGGAAGGTGCACACAGGTGGACTACATCTTATGCAGAAGGAGAAATCTGAAAGAGATAGGAGACTGCAAGGTGGTGGCAGGGACAATGTACTGTAGCTAGGCAGCATTGGATGGTAATCTGGGTTAGGGGTTAACCCGATGGCGTGGAAAGCAAGAAGAGGAAGAGAGGGAAGGCAGAGCCAAAGATTAAATGGGGGAAGTTGCAGAAGGAAGAAGTTGATACAGGCTCTGGGTGGTAGGGAAGAATTACCAGATGACTGGGAAAGTACAGCAAAAGTATTGAGAGAAAGGGGTAGAAAGGTATGTGGTGTATCCAGTGGACAGAGGAAGGAAGACAAGGAGACTTGGTGGTGGAATGAGGAGGTACAGGAAAGTATCCAAAGGAAAAGGTTAGCAAAGAAAAAGTAGGATAGTCAGGGAGATGTAGAAAGTAGACAAGAGTATTTGGAAGGTAGTCACATGGCAAAGAGAGAGGTGGCAAAGGCAAAGGAAAAAGCATACAGCGAGTTGTATGAGAGGCTGGACATTAAGGAAGGAGAAAAGGGGTAAGAGCGATAAGGACTTGTACTTATATAGCGCTTTTTCTAGTCTCAAAGACCACTCAAAGCGCTTCACTAGTACTAGCCCTCTATTCTAAGGGCCTATAGGAGACAGATATCTACGAACAATTTAGAACAACCAGTTAACCTAACATGCATGTCTTTGGACTGTGGGAGGAAACCGGAGCCCCCGGAGTAAACCCACGCAGCACAGGGAGAACATGCAAACTCCACACAGAAAGGTTCCTACCCCTGCCAGCCTGGGGATCCGAACCTGGAACCTTCTAGCTGTCAGGCAACAGCGCTAACCACTGCACCACCATGCTGCCCATGAAAAGGGCAGAAAAGAACTTGTATCGACTGGCTAGACAGAGAGATTGAGCTGGAAAGGATATACAGCAGGTTAGGTTGATTAAGGACAGAAATGGCAGTGTACTAACAAATGAGAGTGTTGAGAAGGTGAAAGGAGTACTTTGAGGAGCTGATGCATGAAGGAAATGAGAGCGAGAGGAGGATGGATGAAGGAAAGATGGTGAGCAAGGAAATCTAGAGGATTTACAAGGCAGAAGTGAGGGCAGCTTTGAAGGGGATGAAGAATGGAAAGACGGTTAATCCAGATGGCATACAGTGGTGTGAAAAAGTGTTTGCCCCTTCCTGATTTCTGTTTTTTTTTGTATGTTTGTCACACTTAAATGTTTCAGATCATCAAACAAATTTAAATATTAGACAAAGATAACACAAGTAAACACAAAATGCAGTTTTTAAATGAAGGTGTTTATTATTAAGGGGAAAAAATCTAAACCTACATGGCCCTGTGTGAAAAAGTGATTGCCCCTGTTAAAACATAAATTAACTGTGGTTTATCACATCTTTGGAAAGGTGAGTTCAATTTCTCTAGCCACACCCAGGCCTGATTACTGTCACACCTGTTCTCAATCAAGAAATCACTTAAATAGAACCTGCCTGACAAAGTGAAATAGACTAAAAGATCTTCTAAAGCTAGACATGCTGCCATCCAAAGAAATTCAGGAAGAAATGAGAAACAAAGTAACTGAGATCTGTCAGTCTGGAAAAGGTTATAAAGCCATTTCTAAAACTTTGGGACTCCAGCAAACCACAGTGAGAGCCATTATCCACAAATGGCGAAAACAGGGAACAGTGGTGAACCTTCCCAGGAGTGGTCAACTGACCAAAATTACCCCAAGAGCGCAGCAACGACTCATCCAAGAGGTCACAAAAGACCCCACAATAACATCCAAAGAACTGCAGGCCTCACTTGCCTCAGTTAAGGTCAGTATTCATGAGTTCACCATAAGAAAGAGACTGGGCAAAAATGGCCTACATGGCAGAGTTTCAAGACGAAAACCACTGCTGAGCAAAAAGAACATAAAGGGGTCGTCTCAGTTTTGCCAGAAAACATCTTGATGACCCCCAAGACTTTTGAAAAAATACTCTGTGGACTGACGAGACAAAAGTTGAACTTTTTGGAAGGTGTGTGTCCCATTACATCCGGCATAAAAGTAACACAGTATTTCAGAAAAGGAACATTATACAGTGCATCCGAAAAATATTCACAGCGCTTCACTTTTTCCACATTTTGTTATGTTACAGCCTTATTCCAAAAGGGATTAAATTCATTTTTTTCCTCAAAATTCTACACACAATACCCCATAATGACAATGTGAAAAAGTTTTTTTTTTGAGATTTTTGCAAATTTATTAAAAATAAAAAACTAAGAAATCACATGTACATAAGTGTTTCCACTGATCATCACTGAGATGTTTCTACAGCTTAATTGGAGTCCACCTGTAGTAAATTCAGTTGATTTGACATGATTTGGAAAGGCACACACCTGTCTATATATAAGGTCCCACTGTTGATGGTGCATGTCAGAGCACAAACCAAGCATGAAGTCAAAGGAATTGTCTGTAGACCCCCGAGACAAGATTGTCTCGAGGCACAAATCTGGGGGAGGGTGCCGAAAAAATTCTGCTGATTTGAAGGCCCCAGTGAGCACAGTGGCCCTCCATCATCCATAAATGGAAGAAGTTCGGAACCATCAGGACTCTTCCTAGAGCTGGCCGGTCATCTAAAGTGAGCGATTGGGGGAGAAGGGCCTTAGTCAGGGAGGTGACCAAGAACCCGATGGTCACTCTGTCAGAGTTCCAGCATTCCTCTGTGGAGAGAGGACAACCTTCCAGAAGGACAACCTTCTTAGAAAAAGGCACATGGCAGCCCACCTGGAGTTTGCCAAAAGTCAGCTGAGGAACTCTCAGACCATGGGAAACAAAATTCTCTGGTCTGATGAGACAAAGATTAAACTCTTCGGCATGAATGCCAGGTGTCATGTTTGGAGGAAACAAGGCACCGTTCATAACCATGCCAATGTTGGTAGCAGCATCATGCTGTGGTGATATTTTTCAGCAGCAGGAACTGGGAGACTAGTCAGGATAGAGGGAAAGATGAATGCAGCAATGTACAGAGACATCCTGGATGAAAACCTGCTCCAGAACGCTCTTGACCTCAGACTGGGGCAACAGTTCATCTTTCAGCAGGATGACGACCCTAAGCACACATCCAAGATATCAAAGGAGTGGCTTCAGGACAACTCTGTGAATGTCCTTGAGTGGCCCAGCCAGAGCCCAGACTTGAATCCAATTGAGCATCTCTGGAGAGATCTGAAAATGGCACTTCCCATCCAACCTGATGGAGCTTGAGAGGTGCTGCAAAAGGGAATGGGCCAAACTGTCCAAAGATAGGTGTGCCAAGCTTGTGGCATCATATTCAAAAAGACTTGAGGCTGTAATTGCTGCCAAAGGTGCATCATCAAAGTATTGAGCAAAGGCTGTGAGTACTTACAGTATGTACATGTGATTCCTCAATTTTTTATTTTTAATAAATTTACAAAAATTTTAGAAAAACATTTTTCACGTTGTCATTATGGGGTATTGTGTGTAGAGTTCTGAGGAAAAAATGAATTTAATCCCTTTTGAAATAAGGCTGTAACATAACAAAATGTGAAGCGCTGTGACTACTTTCCGGATGCATTGTACCAACAGTAAAATATGGTGGTGGTAGTGTGATGGTCTGGGGCTGTTTTGCTGCTTCAGGACCTGGAAATGGAACCCTGAATTCTGCTGTCTACCAAAAAATCCTGAAGGAGAAAATCCGGCCATCTGTTTGTGACCTCAAGCTGAAGCGTACTTGGGTTCTGCAGCAGGACAGTCATCCAAAACACACCAGCAAGATAGATAGATAGATAGATCTTTAATTGTCATTGTCACAAGTACAACGAAATTCAAAAGTGCTCTCCAGTCAGTGCCCCATTTATAAAAACATTGCCCCATTATAAAAAACATAGACCTAAAATTACTAAAAAATCAGTTAAAAATAATAATTAAAAAGAATAAATAGCAAGCCACATTCACACAGACATCAACACAGGACATCATGCACACACAGTCATTGCAAGGAGCATTCAACAACATATAATCATGTCCATTTAGCACATTACTTCCTCATTTTATTCAGAATGGTTATTGCTGTTGGATAGAAGCTGTGTTTGAGTCTGTTTGTCCTTGTGTTCATTTGTCTATATCGTTTCCCAGATGGCAGTAGTTCAAACAATGAGTGTCCAGGATGTGAAATATCCTTTAAAATATTTTGAGCCACCAAAATATTCACCTCTGAATGGCTTAAGAAAAACAAAATGAAGACTTTGGAGTGGCCTAGTTAAAGTCCTGACCTGAATCCGATTGAGATGCTGTGGCATGAGCTTAAAAAGGCGGTTCATGTTGGAAAACCCTCCAATGTGGCTGAATTACAACAATTCTGCAAAGATGAGTGGGCCAAAATTCCTCCACAGCACTGTAAAAGACTCATTGCCAGTTATCGCAAACGCTTGATTGCAGTTGTTGTCGCTAAGTGTGGCCCAACCAGTTATTAGGTTTAGGGGGCAATCACTTTTTCACACAGGGCCATGCAGGTTTGGATTTTTTTTCCCTTAATAATAAATACCTTCATTGAAAACACTGCATTTTGTGTTTTCTTGTGTTATCTTTGTCTAATATTTAAATTTGTTTGACGATCTGAAACATTTAAGTGAGACAAACATACAAAAAAATGAGAAATCAGGAAGGGGGCAAACACTTTTTCACACCACTGTACCTGTGGGGGTATGGAGATGTTTAGGAGAAATGACAGTGAACTTTTTAACCAGACTGTTTAACACAATCTTGGAGAGTGAGAGGATGCCTGAGGAGTGGAGAAGTGTTTTGGTACCAATTTTCTATAACAAAGGTGATGCTCAGAGCTGTAGTAACTACAGAGGCATAAAGTTGATCAGCTACACTATGAAGATATGGGAAAGAGTTGTTGAAGCCAGGTTAAGAGGAGAGGTGACAATCAGTGAGCAGCAGTACGGTTTCATGCCAAGAAAGAGTACTACAGATGCAGTGTTTGTTCTAAGAGTGCTGATGGAGAAGTATAGAGAAGGTCAGAAGGAGTTGCACTGTGTCTTTGTGGATCTAGAGAAAGCAGATGATAGGGTACCAATAGAGGAAGTGTGGTATTGCATGAGAAAGTCAGGAGTGGAAGAGAAGTATGTGAGGGTGGTGCAGGACATGTATGAGGACAGCGAGACGATGGTGAGGTGTGCTATAGGAGTGACGGATGGATTCAAGGTGGGGGGGGGTTACATCAAAGATCGGCTCTGAGCCCCTTCTTGTTTGCCATGGTGATGGACAGGCTGACAAACAAGGTCAGGCAGGAGTCTCCATGGACCATGATGTTTACAGACGACACTGTGATCTGTAGTGAGAGTAGGGAGCAGGTGGAAGAGAACCTGGAGTGGTACTTGTATTCAAATAATGCCTTTTAAGTGTAATACACAAAATAAACTTACAGATACCACACCAGAACAAGGGCTGGGTTCTGGTGGAGACGGGAGAAGGAAACTTAAGACTCTGGCAACGAGAAATGAAAAGAACAGCCCTTAAATAGGACTAGAGACAATTAGCACAAAAAGTAACCGGTGTGAATCACGTGAGCGGGCTGGGGAGAAAATGACAATCAGCTGTGAGTCATGAGGAGGGGAGACGGAGCTGACAGTTTGACAGGAGCACTGCCCACAACCAGGGAGAAGCCTGGGAGTGCTCCTGGCAGCTGCAACTCCAGAGAGAGAAAGAAAAGAGAGGACACTGGCAAAATAAAGTGGAAACAAAAATCCCAAATATGTAAATAACAAAACTACACTGAACGTAAACAGGAAAATAAATCATACAATACCAAATACATAAAAATAAACTAGAAATAACATCACCGGCCAAGAACTCCAAAATACAATATTATACAAATAAGGAAAAAAAAAGGCAAAGAGACAGAGCACAGTGAAATCCCCGTGCTCAGATTGTGACACTGTCCCTTTTCTGCACACGTCCAAACCATCTCAGTCTTGCCTCTCTTACTTTATGTCATGAGGACATGTTTGGTGAACATGTCTCCTAGGGGTGGGAATCGTGAGGGAACTCGCAATTCGATTCGGATCATGATACTTGGGTTACAATATGATCCTATCGCGATTCAGCGATGATCATGATATTGCGATATCAAGTATGATGATCCCATATATTTCAAATTTTTTCAACTTACTTAACCTCAAATCATGTCCCAAAGTAAAACTGTTGACATCTTTTTCACATAAATTATTCTTGGGGCTTCATTTTCTGCGGAGACACGTCTCTGCGTACAGGGAGGACAGTGGATGGTGTTGTTTGGAATTGACTCCTGTCATAAGTCCCTCCAGCAGACAGACAGCAATACAGTAAATGGACTTTTAAGCAGCAGACAGGACTTCAGTACAAAAGGATTTATTAACCAAAACCAAAAGAACAAACAAGTTACAGCACGTGGGCTGGAGAAATAACTCAAACATAAATGACAAAAACTTACAGAAAACCTTTCGGGATACAGGGGTTACTGGCAGGGAGAAGCACACAATGTTAATGATGGCACACTAGACACAGCCAGTGCACTGAATATATAGACAGGGGAATAATTAACACAACACAGAACAGGTGGGCACATTCAAGGGCAGCAGGGAAGTGATCACAGGTGAGGAACACAGGATGGGCAGGGCTGTACAGACAAACATAAACAGGGAATGCACATGAAACGTGACAGTGAACATACAGGGCAAAAACGCAGGAGTTAAATAGAGAGGGCAGTGGCTACAGATATGGGAAACATGAGGAGCTGGAACAATAGGTAAACAGATATGCACACAAGACCAAAAACCAGACAAGAGACAGAAACGGAGGCAGGGAAACACAGAGATCACAGGGATGACACTGAAGACAGAGGATGACATAGTAAACTGGGGACACACTGAAGGCAGGAACTATAACCATAAGTTATAGCCACCATCCTATATAGGAGAATGGTGGCTAAGCTGTCATCTCTGCTGGAGTCTCGAGTCCCACCCCATGCAGGACACGCTGAACGCTCTGAGGAGCTCATTTAACAGTAGGCTGTGTCATCTTAGGTGCATGACAGGAGAGGTTCCGCAGGTTCTTCCTACCTACAGCTGTCAGACTTTATAACCTAACCAGAGCTGCTCGTAGAGGTCGTATTAAATGTACTAAACGTAACAACTTTGCACAATCATCCCCTCCAATACACAACTAGGACAATAACAAACATTACTGAGGGTGGCAACAGCACTGTTTTTTTTCCACAATATTATTTATTGAACCTTTTTTTACAAACATGGCACAAACAATCAGACACTAACACTAAAGTAATTTAAAAATTAAAAAAAACACTAACAACAACAACAACAACAAAAATGTACTAAAAACAACAACAGCGACTTCCGGTTATGGCTGCCACGTAGGACGGACGTGTCTCGCTCTGCTCTGCTCCTGGAAAAAAAAAAAATCGGCAAATAACTCTCTCATTTGGGACAGAACGTATCCCAGCATTTGGGCGAAGATATGTCGGCGAAGCCTAAGGCTGGAAAACCAGGAAAAGGAAAAAGCGAGCCGCCGAAACAGTCCAAATTAACGGACTTTCAGGTCTGTGACGCAGTAAACAAAACTCCATATATGGCGGAGGAGGCTGGCAACGCTGCGATATCTGCGGGGAATGGCGCAGATGCGCTGATGGCTGCCATGAGTTCAATGAGAGCGGACTTTTCCTCTAGATTTGATGGGATTATGACAGCGTTGGAAGGAATAAGAAAGGAATTGGGTGACTGTGTAGAACGAACGGCGCAGATGGAGCTCCGTCTCGCTAGTGCTGAAGATGACGTCACCCGTCTTCAATTAAAGGTGCGCACTTTGGAAAAAAAAAATAAATCTCTGGAAGATAATATTTTGGATTTGGAATCTCGGTCGAGACAGAATAATTTGAGGCTGGTGGGTCTTCCAGAGGAATCAGAAGGTCGGGACGTATGTTCCTTTCTGGAAAAGTGGATTCCGGAGGTGCTGGGCAGCGAGGAGTTGCAATCAGCAGTGGTTCTGGAAAAAGCACATCGTATTGGCCCACGGAGAGATAAGGGACCGCCGAGGACCTTAATTATGAAGTTTCTTAGCAACAGAGACAGGATGAAGATCTTCAACGCTGCACGAGCTAAAAAAGGAGAGATTAAACACCAGGACCAGCAGGTGCGGTTCTACCCAGATTTGGCCACAGGAATCCAGCAATTGAGGAAGCAGTTTGATCCCATACGTAAGGAGCTGCGCAACCTTGGGATTCGTCATGGTGTAATCTATCCTGCGAGACTGCTGACCACGTATGAGGGCAGAACCCACATTTTCAAGACCCCAGAGGAGGCGCAGGAGTTCATCAAGAAGATCAAAGAAGAAGAAGAGACTGGTGGGAGCTAAGCATGAACAAAATATAAGGTAGAATAATTAAGCATTTGCACAGGCATCTGACTGACTTGAAGTAAATAGTAAGTTTACAAAATATAGATTGTATTATATATTAAAAAAACAAAACAAAAACAAAACAAACAAACAAAAAAAAAACTATGATGTACAAAGTTGTTAAAAATTTTGGAGTTAAGTTGGAAAACTACAGAGGAGAGTTAATGTTACGTCATTAAAAGCAGTAGAGTTAGGATGATTGGGAGGATGAAGAAGGAGTGGCTTAGGCTGATCCTCGTGGGTGTGGAACGGTCGATGGCTATATCGGGAGACAGAATTTTTCTTTTGATTTTGGGGGGTTTGCCACAAGTGTGGGAAGGGGAAATTTGTTTGTGTGTAGTTTGTAGGATGAATGTTCAACCACTCATGTTTTTGCTTCTCTGTATGAGCATGTTTACACTGCAAGGTAATCCCAAACTCTCTATTGATCATGGACCAAAGTGTTAATCTTAATTTAACTTCATGGAATTGCAGAGGTCTACAAAATTTAAAAAAAACTTAAACAAGTTATGAATAAAATAAAGGACATGGGTTCAAGAATTGTGTTTTTACAAGAAACTCATCTGATAGAGGAGGATGTTAAAAGAATTAGGAGTAGATGGCAGGGAAGTGTATTCACCTCTTCATTTTCATCCCGAGCCAGGGGAGTTATGACTCTCATACATAAATCAGTTCCTTTTCAAGTGAAAAATGTAATTGGAGACAAATTTGGAAGATATGTAATCATTCAAGGTTCTTTGCTATTAGAAAATATAAATCTTGTGAACTTATATGGTCCCAATATAGATGATCAGAAGTTCTTTGCTAATTTATTTCTCATCTTATCATCACTTACAGGGCAACATATAATAGCAGGGGATTTTAATTGTACATTGAATCCAGGTGTGGATAGATCAACAGGACTGGATTGTACGCACATTGGATGTAGGATGACTATTAATCATTTTATGAAAGAATTGAGATTGTTAGATATATGGAGAGAAATGAAACCACAAGTTAAAGCCTATTCTTGTTATTCCAGTACCTACAAGACATTCTCACGTATTGATTATTTTTTGATTTCCACAGAATTAAGGTCCAAGATTCAAAACTGCTTTTATGATAACATCGTGATCTCTGATCATGCACCCTGTTGTCTAATATATGTAGATAAAAAATTGACAAAGGAATCAGGTAGATGGCAATTTCAGCATAAATGGCTTCAGGATGAGGAATTTGTCAAGTATATAGAAAAACAGATAGACGAGTTCTTTGACATCAATACTACACAAACATCAGCATGTGTAAAGTGGGAGGCTTTCAAAGCTTTTATTAGGGGACATATTATTAGTTATACAGGATCAAAATCTAAGAAGACTCGAGAGGAGAGAGCTAAATTGGAACATAAAATAAAAAGTCTTCAGGAAAAAGTGTATGCAGGAAGTGACCCAAGGTTGGAGAATGAATTACTGATTTTGAGAGCTGAATACGACAAAAAATCAGCGAATAGAGCTGCCTCGAGTCTTCTAAGATTGAAACAATCTTTTTATGAACAAGGTGAAAAATCAGGAAAATTATTAGCATGGCAGATTAAACAATTGGAAATTAAAACACCAATTACCAGTATTATAAGTAAAGGACAGGTAGTTATAGATCCTTTAGAAATTAATAGAGCCTTTAGAGATTACTATGAAAAATTATATGATACCAAAAATGAACCTGATTTAACAAAACTAAATGGGTTTTTGAACGAACTATCTATACCGTGTATACCAAATGAAAACAGGGAGATATTGGAGTCTAAAATTAGTCAAGAAGAAGTTGGGCTAGCCATTGATAATATGAAATCAGGAAAAAGTGCAGGACCAGATGGTCTTCCAGTTGACCTTTATAAAAAATTTAAGAATAAATTAATAAAACCTTTTTTGGAAATGGTTTTAGAAGCATTTCAAAATAATAATTTACCATCATACATAAATAATGCCTTAATTATACTGCTGCCAAAACCAGGTAAGCCCTCTAATAAATGTGAAAATATGAGACCAATAAGCCTATTAAACGCCGACCTTAAGATAATCTGTAAAATTTTAGCAAGACGAATACAAGAAATTTTACCAAATATTATTAATCGAGATCAGAATGGCTTTATAAAGGGTAGACAAGGCTTCCATAATGTAAGAAGACTATTTAATATTATTTATTTTAATAAAGAAGCACCGGATACAGCTCTCCTATCATTGGACGCCGAAAAGGCCTTTGATAGAGTTGAATGGCCCTTTCTTTTTGAAGTCCTACAAAGGTTTGGACTTGGAAATAATTTCATAAAATGGGTTCAAATAATATACAATAATGCTACAGCAGAAATCCTAACAAATAACAATATTTCAAAACCAATAAAAATCAATAGAGGATGTCGACAAGGCTGTCCACTTTCACCTTTACTGTTTACTATGGCAATTGAACCTTTAGCGATAGCGATACGTTTACATTCACAAATATATGGAATTAAAGTTGGACCAACAGAACATAAAATCTCCCTGTACGCCGATGATATAATTTTGTTTATGTCGAATCTAAAAAAATCAATTCCAACCTTGTTGAATTTAATAAAGAATTTTGGGGAAATATCAGGATATAAAATAAATAAAACTAAATCTTCAATATTAATGCTAAATGAGACCCAGAGAAATTACCCAGCCCCTGAGGCAAATCAATTCAATGTTGTAAATCAGTTTAAATATTTAGGAATCCAAATTATGCCTAAGCTAGAATCAGTCGCCAGCGTCAACTATGAAGCCTTAATGTCAGATATCAATGAGTTAACTCAGAGATGGATGTCACTACCAATGTCGATGATCGGGAGAATCAATATACTTAAAAGTAATATTTTACCTAAAATACTTTATTTATTTCAATACATTCCCTTATCACCACCTTTAGATCTATTCTCAAGAATAAAAAAAAAGTTAGTGGAATTTATATGGAACAACAGGAGGGCTAGATTACGTCTGTCTTTATTATATTTACCATTTGATCGTGGAGGTCTGAAATGTCCAAATTTTATGTTGTATTATTGGTCGGCACAACTGAGGTCTATGACATATTATTTTTCATCAAATGATCTCCCTCACTGGACTGAAATGGAATCATACAATTTACCTTTACCTCTTCCCATATTCATATACTCAGATTCGGCAAAAAAATTACAAAAACAAGTTAAAAATCCATTTGTAAAGCATATGATCAAAATATGGTGTGAAGCTAAAAACTATTTAAAAGAACCACAGTTATTGTCACAATTTAGTCCAATATGGGGTAATCAATATTTTAAACCAGGGAGAGCGGACGCTGTATTTAAAGTATGGAATTTAAAAGGGATACAAAAGATTCAGGATTTATATTTGCCATGTGCAGACAACATAATGTCTTTTGAAGAGCTGAGGATCAAATTTAATCTCAATAGAACACATTTTTTTAAATATCTTCAACTTAGAAACTTTATTCGATCAAATCAAAATAAAGCTCTCACTCGACCTATTTATTCATCCTTGGAAAAAATGATGATGAAAGATAGTAAAAGAAAGGGTATTATTTCAGAGTTTTATAACTCATTGACACTATCTTCAAGTGAAAATTCACTGAAAAGATTAAACTACTGGAAAGAAGATCTGCAAATTGAAATTTCGGAGGAACAATGGGAATTGGCTTGTACAGAAGCTCAAACCAAATCAATAAATGCACGCCTTAAATTGATACATTTCAAATGGTTAATGCGGATGTATGTTACACCGGAGGAGTTAAATAGATATAACAAAAATATACCAGATACATGCACAAAATGCATGGAAAGTAAAGGAACCCTATTTCATTGTTTATGGGAATGTAGATTAATAAGAATGTTTTGGGAAGAGGTGAGGGTAACAATTGAAAAAATAATCTCAAAACAAATCATACTGAATCCTAAACTGTTTTTGTTGGGTCTGTACCCAGAAAAGCATAATTTTAATAAAAGTGAAAGAACATTCATAGACCTCAGTTTGCTTAATGCCAAAAAATGTATTGCACTATTATGGAAAAAGACTCATAGACCAGATGTGACTCAGTGGTTAAGACAGATGTTAACAAACCTTCCATTAGAAAGAATAACATATATACTGAAATCAAAGGAAATTGTGTTTGAGAATATATGGAGACCTTTTATTGATTATGTAAAAAATTTAAACATAACTCTTGAAGAAGAAGGTGAATGATGTGTGTGGACCTTGTAAATTCCAAACTGGTGAACATAATATGTATACTTATGTATTGGATTGTCTAGACTAAACAGAGGAGCATTGTTGAAGACTTGATTTTGTTGGTGGTTGTTGGTGTTTTTAGTGCTTTTTTTTTTTTTTGTAGTACTTTAGCGTTAGTGTTTGATTGTTTGTATCATGTTTGTTAAAAAAAAAAAGGTTCAATAAAGATATTGTGGAAAAAAAACAAAACAACAACAGCCATTAACAAACACAAGTCAACAACAATGCTCCTCTGTTTAGTCTAGGTAATCTATTACATAAGAATACATAATATACATACATTCACCAGTTTGGAATTTGCAAGGTCCACACATATCATTCACCTTCTTCAGAAGTTATGTTTAATTTCTTTACATAATCAATGAAAGGTCTCCATATATTCTCAAACACATTTTCCTTTGATTTCAGTATGTATGTTATTCTTTCTAGTGGAAGGTTTGTTAACATCTGTCTTAACCACTGAGTCACATCTGGCCTATGGGTCTTTTTCCACAATAGTGCAATACATTTTTTGGCATTAAGCAAACTGAGGTCTATGAATGCTCTTTCACTCTTATTAAAGTTATGTTTTTCTGGATACAGACCCAACAAAAACAGTTTAGGGTTCAATGTGATTTGTTTTGAAATTATTTTTTCAATTGTTACCCTCACCTCTTCCCAAAACATTCTGATTTTTCTACATTCCTATAAACAGTGAAATAGGGTTCCTTTACTTTCCATACATTTTGTGCATGTATCTGGTATGTTTTTGTTATATCTTTTTAATTCCACTGGTGTAACATACATCCGCATTAACCATTTAAAATGTATCAGTTTAAGACGTACATTTATTGATTTGGTTTAAGCTCCTGCACAAGCCATTTCCCATTGTTCCTCTGAAATTTCAATTTGCAGGTCTTCTTTCCAATAATTCAGTCTTTTCTGTGAGTTTTCACTTGAGAATAGTGTCAATGAGTTATAAAACTCTGAAATAATACCCCTTCTCTTACTATCTTTCATCAAAATTTTTTCCAAGGATAAATAAGTAGGTCGGGTGAGAGCATTATTTTGATTTGATCGAATAAAATTTCTAAGCTGAAGATATTTTAAAAAATGTGTTCTATTAAGATTGAATTTAATCCTCAGTTCTTCAAAAGACATTATGTTATCTGAGCGTGACAAATATAAGTCTTGAATCTTTTGAATCCCTTTTAAATTCCATACTTTAAATACAGCATCCGCTCTCCCTGGTGTAAAATATTGATTACCCCATATTGGGCTAAATTGTGACAGTAAGTGTGGTTCTTTTAAATATTTTTTGGTTTCACACCATATTTTGATCATGTGCTTTACAATTGGATTTTTAACTTGTTTCTGTAGTTTTTTAGCCGAGTCTGAGTATATGAATAAGGGAAGAGGTAAAGGTAAATTGTATGATTCCATTTCAGTCCAGTGAGGAGGATCATTTGATGAAAAATAATATGTCATAGACCTCAGTTGTGCTGACCAGTAATACAACATGAAGTCTGGACATTTCAGACCTCCACGATCAAATGGTAAATATAGTAAGGACAGACGTAATCTAGCCTTCCTATTGTTCCATATAAATTCCACTAACTTTTTTTAATTCTTGAGAATAGATCTGAAGGTGGTGGTAAAGGAATGTTTTGAAATAAATAAAGTATTTTTGGTAAGATATTACTTTTAAGTATATTAATTCTCCCGATCATCGACATTGGTAGTGACATCCATCTCTGAAGTAACTCATTAATATCTGTCATTAAGGCTTCATAGTTGGCATTGGCGACTGATTCTAGCTTAGGCAAAATTTGAATTCCTAAATATTTAAACTGATTTACAACATTGAATTGATTTACCTCAGGAGCTGGGTGTTTTCTCTGGGTCTCATTTAGCATTAATATTGAAGATTTTGTTTTATTTATTTTATATCCTGATATTTCCCCAAAGTTCTTTATTAAATTTAACAAGGTCGGAATTGATTTTTTTAAAATTTGACATAAACAAAATTATGTCATCAGCATACAGGGAGATTTTATGTTCTGTTGGTCCTACTTTAATTCCATATATTTGTGGATGTAAACGTACTGCCATCGCTAAAGGTTCAATTGCCATAGTAAACAATAAGGGTGAAAGTGGACAGCCTTGTCAACATCCTCTTATTGATTTTTATTGATTTTGAGATATTGCTGTTTGTTAGGATTTCTGCTGTAGCATTATTGTATATTATCTGGACCCATTTTATGAAATTATTTCCAAGTCCAAACCTTTGTAGGACTTCAAAAAGATAGGGCCATTCGACCCTATCAAAGGCCTTTTCGGCATCCAATGATAGGAGAGCTGTATCCGGTGCTTCTTTATTGGAATAAATAATATTAAATAGTCTTCTTACATTATGGAAGCTTTGTCTTCCCATTATAAAGCCATTCTGATCTCGGTTAATAATATTTGGTAATATTTCTTGTAGTTGTTTTGCTAAAATTTTACAGATTATTTTAAGATCAGCATTTAATAGGCTTATTGGTCTCATGTTTTCACATTTATTAGGGGGTTTACCTGGTTTTGGCAACAGTATAATTAAGGCATTATTCATGTATGGTGGTAAATTACTATTTTGAAATGCTTCTAAAACCATTTCCAAAAGTGGTTTTATTAATTTATTCTTAAATTTTTTATAGAGGTCAACTGGAAGACCATCTGGTCCTGCTCTTTTTCCTGATTTCATATTATCAATGGCTTGCCCAACTTCTTCTTGACTAATTTTAGACTCCAGTATCTCCTTGTTTTCATTTGGAATACACGGTATAGATAATCCACCCAAAAACCCATTTAATTTTGTTAAGTCAGTTTCATTTTTGTATCATATTGTTTTTTATAATAATCTCTAAAGGCACTATTAATTTCTAAAGGATCTATAACTACCTGTCCGTTACTTATAATACTGGTAATTGGTGTTTTAAATTCTAGTTGTTTAATCTGCCATGCCAATAATTTTCCTGATTTTTCACCTTGTTCATAAAAAGTTTGCTTCAATCTTAGAAGACTCGAGGCAGCTCTATTCGCTGATTTTTTTGTCATATTCTGCTCTCAGAATCAGTAATTCATTCTCTTAACTGTGGGTTACTTCCTGCATACACTTTTTCTTGAAGAATTTTTATTTTACGTTCCAATTGGACTCTCTCCTCTCGGGTCTTCTTAGATTTTGAACCTGTATAACTAATAATATACCCCCTAATAAAAGCTTTGAAAGCCTCCCACTTTATACATGCTGTTGTTTGTGTAGTATTAATATCAAAGAACTCATCTATCTGTTTTTCTATGTACTTAACAAATTCCTCATCCTGAAGCCATTTAAGCTGAAAATGCCACCTACCTGGATCCTTTGTCAATTTCTTATCTACATATATTAGACAGCAGGGTGCATGATCAGAGATCACAATGTTATCATAGAAACAGTTTTGAATCTTGGACCTTAATTCTGTAGAGATCAAAAAGTAGTCAATACGTGAGAATGTCTTATAGGTATTAGAATAACAAGAATAGGCTTTGACTTGTGGTTTCATTTCTCTCCATATATCTAGCAATCTCAACTCTTTCATAAAATGATTAATGGTCATCCTACATCCATTGTGCGTACAGTCCAGTCCTGTTGATCTATCTATACTGGGATTCAATGTACAATTAAAATCCCCTGCTATTATATGTTGCCCTGTAAGTGATGATAAAGTAAGGAGTAAATTAACAAAGAAGTTTTGATCATCAATATTGGGGCCGTATAAGTTCACCAGATTTATATTTTCTAATAACAAAGATCCTTGGATGATTAGATATCTTCCAAATTTGTCTCCAATTACATTTTTCACTTGAAATGGGACTGTTTTGTGTATGAGAATCATAACTCCCCTGGCTCGGGATGAAAATGATGAGGTGAACACGTTACCTTGCCATCTTCTCCTAATTCTTTTTACATCCTCCTCTATTAGATGAGTTTCTTGTAAAAACACAATTTTTGAATCTATGTCTTTTATTTTATTCATAACTTGTTTAAGTTTTTTAAGATTTTGTAGACCGCTGCAATTCCATGAAGTTAAATTAAGATTAACGCTTTGATCTATGATCAGTAAAGAGTTTGCGATTACCTTGCAATATGAACATACTCTTACAGAGAAGCAAAAACATGGATGATGGAACATTCATCCTGCAAACTAAACAAAAACAAATTCCCTTTCCCCACATTCGTGGTAATCCCCCCAAAATCAAAAAATTCTGTCTCCCGTTATAGCTAGTGACTGTTCCACACCTGCGAGGATCAGTCAAACCACTCTCTCTTTCTCCTCTCAATCACCCTGACTCTACTACTATTCTTATAACATAACATTAACTCTCTTCTGTAGTTTTTTCAGCATAACTTCAAAGTTTTATAGCAACGTTGTACATCATAGCTTTTTTTTTTTTTTTAAATACAGTCTGTATTTTGTAGACTTGTTATATGTTTCAGATCAATCAGATGCCTGTACATACATTTAAATGTTCTACCTTTGTCATGTTCATGCTTAGCTCCCACCAGCCTCCTTTTGGATCTGCTTGATGAGCTCCTGCGCCTCTTGAGGGGTCTTGAAGGTGTGGGTTCTCCCTTTATATGTGACCAGCAGTCTTGCCGGATGAATTACTCCATGACGAATCCTGAGGTTGCGCAGCTCTTTGCGGGCGGGGTCGAACTGCCTCCTTAATTGTTGAATTCCTGTGGCGAAGTCTGGGTAGAATTGTTGATCCTGATATTTAATTTCTCCTTTAGCTCGCGCCGCACTGGTGACTGTCATCTTTTCTCTGTCGTTGAGGAACTTCATAATCAGCGTCCTCGGTGGTGTCTTATTATCTCTCGGTGGGCCGATTCGGTGAGCGCTCTCTAAAACGACCAATGACTGCAGGTCCGCATTGTTCAGCGCTTCTGGAATCCACTTTTCCAAAAAGGAACATGGGTACCGTCCCTCCGCTCCCTCCGGGAGGCCCACCAGCCTCGAATTATTCCGTCGTGAGCGGGATTCCAAGTCTAGGACGTTATCTTCCAGATGTTTCCATTTTAATTCCAGTGTTTGCAGCTTAATTTGCAGGCTGGTGACGTCATCCTCAACGCTTGATATTCGGAGCTCCGCCTGCGACATTCGCTCCATGCAGTCGTTTATTTCTTTCCTCATTCCTTCTATCGCTGCTATAATCCCATCAAATTTAGACGAAAACTGTGTTCTCATGGAGGTGATGGCAGTGAGCACTACGCTTGTCCCCTCCCCAGCAGTTCCCGCTCCGCCGCTGGCTCCATCCTCCGCCATTGCCTCTGGAGTTTTCCCTGCCTCGCCTTGAGCGTGGAAGTCTGTTAGCTTGGATTGTTTTGTCGAGTTGCCTTTTCCTCCACCTAATTTTCCAACCTTGGCCTTTACCATATCCATGCCAAAATGCTGGGATGGGTTTTTGTTCCAATTGAGAGAGTTTGAGTAAAATTTTTAGTTTTACAATCAGAGCAGTGTGAAACACGTCTTCCTATGTGGCCGCCATAACCGGAAGTCGGCAACAACACTGTTGATTCAAATGTGTAATATACTGTCTGGGTACATATTTATATTCTGCAGGGTAACTTAACAAACTGTAATGCTGTTTATTCCATCTAGCTGCAATGCTCCTGCACTGTGTATATATCTGTGTACATATGTATATTCATGTACTGCTTCGGCTAACTATTTCTTATTGTGACTATTGCTTTGAGTGCTGCTATCCCTTTGCTGCTGTAATGCTGGAATTTCCCCATTGTGGGACTAATAAAGGCTTATCTTATCTTATCTTATCTTATCTTATCTTATCTGAAATAATAATCCACAGAAGGCAAATCATGTTCATAAAAAATCACAGGGAGAATGGAAAACAAACGTAAAGCGTGGACATGATCCTAAGGTCATGTCCCAATTCATAACAGACTCCTACTCCAGATACAGTGGGGAAAAAAGCATTTAGTCAGCCACCAATTGTGCAAGTTCTCCCACTTAAAAGATGAGAGAGGTCTCCAATTTTCATCATAGGTATACCTCAACTATGAGAGACAAAATGAGAAAAAAAAATCCAGAAAATCACATTGAAGGATTTTTAATGAATTAATTGGTAAATTCCTCGGTAAAATAAATATTTGGTCAATAACAAAAGTTCATCTCAATACTTTGTTATATACCCTTTGTTGGCAATGACAGAGGTCAAACGTTTTCTGTAAGAAAACAGCCTGCAGCCTGGCGCAGGCTCCAGGCTGCAGTCCGCTCTTCTCCTTTGCCCACGACGTGGCTGCGGGGCTGGCACCAGGCTCTCCAGAACCGCAGGCCCCCTCCTCGTCCGGCGACGTAGGCCTGGCGTCGTGGACCACTCAGTGGAGGGAGACACAGAGGCAGCAGGTGTAGTAATTACAGCTACAGCAGGTGGTGGGAGCTCGGGGGACTGCGAACCCCGAACTCTGCCCCCAGGAGTCACACAAGGCAAATCACAATTATGATGGGAGGAATGAATTTGCACTTGCCTGTCTCCAGGAGGGAGGATGGTGCCTGCTGTAGGGGACGTTGTTCCTCCCTTTCCCTGTTGGATGGTGACAGAGGGCCCCCTGGAAGGACGAGGAGGAGCCGCTCGCGAAGGTTCACTGACGGGCTTCACCGGAAGCGGGTCCAGACGGGGATCCTGCTGAGGTTTACCTTGACCGTGGCGCCGACGTCTTCGACGGCCCCCGGATGGCGCGAACTCCTGGACTGGATCAAGGACAGGAACGGGATCCCATAGCGGGGAACGAGGACGCCTACTCCTCTGCTTCCTGTCGTAGCCTTCCTCCAGCCCACGGAGTATCTCGCGCTGAGCGGCAATGTCATCCCTCCTCGCGCTGACTTCAGGGTGGTCGGCGTAGCAGGGGAGATGATTTAAGATATTCTTAGCAACGTCCAGGTGCCAGCGCACCTCACTGGGGATGTCGTCGAACATAGCGGCGAGGAGCGCTCCATCTGTGTACTCCAGAGCCTCCGCTAGCTCGTAGCCCAGGCGCCGAATGCGGCTCCTGGAAGACGGCATTTTCCCAGCACGCTGTCACCCAGACAGGAAAGAACAATTGTCCAAATAAGCAAAACTCACCGGGAACGGCATCTCGGTTTGGCGTCTCCGTTTAGGCGCCTTGGCAGCAGTCTACTGTCACGGGATGGCCCTCGCGAGCCACCATAAGACGCCAAAAGTTGCCAGTGAGGTTTGCATGATGTTTAATTCACGAACACAAGGTAACATACACAAAGCAATGAGCCTCGGTGGGCTAAAACACACTACACAAGACACAAGGGATCGTAAGACTAACACACAGCTACTTACAATCTTGACCAGGAACAAGGAATAAGTGACGTCTGAGACAAGAACGGCTCGCTCAACATCTGGCAAGGAATATTGACAAGAATATTGACGAGACTGCTGCATTGTACTGTTCTCAGCGTCCGCTTAAATGCCGGGCTGCTGATGACTGTAAATGCAGCACAACTGGTGGGCTTTGACAGCAGGAAGCTCCTCCGAGCGGTGTCACAATAAGAGCTCGGAGAGCCAGAAGGTAAACACTGCTGTCAAAACCTGGTGGAGATGATGCATGGCCCAAGCGCGGACAAGATCAGCGCTCGGACCATGACAATTTCCATATCCTTATCCACTGCCTGACCGGCAGCTGTTAGCCCTGTCGGCCCTGGTGAATCAACAATGCTGGCCGACTGCCTGAGGGACTGAGTCTCTGGGCCAGATGGCCCGTGTTCTCCGGCAGGCCACCAGACTGGGTTCGCCGAACTGCCTGCTGGGCCTGGGACTCAGGGCGGCCTCCCGAGCCACTACGGCTTTGGACTTGGGGGGGTTAATTGTGGACCCTGGGTGGGGTATTGTATTCCCTCCTTCCTGTTCCCCCTACCTCCCACCCGGGTTCTTGTTGTTTGTTGTTGTTGCTCCTGTTGGGGGGGGGGGGGGGGTCGTCTTGATGTTACCTTGGGTGTTTGGGAATCCATCCCTTAAAGTGGGGGCTCTGACATGAGCAGAGCCGACTTGGCTTTCCCCGGCTCGGCCTCGATCTCTCTGTGGGTTTTGGTTTTACTGGTTATTTTTTTTTTTTTTTTTTTGTTACTTATTTGTACCCGTAGGTAGACTTGGTTTGCAGTCTGGTGACAAGCCACCGGCTGCTGGTCGCTGCGTGCGCGAGCGCCCTAAACCTACATGTTTTTGGTGTGCGGGAGGAAAACAGAGAAATCCCGGAGTAAACCCGCGCAACACGGGGAGAACATGCAAACTCCACACAGCTCACTGTTGGTCGGGGGCTGGGATTGAACCCACGATCTCATGATCCCCGCGATCCCCCGGCCGAGGGTAAAACTGTGCTGCCACAGTGCTAAACCACTGCGCCACCGTGCAGGTTATGTGCATTTTTGTGTTTTCTGGTTCTGATTTCCATATCCTTAGCCACTGCCTGACTGGCAGCTGTTAGCCAGCATCAGTGACCTACTTTCTCTCACGCTGCTGACAGTCTGTCAGTCCAGCCATGCCCCCTTGCTCTCCCTCTGTATTCCATCAGCTGTTTCCAGCACCCGGAAATTATCCTTCCTGCGCCTCACCCAGGTGTTCCCAATTTGCCACGCCAGCGGCGTTTGTTCATAAGCAGCTCTTTGCGAGACAAACGCCGCTGGACCATTATACATGTTAGATGGTTGTTTTCCGCCGTCTAACCGTCATGTCTCCAAAGGACTGTTTTTGTGTGTGCTCGCTGGGAGACTGGAATTACTCGGACTGCCCCTACACTGTGAGTAAACTGTATGCGTTTCTGTGCGTAGTTGTGCTGCTACGCTTTCCGTAGCGTTTCCCCCTTTGCAGCACAACTGCTATGCTTTGGCTGTCACCCAGTTGTATCCCTCCCATGTTTGTTGGGCATTCTGGAGGACTCTGGAGTTTATGACAGAATGGTCCAGCCTGTAGAAAGGATTTAGCGGGCTCACCCACACATCACTTTTTCCTTAGCAAACTGTCTTTTTCACCCACCTATTGTTGGAGTGCATGATGCCCTGGGCTTGTCAACCTGCAAGGGAGGAACGGCAGCTGGCATCCCCACGCTGGAAGAAGAGTGGGCAACATATTTTATCCAGGACTTTGTGGAGGAGACTCTTGTGTCCCGTGGTCCCAAGAAGAAATGGGAGTGTTTGCTTGGGGCTATGGGCATCCTAGAAGCACATCCTGGCCTCTGGAGGTGCCCACAATACGCTGAGCTGCTCTCTATGATCTGCGCGCTCGAGCACTTATTCCCTGGATTATCTGCGAGGACACTTCCTGCCGAGCCGAAGCGGAGTTGTTCCCCTCGTCGGTCATCCGCTTCCTCTCCAGCTCAGCCCAAAGTGCCAGCCTCAGCCCGTGCATCTCCAGCTCCACCACGGCAGCGTCATCCCACGTCGAAGCGCCGGGAGAGGCCCTCTCCTCCGTCAGCTGCCATCATCCCTCCGGCAGCTGTGAGGCCCGCTGAGGTCATCCCGGAAACGCCCACCTCCATTGTCATGGAAACGGCTCCTCCTCCACCCGTAGAAGAGGACCGAATCACCGTGGACACAGAGAGGGATGACAGCCTGCCACCTGCAGCAGTTAACATCAAAGGCCGGGATGACAGGCAAGTGTGTTTTCGTTCAACTCATCTTGACAATAATACACCTTGTCTGTCTCCCGGAAAAGCGGCCCAGTTACAGCAGTCCGCTGGGCTCCCCCTACCGGCTGTAGCTAAGAACTCTTTTTCTACCCTCTCTGTGTCTCCTCCTTTAATTCCTGAGTGCCTGCCGGTCCAAGAACCAAGCCGGCAGATGGTGGAGTAGCCGGTGGTTTTGGACGATCCCTTCCCAGAGCCAGCACGGAGAGGTCCCTCTGCGGTCACGCCGGTGGACGAAGAGTGGTCGGCTATGCTCGCCGTGCTCAACCACCGGCTCAAAGAGGAACAACGTGAGAGGGAGGTCCATGGACGCACTTCCCCGGCGGTGAGGGTCTCACCTCCTACGCCTACCCAACCCCCGGATTCACCATCAGACGAGGAGTGGGCGAACCTGCTCGCCGCAGTCAACAGCCGGGTCGAGGAGGAGTGTCAGAGGACCAGGACGGCTAACACCATCTCGCCAGCTAGGAGACACCGGGAGAATCCCTCATTGCCTTCGGCAGCCCTCTGCCCTCCAGCTGCCATGAAGTCCGCTAAGCTCACCCTGGTAACGCCCACCTCCGTCATCATGGAGACGGCTCCTCCACAAGCTTTCAAAGGGGCCCATGTCACCACTGACACGGAGAGGGATGACTGTCTGCCACCTGCAGCTGGAGACAACGAGGACCGGGATGACAGGCAAGTATTTTTTCATTGTAAACCATCTAATGACACTGAATCTTGCCTGTCTCCCGAGGGAGAGGCCCAGTCCGCTGGGTCCTTTCCTCCAGCTGCGTATATTAATTCATTTTCCCCCCTCTTCGTGTCTCCTCCAATTCTCCCTGAGAACCTATCGGCCCAAGGTCAGGGGCATCAGATGGTGGAGGAGCCAGTGGCTTTGGAGGAGTCCTTCCCGGAGCCAACATGGAGAGGTCCCCTTGCAACCACGCCGGAGGAATCCCCGGCATTGGAGCCACTGCAGGAGGACAATGGGACTGCAATCACCACCTTGCCAGCTGCGGAGGCGTCTGCAGCTGATTGGGAGCCTGAGCTGGACCTCTTGGAGGCCGGGCCCACGCATTCATCACCAGGATCGACAGAGTCCTGGACAGCGGTGGAGCTCGAGGTCAGACAAGTACTCTCTCTGGTTTTTCTGATCACAGTGTTAGGGAGATCTTGTCTGGCTCTAGGTGGGGAGAGTCAGGCGCGGCACACAGCCGCGTCTGAACTTCCCTCGCTGGGCTCCGCTGCTGCCGGCAACCCTAACGACCCTGTTTCTTCTCCCGCTCCTGAGCCATTTTTTAGGGTCTCCGGAGAGGAACAACCATCTCCAGGGGTCCATGTGGAGCCGGTCTCAGTGCCTGATGACGTCGCGGGTCCAGCTACCCTGAGGTCTGAGGTCATCGTGTGGTCTCCTCCGCAGGCCGTGGTGCTGTGGGTCCAGCAGGCTGACTTTGGACCCTCATGGGGGCAGAGCCTCAGCCAGAGGTCACCGCGGGTGCTGCAGAGCCTCAGCCGGAGGTCACCGCAGGTGCTGCAGAGCCTCAGTCAGAGGTCGCCACGGGTGCAGCAAGGCTACCGCTGGAGTCCATCATGGGTGCAGCAGAGCCGGCCTGGTCGGGAGCCACCGAGGGCGCTGCGGTTCGCCATGAGGACGCCATGGTCCCCTTCTCCTCCCGGTCCTACACCATGGGGGTTCCCTCCCTTCAGTCCGGTCACCCACCAGTGAGCTTCCCGGTAGGCAGGCCGCCTCCTGCCTCACCCTGTCGGCCCTGGTGGATCAACAACGCTGGCCGAGTCTCTGGGCCAGATGGCCCGTGTTCTCTGGCAGTTTTACTGGTTATGTTTTGTGTTTTCTGGTTCTGATTTCCATATACTTAGCCACTGCCTGACCGGCAGCTGTTAGCCAGCATCAGTGACCTACACTACCGTTCAAAAGTTTGGGGTCACCCAGACAATTATTTTGTGTTTTCCATGAAAAGTCACACTTATTTACCACCATGAGTTGTAAAATGAATAGAAAATATAGTCAAGACATTGACAAGGTTAGAAATAATGATTTGTATTTGAAATAATTTTTTCCAGATACTCAACCTGCTCAAAGGAAGGTCAGTTTTATAGCTTCTCTAAGCAGCTAAACTGTTTTCAGCTGTGCTAACATGATTGCACAAGGGTTTTCTAATCGTCCATTAGCCTTCTGACGCAATGAGCAAACACATTGTACCATTAGAACACTGGAGTGATAGTTGCTGGAAATGGGCCTCTATACACCTATGTAGATATTGCACCAAAAACCAGACATTTGCAGCTAGAATAGTCATTTACCACATTAGCAATGTATATTAGATATTAGAGTGTGTTTCTGATTAGTTTAAAGTTATATTCATTGAAAAAAACAGTGCTTTTCTTTCAAAAATAAGGAAATTTCTAAGTGACCCCAAACTTTTGAACGGTAGTGTACTTTCTCTCAAGCTGCTGACAGTCTGTCGGTCCAGCCATGCCCCCTCGCTCTCCCTCTGTATTCCATCAGCTGTTTCCAGCACCCGGTAATTATCCTTCCCGCGCCTCGCCCAGGTGTTCCCAATTTGCCACGCCAGCAGCATTTGTTCATAAGCAGCTCTTTGCGAGACAAACGCCGCTGGACCATTATACATGTTAGATGGTTGTTTTCCGCCGTCTAACGGTCACGTCTCCAAAGGACTGTTTTTGTGTGTGTTCGCTGGGAGACTGGAATTACTCGGACTGCCCCTACACTGTGAGTAAACTGTATGCGTTTCTGTGCGTAGTTGTGCTGCTACGCGTTCCATAGAGTTTCCCCCTGTGCGGCACAACTACTACGCTTTGGCTGTCACCCAGTTGTATCCTTCCGTGTTTGTTGGGCGTCCTGGAGGACTCTCAGTTTAACCCGAGCTGTCTTGTCTCCTGTGTATTCACCCTTGTGTTAATAAATGTGTGTTTGGTGTTAACCCAGCGCGTAAATCCATTTGTCCTTTTCTCCTCCTCCATGTGCTATTGAAAAGCTCACGGAAAGTTTATGACAATTAATAGCATTTTTTTTTAGCCATATTAGGTAAATATTCAGAATACCTATCAGTATCATGTGTGTGGGGTATATGATACTCTTTCTTGGCGTGAAACCATACTGCTGCTCACCAATTGTCACCTCTCCTCTTAACCTGTCTTCAACAACTCTTTCCCATATCTTCATAGTGTGACTGATCAACTTTATGCCTCTGTAGTTACTACAGCTCTGAGCATCACCTTTGTTCTTGAAAATTGGAACCAAAACACTTCTTCTCCACTCTTCAGCTATTCTCTCACGCTATTGAAAATAATCTAAGTTTAGAGAAACATTTATCAGGAGCTGAAGTTAGTTTGGTGCTTCCAGCTGTCTGTAGAGCCCTTTGGCTGACAGCACAGCATACTGCAGCTACATTCATTCATATACTTTGGATGTCCATCGATTATGTGATGACGACACCTTCTCTGCTGGCCTACATTAGTTGCTGTATTGTGGATGTTGCTGGTGGCTGCGTTGATGACTACGTAGTCCAAATGCAGAGGCACACCAGTGCCCACAGGTTGGACAAGGAATAGCATCTCCGGGTGGAGGGTTGAATTGCTGAGCGTGGCGTCGGTGTCGGCCTCGGCAATCCAGCCTGGTATGCATGTGGCAGTCTTCAAAGAACTGAATGGCTTGATTGGTGGTAGAATGCTAGGTGAAATGATCAGCGGCTAACTGTTCCAGGCTGAAAGGCGAGATGTTGCATTTCTTCAGTGAAGCCTTCAGATTATCCTTAAACCGCTTCCGCTGACCGCTAACTGTATTTCGTCCGCTGAAAAGTTCTCCATAGAGGATCTTACGGGGCAACCGATCCTCTGGTATCCTACGGACGTGCCCCACCCAACGCAGCTGCCTCTTGATGATCTGTGCCTCTATGCTCACACAACCAGCTGTCTGAAGAATGATGATGTGGGGGACTCTTATCAGCCCATGTGAGACTGAGAATGTTCTGCAGACATTGGATGTGGAACACTTCTAGGCGCTGGATGTGCATCCTATAGAGGGTCCAGGCCTCGCAGGCATGCAGAAGTGAAGAGATGACTACAGCCTGGTAGCCTCTTCACTTCCGCCCTCCCAAGAGAGTAGACGCTTTTTTTTCTTCTCTCCTGCTCTGACCTTTTTCCTCCCCTCCTAACTACTGGATCCCAGCTTGCTGTTGTCTGTCTGCGTCTAACTGCAACCGCCGAAAAGAAATTATGGAGTTAATAAGCTGGGCTTTGAACACAATTGACACTATTTTTTCAACAAGGAAAAGTGCTCCGGGGGAAGCTGTCTGCCCCGCTGGAACGGCTCCAGCGGGCTATTTACGTGACACAGGTAATTGGAAAATGCTGTGTCTCACTAATCTCTCTATCGAAGATATTGAAGATTTGTTTATCTTCGTAATATTGGTGATCGGGATTTTTCTGATTGGGACTGGAATTGTCCTGGTTTACTGCAAATTGCTGAAGATGGATTCAACCTATCAAAATGCTGACCAGGCGAGGTGCATCCATCAAATTGAAAAACTGGAGAAGACCCTGATAGCGACTACTGGAGAACTGTCTCGTAAGGTGGATTACATCATGATTTCGCTTAGGTCTTTCCACGACGGATTTAAAGCCCCGCAATGAAGGACTAGTACTGAATCTACAGAAGAAATATAAGCCTTCTCTGTGATCAGTCCTATTTGGCTCATTCCCCATGAAAATTCCTCCTGGCTGTCTGCAAACTGTGTTTTGAAAATCATCGAGCACAAGGCCTTGGACAGTCAGCTGCTCTGCGCCAGATAAGGACTGGGCGCCAGCCAGACAAAACATCTTCTGCCAAGTGTCCTTGGGTCTCTCTTATTATCATTAACACTGCTCAACACCGCACACACACTGATCCAAGAACTGAATAAAGATACACTGCTCTCTTGTGTCTTGTGAATTCTGTGTAGCGAATGTATGTGCAATGAGAGCTTTTTTTTTCCTTGAACTCTTAATATTGATTAATTATGTAACCAGTATTTTGAATCAATGATTTTTTTGCTCCTTCCTATTGTATTACCCTTATGCTACCTGTACCCTCCTGCTGATAGGCGCGTTTCAGATGCGCCGCGGCACGGAAATGCAGGTTCATTACTGTGTCAAGTCAAATTCTCTCGTATGTTATCAGTGATCTGTTAATGTACTTGGCAATAAATCTTTTTCTGATTCTGATTCTGATTCTGATTCTTTCTGATTCTGATTCTGGTAGACCGTGACCTTGGTAGAGATAGTGATGTCGCGATTTAGGAAAACCCTAGGAGAGAGTCTGTCAAAGGTGTTAGCTGCTTGCCTGATCGGGTTCTGGACTTCATCATCGATGGAACAACATGATGAGATAATAGTACCCAGGTAGATGAAGTTGTCAACCTGCCACAGGACATCATCATCAACCTTGAAGGTAGCTTGAGGGTGGTGGATGGCGTTGGGAGCACACTGGTGAAGGACCTCAGTTTTCTGAGCATTCACAACTAGACCGGCACTGGCATACGTAGAAGCCAAGGTAGAAGCCAAGGTAGAGAGCATGCACTGGAGACCAGGAGCAATGTGACTTAATGAAAGCGGCATCATCGGCATACTGTAGTTCGAAAACTGTCACAGACCGGGTCTTGGTGTGTGTCTTAAGCCGCTGGAGATTGAAGACACTCCCATCAAGGCGATAGCGAAAGGGGATCCCACCATCAATCTTCAGCTGTTACCTTGAAAACAAGGCAACTGCCACCAAGTAGATGTTAAAGAGTGCAGGAGCAAGGACACACCCCTGTTTTATGCTGACCTTGACCTCGAAGGGATCAAACTGGAGTCCACCTACGATGACATGGGTGAACATACCGTCGTAGAACTCACGGAGGATACTGATGAGACCGGGAGGACAGCCATATTTGGACAAGATGGTCCAGAGAAGCTCCCGATTCACTGTGCCAGAAGCTTTGGTGAGGTCCACAAATCCAACATAGCACACAAAGATCATATCCGTGGTGCTGTGGACTTTCTGAAAACATACTGTGATTCAGGCAGAACAGTGTCGGCAACTGAGTTAAGGATCTGAGTCAGCATGATCCGAGCCAGGACTTTACCTGCAACCGAAAGTAGCAAGATACCACGGTAGTTCCCACAGATGGACTTGTCGCCCTTTCTTTTATAGATCATGCTGATGTTTGCATCTTTTCACCGCTGAGGGAGGGACTTGGCTTCCCAGACGTCAAGTATGAACAGATGCAGGCACTGGAGAAGGATGGCACCACCATACTTCAAAATCTCACCTGGGATGCCGTCAGGTCCAGCAGCCTTGTTATTCTTCAGGTTCTTGACCGCTCATTGACATTTGTCAAAGGATGGAGCCAGGTCCATTTCAGTGATTGTAGGGAGAGATAGCAGGTGGTTGATCACATCTGGGTCAGCAGAATTTATGCAATTTAACAGTTTGCTGAGGTGCTCAGCCCAGCGGCTTAGGATGCCTTGCCGGTCCTTGATGAGTGTGGTACCGTCAGCTAGGCGCACCAGGACAGTATAGCCTCTGATCGGTCCATAGATGGTTTTTACTGCATCAAAGAAACCGTGGAGGTTGTGGGCATCAGCAAGGCCCTGTATCTCACGGGCCTTGTTCCTCCACCATTTATCCTGCATCTGTCGAAGACGTGATTGTATGGTGGAACGCAGCTCCGTGAACCGGGGACACAGTACAACCAATGACTGGTTGCGAACCACTGCGTCATGTGCTGCATTTCTCTTCTTGATAAGCTCATGAATCTCGCTGTTATTGTTATCAAACCAGTCTTTATGACGACACGACGTGTGACCTAGGGCAGATATGGCGGCGTTTGTAATGATGGAAGAGAGAGTGTCCCATTCGTCCGTCAGAGTTTGGGCAGGAAGATTGTCAGATTCACTGTCTAAAGCGACAGAGATGCTTTGCTGAAGTTCTTGGCACTTAGAAGAATCTCTGAGCACCCCACAGTTGATATGTTTCATACCCACTCATCTGCAGACAGGGGGTTTCAGCCTGAAGCAGAGGGTGGAGTGGACAACCCTCTGCTCTAACTCTCCACCCTCTGCTCCACCCTTTTTATGACTGATGAAAACAAACCTGTAGACCATTTCAGGGACCAGTTTGTGTTTGTGCCATCTAGTGGTGCCAAAAACTCACCAAGTGTTATACTTGTCCAGTTGGGTATCTGGTGAACTATTTGTTTATTGATTCTATTCAACTGAATCGGTGAATTCAAAAAGGGCCCAAGTCCACACTTTTTCAAAGGGACTTGGGCCCTTTTTGAATTCACCGATTCAGTTACATGTGCATACATCATTTTGAATGTAGAAGTTGAACATTTGAGAAGATCCATTTTAGAGGTCAGTTTTTTTGGTATCTTTTTTGTTGATTAAATGTAAATAAATACATATTTGTACATCAACAAATCTTGTAAGCATATAATAACACAAACCTGTACATTTATAGAGGGGTACCACTTTCATATCTCATTGAATGGAAATTTTTTCATATCTTACACATACGCATATTGGCCTTCATCCTTTTTTTTGTGTTTTTGCCTCTCCTGTTCTTTTGTTGTATGGTTCAGAAGATGCATCAGAGCCATGGGTGGCAGCAGGAGGAGCTCCAGACTCTGCAAAAGGAGCTGCAAACTCTGAGACAGCAGAGGGAGGATGAAGAGGGAAGACAAGACCAGGAAACCTTGTCCCGCCTCACTCAGCAGGCCGAAAGAGCCGAGGAGGCCACCAGGCAACTTGCTGAAAAACTTCAGGAGAAGGTGAGAGTTCGTATGACCAAAATGTACTTCTATGGTGTAATAATATATAGCGTAATGCATGTATACAAGAGAAATTAATGATCTGCAAGCTGTGTTAAGAATGTTTTTATCACATGCTTTTCTTTTACTGTGAAATCAAATATATGCTTAGATGCCCAAATTAAGTTTTTAAAGTAGATGATTTTTTTTAATTTTTTTTTTTGCCAAGCCTACCTAGTAAGTGCATAAAGATGAAATCAGCATTCAGCATTTTCTGGTAAGTTTTGAATTTTTCAGTTCATTTCTTTTCTCGTAATTTTGCAGATTTTTTTCCTCATAATTTTTTTTTCATAAATTTCTTTGTTTTTTTCTTACGTCTGTGACCATTTTGTGCTTTTTAGGTAACTGTGACATTTTTTCCATATAGATTTACATGTTTTTTCTGATCTTTTTCACCTAAATTTCTGTCTTTTTTGTGGAATTTTTTAACCTTTTTCACTTAAATATGTGAGCTCTTTTCCTGTAGAGTTGCATATCTTTGCTTCTTTTTGTACACAAATTTCAGATTTTTTTTCCTACGAATTACAGGTTTATTTCAATTTTCAAATTACCAGTAAATTTTGAATTTTTTTTGTTAATTTGCATGTTTTTCATATAAATTTTAATAATTGTTAATGTTAATTTAAAACTTTTTTGCTCATAAATTGTAACAGATTGCTCTTTTTATTACCTCATAGTTTTTGCATACGACCGACCAATATATACAGATATTTCAAAACACTTAATTTCTTCACCAGAATGTTGAAAGTTAATCAACATTTATACAAACAGGACAAGGATACATGTGGGTAGTTGAGTGACAACCGTTTGCAGAAATTGAGGAAGCAAGAGACAAAGATATTTTAAGACTGGACAGTTTCTGTCCCTTTAAGATAAGATAAGATAAGATAAGCCTTTATTAGTCCCACAATGGGGAAATTCCAGGATTGCAACAGCACAGGGACAGCAACACTCAGAGCAACAATCAGAAGGCAAGAAAAAACAACATCTAGCAAACATATGTCCATATTACTATAAATGTATATATATAGACACACAGTGCAGAGCATTATGGCTGGTGAATGTGCAGCAGAAAGTCTAAGCTCTCTCTCCGCGGATGCAGCGGGCCAGCTGGAAGTCTTTGGGCATGATGGTGACCCCCTTAGCGAAGAAGAGACCACCAGGTGGGTCTCGCTGGTCTCCTGCAGAGCCATGACGGCGAAACTCAGGAAACGCAGGACGGTCTTGAAGTCCTGAGCGATCTCCCTCACCAGGCGCTGGACGGGCAGCTTACGGATGAGCAGCTCCGTGGATTTCTGGTAGCGACGGATCTCTCTCAGAGCCACGGACCTGTGACGGCGAGGCCTCTTCACTCTGCCGGTGGCCAGAGCGCCTCTCCGAGCAGCCCTGGTGGCTAGCTGTCTCCTGGGGGGCTTCTTCCTCCAGTAGATTTTACGGGCGGTCTGCTTGGTTCTTGCCATCGCTCTTTATTATTCTGTCTTATATTTCTTTCACGCCGCCTAAACTCCAGCCCGGCACCCGCTTCGTTTTCGCTACAGCTCCCGGTATGTCGAGTTTCCCATTAGCACCGGGCGGCGGCCAAGTGCTAGCTAGCACTAGCTCCTCCCCGCTGTAACGTCTCCCGCTGCAAACCGTGGCTCCGTCCGCCGACCCGGGAGACCCCCGGGGCGATCCGTGCGTCCGTGATATATATACAGAGTGAAAGGTGTAGAAAGAAGAAGGAAGATAAAAAAAAAGGCTGTTGCAACAGGCAGCCGACTCGTGTGGCGCCGCCGGTCCGGCAGAGCCGGAACCGGAAAAAAGGTTTATGGTCAATGGGGAGTGTTCTTATCTTGTTTTTCCCTAAAATGTATTACAAGCTCATTATTTTTATTATTATTGTAATACCGCATGCAATGGAAGTTTTGTAGGGTATAATATTTTTGATCCGTTTGTTTGTTCATCCTTTTCCTTTCTGATTGGATTGACTTCAAATATATACAGAAGCTTTAACTTATCAATACCTGGGACTAATTAGGTTTTCACATACATCTAAACAAGGGTTCAATTTATTAGTGGTGGTGGGGGGATTTCCTGTTGTCACCTGTATAGTTTCTACATTTCTGATCGGATTAACTTCTAACTTGTATACACGTGGACAAAATTGTTGGTACCCCTCTGTTAATGAAAGAAAAACCCACAATGGTCACAGAAATAACTTGAATCTGACAAAAGTGGTAATAAATAAAAATTCTATGAAAATTAACCAATGAAAATCAGACAATGCTTTTGAATTGTGGTTCAACAGAATTATTTTAAAAAACAAAACTCATGAAACAGGCCTGGACAAAAATGATGGTACCCCTAGAAAAGACTGAAAATAATGTGACCATAGGGACATGTTCAACCAAGATGTGTCCTCTAATTAACATCACAGGTGTCTACAAACTTGTAATCAGTCAGTCGGCCTATTTAAAGGGTGACAAATAGTCACTGTGCTGTTTGGTGACATGGTGTGTACCACACTAAACATGGACCAGAGGAAGAAAAGGAGAGAGTTGTCTCAGGAGATTAGAAAGAAAATTATAGACAAGCATGTTAAAGGTATAGGCTATAAGACCATCTCCAAGCAGCTTGATATTCCTGTGACTACAGTTGCACATATTATTCAGAAATTTAAGATCCACAGGACTGTAGCCGACCTCCCTGGACGTGGCCGCAGGAGGAAACGTGATGAGAAATGGAAGAGACGGATAATACGAATGGTAACAAAAGAGCCCAGAACAACCTCGAAACACATTCAAGGTGAACTCCAAGGTCAAGGTACATCAGTGTCAGATCACACCATCCATCATTGTTTGAGCCAAAGTGGACTTCATGGGAGATGACCAAGGAGGACACCACTGTTGAAACCAAATCATAAAAAAGCCAGACTGGAATTTGCCAAACTGCATGGTGACAAGCCACAAAGCTTCTGGGAGAATGTCCTATGGACAGAAGAGACAAAACTGGAACTTTTTGGCAAGGCACATCAGCTCTGTGTTCACAGACGCAAAAATGAAGCATACCAAGAAAAGAATACTGTCCCTACTGTGAAACATGGAGCAGGTTCTGTTATGTTCTGGGGCTGCTTTGCTGCATCTGGCACAGGGTGTCTTGAATGTGTGCAGGGTGTGGCTTATATTATTCATATATCCATACCTACATATGTATAGACATAAGAGGAATGTTTAGAGATTGCATATGTAGAATGACCTCACGTCTCAGAGCAGGACAAGAGGTCTCGACCACCGGCGAAGATCAAGGAGCAGACGGAGACGCAGCGGTGGAGACCTGAACGAACTTCCTGACCCCCCAGGGTCAGGTGGAGGAGAGAGAGGACAATGGAGAGGGATTATGCTGATGCGGGATGTCGGCTTTGATATGCAATGTCTTTTGTTGTGTGTGGGTATAAGTATGAAGGTCTGACTGCGCTCAGCCTCTACATTCTGCTTCTGCATCGAGATGAGACATGTTAGGGACTGGAAGCTGATAATAAAACTTGATTTATAAAATCACTTCGCTTCCTCATTTCAAGCTCCCTACATTGGTGACCAGACGTGAGGATGGACCAAAGACGTTCTCCCGCTACAAGCTCATCAGAGGCGACCCAGGCAAGCGCCGTCGCCAACGCAGACAGGGGAACAGATGGAAGACGTTCCCCCACAGCAGAATCGTCAGAGAGGGCTCAACCGAGCACCGTCCCCAGCCCCGCCGTGAGAACGGAAGAAAGGCGTTCTCGCCCTACAGACTCATCAGAGGCGGCACAGGCAAGCGCCGTCGCCGTCAAACTCCCAGAGTTCTGGCAAAATGACCCGAGCTCGTGGTTCCAGCAGGCTGAGGCTCAGTTTGCACTGGCGGGGATTACGGCGGATGAGACCAAATTTTACCACATCGTCGCCAGACTCGATGCCGCCACATCAAGATGCGCGCGGAGCGTGATACAACAACCGCCCGCCCACGACAAATACAAAGAACTGAAGGCGACCCTCATCGAGAGCTTTGTCCCCTCGGCCGAGGAAAGGGCCGGGAGGATTCTGGCGATTTACGGCCACGGAGGACGCAGACCGATGGCCCTCATGGAAGACATGCTGCAGCTGAGGGAGGCAGACAATGACAACTTCCTCTTTCAGCATATCTTCCTCAGCACTCTGCCGTTGCACATGAGAGGGATCCTGGCCAACATGTGGTGTAGCACCCAGCAGGACTTCCGCGCACTGGCCCGAGAAGCGCAGCGGCTCATCAACTCCTGCGGCGAACAGATGGCCACAGCAGCATCTGCAGATCTCGGCGCGGAAGCCCAGAGCAGCGGAGAGTCACAGACGACGGAGCAGAACCCACCCACCATGGCAGCGACGCGACCAAGGCGCAGCAAGCGGAATGACCTCTGCTACTATCATCAACGTTTCGCCGAGAGGGCGTACAAATGCGTGCCCCCCTGCAATTTCAAGAGCTCGGGAAATGCCAAAGCCGAGGAACCGTTAGCAGCTACGGCTCTCGGCGAGACAAACAAGCTGCTCTACGTGACTGACGGACGCTCCGGGAGACAGTTCCCGGAACAGCACCTCACTACGGTTTTTCAGAGGCTAGAAGAGCACGGGTTAATAATCAACCCAGCCAAATGCCGATTCGGCGTGTCACAAATTGATTTTTTGGGACACAGAGTTTCACCAGAGGGGGCAGTTCTATTGCCAGACAAAGTGCGCGCGGTAGCAAATTTCCCCCGACCACAAACGGTCAGATCGTTACAAGAATTTTTAGGAATGGTGAATTTTTACAACCGTTTCCTCCCCCACGCAGCTCAACTCATGCAGCCCCTGTATGCCGCGCTCAGAAAACAAAAGCCCTCCAACACGGTCGAATGGACCCCGGAGCGGGAACGCGCTTTCGTGGAAGTGAAAAGAGCGCTAGCGGATGCCGTATTGTTGGTTCACCCCGATCCCTCGGCCCGCATAGCGCTGACCACTGACGCGTCAGACCTGGCCATAGGGGCAGTCGTGGAACAACATGTTAGCGGAACCTGGCAACCGCTAGCATTTTTTAGCAAATCCTTAAACCAAACTGAGCGCAAATACAGCACTTTTGATAGGGAGCTGCTAGCGCTCCATTTATCCATCCGCCATTTCCAGTTCTGGCTGGAAGGGCAGCGGTTCACGGCTTTTGTAGACCACAAACCACTCACTTTCGCGATGGCTAAAATTTCAGAACCATGGTCAGGCAGGCAACAAAGACAACTAGCCGCAATTTCAGAGTTCACCACAGATATTCGACATGTGGCAGGCAAACTTAATGTGGTAGCAGACTGCCTCTCCCGCGCCGTGACATCGTCAGAGCGCGAGGAAGCAGATTATACTACTGCAGCCGCAGAGCTCATGGCCAACGCGGACGCGTACGCGGCCCCAATCCACGTAGGGATAGATTACGCGGCCATGGCAGCTGAACAAAGCAGTGACGCGGACGTGCACGCTCTCCAGTCTGGACCAACAGGGTTAAGGCTGGAGGAAAGGGGTTTGCGTGACGGTGTTCCCCCTCTAATCTGCGACGTGTCAACCGGCCGACCTCGCCCGGTAGTTCCAGCCGCGTGGCGCCGCCGCATTTTTGACTCGGTTCACTCCCTCGCGCCGGTTAAAGTGGTCGCGGAGAAGTTTGTTTGGCCAGGCCTGCGTAAAAATGTAAAGGAATGGGCAAAGACTTGCATGTCTTGCCAACGCGCCAAAATCCACAAACACACAAAAACTCCTCTAGAACCTTTCCGAATCCCAGCCAGGAGGTTTGACCACGTACACGTCGACCTCGTGGGCCCACTACCGTCGTCGCAAGGGTTCACACACTTGTTAACAATGGTAGACCGTACCATGCACTGGCCAGAAGCAGTCCCGCTGGCGTCAACCACAGCCACGGAAGTCGCTCACGTTTTTTTAACAAACTGGGTGGCGCGTTTCGGCGTCCCATCGGACATCACGTCCGATAGGGGGCCCCAATTTGTCTCAGAGCTGTGGTCAGCCATGGCCAGCAGCTTAGGGGCGGCAGTTCATCGCACCACGGCTAATGGGTTATGCGAGCGTTTTCATAGGTCTTTAAAGGCCGCCCTCAGGGCCTCACTTACGGATACAGATTGGGTGAATAAACTTCCCTGGGTTTTATTAGGGTTGCGTTCTGCGCCTAAGGAGGATCTAGATGCCTCCCCGGCAGAATTAGTTTTTGCACAACCTCTCAGGCTCCCGGGTGAGTTCTTACCAGAACATCCAGAGCCCGGGCACCTACCAGCCCTGAGGCCCCTAAGCAGCACGGGACCGGACATACTCCCCGGACCCGTACATCACTCTTTTCCTCGGGTTTTTGTCCCCCAAGCTTTGAAAAACGCCGAGTTTGTTTTTGTTAGACACGAAGCTTTAAAACCAACCCTCCGCCCACCATATGATGGACCATACAGAGTGCTGGAACCTGGTGATAAGCATTTTGTGCTTGATTTAGGGGACAGAAAAGAAACAGTCAGCATTGACAGACTTAAACCTGCTTTCATGTTGAGCGACGAGCCTGCACGGGTGGCGAGAGCACCTCAACGGGGTAGACCCCCCAAGAGAAACGACTCAGCCCCCCCACAGGGACCAAATAACCACTCTCCTCCCCAGGCTGCAGATCCCTTACAGGACGGACTCGCCAGGACGCCAAAGCGGGCCTACAGCAGATTCGGGAGAAAATTAAAACCCTGACGACACATAGACTGATGTGAAATTGACAAAGAGTTGTTAACTATGCTGTCGGATTGTGCCGTTGCAGTTTTAAGGCTGACTTGTGACATTAATTATACTGTTGTTGTTAATGAATTTGTAACAGGATCATGCTGCATAACTTGAAGGTTAACATGACTGCTGAAGATATTTTTCCTTTTTCCTGTTGAGATGAATAACGGTATAATATGTCATGGATGTTATCTTAAGCTGTAAACTTAATTTGATTGTCCTTTTCTTAGATGTTTGGGGGGGGCTGTGGCTTATATTATTCATATATCCATACCTACATATGTATAGACATAAGAGGAATGTTTAGAGATTGCATATGTAGAATGACCTCACGTCTCAGAGCAGGACAAGAGGTCTCGACCACCGGCGAAGATCAAGGAGCAGACGGAGACGCAGCAGTGGAGACCTGAACGAACTTCCTGACCCCCCAGGGTCAGGTGGAGGAGAGAGAGGACAATGGAGAGGGATTACGCTGATGCGGGATGTCGGCTTTGATATGCAATGTCTTTTGTTGTGTGTGGGTATAAGTATGAAGGTCTGACTGCGCTCAGCCTCTTCATTCTGCTTCTGCATCGAGATGAGACATGTTAGGGACTGGAAGCTGATAATAAAACTTGATTTATAAAATCACTTCGCTTTCTCATTTCAAGCTCCCTACACAGGGTACAATGAAATCTCAAGACTATCAAGGTATTCTAGAGAGAAATGTGCTGCCCAGTGTCAGACAGCTTGGTGTCAGTCGCAGGTCATGGGTCTTGCAACAGGATAATGACCCAAAACACACAGCTAAAAACACCCAAGAATGGCTAAGAGCCAAACATTGGACTATTCTAAAGTGGCCTTCTATGAGCCCTGATCTAAATCCTATTGAACATCTGTGGAAGGAGCTGAAACATGCTGTCTGGAGAAGGCACCCTTCAAACCTGAGACAACTGGAGCAGTTTGCTCATGAGGAGTGGGCCAAAATACCTGCTGAGAGGTGCAGAAGTCTCATTGACAGTTACAGAAATTGTTTGATTGCAGTGATTGCCTCAAAAGGTTTTGCAACAAAATATTAAGTTAAGGGTACCATCATTTTTGTCCAGGCCTGTTTCATGAGTTTGTTTTTTAAAATAATTCTGTTGAACCACAATTCAAAAGCATTGTCTGATTTTCATTGGTTAATTTTCATAGAATTTTTATTTATTGCCATTTTTGTCAGATTCAAGTTATTTCTGTGACTATTGTGGGTTTTTCTTTCATTAACAGAGGGGTACCAACAATTTTGTCCACATGTGTACATCTAAGGAGAGCCTTCATTTTGTAAGAGGGGTTCTTGTACTTGTTGTCTCCAGTGTAGCTTCTACATTTTTGATTGATTTCCTATTTATACAGAAGCTTTGACTCAAAGGAGGGCTTCCATTATTGGGGAGGGGGACTTAATTTTTCCCCAGCCATTTTATGTTGATCAGTTCTCCTTAAAGGCCATTGATATGTAGATGCATGGGGTATGTGAGCTTGCTAAATAAGGTTCTTTCATTTTAAAAAGTTTCCATCACACCAGCTAACAAAAACTTCAGTCTCACTTGCATATTTCAAGTCATCTCCTTTATTTATCCTTTTAAACAAGTCATTGTGATCACAGAATGCCTTGGATCATGCAGAACACATGAACGACAACGGCAAATTATTTGCAGTTTTTTGGATCAATTAAGAAGTGAAATTACAAAATTTCACACAGAAACCTGAACGTTTCAGGCACCCCAGGTTAGGAACCACTGCCTTAGACAATACAGTGTTGACTAGATGGTCGTAATAGGGCCCTCAGAATTAAACACGGCCTCACCACAGGCACCTGCATATTTCCTATAAGGAAAATGAAACAAATATATAGCTAAACCTAAGAGAGAGACAATTTGTGTGATTTTTTTTTTTTCTTTTAAAGGAATCCCAGCTTTCTCAAGCTCTGTCCACATCCAGTGACTGGTACCTTCGACACTCCAAAGAGGCAGCTGCAAAAGAACAGCTGGAAAAGGAAATTGATGCTCTCAAATCGTGAGTGGATTCATTATTTTTTAAAAATATCTCAAGGCTCTAGGAGGAGAAGAAGGAGGGGCTAATGATGTAGCCGAGTCAGCATTGAAACCCACAAACCTATAGTGCTGCTAGCTAGCAAGTTAGGTGGGTGACCCGACCGTGGAGCTCTTCTGTGTAAACTATAGTCACCCCACTAGACATCTGTGATCCCAGCTCATTTATTAATCCACAGTTGATAATATGTCTCAGGTCATTTTAATTTTTTTAGCTTATTCCAGTGAAACTGGAAGGAGATAATGTGATGATGTAGCGTCCGTCCATCTGTTCATCCGTCCACATTTCACGGGAACCTTTACTCCTCCTAGGCAATTGCCCGATGCTCAACAAACTCACTCACAATGATCACAATGACGAAGGTCTGTATCCAGATTGTGCTCAAGATCAATGTCAAAGGTCAGGAGAGCTGGGAACTTACATGATTTTAGAAAAATCACTACACCTCCTAGGCAATTGTCTCGATTCTCATGGCACTCACTCACAATGATCCTCAGGTGGGTCTGCATCCAGGTTAAGATCAAGGTTAAGGTCATTGTCAAAGGTCAGAAGATCTGGGCATTTATAATTTCCTGAAAAACGTCACTCCTCCTAGGCCATTGACCTTGACTTTAAGCACATCCTAGATGGGTCTGTATCTAGTCTGTGCTTGAGGTCAAGGTCAACAGTCAGGAGGTCTGAGCAGTCCCGGGGTGATTTTATCAGGCTGGCATGAGCTTCTCTGTCATTGACGGTCTGGTTCAGTTTTCATTACAACTCTTTTCAAATATAGGTCACATACCGGCTTGTTGACATTACTGGGCTCTCCTTGCTCATCTGGCTTCAGTCCAAAATTCTCCCGCACCTGAGCTATGGAGTTCAGTTTTCTCTTTATTCTTCCAAACTTTCTGGAATTGTGCAGCTGTCAGGAAATTCAGCCTTGAGCGGTCCTGCTGCGCTGATGTTGTAATTTATTTATACTCAGTGTTAAAGGCAGTGCAGCTGCACACAAACCAGCGTTGATATTCCGTTGTTACCAGGAGAATAATTTAGTTTGAAAATGAGACTTATTGGGGGGGGGGGCGGGCTGGACAGAGAGGACGGCAGAGCTCCGTGACTCTCATCTGTCTGTCTCCCGACAGACTCCTAGGTGGACATGTAGCGTGACTGTCTCCGGCTGTTGTGGAGTTGACACCAGCCTGTCCTGGTTCAGCGTGGCAGTCTCACTGTTCAGCCCCGCTCTGTGCTTGTTCGTGCATCCCAGCTACGCATTAACTTTTACCCTGTGATCCTCTGCTTCTCTCTTCCCTGACAGCCCCCTCCCCCCCAAAAAACAGCAACAAAAAAAAAGTATCTCAGTTTGTGCGGCACTGGACACGAAACACGACACAGTAACACGGCCCCACCAATGGGCGGGGGCATGGCTCTTTTCTCTTTCTGTTCTTGAAGAGCTATTCCAGCTGCTGCTCGCAGGAGAGAGAGTGCTGCCATCTTCACCACCCTGGAAGCATTTAAAAAACAGATATTTCTGTCTGCTTTTCACATGGTCGACGCAACATATTTTACAACACGTGCTCTCTGGCCACTGGTGGGAGTGTGTGCGTGCACGTGTCTGTGTTTGCGCGCACATCGGGGTGGAACTCCACTGTGCACGATACAGAGGGCAGACGAGAATTGTAAACATATGACCATATCCTGCCGTCCAGCTTGGTGCTCAGCAAAAATGGAATGGAGGAGGGTGTCATGATCCGGGGACACGGGACGGGGGGGGGTGCCATGCCCCATCTCTAGTATAGCTCGGTCTTCTCTGCTTCTTTGTGCACTTATAGTTATGTTCTTGTGCCATTATATTTTCCGGTTTGTTTTATTTTGACAGTGTTGTGCAGCTTCCGGCTGTCAAACCAGTTAGAGCTGCACACCTGTTTGTCATTCTGTTATTTTCTCCACTCATGTATCCACACCTGTTTCTAATTATGTTTGGCATATAGGGCACAGCAAACCCCTTGGGGGTTGTCGTGTCCTTCTTCTTGTCCATCCGTCCTCAGGAGCTTCAAAATATCCTGAGTGTGTTTGGGTCCCGCTGCACAGGTGAGTGGAGGGCTCCGTCCAGGTAATACTTCCCTATTTCTGCCGTGCGCCCCGGCTGCCTTTGGGTGTGCTCCGGCTGGATTCTGTTCCCCCCTTTGCTCGATGATTCAGGCTTCATGTTCCACTGGACGTTGAGCCCCGCTTGCCTCCAGCGTTTTCCATGTTAGTGTTCTTATTTCTGTTGCTATGGACGTTATAGTTTAGTTTGCTATGTTCGTGTTCATGCCTGTTTTTGTGTTAATAAATGTGCAAAGTCACAGAAAGCGTTTGGTGTCCTAAGTTGCGCTCGTGAAACGAGTGCTTCACGACAGAGGGAAATGTGGGCAGCAGTGGCTCAGGAGGTAGAGCGGCTCATCTAAGAGGCCCAACAGCGTCTCTTTTTTGTGAGATTGCTGAAAAAAACCGCTGCACTACAGAGAGCATCCTCACATACTGCATCTGCGTGTGGTTCCACAGTTGCACTGTGGCTGAGCGGAAAGCACTTCGGTGTGTGGTGGGAAGAGCAGAGAAAATCATTGGATTGAGGCTCCCAGGACTGGAGGACATCTACCACACTCGCTGTCTTAGGAAAGCGAGGTCCACCTGTAAAGACTCCACACATCCATTCCATAGACATTTTGAACTGTTGCCCTCTGGTAAACATTTTAGAGCATTTCAGGCTCGTACAACAAGACTGAGGGACGGCTTCATTCCAGGTGCAATCCACATTTTAAATAGTATTTAGGACTCGTTCGTTGTTGTATGCTGCACTGCACAGATTGCACTATGTAAAGCTAGATTGTTGTTTTTGTCTTTTTTAATGCTATTTATTCATGTCTTTTGATTCCTTTTTCAAATTACCATGGAGAAATGCATTTAAAAATTTCGTTATGCTTCGGTATAATGACAATAAAGGAATTCTATTCTATTCTAATAACCGGAGGGTTGGGGGTTTGAATCCCGCTCTCTCCAGCCATCCTGCCGTTGTGTCCCTGGGCAAGACACTTTACCCAGCTTGCCTCCAGTATCCGTGACGTTGGGTATGGATGTGTATAAATGTTCAGTAGTGGTTGGAGAGGCCGTTGGTGCGGATTGGCAGCCATGTTTCCGTCAGTCATCCCCAGGGCAGCTGTGGCTACAGTAGTAGCTTACCACTACCGTTGTCTGTCTTTGAAGTGAATGAATAATGTATCCATTGTAAAGTGTCTTTGATTGTCTATGAAAAGCATTATATAAATCTGATGCATTATTATTATTATTATTATATAGAGACAGAAATGCCATGCCGTTGTGTAAATAAGATGAACAACATAAGGCTATGTCATTTGCTTAAAAGACAAGGGATGGAAGTGCTCTATAGGAAAAGTAACCCTAAATGACTTATGTTGTGATCTGGCGCTATATCTGTCTATAAATGCAACAGATCTCTGTCTGTCTGTGTGTGTGCTCCTCAGATATCTCCCAAACCATTCGTCAGACTGGCTCAGAGTTTATAAATGCTTTGCTGAGATTCCGAGGGTGTGCATCCCCATATGGAGTTGCTCAGTCAAAATATGTAATTTTTATCAATAAAAGTTTAGCCACGACTCTGTTTCCTCATGCTCTGGCTTCTTCATGCTCTGGCTTGTAGAAGTGTGAGCGGGGTTTTGGATTGACTCCATACTGATTGGATAATACACAGCATCACGACCAGTTACACCAGAGCGCTCCGTAAACAAAACAAGGAAGTGAAAAGCGACAAATTTGACCAGAAAGAGGGAAGACTGAAAATTTAATGCTTAAAACAAATTATGCTATAATGTTGCTGTGATTGCGTAGGTCAAAAGGATAATTCGGCATATGTGGAGAACACAGGGTGCGCTGGTGGAGGGGGGGAGGGGGGCAGCAGCCGGACCGGCTTACCGCAGTCCTTGACACGGTTGAGCCAAGCCCAGCCTGCCCGGTTAACGGGAGTCTCTGCTGCTGCTTCACCTGTGTGCCACCGCTGTCCTTTGTGGCACTGTGGGTTCAACATGGTGCTCCCCCCGGTGTGCTCACACGGCAATCTAAAAATTAAAAGTTAATAATACCACCATGATTGTGGAGCGGAATGGCCAGATCAATTGCATATCATAGGCGGACACATATGCACGCTTTGATTAAACAACGACCGTGACCAAACACACAAAAGCACCCAGATAACGAAATATTTTTTTATTTACCGACAAAGGGGCAACACTGGTGCAACAGTTGGCGCCAAACTAGTCATTCTGCTGTGTATAATAATGTTTAGTGTTTTGTACTTATAATATTGCTAAAATATAAAAGGATGCACTAGAATGGGTCTCAAATATTTGTAAATGTGTCCTCTTATAGTACTGCATGAGTTTATTGATGATAGACTATAAACTACACATATAAACTAAAATAATTATAATGATAACTGAAAAACTCCGACTTCCCAAAGTGCAAGATACAACACCTATGAATATAAGTCATAAAAGATCAGACAAACAAATAGACAAGGGTTCTTAAACAGTCACTAATATTGGATGTCCCATTCATTTTCAATAATTCTGTAATTAATATTCACACAATCAAATAAATCTTAGTGTTCAGTCCCTTCCATATTTGTCAGAGTCTAACATGTGATTGCCTACATATAGGCTACACCTCTTTGTATTCCATGTTCAAACACAGCCTACATTTGGGCCTGGAAAGCCTGATTGGCCTGCCTGTTTTCAGACAAGAATACTTGCTTTCTACAGGCATGCACTAGTAGACAATAACATTAACTTGACCTTTAAAGGGGTACGGGGGGGTGCCATTAGGGGGGCGAGGTGCCCTCCTAATATAATGGTAGGGGAAACACTGCCTGCTAGACGTCTGTGTTCCCAGCTAGTAGGCCTGTAACATGTGATTACCAACTCAATTAATCATGCGATATGAAAACATGAACTCGCTAAGTTTTTTGGTCTTGATGTATCGCCGTTTGCATGTGTTTGTTTACATAATCCACCAACATTTCAGCCGGTCACGTTGCTTCTGTCCCTCTTCTGTCAGTCAGCAGCCTTTCTGTGGAGGCGGGCCCACGCACGTACAACGGGGACAGCCAGAGAAAGGGACGTGGCCTGCAGAAGAGTCCGGTCACACTATAAAATTTGTCCCAACTGAGCCTAAAACTCTCCTTCTTTTTAAAAGTGCGAAAGCATCGTGCTGTGAAGCCCTCAGATTTGTCTCGAATGGACATGTCGGTTACTCGTGTATGAGCACATTTGCCCTGTATGCGTATTACGTATGCTCAGTGCGTCCATGTGAGCAAACCCTACCATAAAAAAATAACTGAAAATAAACCGTAAGGTCCATAAAGCATAGGTGTTATATTGTTTTCTATATAGATTTTTAGATTTAGATTCCTTTATTAGTCCCACTATGGGGAAATTACACAGCATCCACATGAGTGGATGAGGCAGCCACTGGTGCGGCGCCTTGTGTTGCTAGTAAAGCAGCACTTACCAATGACGTAAAGCCACAAGTGTCAGTCGTCCTTGACAACGTGTAAATAGTAGTGGTGCTTCAACCCGGCTGTGCTAAAAACAACATGAATGCAGGACCAATTGTGGCTAAGTTTCCCGACAGCTGCACAATTGTAAAGTTTGGAGTAAAGGAAACTGATTCCAAAGCCAATTTGCAAGGCTCCGGTGTGAGAGCGTTTCGTGTTAAAGCGGAATGAGTGAGGAGAGCCCAGTAAATGTCAAAGAGCTGGTATGTCACCTACATTTGAAAACAGTTGCAACAAAAATTGTCAGTACAACTAACCTGAAAATGCATTAAAATAAAACCATCCCACTGAATTTTTCCAAGTGGAAGCAAAACTGCAGTCAGACATGAAGAACCCTCTTTTTCCCACATTCAGGTGTAGAGGATCATTTGACCAACAACAGAGATGTAAACATGACAGTGATAAACGCACACGCTCACAAACAACGCTGAAGCCAAAGAGATGCAGCCATTTATTTATTTAAATTATTTTAAACATTTTCCACATTTTAATTCCAATGTTTAATATTGTTAATTTAAACAAAAAATGAATGCCTTTTGAAAAGATGTACATGAATTGTTATTATATCACTATATAAAATGGTCTTCATGATGCCAACAGTAATATCGTTTATTGTGATAACTTCTGGAAAAATGTATCATCTGGCAAACTTTGTCATCATTACATGCCTATCAGCCAGACCATCTACAAACACGGGTTAGATGTTATTTTGCCGTAGTTTATTCTTCTCTGGCTGGGACGACTCCTTGACCAGTTACCTACCATTAGCAGCTCACTCATCCAGGATTGCTTCTGTACTTATCACACCCCATGGACTGGTCATATCCTGTCGACCACTCAAACTACATACCCCTGTCTCCAATCATGCTTTGTCTGGGCTTGTACACGCCAACATTCAGCCAATTTTTCATTCGTTAGCATAGGCTCAGCTTGCGACAGAAGCTAGTAGCTGTTAACCATCTAACTTTAGCCTTTAATCACCCTAATGGACATCCCTGTTTCCACCTGGTTCACCAATCCACAGTTGATAATATAGCTCACATAATTCTGGCTTATTTTGTGAGATATATTAGGTTATAGCTGATCACTATAACCAGAACAGAGCTCACCTTGGCTGGGAGGAGGTGACAGACAGGCTGCCTGGTTCAGGCTGGATTTGATGGCTATTTTCAATAAATTGTGTTCACCCCGCTGGAATCCTTCTCTAACAACGCTTGACCATATACATATATAGCTGAAGCTAGCAGTTCAGCCATTCATTCACAAATGTTTCTGGTCTTATTGTACCTCAGTGACTGGTCATGTCCTGTTGACCACTGAAACCACGCTCCTGTCAATCAGTGATGCATGATTGCATTCATTCTTCCACACAAATGTTCACGGCTCACAGGTAATCTTTGGTGGCTAGAGTGGAGCATTTATTGCAATATTCCTCACATTTGTTGGTGACCGTAAAAAGTCTTTTCAACAGTTTATAGAAATTTTCTGCTCACGCCATTAAAGATTCCAGGGCTGACTTGATTTGTACTCTGCTAAGGATACAGCCAAACCAAAGGCTAGGAGCTAGCCAGCTCATGTTAGCAGTCGTGATGTAAGAGGGAGGGCAGAATTGAATGCGGTCTCAGATTTTAAAGTGGCAGAGCCCTGAAATGAAGCATTCTCAGAGAGACTGGAGAAACAAAACAAATTTGCTGCAATAATTAAATAATTAAAGAAAATTTGAACAAAATATGTCAAAACATTTCATTAAGATGTGTGAGCTGTTAAAATGTGGAAAAAAGTGCAGTCAGTGGCCCCTTTAATACATTTGGAAACTTAAGTCAACCTGTGGAAAAAGAGCATAATATGGGCACTTTACAGCAGTAACCAAAACTGTGATGGTCTGGCGAGGGTGCTCCCCCTCCCCTCCTGTTCCTGGTTTCCCACTCCAGTGATGAGCACACCTGCGTGATCAGCCACCTGCTGCTCCTGATGAGCCAGTGTATTTAAGGCCCAGCGTGAGGGGAGCTCACTGCTGGATCGTCTGGGTTTGCAGCCTCAAGTCTCGGCAAGTTTTGTTCCATTAGGTTGTCTCGCCGTATTTACCTTTGTGTGTCTCCTGTTGTGTCTCCGGTGTGTCTCCCGGAGCTGATCGCGCTCGCCTGACCAGGAAGATCATCATGTCCACCCAGGTCTTGCCTTCTACCTGTCCCCGGTCCATGTTGGAGTTCCCTGCCGGACTCCACTGCTCTGACTAATTACGCTTTCCTGGATTATTCTCCCATCGGAGAATCTGTCCCGCTTGACTGTCCCGCTTGACTGGCGCCTAGCGGCTGCCCCGGCCTTGGATGCGCTCTGCAGAGCGTGCTCAAATGCCAAGTCACGTTTCGTTACCTTGTATTCATACATGTGTAATGACAATAAAGTTGAATCTCATCTTATCTCATCTCTTATCACCTCTGTCTGCTCTCTCTCCCGTAGGCTACGTGCGCTCCAGGGGGCTCCTGTTTTGGCAGCGATTTAAGTTGGCATTTTTGTGTTTTGCTTTTCTTGTGTTTTGCATTTTGGTTTTGTATTTTCTTTCCAACAAAATTGTGAAACTTTTTATTGAAGTCTGAGTGATTGTTCTGGCTGCTCTGCATTTGAGCCTTACCCCAGTCTGAATCATGACAGAACGATCCAGCCAGGATCAGAGCTCAGCGAGCGCTTCGCCAGGCAAACAGTCAGCACTCGATTGTTTGGGTGCCACGGAGTTCCAGGTCACGTTCTTATCTGACCAATTACAAACAGTCACTCAGCAATTGGCAACAGTAACCGATCACCTGTGTCTGCTTCCTGGTGCGGCACCTCCCCCTGCACCTGCTGCCCCAGCAGCTTCTGTTTTTCACAAGAACATCTCTGTTCCCACACCTGCCCCCTGTGGGGGGGTTGCAGGGGGTTCCTGCTCCAATGTTGGTTATATCTTCAGCAGCTGGAGGGGGAATACAGGGATGATATGGCCAAGATTGACTTTATGACCTTGTTATGGGGCCAGGCTCTCCAGTGGGCTCAGTTCATCTTGAGCAGCCCGGATGGACCCCTTTATTCACTGTGCAGTCACCTCTCCGCTTGCCTCCTGACCGGCCGCCCCTCCCCTTGGTGCTATTCCACCGGCCTCCTCCGAGCCAATGGCACTTGTCAGGTCCCATCTGACTCTGGAGGAGCACCAGCGTTGAGGAAGGGAAGGGGCGTGTTTTTACTGTGGGGTCCCAAGTCAGGCTATTTCGAAATGTCCCGTGAGGCCAAAAAGACCCGGCCTGTCCGTGGGGGGTCTGGCAGGAGGGTCTGCGCAAAATCCTCCCAACCATTTTGAACTATCGGCCCTGATCCAGTTACGGGGGGCCGAGTTCAAAACCTCCACCCTGGTTGATTCGGGGGCGGAGCAAAATTTTATTCAGCAGGCCTTAGTGCAAAATTTATGGTTACCCACCAGGAAAGTCCCGACACCTTTATCGGTCTCAGCCATTTCGGGCAGCACCATTGCAGTGGTTGCCGAACTGACTGAGTCCATTTCGGTCATTCTGTCAGGCAACCACCGCAAGGCTATTTTACTTCCTGCCTCAAGTCTAACACCCCCGTGATCTTGGGGTATCCGTGGCTCCGTACTCATAATCCCATCATTAACTAGAGTCAGGGCTCCATTTTGTCCTGGAGTCCTTTTTGTCTCGTGTTGTGTCTCCAGTCGGCCGCATGCTCACCTTTTCTCCCGCTTTCCTCCCCTTTGGCTGAGCCGGTGGATCTCAGCTCCATGCTTGAGGTTTATCATAACTTAGGGGAGGTCTTTAGCAAGTCTAGAGCCCTATCTTTACCATCTCACCGGGGCTATGACTGTGCTGTCGACCTCCTCCCGGGCGCACGGCTGCCATCCAGCCGGCTCTACAGTTTATCTGGGCCAGACAGGGAGCCGATGGAGACCTACAGTACATAAAAAACTCCCTGAGCGCTGGCATAATCTGTCCGTCATTTGCTCCTCTCGGCGCGGGGTTCTTTTTTGTAGGGAAGAAGGATGGGTCATTGCGGCCATGTATTAATTACCACAAGCTTAATGCGATAACCCGGAAGGATAAGTATCCGCTGCCACTTATCAATTTGGCATTTGAGTTACTCCAACGTGCGCATTTCTTCACCAAGCTTGACCTCCGCAACACGTATCACTTAGTCCTCATTCAGGAAGGGGACGAGTGGAAGATGGCGTTTAAGACACCTTTGGGCCATTTTGTAATATCTGGTCATGCCATTCGGGCTGACCAACGCCCTTGTCGTCTTCCAGCGGTTAATAAACAACGTCCTACGAGACTTGGTGAATCAGTTTCTGTTTGTGTATTTGGACGACATTTTGATTTTTTCTCGCACCCTGGAGGAGCATGTAGTCCACGTCCGGTCTGTCTTGCAGCGGTTGCTGGAGAACCAGCTTTTTGTAAAAGCTGAGAAGTGTGAATTTTCCACTCGCTCAACTTCGTTTTTGGGGTTCATCATTGCCAAAGGCGCAGTAAAGGCCAATCCAGCAAAAATTAAAGCAGCAGTAGACTGGCTGACCCCCAGTCCAGGAAAGATCTTCAGCACTTCCTGGGCTGTGCCAACTTCTACTGCCAATTTATCCAAGACTACAGCAGAGTGGCACAACCGTTTACACAGTTGACGTCGACCAAAAGCCCGTTCTAGTGGTCCAAGGCCGCTGAACAAGCTTTTGTGACCCTAAAAGGCCTATTCACCAACGGGCATGTCCTGGCACAGGTGGATCCCGTGGTACAGTTTGTGGTTGAGGTGGATGCTTCTGACTCAGGGGTGGGCGCTGTCCTCTCCCTGCGTTCCTCCTCCGATCAGAAGCTCCATCCATGCGCGTATTTCTCTCGGTGGTTAACGCCAGCCCAGAGGAATTACGCTGTTGGGGACCATGAGCTGTTGGCCATAAAGCTGGCATTGGAGGAATGGAGACACTGGCTGGAGGGAGCTAGCCAACTGGTCATTGTCTGGACCGACCATAAAAATTTAGAATATCTTCGGCCAGCCAGACGGTTGAATTGGCGGCAGGCTTGGTGGACCCTGTTCTTTAATAGGTTCAATCTAGCTATCTCATACAGACCAGGGTCCCGTAATGCCAAGGCTGATGCTCTCTCACACCAGTTCTCTCCCGACTCCTTCTCCTCCACTTCCTCCTTCGCAGCTGCTGCGTCTCCTCCGGAGACCATTCTTCTCCCCTCCTGCTTTCTTTGGACACTCCAGTGGGAGATCAAGCAGGAGAGTCCAGCAGGCACAGTCATCTGAACCCGTCCCGAAGGGAGGTCCTCCGGACCGGCTGTATGTCCCCACGGGGCTAGGAGGAGCAGTTATCCAGTGGGGGCATACCAGCTTTTTTGCCTGTCACCCCGGCATCTCTAGGACCATAGACTTACTTCGCAGAGTGTTTTGGTGGCCCGCACTGGGGAGGGATGTGTGGGAGTATGTCAAGGCTTGTCACATCTGCTCCGCTAACAAATCTGACTCCTCTTCTCCGGCAGGTCTCCTCCATCCCTTCCCGGTGCCGGGTCGCTCTTAGTCCCACATCTATTTGGACTTTGTCACGGGTCTCCCTCCATCCCAGGGGAATACCGTCATCTTCACCGTTGTCGACCGCTTCTCCAAGGCTGTCCATCTCATTCCCCTCCCCAAGTTACCATCTGCTATGGAGACGGCTGACCTGCTGACTCAGCATGTCATCCGGTTGCACGGTATTCCCATCGTCATCATCTCAGACCGGGCTCCCCAGTTCACATCCCAGGTATGGAAGGTATTCTGTCGCTGTTTGGGGTCGTCCGCCAGTTTGACGTCTGGATATCACCCCCAGAGTAATGGTCAGGCTGAGTGTGCCAATCACTCCCTGGAGGCCACCCTACGGTGTGTAGCATCCTCCAACCCCACCACCTGGAGCGCTCACTTGACCTGGGTGGAATACGCTTTGAACTCGGCAATCTCCTCTTCCACTGGGCTTACGCCATTCGAGGCGTCGATGGGTTACACCCCACCGTTACTACCCATGGCGGAGAGGGGTCTCACCGTTCCGTCCGTGGAGGCCCATGTGTGCCGGTGCGGCCGTCTGTGGAGGGCCATGAGGGCTGCCCTCCTCTGCTCTACAAAGCGCAACAGGCAATACGCTGACCGCAGACGGGCGTTGGCGCCGAAGTACATGGTGGGTCAGAGGGTTTGGCTGTCCACCAACCAGATCCTGCTTAAGACTGAATCCAGGAAGTTGTCCCCCCGCTTTCTGGGTCCCTTTACCGTCAAGCGGGTGATCAACGATGTCACCATGCGGTTGGACTTGCCACCCTCTATGCATATACACTACCGTTCAAAAGTTTGGGGTCACCCAGACAATTATTTTGTGTTTTCCATGAAAAGTCACACTTATTTACCACCATGAGTTGTAAAATGAATAGAAAATATAGTCAAGACATTGACAAGGTTAGAAATAATGATTTGTTTTTGAAATAATAATTTTTTCCTTCAAACTTTGCTTTCGTCAAAGAATCCTCCATTTGCAGCAATTACAGCATTACAGACCTAACATGATTGCACAAGGGTTTTCTAATCATCCATTAGCCTTCTGACGCAATGAGCAAACACATTGTACCATTAGAACACTGGAGTGATAGTTGCTGGAAATGGGCCTCTATACACCTATGTAGATATTGCACCAAAAACCAGACATTTGCAGCTAGAATAGTCATTTACCACATTAGCAATGTATAGAGTGTATTTCTGATTAGTTTAAAGTTATCTTCATTGAAAAAAAGTGTTTTTCTTTCAAAAATAAGGAAATTTCAAAGTGACCCCAAACTTTTGAACGGTAGTGTACATCCCACGTTCCACGTCTCCCGGATCAAGCCCCTCTCCATCAGTCCCCTCTGCCCTCTTCCAGACCTCCCACCACCCCTCTGGATCATCGACGGCCAGACTATGTACACAGTGGAGAGAATCCTGGACATGTGCCGTTGGGGGCGGGGATGTCAGTATCTTGTCCACTGGAAAGGATATGATCCGGAGGAGAGGTCATGGATCCCAGGATCATACATCTTGGATAAACGAATGATCCGGGCCTTCCACCGCACCCATTGATGTCAGCCCAGTGGGATGCCAGGGGGCGTATCTTGAGGAGGGGGCACTGTGATGGTCTGGCAAGTGTGCTCCTCCTCCCCTCCTGTTCCTGGTTTCCCACGCCGGTGATGAGCACACCTGCATCATCAGCCACCTGCTGCGCCTGATGAGCCAGTGTATTTAAGGCCCAGCGTGAGGGGAGCTCACCGCTGGATCGTCTGGGTTTGCAGCTTCAAGTCTTGTCAAGTTTGGTCCCATTATTTTGTCTCCCCGTGTTTACCTTTGTGTGTCTCCTGTTCCTCAGGCTGCTGCCACCCGCAGGTGTGTCTCCCGGAGCTGATAGCGCTCACCTGACCAGGAAGATCATCACGTGCACCCAGGCCCTGCCTTCCACCTGTTCCCGGTCCCTGTTGGAGTTCCCTGCCGGACTCCACTGCTCTGACTGTAAGTATGCTTTCCTGCATTATTCTCCCATCGGAGAATCTGTCCCTTATCACCTCTGTCTGCTCTCTCTCCCGTAGGCTACGTGCGCTCCAGGGGGCTCCTGTTTTGACAGAGATTTAAGTTGGCATTTTTGTGTTTCACTTTTCTTGTGTTTTGCATTTTGGTTTTCTGTTTTCTTCTCAATAAAACTGTGAAACTTTTTATTGGAGTCTGAGTGATCGTTTTGGCTGCTTTGCGTTTGAGCCTAACCCCAGTCTGAATCATGACAAAAACCTTAATCCTGACTTCCGGTTATGGCTGCCACGTAAGACGGACGTGTCTCACTCTGCTCTGCTCCTGGAGAAAAAAAATCGGCAAATAACTCTCTCATTTGGGACAGAACGTATCCCAGCGTTTGGGCGAGGATATGTCGGCGAAGCCTAAGGCTGGAAAACCAGGTAAAGGAAAAAGCGAGCCGCCGAAACAGTCCAAATTAACGGACTTTCAGGTCTGTGACGCAGCAAATAAAACTCCATATATGGCGGAGGAGGCTGGCAACGGTGCGATGTCTGCGGGGGGAGGCGCAGATGCGCTGATGGCTGCCATGAGTTCAATGAGAGCGGACTTTTCCTCTAGATTTGATGGGATTATGACAGCGTTGGAAGGAATAAGAAAGGAATTGGGTGACTGTGTAGAACGAACGGCGCAGATGGAGCTCCGTCTCGCTAGTGCTGAAGATGACGTCACCCGTCTTCAATTAAAGGTGCGCACTTTGGAAAAAAAAAATAAATCTCTGGAAAATAATATTTTGGATTTGGAATCTCGGTCGAGACAGAATAACTTGAGGCTGGTGGGTCTTCCAGAGGAATCAGAAGGTCGGGACGTATGTTCCTTTCTGGAAAAGTGGATTCCGGAGGTGCTGGGCAGCGAGGAGTTGCAATCAGCAGTGGTTCTGGAAAATGCACATCGTATTGGCCCACGGAGAGATAAGGGACCGCCGAGGACCTTAATTATGAAGTTTCTTAGCAACAGAGACAGGATGAAGATTTTCAACGCTGCACGAGCTAAAGGAGAGATTAAACACCAGGACCAGCAGGTGCGGTTCTACCCAGATTTGGCCACAGGAATCCAGCAATTGAGGAAGCAGTTTGATCCCACACGTAAGGAGCTGCGCAACCTTGGGATTCGTCATGGTGTAATCTATCCTGCGAGACTGCTGACCACGTATGAGGGCAGAACCCACATCTTCAAGACCCCAGAGGAGGCGCAGGAGTTCATCAAGAAGATCAAAGAAGAAGAAGAGACTGGTGGGAGCTAAGCATGAACAAAATATAAGGTAGAATAATTAAGCATTTGCACAGGCATCTGACTGACTTGAAGTAAATAGTAAGTTTACAAAATATAGATTGTATTATATATTAAAAAAAACAAAACAAAAACAAAACAAACAAAAAAAAAACTATGATGTACAAAGTTGTTAAAAATTTTGGAGTTAAGTTGGAAAACTACAGAGGAGAGTTAATGTTACGTCATTAAAAGCAGTAGAGTTAGGGTGATTGGGAGGATGAAGAAGGAGTGGCTTAGGCTGTTCCCCGTGGGTGTGGAACGGTCGATGGCTATATCGGGAGACAGAATTTTTCTTTTGATTTTGGGGGGTTTGCCACAAGTGTGGGAAGGGGAAATTTGTTTGTGTGTAGTTTGTAGGATGAATGTTCAACCACTCATGTTTTTGCTTCTCTGTATGAGCATGTTTACACTGCAAGGTAATCCCAAACTCTCTATTGATCATAAACCAAAGTGTTAATCTTAATTTAACTTCATGGAATTGCAGAGGTCTACAAAATTTAAAAAAACTTAAACAAGTTATGAATAAAATAAAAGACATGGGTTCAAAAATTGTGTTTTTACAAGAAACTCATCTAATAGAGGAGGATGTTAAAAGAATTAGGAGTAGATGGCAAGGAAGTGTATTCACCTCTTCATTTTCATCCCGAGCCAGGGGAGTTATGACTCTCATACATAAATCAGTTCCTTTTCAAGTGAAAAATGTAATTGGAGACAAATTTGGAAGATATGTAATCATTCAAGGTTCTTTGCTATTAGAAAATATAAATCTTGTGAACTTATATGGTCCCAATATAGATGATCAGAAGTTCTTTGCTAATTTATTTCTCATCTTATCATCACTTACAGGGCAACATATAATAGCAGGGGATTTTAATTGTACATTGAATCCAGGTGTGGATAGATCAACAGGACTGGATTGTACGCACATTGGATGTAGGATGACTATTAATCATTTTATGAAAGAATTGAGATTGTTAGATATATGGAGAGAAATGAAACCACAAGTTAAAGCCTATTCTTGTTATTCCAGTACCTACAAGACATTCTCACGTATTGATTATTTTTTGATTTCCACAGAATTAAGGTCCAAGATTCAAAACTGCTTTTATGATAACATCGTGATCTCTGATCATGCACCCTGTTGTCTAATATATGTAGATAAAAAATTGACAAAGGAATCAGGTAGATGGCAATTTCAGCATAAATGGCTTCAGGATGAGGAATTTGTCAAGTATATAGAAAAACAGTTAGACGAGTTCTTTGACATCAATACTACACAAACATCAGCATGTGTAAAGTGGGAGGCTTTCAAAGCTTTTATTAGGGGACATATTATTAGTTATACAGGATCAAAATCTAAGAAGACTCGAGAGGAGAGAGCTAAATTGGAACATAAAATAAAAAGTCTTCAGGAAAAAGTGTATGCAGGAAGTGACCCAAGGTTGGAGAATGAATTACTGATTTTGAGAGCTGAATACGACAAAAAATCAGCGAATAGAGCTGCCTCGAGTCTTCTAAGATTGAAACAATCTTTTTATGAACAAGGTGAAAAATCAGGAAAATTATTAGCATGGCAGATTAAACAATTAGAAATTAAAACACCAATTACCAGTATTATAAGTAATGGACAGGTAGTTATAGATCCTTTAGAAATTAATAGAGCCTTTAGAGATTACTATGAAAAATTATATGATACCAAAAATGAACCTGATTTAACAAAACTAAATGGGTTTTTGAACGAACTATCTATACCGTGTATTCCAAATGAAAACAGGGAGATATTGGAGTCTAAAATTAGTCAAGAAGAAGTTGGGCTAGCCATTGATAATATGAAATCAGGAAAAAGTGCAGGACCAGATGGTCTTCCAGTTGACCTTTATAAAAAATTTAAGAATAAATTAATAAAACCTTTTTTGGAAATGGTTTTAGAAGCATTTCAAAATAATAATTTACCATCATACATAAATAATGCCTTAATTATACTGCTGCCAAAACCAGGTAAGCCCTCTAATAAATGTGAAAATATGAGACCAATAAGCCTATTAAACGCCGACCTTAAGATAATCTGTAAAATTTTAGCAAGACGAATACAAGAAATTTTACCAAATATTATTAATCGAGATCAGAATGGCTTTATAAAGGGTAGACAAGGCTTCCATAATGTAAGAAGACTATTTAATATTATTTATTTTAATAAAGAAGCACCGGATACAGCTCTCCTATCACTGGACGCCGAAAAGGCCTTTGATAGAGTTGAATGGCCCTTTCTTTTTGAAGTCCTACAAAGGTTTGGACTTGGAAATAATTTCATAAAATGGGTTCAAATAATATACAATAATGCTACAGCAGAAATCCAAACAAATAACAATATTTCAAAACCAATAAAAATCAATAGAGGATGTCGACAAGGCTGTCCACTTTCACCTTTACTGTTTACTATGGCAACTGAACCTTTAGCGATAGCGATACGTTTACATTCACAAATATATGGAATTAAAGTTGGACCAACAGAACATAAAATCTCCCTGTACGCCGATGACATAATTTTGTTTATGTCGAATCTAAAAAAATCAATTCCAACCTTGTTGAATTTAATAAAGAATTTTGGGGAAATATCAGGATATAAAATAAATAAAACTAAATCTTCAATATTAATGCTAAATGAGACCCAGAGAAATTACCCAGCCTCTGAGGTAAATCAATTCAATGTTGTAAATCAGTTTAAATATTTAGGAATCCAAATTGTGCCTAAGCTAGAATCAGTCGCCAGTGTCAACTATGAAGCCTTAATGTCAGATATCAGTGAGTTAACTCAGAGATGGATGTCACTACCAATGTCGATGATCGGGAGAATCAATATACTTAAAAGTAATATTTTACCTAAAATACTTTATTTATTTCAATACATTCCCTTATCACCACCTTTAGATCTATTCTCAAGAATAAAAAAAAAGTTAGTGGAATTTATATGGAACAACAGGAGGGCTAGATTACGTTTGTCTTTATTATATTTACCATTTGATCGTGGAGGTCTGAAATGTCCAAATTTTATGTTGTATTATTGGTCGGCACAACTGAGGTCTATGACATATTATTTTTCATCAAATGATCTCCCTCACTGGACTGAAATGGAATCATACAATTTACCTTTACCTCTTCCCATATTCATATACTCAGATTCGGCAAAAAAATTACAAAAACAAGTTAAAAATCCATTTGTAAAGCATATGATCAAAATATGGTGTGAAGCTAAAAACTATTTAAAAGAACCACAGTTATTGTCACAATTTAGTCCAATATGGGGTAATCAATATTTTAAACCAGGGAGAGCGGACGCTGTATTTAAAGTATGGAATTTAAAAGGGATACAAAAGATTCAGGATTTATATTTGCCATGTGCAGATAACATAATGTCTTTTGAAGAGCTGAGGATCAAATTTAATCTCAATAGAACACATTTTTTTAAATATCTTCAACTTAGAAACTTTATTCGATCAAATCAAAATAAAGCTCTCACTCGACCTATTTATTCATCCTTGGAAAAAATGATGATGAAAGATAGTAAAAGAAAGGGTATTATTTCAGAGTTTTATAACTCATTGACACTATCTTCAAGTGAAAATTCACTGAAAAGATTAAACTACTGGAAAGAAGATCTGCAAACTGAAATTTCAGAGGAACAATGGGAATTGGCTTGTACAGAAGCTCAAACCAAATCAATAAATGCACGCCTTAAATTGATACATTTCAAATGGTTAATGCGGATGTATGTTACACCGGAGGAGTTAAATAGATATAACAAAAATATACCAGATACATGCACAAAATGCATGGAAAGTAAAGGAACCCTATTTCATTGTTTATGGGAATGTAGATTAATAAGAATGTTTTGGGAAGAGGTGAGGGTAACAATTGAAAAAATAATCTCAAAACAAATCATATTGAATCCTAAACTGTTTTTGTTGGGTCTGTACCCAGAAAAGCATAATTTTAATAAAAGTGAAAGAACATTCATAGACCTCAGTTTGCTTAATGCCAAAAAATGTATTGCACTATTATGGAAAAAGACTCATAGACCAGATGTGACTCAGTGGTTAAGACAGATGTTAACAAACCTTCCATTAGAAAGAATAACATATATACTGAAATCAAAGGAAATTGTGTTTGAGAATATATGGAGACCTTTTATTGATTATGTAAAAAATTTAAACATAACTCTTGAAGAAGAAGGTGAATGATGTGTGTGGACCTTGTAAATTCCAAACTGGTGAACATAATATGTATACTTATGTATTGGATTGTCTAGACTAAACAGAGGAGCATTGTTGAAGATTTGATTTTGTTGGTGGTTGTTGGTGTTTTTAGTGCATTTTTTTTTTTTTTTGTAGTACTTTAGTGTTAGTGTTTGATTGTTTGTATCATGTTTGTTAAAAAAAAAAAAAAGGTTCAATAAAGATATTGTGGAAAAGAAAAAAAAAACCTTAATCCTCAGATTTGTCTTATTCCCAGGCTAAAAATAAGTGAGAAAAATATATGAATTGATTGGAGAAAACTAGCCTTTCCATCCCAGTACATACTCCCTTTTTTCATTTCTTCCTCTAACCCAGTCAGGTGACTGAGCTCCACTCTCAGCTTCATTTAGTAAATGAGAAAAATCAGGCCGAGAGGGAGGAAGTCAGAGATCAGCTCCATCATCTCAGCACTGAAAACGCCTCTGCCAAGCTGGAAAACCAACGACTAAAGGTACCTCCAGAGAGCACATCAGCAGTCCAGTCGCATGCAGTGAAATGAAATGTAAAAATTATGGTGTTTTTTTTTTAAAAACCCTTTGTCAAAAAAGGGAAGAGAAAATATTTCAAAAACTTTTTGAGCTGTTTCACAGTTTCTCTGAAATAAAGGAAATGTAAAACCACTCTATTTAAAATAAATATACATCACATTTAGGGAGAGCTGACCTCATCTGAGAAGAAACTAAGAGGACTGCACAGTGAAGCACGTCAGCTGAAATCATCCATTAAGAAGTATGAAAGCCTGGTGGAGAAGTATCAGAAGAAGGTACAGTCACATTCACTTCACAAGACTTTGTTCTGGAAGTTCAATGTTGGGAAAAGTAATTTGGACAAAGATTATAAATGTGTTAAAAAGAGACTTGAAAGGGTTACTCAGACACAAGACCAAATATGACCTAGTGTGACCGTGTTGGAGTCATTAGATTATTTCTTTTTTGACTAAACCAGAGATCAGCAACTTCAGTGGCCAAAACAGCCATTTTAAGATAAGATGAAGCTGGATGTCTACTGACTCCGGATGCAGTCTGTTGTGGATGCAGTACGGACGGAGCCTTGTGTCCATCCCTACCAGCTCCGTTTGTGTTTTGATCCGGCATGGGTGGCCCATGATTTCCACTGACTCTGGATCCAGACTATTACGGTTGCGATTCGGTCTCCACAGCAAATAGTTCCCATTCTAATTACTGTTCTAATCCCCACCTGCTCCAGCCCACTGCAGAATGAATCTGGCTTGTCAGATTCACAACAAGTTTATTTTTGATGGATATCGGATCCAATCTGCAAGGAAATGCCCCGATATCTACTGTATCTAATAACTGTTTGTTCATTAAAAAGTATTTGATTATCTGTTATTTTCTGAGGTCTACTTCTCCACCACTGAGTCAGAGAAGGCACCGTAAGGAGATGCAGCTGTAAAAGCAGCAGCTGTCATGTCTTTGTGTCTTTATTAGCTTATTCTTGTATATAGTGTGTTTTTTTTCATCAGGGCTCCGTAGTAAGACTCGGATTAACAACTGGATCAAGTTTTTCTATTTTTCTCCTGGTCTTTCTTTTACTTTTCTTACTCAGGGCAATGGACAACAATAGAGGTGGGGGCAAATGCATTGTTTACACACGCGACCAGTTGATTGCGCTGGGGAGGCCACCGCTGCTGCGTGGAGCAAATCACCTTCCCAGATGAGCTGAAGAGGAGATGCTGCAGGCAAAGGGCTGGAGCCCAGGTGAGGAGGAGGCAAAGAAAACATAAGCCGGCAGTATCGATGTTCATCACAGATGATGTGAAGTCACTGGGGAACACAGCGGATGAGCTCACAGCACTGGTCAGGATGCAAAGGGAATATCTTGAGTGTAGTATCATGTGTTTGATAGAAACATGGTTACACTCACATCCCAGACAACAACGTAGCGATACCTGGCTTTAAGACTGTCCGGGCGGACAGGGACATTATATGACTCGGTAAGAGGAGGGGAGGAGGGATGGCACTTTTTGTGAATGAGAGGTGGTGTAATCCCGGACATGTACATGTGAAGGAAAGTCTCTGCAGCCCAGACATTGAACTGCTTGCTGTTCACATGTGCCATTGTGATTGCTGTTTATATCCCTCCATCAGCTGATGCAGCAATGGCCTGTGATGTCATCAGCTCCACTGCTGCCACTTTACTGGTGCGGCACCCTGACGCATTTATGGCCATGACAGGAGATTTTAATGTCTCACTGAGCAAAACATTACCAAACTTCCACCAGTTTGTTGACTGTCCCACCAGAGAAAATAAAACACTGGATCTTCTGTATGCCAATGCCAGAGATACATACAGTGCAACAGCCCTATCCCCTCCCCCTTCCTTGCAGATCAGATCACAGCCTGGTGTTATCACCCAAGTACGTTCCCCTTGTGTAAAGGCAGTCTGCTTATAAACGGACTTTGAGGAGGTGGACACAGGGGGCTGCTGATGCACTAACAGGACTGCTTCAAGATGACGGACTGGGATATACTCTGTGAACCACATGGGGAGGATATAGACAACATGACTGACTGCATCGGGCAGCACGGTGGCAGAGTGGTTAGCACTGCAGCAGCACAGCAACTCACCCTCGGCTGGGGCATCCTTGGTCCAATCCCAGCCCCTGACCAACAGTGATCTGTGTGTCTGCATGGGTTTACTCTGGGATTTCTCCGGTTTCTTCCCACATGCCAAAAACATGCAAGTTAGGTTAATTGGCATCAAACTGGGGATTCTAAATTGTCCTTAGGTATGACTATCTGTCTCTTTGTGTTGGCCCTGCGATGGTGTGGCGATCTCTCCAGGGTGTACCCTGCCTCTTGCCCAAAGATGCTGGGATAGGCTCCAGCCCCCCCACGACCCGAAAAGGATTAAACAGAAGAAGCTGGATGGACTGACTGCATCACAGAATACATCAGATTCTGTGAAAACACAGCCATGCCAGCTCAGACTGTGCACTGTTTCTCCAGCAACAAACCGGGGATCACCAGTGACCTGAAAGCACTTCTTACCAAGAAAAAGAGGGCTTTTAGGTCTGGAAACAGGGAGGAACTGAGGAGAGTGAAGTGTGAACTGAGAGAGATGCTGAGGATGTCTAAAGACAACTACAGGAGAAAGTTAGAGAATAAACTCCAGCAGAACAATACAAGGGATGTGTGGACTGGAATGAAACATCACTGGGGGTAAGGAGAGGGGCAGACAGACATTGGTGAGCTTTGAGAGACCTGATGAGCTGAATCTGTTTTTTTAATAGCTTCAGCTGACCATCTGTCATCCCCACAACACAGCCAGACCCCCACACACCCCTCCTCCCTCACTCTCATGTGGAGGACCCCCCCCCCCCCGAAGACATCAACACCAACCCTCACATCACTGTGACTACAGACCCGGTTAAGAAACAGCTGGTGAGACTCTGTCAGTGGAAGGCTGTGGGCGCTGATGACATCTCTACCACGATCCTGAGGACCTGTGCCAACCAGCTATCTCCTGTACTGAAACACCTGTATAACCTGACCCTGAGTCTGGAGAGAGTACCGGTGCTGTGGAAGACATCCTGCCTGGTTCCTGTCCCCAAGAAGTCGTCTCCATCAGACCAGTTGTCCTCACATCACATGTGATGAAGGTCCTGCAGAGACTGGTCTTAGCCCACCTGAGGCCACAGGTGAAGACGTGGCTGGATCCTCTGCAGTTTGCATATTAGCCCCATTTAGGAGTTGAAGACGCTTGAAGACGCTTGAAGACACCATCCACCGGTGATCGCTGGGAGAGCACCGCTCCCACCCCCGTGTCGGACGCGTTGACCTCCACCAGACACTGAAGAGCAGAATCAACCTGGGTCAGGACCCGGGAGGACGAGAACTCCGCCTGGAGAGTCTTGAAGGCGGTGGCCGCTTCCTCAGACCACTGAAAGGGCACTTTCGATGACGTGAGGCGGGTCAGGGGGGAGACGATGGCACTGTAGTTGGGAATAAAGCGCCGGTAGAAGTTCGCAAACCCAATGAATTGCTGCACCTGCTTCCTGGAGGTAGGCGTGGGCCACTCGACCACCGCTTTAACCTTAGCGGGGTCGGGGAGGATCTGATTATGGGAGATCACGAACCCCAGGAAGGAGGTGGTCTGGGCGTAGAATTCACACTTCTCGGCCTTTATAAATAAGCGATTCTCCAGCAGACGTTGCAGGACCCGCCTCACATGGGCCTGGTGCTCCTCCCGTGATCTGGAGAAGATGAGTATGTCGTCGAGATAAACGAAGACGAAAACTCCCAGGAAGTTCCGCAGAATGTCGTTTATGAGGCGCTGGAAGATGGCAGGTGCGTTGGTGAGCCCGAATGGCATCACAAGATATTCGAAGTGGCCGCTGGGTTTCCTAAAAGCCGTCTTCCACTCATCTCCCTCCCGGATCCTAACGAGATGGTAAGCGCTGCGGAGGTCGAGCTTGGTGAACCAGGTCGCCCCCTGGAGGGAGTGGAAAGCAGTGTCCATGAGCGGCAGTGTGTAACGGTCCTTTATTGTGATGTCGTTAAGCGCTCTGAAGTCGATACAGGGGCATAGGGATCCCATCCTTCTTACCCACGAAGAAGAAACCCGCGCCAAGCGGGGACGAGGAGGGGCGGATGATCCCAGCGCTGAGTGGCTCCTTAATGTAGGTGTCCATCGCCTCGCGTTCCAGTGCAGAGAGACTGTATAGGCGGCCAGACGGCAGGGGGGCCCCCGGGCGGATGTTAATCGCACAGTCGTATGGTTGATGCGGCAGAAGGGACAGGGCTCTGGACTTACTGAATGCTGCCCCCAAGTCATGGAACTCCTGCGGCACTAGAGTCAGGTCCGGGGGCTCAGAGACCGGAGCCGGTGGAGGAGAGGATGGAGCACAAGCCGCCGACTGGAGGCAGGTGCCCAGGCAGAAGGTGCTCCAGGACAGGATGCTGCCGGTTCTCCAATCCAGGACAGGGTTATGCAGCCGCAGCCAGGGGTAACCCAGAATGACACGGTCCAACAAGGAGGGCAGGACGTAGAGGGTCAGATCCTCCTGGTGGTTGCCGGAGACGATGATGGGAATTGGCTTAGTGCGGTGTGTAACCGTACCCAGAGAAGAGCGTGAGAGCGTCACCAAGTTCAGGGGGGTAGGCAGCAGTTGGCAGGGTATGCCCAAACGGGTTGCCAGGCTCTTAGACATAAAATTCTGCTCTGCCCCAGAATCCACCAGTGCGTGAGTGGAATGCCCGGTGGAGTTGTGGCAGAAACATATGGGCAGTGTGCATGAAGATAGGGGATTTGGTCGGTTAGAGTCCGCGAGGCCCCCTACAGTGACTCGCGGACCTCCCCGTTTGGCTTCACCGGGCACAGCTCCACGGGATGCCGGTCATCCCCGCAATACATGCAGAGACCCCGTTTCCGCCGGCGTTGTCTCTCCGCTAGAGGGAGCATAGTGCGCCCGATGGCCATGTCCTCTGGTTCATCGGCGGACTCCGGAGCCGGTAACACCAGGGGGCGCGACTGAGCTGGACGGAGGGAAGCTCCGCGCGAGTGGCTGACAGACTTCCGCTCCGCAGCCCGCTCACGTAGCCTGTTGTCCAGGCTAATCGTGAGCAAGATCAACTCAGAGAGTCGCCCTGGGAGATCCCGACCAGCTAGCTCATCCCTCAGACCAGAATTGAGGCTACGGAGGAAAATGCTGCAGAGAGAAGCCTCTCCCCAGCCCACCTCCTCCGCTGTCACCCGGAAGTCGACCGCGTATTCCGCCGCTGACCGGCTCCCCTGTTGGAGACTAAGGAGCCGATCAGCGAGGACGCTGTCGAGACGGGAATGATCAAAGACTTCTAAGAAGTCCCGCCCGAACCGGTCATACGAGAGGTTTGCGTAGCTGGGCTTCGTCATTACAGCATAAGCCCAAGCTAATGCTCGCCCCTCGAGAAGGTTAGCCATGTACCCGATTCGGCTATGGTCTGAGGGAAAATCCCCGGGAACGCGCAGAAACACCGACTCACACTGCAGGATAAACCCCTTCGCTCCACCGAGTTTCCCGTTGAAGCGAGCAGAAGTTGGAATAGGTGTGAGGCGGGGTGGCACTCCCGAGCTAGGCTGGCCAGCTGTGGAGGCAACCGGAGCCGCAACGCCAAGAGGACCCAGAGGGAAAGCCCGCGGAGGGTCCAGGCGGTCTAACTGGTTAGTAATTCAGGTAAGTTGGTTTAATATCACCTGCTGCTGATGAGCTATCATATCCACCCGAGCCTCGAGGGTGGAAAAACGGCGTGCGAGCCCGCTGTCCGCTGGGCCACTTTGCTGGAGCCGTACTGACATATTGTTCGGCCCAGGAAACGCGCACGCAGGCTCAGGCAGATTTGAAAGTTTTATTTACAGCAGTGTTCGTGTATGGATGCGTGTATGTGAGATGCGAATGTGATGTGGGTGGAGGATGCAGGTCAGGACAGAGCAGTACGCCGTACGGCCAGGCAACCCTATAATGAGAGGAGAGCAGGGGTTAGCTGGGCAACCACACAGGAGAGTGAGAAAGTTCTGTGCTTACTTGTAGCGGCGCGGTGGCTGGCGTTGGCAAGGTCCCAAGCCTGGGAGACAGCGTCCTGCTGTGCGTCCGGGATGATGCAGCGAGGTAGAGGAGCAGCGAGACGAGGGAGAGTGAGTCCGCCACCAAGGAGTCCACCTGTGCACAGGGGAAGTCTGACAGGAGAAGGTAAGGCAATACAGACAGCTTACGTGTCTAGGCGAGTCGTCAGCAGACCTGAAGGAAAGGATGTTGCTGAGTTGAGTACGCAGGGAGACAGACGGCTCCAGGCCGCAGCTCAGGGCAGGATGGAATAAATAGCTGCGCACTAAAAAGGAGCAGGTGTGCGCGCAGCTGAGGTGGAAGCCCGTGAGCTGCGGGTGATGACAGACACTGAACAAACTGTTATCCATCATGGACAACCCTGATCACCCCCTCCACCACACACTGAGCAAACAGCGGTGCTCTTTCTCCAGCAGACTGCTACAGCTCTGCTGCCTAACGGTTAGGTACAGGAAATCTTTCCTGCCACATGCCATTTCACTGTACAGTAACTCACTCTGATGTTGAATTCTGGTCATAACAATGCTGCCATACTACACCTTACAGTCTAATTGGTACCTCGTGTTTCACCCTGCACCCAATAGTCCTGCATTGTACAGCAAGTATGATCCATGTATCTATATGGGTCATCATCTATTTATCTGCGATGTACCGTATGTGAAGTTAACTAGGCAGTTTTGCTTTCCCTGGGCAATTCCTTTTGCTATTACGCTGTGTGTGTTTCTGTCGGGTTGATTGTCTACTGTCATGCTGCTGTTACACTGTAATTTCCCAGTTTGGGATCAATAAAGTACATCTGTTTGTCTATCTATCTATTGTGATGTTCCGATCCACAGTGTACTTCAAACTGTATTCCCTGCTCCATTCTCAGGGAATATCAGTAAGTTAACTGCCCTTCACAAAATTTCTCCATTTGAAACACCCTGTAACCGTCGGCTCCTCCTCCGTGAGTTACCACGGCAACCATGGACATGTAGTGATACTGTGGTGGATAATTTACATTTCTTAAATAAAATATTAATACAAATATATTTTTATTGCTATCAGTTGATATAAGCAATAACCAACATCAGTTTAGCTTGTTAATAATGTCAGCAACAATAGTTTGTTTTACTCGTATTTGAGGTGGAATGGCTTATGGGTAATCTTGTCAACTTCCGGTGAAGTGATGCATGGTTGTTCACTTCTTCCCTGCACAGTTCTCAGTTCCCTTTGAACTGAAGATCATTTGCTCCCTTTGGTTTGGAATCTCAGTTAATATGTCGGATACCCTGTGCAGTCCACTTCGGAGTATACTATTGGATGATCGGAACACAGCTTAAACCTTTGACATAACATACAAACACTTAACACAATTAAAATTCAATTCAACTTTATTTATATAGCGCCATTTCACAACAGTCATCTCATTGTACTGTCCAACTGTAGGGGGAAACCCCCACAATTGCAGAAAGACCCCAGCAATCAGGCAATCCCCTGTGAGCAGCACTTGGCAACAGTTGAGAGTAAACACTCCCTTTTAGCAGGAAGAAACCTCCAGCAGAACCAGGCTCAGGTAGGGGCAGGGGATAGAGAAGAGGAAGAAAAGAACAGACATGTAGAGAGCAACAGAAGGATGGAGACTCAATCTATGGGAGAGAACAAACAGATGTTAATTTACCAGCAAAAATATTTCATTGAGAGTGAAGAAAGGAGTGAAGCCCAGTGCATTGTTGGAGGTCCCTTGGCTGTCTATACCTATTAGCAGCATAACTAAAGGAGAGTTCAGGGTCACCTGATCCCACCCTAACTATAGGCTATGTAAAAAAGGAAGGTTTTATCCCTCTTCTTAACAACAGATCAAGTCCGACATCTGAATCCAGATTGGCAGCTGGTTCCACAGGAGAGGAGCCTGATAGCTGAAGGCTCTGCCTCCCATTGTACTTTTAGGGATTCTAGGTATTACATGTAATCCTGCATTTTGGGAGTGTAGTGCTCTGTTAGGATGACAAGGTAGTATCTGACATAATGCACGGCTCAGGAGACACACACGCAGGCTCAGGGCAGATTCAACAGCTTTATTAACAACAGAGATGTGTGTGGCTGCGTGTCTGTGGAATAAGAATGTATTGGTGGTGGCGTCTGCATCAGGCACGGGGGCAGGAGACGGTACAGCCGGACAACCCTATGGGAGGAAGCAGAGGGAGAAGGGTAACGGGCACCACACCAATACAGAGGATAATGATGGTTAGCTGGCTTACTTGATTATGACAGGTGGCTGGCGTCGACAAGGGCGAGGCCCGGGAGACAGCGACCTGCAGTACCTGTGGCAGCAGCGTAGAGCCAGCGGCGAGATGAGGAAGTCCGCCGCCGGGGAGGTCCACCTGTGCACAGGGGAAGGCTAGAGGAGAGAGGTAAGGGGAGCTTACCCAGATAATCTTCGCTAGTAGGTTTGAGATCCGTAGTAGCAAAGGGGCCGAAGTTGAGAGACGGCTTCAGGCCGAAGCCCAGGGCAGAGTGGATTAAATACCTCGCCGCTGACGAGGAGCAGGTGTGCACGCGGCTGGCGCCGCTCATCAGCGGCGAGTCATGACAGTACTCCCCCCTCTAGCAGCGCCTCCTGGCGATGGTTTTTCCGGGTGCGCTCGATGAAACTCAGAGATGAGAGACCGGTCCAACACCAGCGAGGAAGGCACCCATTGTCTCCACTCGGGTCCATAGCCCTCCCAATCCACCAAATACTGCAACCTGCGACCCCGGCGCCGGGCGTCCAAGATCTCAGTGACAGTCCAGGCCGGATGGCCACCAATCATCCGGGGAGCGGGGTGCGCCGCAGGTGGAGGGCAGAGGGGGTCAGAGACCACCGGTTTAATTTTGGAGACGTGGAAGGTGGGATGGATGCGGAGGGAGGAGGGAATAGCCACACGCACAGCCACCAGGTTGATAATCCTGGTTATGGGATAAGGGCCGATGAATCGTTGGGCCAGCTTTCTCCTCTCACCCTTAAGGTTGACGTCCTGAGCGGATACCCAGACTTGTTGTCCCACCTGGTAGGCAGGTGCAGGTCTCCTGTGTCGGTCCGCCGTGGACTTATTGCGCTCCGCCGTGCGTAAAAGCGCATTACGCGCCGTGGACCAAAGGGAGCGACACCGCCTAAGGTGTGCCTGGACAGAGGGAACAGCCAACTCGCCCTCCTGCGCGGGGAATAGAGGTGGATCATAACCCAGGGATGCTTTAAAGGGCGACATCCCGATGGCAGAGGAGCGAGAGGTGTTGTGGGCGTACTCCACCCAGGCGAGGTGAGAGCTCCAGGACGTGGGCTTGGAAGAAGTGACGCAGCGGAGAGCAGCCTCCAGCTCCTGGTTAGTCCGCTCACACTGCCCGTTAGACTGGGGGTGATGGCCGGAGGTGAGACTTACTTTGGCTCCCAGGGCGTTGCAAAAGGACCTCCAGACGTCTGAAGAGAACTGGGGGCCACGGTCGGAGACCACGTCGACCGGAATTCCATGCAGTCTGACCACGTGTTGGATGAGGAGGTCCGCCGTCTCCAAGGCTGAGGGGAGTCCACGTAGGGGCACAAAGTGGGCGGCCTTGGAAAAACGGTCAACGATGGTCAGAACTGTGTCAAAGTTGTTGGAGACAGGGAGCCCGGTGACGAAGTCTAGGGCAATGTGCGACCAGGGCCTGCCAGGGACGGGCAGGGGCTGGAGCAGACCCGCGGGGGGAGCGTTACCTGACTTACTGGTGGCACAGACGGGGCAGGCCCGGGCGTAACGGGCGGCATCCTTCCGCAGACCTGGCCACCAAAAGGCTCGCTGGAGGAGGTCGATCATCCGTGAAGCTCCAGGATGGCAGGTGAGCTTAGAGGTGTGGAGCCAGTGTATAACGTCCCCCCGGACGGCAGATGGCACAAAGAGCCTCCCCTCCGGTCCGCCGCCAGGGTCCGGTTCCGACTCCTGCGCCCTCCGGATCTTGTCTTCTATGTCCCAAGAAACAGCCCCCACGACGCACGACCTGGGCAGGATGGTGTGAACCGCGTCTTCTGTGGCCTCCGGGGCAAATTGCCTGGAGAGGGCGTTGGGCAGGCCGTTCTTGGAGCCAGGCCTGTAAGTGATGCTGAACTTAAACCTTGCAAAGAACAGGGACCAGCGCGCCTGGCGGGTGTTCAGACGCTTGGCAGATCTTAGATACTCCAAGTTCTTGTGATCTGTTAGGACCACAAAAGGCAAGGCTGCCCCCTCCAGCCAATGACGCCACTCTTGAAGCGCGAGCTTGATGGCAAGAAGCTCTCTGTCCCCCACGTCATAATTACGCTCCGCCGGGGACAGGCGCCGAGAGAAGAAGGCGCAGGGTCGCTTGACTCCATTGCCTGGAGACCGCTGGGACAGCACCGCCCCCACCCCCGTGTCCGAAGCGTCCACCTCCACTATACACTGCAGCACGAGATCGACCTGGCTGAGGACCCGGGAGGAGGAAAACTCCGTCTTCAGCGCCTGGAAGGCCGTTGCGGCCTCTTCAGTCCACCGGAACGGGGTCTTAGGGGAGGTGAGGCGGGTCAGGGGCCCGACGATGGCTCCAAAGTTCGGGACAAAGCGGCGGTAGAAATTGGCGAACCCGATGAATTGCTGAACCTGTTTCCTTGAGGTAGGTGTGGGCCAATCCACCACCGCTGTAATCTTCACTGGGTCCGGAAGCACCTGGTCATGGGAGATGACGAACTCCAGGAAGGAAGTTGTTTTGGCGTAGAATTCACACTTTTCCGCCTTGACATATAGACGGTTCTCCAGCAGCCTCTGCAGGACCCGCCTCACGTGGACCCGGTGTTCATCCCTGGACCTGGAGAAGATGAGGATGTCGTCCAGGTAGACGAAAACAAACAGGCCGATGAAATCCCGGAGGACGTCATTGATGAGGCGCTGGAAGACGGCTGGAGCATTGGTCAACCCAAACGGCATCACAAGGTATTCAAAATGACCGTTAGGGGTGCGGAAGGCTGTCTTCCACTCATCTCCCTCCCGGATCCGGACGAGGTGGTAAGCGCTGCGAAGATCCAGCTTAGTAAACCAGGTCGCCCCCTGGAGGGAGTGGAAGGCGGTATCCATGAGGGGCAGGGTGTACCGGTCCTTCTCCGTGATGTCATTGAGCGCTCGATAATCAATGCAGGGACGAAGGGAACCGTCCTTCTTTCCCACGAAGAAGAACCCTGCACCTACTGGAGAGGAAGATGGTCGGATGATCCCGGCACTGAGCGACTCCTTCAAGTAGCTGTTCATGGCCTCCTTCTCTGGCGCTGACAGGCTATAGAGGCATCCTGAGGGTAGAGGCGCCCCCTGGCGGATGTTGATGGCGCAGTCATAGGGCCGGTGAGGAGGCAGAGACATCGCCTTGGACTTGCTGAAAACAGCACCCAGGTCGTGGAACTCTGAGGGCACAAGGGTGAGATCCGGGGGCGCGGTGTCCTGGGCTGTAGGAGATGAGGACGGGGCGTAGGCAGCGGATTGGAGACAGGTGCCCATACAGAAGGTACTCCACGCTGACACCTTCCCAGTCTTCCAGTCCAAGGCGGGGTTGTGGAGGCGGAGCCAGGGATATCCGAGGATGACAGGAGTTACCGAGGTGGGCAGGACGTAGAAAGAGATATCCTCCCGGTGGTTTCCAGAGATGATCACCGGAATGGGAGAGGTTCGGTGGGTTACTTTTCCCAGGGAGACTCGGGAGAGATTAACCAGGGCGAGAGGAGAGTCGAGGGGGTGACAACGGATGCCCAGTCGGGTTGCCAGGCTCTGTGAAATAAAGCTACCCTCCGCGCCTGAATCCACCAGTGCATGTGTGAGGTGCCCAGTGAGGTTGTGACAGAAGCGGATGGGCAGCGTCAAATGTGTGAGGGGATTTAACCGATTAGCGTCCGCGAGGCTCCCTACAGTGACTCGCGGACCTCCTCGTTTGGCTTCTCCGGACAATGCTCCACCATGTGCTGGCTACCCCCGCAATACATGCAGAGGCCCAGGTCACGGCGGCACTGTTTCTCCGCCAGGGGGAGCTTTGTCCGGCCCGTCACCATCGGTTCCGACTCCTCGGAGACCTCCGGCGGCGGCAACGCCAGGTGGCGAGCTTGGGGCAGGCGTGCGGAGGCGCCCCGCGAGCGAGAAGACTGCTTCCGCTCTGAGGCGCGCTCGCGCAGCCTGTTATCCAAGCTGATGGTAAGAGAAATCAGCTCCGCCAGCGTCTCCGGGGTATCCCGGCCGGCCAGCTCATCCCTCAGACCAGAATTTAAGCTGCGGAGGAAGATGCCGCAGAGCGCACGCTCTTCCCAGCCAACCTCCTCCGCGGTAACCCGGAAGTTGATCGCGTATTCGGCTGCCGATCGGCTCCCCTGTTGGAGTCCGAGAAGGCGGTCGACCTGGACACTGTCCAAACGCGAATGATCGAACACTTCCAGAAATTGTCGCACGAATTGGCCATAGGTGAGGGTGGCGTAGCTGGGCTTCACCATAATGGCGTAAGCCCAGGTAAGCGCACGGCCCTCTAGAAGATTACCAATGTAGCCAATTCTGCTATGGTCAGAGGGAAAGTCTCCGGGAACGCGGAGGAACACGGACTCACACTGCATAATAAAGCCCCGAGCTCCACCAAGCTTACCGCTAAAGCGAGCAGGAGTGGGGATGGGTGTGAGCCGTGTTGGCGCACCCGGAGCAAGCTGGGCAGCCACCGGAGCCGCAGGAGCTGCGCCACCCGGACGAGCCGAGGGGAACTGCTGCTGGGGGTCCAAGTGGTCTAATCGGTTAGTAATAACTGTTAATTGGTTTAATATCACCTGTTGTTGATAGGCTATTGAATCCACCCGAGCCTCGAGGGTGGAAAGACGGCGTGCGAGCCCGCTGTCTGCCGAGCCGCTCTGCTGAAGCCGTACTGACATAATGCACGGCTCAGGAGACACACACGCAGGCTCAGGGCAGATTCAACAGCTTTATTAACAACAGAGATGTGTGTGGCTGCGTGTCTGTGGAATAAGAATGTATTGGTGGTGGCGTCTGCGTCAGGCACGGGGGCAGGAGACCGTACAGCCGGACAACCCTATGGGAGGAAGCAGGGGGAGAAGGGTAACGGGCACCACACCAATACAGAGGATAATGATGGTTAGCTGGCTTACTTGATTGTGACAGGTGGCTGGCGTCGACAAGGGCGAGGCCCGGGAGACAGCGACCTGCGGTACCTGTGGCAGCAGCGTAGAGCCAGCGGCGAGATGAGGAAGTCCGCCGCCGGGGAGGTCCACCTGTGCACAGGGGAAGGCTAGAGGAGAGAGGTAAGGGGAGCTTACCCAAATAATCTTCGCTAGTAGGTTTGAGATCCGTAGTAGCAAAGGGGCCGAAGTTGAGAGACGGCTTCAGGCCGAAGCCCAGGGCAGAGTGGATTAAATACCTCGCCGCTGACGAGGAGCAGGTGTGCGCGCGGCTCGCGCCGCTGATGAGCGGCGAGTCATGACAGTATCAGATCTTTTAAATAACAAGGGCCCTGATTATTTAGAGCTTTGTAAGTGAGAAGAAGAATTTTAAACCTAATTCTAAATTCTATGGGAAGCCAATGAAGGGAGGCCAGAACTGGAGAGATATAATCTGTCTTTCTCGTACCTGTTAAAACGCTTGCTGCAACATTTTGGATCAGCTGAAGACTTTTTAAAGATGTTTTAGGACAACCTGATAATGAGTTACAATAATCTAATCTGGAGCTAACAAACATGGATTAGTTTCTCAGCATCACTCTGAGACACTAACGGGCTACTTACGTATTATTAGATCACAGAAATTCAGGTGGATAGCCAGTATATCACACTTCCTTGTTGTTATCACGTGATCGCAAGTGGTCCTTCTGGGTCCTTCTCCAGTCTTTCTTGAGATCTCCTGTTATATAATTCTCCTGCGATCTTGTATTTTGAACCCTGTTCAAAAACACAAACGAAGCGGGTGGGGACTGCCGCAAGGCTCCGTCCACACCGCATCCACAATGGACTGCATCCAGAGTCAGTATAAATCCACAACGGGGAAATTACAGTATTGCAGCAGCAAAGGGATAGCAGCACTCAGACCAATAATAAATACATTAAATAAGATTAAAAAATTGGGTAGAAAATAGTATACAGTCATTTAAAAAAATTAGGGCATCCCATTAGCTTTCTCCGTAGGATTGCTGGACTCACCCTCAGAGATAGGGTGAGGATCTCAGTCATCCGGGAGAGGCTCAGAGTACAACCGCTGCTCCTCCACATTGAAAGGAGTCAGTTGAGGTGGTATGGGCATCTGATTAGGATGCCTCCTGGACGCCTCCCACTTGAGGTGTTTCGGGCATGTCCCACTGGTAGGAGACCCCGGGGCAGACCCAGGACTCGGTGGAGAGACTATGTCTCCCAGCTGGTCTGGGAACGCCTTGGTATCCTCTCTGAAGAGCTGGAGCAGGTGGCTGGGGAGAGGGAAGTCTGGGCTTCTCTGCTTGAACTGCTGCCTCCGCGACCCAGACCTCCGGAAAAGTGGTAGAAGATGGATGGATGGATGGACACTCCATTAAATATTCAGTTCTTTATTAAGCAATGTTCACATATTGATGTCTAATCTTGTTTTTATTTTTCTCTGGAAAAGAAGGTGATTTAATTGCAGGTAAATAACAAAAATTAACCTTGTTTTACTCATTAAACAAAACATATCAACAAAAATGTGTATTCTAACAGAAAAACTTAGGACACCCTACCAACTAATAGCTAGTGTTACTCCCTGTCATGATTATTAACAAGAACGGCCCATGTGCAAGGTGCAGCAACAAGGAGACTCAACACACACACAAATACTTTTGAGGATTTATTTGAATTTCAAGAAACTCCGGAGCACAGCTAGAGAAAACGGCACTCGCCAGAGGAACAGGCCTGTGAAGACAGAGAAACGAGAGCTGTGAGTGGAGGAATGGAGACTGGCCAGCCTAATTACCACTTACGTGGAAAAAATGGGAGAACTGGCAGGGACCCCAGCGGGGTGAGAGACGAACCAGCAGGGTGAAATGGGTTAGCTGATGGTGCCTGACTGGGTGGAGAATGATTGGTGTGGTTGATGGGGCAGGTGAGCGCACGCAGTCCCCGGAGATGCACCCACACAATGGCAGCAACCTGAGGAGAGAAGAGGAGAAACAAAGGTGAGGTGAGTGACAAATCTTCACCATGAGAGAGTGTAAACTTAGAGTCGTCTTAGTGTCTTAAATGCCGTCTTCCACTCATCTCCTTCGCGAATACGGATTAAGTGGTACGCGTTCTGCAAATCCAATTTGGTGAACACTCGCGCGCTGAAGGAGCTCGAACGTGGAGTTGGTCAAGGGCAGAGGGTATTTGTCTTTAACAGTGATCGCACTGAGCTCCCAGTAGTCAATGCACGGGCGTAGCAACCCATCTTTCTTTCCAACGAAAAAAAACCCTGCTCCGAGTGGAGCCGAAGATGGCTGAATAAGGCTGGCATTCAGAGAGTCTTTTATGTATCTCTCCCTCGCCTCCCTCTCCGGGCCAGAAATGTTATAAAGCCGACTAGACGGCAGCTTCGCCCCCCGGGAGGAGTTCCGGAACGCAACACAGTCATAGGAGCGATGAGGTGGAAGCGACAGCGCCCTTGACTTGGTGAAAACCTCTCCCAGGTCGTAATAGACCCTGGGGACGAGACTGAGATCCGGCGGCTTGACTGGAGGAGAGGAGATAGGGAGAGACGGCAAACACTTGGCCAAACTCAAACGAAGAAGCCAAACAATATGGGCTCCAGGAGGAGATGGAGTTTTGGGCCAAACTGATAATGGGGTTATGCCTTCGGAGCCACGGGTAGCCAAGGACCATCGGAGAGGATGAATTTGGGAAGACTAAGAACAAAAGTTCCTCCCAATGGTTCCCGGAAAGAAGGATAACGATGGGTGCCATGCATTCGGTAACTACAGCGATCTTCTGACCAGATATGGTGGCTACGTTCTGAGGTCTGTGCAATTTGTGTGGGAATACCCATGTCCCGAACGAGTTGGGACAAAATGAAATTTCCCTCTGCCCCAGAATCCACTACCGCAAAAGCCCTCCTCTTGACCCCAGCAATTGGATGAGGGCTGAAATAGAGAAATTGCCGCGGGGAGAAAATTTAGTCCGCCCGCCAGACCCCCTGCAGTTACTGACGGGCCGCGTTTTTTGGCCTCAGAGGTCAGCCGTCCAGACTGTGCTTCATGGAACCACAATACATGCACGCACCTGCCCTTCTCCGACAACGACGCTCTTCATCGGTCAGATGGAACTGACTGAGCGCCATCGGCTCGGGAGGAGTGCTTGCGCCCCCTGCGTCAGTAGCCGTGGTGAGCCCATGCACGGCGAATGGGCGAGAGGAGAACTGCTGCTCCTTCGCGCGCTCACGGTAACGGTTATCTAAACCAACAGCCTGATCAATTAAGCCATCCAGAGTGTCGGGGACTGCGTGAACCGCCAGGTCGTCACGGAGGTTAGCATTCAAACCGAAGAGGAACGCGCTGCGTAAGGCAACTTCATTCCACCCCGATTCTGCTGCTTCAACTCGGAACTCCAAAGAGTACTCGGCCACAGACTGAGCACCCTGGCGGAGCAACAAGAGATGGCTCATAACGTTCCCCTGGCTCTCTGTGTGATGGAAGGCGTGGGTGAACTCGACCACAAATTGCTCAAACCTGTAGTGTGGGCCCTTGGGATTATCAAGGATGTACCGAAGCCCAACTAATGAATTTTCACAGAATCCCCCTAGTACTCTCCCCCCACCCGCTCTAAATATAGCTGTACCTGACACAAAATCTCCTTACATTTCCCCACCTCCCCCGCATATGGGGCAGGAGTAGGAACGGAAGTAGTACGGTGAACTACCGATTGAGCAACAGGGGCAGGCGGAGTGAGAAGAGCCGGAGGAGCCCAGTTAACCAAATGTTCGGTGATCGTGCCCAGCTGCTGTGTAATAGTTCCCAGTTGCTGAGTTAACATGGCCACCTGTCTTTCAGTCATATCTAAGCAATCCAGCTGAGATTGCTCTGATGCCGCTGCACCTGCTGAGCCGTGGTTACGGCTGGCTCGTTCTGTCATGATTATTAACAAGGACGGCCCATGTGCAAGGTGCAGCAACAAGGAGACTCAACACACACAAATACGTTTGAGGATTTAAGAAACTCCGGAGCACAGCTAGAGAAAACGTCACTCGCCAGAAGAACAGGCCTGTGGAGACAGAGAAACGAGAGCTGTGAGCGGAGGAACGGAGACTGGGAATTGGCCAGCCTAATTACCACTTACGTGGAATAAATGGATGAACCGGCAGGGACCCCAGCGGGGTGAGAGACGAACCAGCAGGGTGTAACGGGCTAGCTGATGGTGCCTGACCGGGTGGAAAATGATTGCAGCTTGGTGTGGTTGATGGGGCAGGTGAGCGCACGCAGTCCCCGAGATGCACCCACACTGTCAGCAACCTGAGGAGAGAAGAAGAGAAATAAAGGTGAGGTGAGTGAAAAATCTTCACCATGGGAGAGTGTAAACTTAGCGTCGTCTTAGTGAGGCAGTGTACCGCAACGAGCCAGCGTTGAAGCACCGAAGAGATGGTCCTTATAAACGCTGGATGATCAGAGGTAGCAGGTGCGTCTCATCTCCCAGGTGTGTCGATGACCTGAAGAGGAGTAAACGGGAAGGAGGGAGTGTGCACTCACCGAACCATGACAACTTCCCTTTGGCTGAAGTAACTTCAGCGAGATGTTTCTTGTAACCATCTACCAGTCTCTGATATCGGTCTGAGGAAAGTTTGCCCCACTCCTCAATGCAGAATTCTTTCAGCTGTGAGATGTTTGAGGGGTTTCTTGCATGTAAGCTCGCTTCAAGCCACCCCACACCATCTCAATGGAATAAGATCTGGGCTTTGACTTGGCCATTCCAGGACTCTCCATTTCTTAGTTTTTAGCCAGTCCTTGGTGGATTTACTGGTATGTTTAAGGTCATTGTCATGTTGCAGGGTCCAGTTCCGCTTCAGCTTTAATTTTTTCACAGATGGTCTCATGTGGTCCTCAAGCACCCTCTAATACACAGTAGGATTCATGGTGGATTTTATGATGGTGAGCTGGCCAGGTCCTGCTGCAGCAAAGCATCCCCAAACCATGACACTTCCACCTCCATGCTTCACAGATGGTATGAGGTTCTTTTCCTGGAATGCTATATTTGGTCTACGCTAAACACATCTGTGATGGCCTGAGCGCTGATCCCATTCGCACTCGGGCTGCTCAGTATTTTCCCTGTTCTCCCATTTTATTTCGGGCCTGGCTATGTGGCCTTCTCCAGGGCTTTTATTGTGACAGTGTGATGGCAGGACTTCTGGCTGTCAAAGCCGAGGCGATGCTGTGACAGCTGTGTGTCATTTCATTAATCACATTCCCCTTTCCTGATTGGTTTTGGTTTCACACTTAAGGGAGCAGCTGAGGCTCATTCCTCGCTGCGACCTACAACTCAGTGCATCTCCGTGTACACGACTGGAGTCCCTATCCCTGACTCCAGTCTCCTCTGTGATTCATCTTCAATCATCCTCCCGTAAGTGTCTATTGTACAGCGTAGGCTCCGACCTCGCTGCCTGTCATAGTTTATCTTCTGAGTCAATTATCTTGTGTCTTAGTTTATGTTCGTGTTTTTGCCCCACGTGGCTGTTTATTTTGTCATTCTCGTCTTTTGTTAATAAGCAAATTTACTGGTTGGTCTCTAGCGTCTCATTAATGCCCTGCAAGGGGCATTCCATAACAACATCCTCTGTTCTGGTGTCCAAATAATTCAATTTTAGAGTCATCTGTCCAAAGAACTTTGTTCCAGAAGTCCTGGTCTTTGTCTTCTTTCTCTCTGGCAAACTTCAGTCTGGCTTTTATGTTTCTCTTGGAGAGCAAAGGTTTCCTCCTTGCATGCCTCCCATGTAAGTTAAACTTGTGCAGTCTCTTTCTGATTGTAGAGGTATGCACTTTCACATCAACAGTAGCAAGAGCCTGCTGTAGGTCCTGTGATTCAATTCAATTCAATTCAACTTTATTTATATCGCGCCATTTCACAACAACAGTCATCTCATAGCACTATCAACTGTAGGGGGAACCCCCACAGTTGCAGAAAGACCCCAGCAATCAGGTGATCCCCTGTGAGCAAGCACTTGGCGACGGTGGAGAGGAAAAACTCCCTTTTAACAGGAAGAAACCTCCAGCAGAACCAGGCTCAGGGAGGGGCAGTCATCTGCTGCGACTGGCTGGGGGGTGAGGGGATAGAGAAGAAGAAAAGAACAGACATGTAGAGAGCAAACAGCACAATGGGGACTCAATCTATGGGAGAGAACAAACAAATGTTAATGACCAGCAAAAAAAATATTTCATTGAGAGTGAGAAAAGGAGTGAGGCCCAGTGCATTACTGGAGGTCCCCCGGCTGACTAAACCTATTAGCAGCATAACTAAGGGAGGGTTCAGAAACACATGATCCCTCCCTAATTGTAGGCTATATCAAAAAGGTAGGTTTTAGCCCTATTCTTAAAAACAGAGATCGAGTCTGACTCCCGAATCCAGATTGGCAGCTGATTCCACAGGAGAGGAGCTTGATAACTGAAGGCTCTGCCTCCCATTGTACTTTTGGAGATTCTAGGTATTACAAGTAATCCTGCATTTTGGGAGCGTAGTGCTCTGTTAGGATAATACGGTAGTATCAGACCTTTTAAATAAAAAGGATGATATTTTAGGGTTTTTGGAGATTTCTTTTAGCATCTTGCGGTCTGTTTTCGGGGTGAACTTGCTTGGATGGCTAGACTTGGGCCTGTTGGCAGTTGTTTTGAATGTCCACCACTTGTAGACTATTTTCCAGACAGTGGAAAGGCTGATTTCAAATTCTTTTGAGATTTTTTTTAAATCCCTTACCAGACTCATACGCTGCTACAGTCTTCTTTCTGAAGGCCTCAGACAGCTCTTTCGATCTCACCATGGTGTTCACTCTCACTTCAGCAGTCAGAGGAGCACACCAAACTAAATGTCTGAGGTTTAAATAGGGCAAGCCTCCTTCAAAATGCTGAGTAATTATGTTTTAATCATGTACACCTGATGGGATACACCTGTGTGTGGTTTAGGCATTTTAAGTGGGAATAAATGTGGGGGTGTCCTAATTTATTCCTCAACAGAAATTGCATATTTTTAGAATTATATTTGACAGAAAATTTTCAAAAGTCTTTTCTTCAGTTTTAATTGTTTAGTTATATTACTTGAATTTCCCAGTATTGTTAAAATTGAAATTAAATACCCATATGTCCAAATATGTAAAAAAAAACAAACACAGGCTTTCATAGGGTGTCCTAATTTTTTCACATGACTGTATATACATAGTGCAAGAGCCCTGCAGTTAAATGGTGTTTGTAGCATTACAGTTAAGTTAAATTACCCCACAGTATATCAATATAAATCTTAACAGTATCTTTCACAGTTGAATGAACAGTGTTGTTACCACCTTCAATAGTAATTGTAATTGTATTAGTAATGTATTAGAAGGGAATGATCCCTGCTATGCAAAGCGCAAATTATAAAGTCTGACAGCAGCAGGTCAGAAGGACCTGTGGAACCTCTCCCTCGAGCACTTATGATTAGGGATAGGAATCATGAGGGACCTCACGATTTGATTCGAGATCGCAATACTTGGGTCATGATATGATCCTGTCACGATTCAATGATAATTAGATTTAGATTAGATTCAACTTTATTGTCATTACACATGTATGAATACAAGGTAACGAAACACAGTTTAGCATCCAATCAGAAGTGCAAAGGACAGCAGTGCAGTATATACAGTAATTAACAGTATGTGCAATTTAAGCAAATATATGCAAATATATGCAGCAGTGCAGAAAGTTAAGAGTACTGTTATGTGCAAATAATGTACAATAAGTTAGATGGGCAGTTATGTACAGGTGAGGATGGTAAGAGATGATGGTAAGAGAGTCAGCGGGGAACTAAGTTCAATAACGTGACAGCTGTTGGAAAGAAACTGTTCCTAAACCTGCTGGTTCTAGTCCGAAGGCTTCTGAAACGCCTTCTGGAGGGGAGAAGCTGGAACAGTCCATGAGCAGGATGGTTGGAGTCCCTAAGAATGCTGCGTGCCCGGCGCAGACATCTTTTCCTGTAGACGTCCTCTATAACTGGAAGTGGAATCCCTGTGATGCGTTGGGCGGTTTTCACCACCCGCTGCAGCGCCTTATGGTCAGCGACAGAGCAGCTCCTATACCAGACTGTGACACAGTTGGTCAGGGTGCTCTTTATCACGCAGCGGTAGAAGTTGCCCAGGATGTCAGTTGACAGATGGTTCTTCTTCAGTGTCCTCAAGAAGAAGAGGCATTGATGGGCCTTCTTGATCAGGCTGGTGGTGTTAACTGACCAGGACAGGTCCTCCGAGATGTGGGTCCCCAGGAATTTGAAGCTGGGGATAATCACAGTATCGCTATATGAAGTATCATGATACCATAGCTTTCAATTTTTTTTCAAATTTAAAAAAATTTGAAACCTCAACTCAAATCATGTCCTAAAGTAAAACTTGACATTTCCTACATATAATAAAGTATTCTTGGGGCTTCATTTTCCACAGAGATGCATCTCTGTGCACACAGAGGGTGGTGGATAGTGTTTGGAATAATTGTCCCTGACAGCATAGCTCTGGGGATCATTGGGACAGGCAGATCCCTTCACCACGATAAGGTGGTGATCCACAGAGGGGATAACTGTACTCAAAAGTAAATAAAATATTCTACAATGAAATTATTCATAAAAGTACATCTTTGTGAAACAGTTACTTGAGTAAGGCTGTGGTCACAGTAGCTCCCAATTCCTATGAATTCTGGAGTTCACAGACATTCGTGGAGGGGGGCATAGTTTCTTACAGCTGCCGTTCAATTCACAAGAGCAACTTGAGGCATTCTTGAGAAATGAGGTGCTTTTCTGTCGTACGATGGCCCTAGAGTTCTTCGTTCTTCATAAGGGTGCCTTGGGATCTTCCTACGGCATACTTACTGCCATCTTACGAAAATTTTTGAGCAACTCAGGGCACTCAAGTCGGTAGGAAGATCTTATGGCTTTTGGCACATTTTGTCAGCACAAATGTTGCATGAATGATGTACTTCTGCCTTATGAACGCCTCAGTACCTCCTTACGCACGCTGTACAAATCTCTGTACAAACAAAGGGTCGTATGGCGTTTCCTACAACCGCTGTAAAAGGCCTTCAAGAACAACTTAAGGTGTTCTTGAGGCATACTTTGGCCAATATCTTGCATAATTCTTAGGTTGTTCCTGTGGCATTTGTACGGCCGCCCTATGATGAGGGGTTTTTGTGGGGTGTTTGCAGAAATCTTAGACAAGACCATCGACCTGGCCACAAGCTTACGAATGGTCTACAAATGCTGGATTCTTCTACAGCCGCCTTAAGAAGGCCATACAAAATGGTCCAAAAATAGTTCGTATGGTGTTCACAGCCATTCATAAGGGTATTTGTGACCGTATCTTAAATGTAACTACCCACGCCTGACTGGGAGTCACAGGTATCAGACCCCTGGCCTGAACTGATTCTCTCAGTGTCATATTCAATGTTACTGCAGGGACATATATGGCCTCCAGGCCTTGTTATTGACACCCGTGTGTTACATGAGGAATCAAACTTTTTCTGCAGGTCCAGCAGGCTAGACTGGAGTCAGAACAGTACTCCATAAAGCTAAAGCTATTGCAGAAGGAGACATGGGAGGTGCGTGGGAGGCTGGAGAAAGAGAAGCAGCAGGTGAGGCGGGAGCTGCTGGGCCGCGTCAGAGAGCTGGAGACCCTTCCGGACCAACTGAAGAGGACTGAGAGGCAGCTCCAAGAAACTCAGCAGGAAGCTGATGCCCAGGAGAGGAGGAACATGGAGCACAACTCAGCCCTCTCTGAAGTCAGACACAAGGTACTAAACAGGCTGTAACTGTGTAATTGTAACTTTTACATACAGTGGGTCTCATTAGGAGGGTTAGAGTGCTCAGACATTAAACATGTAGCAGAAAAATTCATTTTCATTGAGGGGACTGGGACCCTAACCTCTGAATAATTTCAGGTGCAACTATGTACAGTGGTGTGAAAAAGTGTTTGCCCCCTTCCTGATTTCTCATTTTTTGTATGTTTTCCACACTTAAATGTTTCAGATCATCAAACAAATTTAAATATTAGTCAAAGATAACACAAGTAAACACAAAATGCAGTTTTTAAATGAAGATGTTTATTATTAAGGGTAAAAAAAATCCAAACCTACATGCCCCTGTGTGAAAAAGTGATTCTCCCCCCCCCCCCCCCCCCCCTCACCGTTAAAACATAAATTAACTGTGGTTTATCACATCTTTGGAAAGCTGAGTTAAATTTCTCTAGCTACACCCAGGCCTGATTACTGGCACACCTGTTTTCAATCAAGAAATCACTTAAATAGAACCTGCCTGACAAGGTGAAGTAGACCAAAAGATCCTCAAAAGCTAAACATCATCCTGCGATCCAAAGAAATTCAGGAACAAATGAGAAACAAAGTAACTGAGATCTATCAGTGTGGAAAAGGTTATAAAGCCATTTCTAAAGCTTTGGGACTCCAGCGAACCACAGTGAGAGCCATTATCCACAAATGGCGAAAACAGGGAACAGTGGTGAACTTTCCCAGGAGTGGCCAGCCAACCAAAAACACAGCGACAACTCATCCAAGAGGTCACAAAAGGCCCCACAACAACAACCAAAGAACTGCAGGCCTCACTTGCCTCAGTTAAGGTCAGTGTTCATGACTCCACCATAAGAAAGAGACTGGGCAAAAATGACCTGCATGGCAGAGTTGCAAGACGAAAACCACTGCTGAGCAAAAAGAACATAAAGGGTTGTCTCAATTTTGCCAAAAAAAACATCTTGGACTTCCGGTTATGGCTGCCACGTAAGACGGACGTGTCTCGCTCTGCTCTGCTCCTGGAGAAAAAGAATCGGCAAATAACTCTCTCATTTGGGACAGAACGTATCCCAGCGTTTGGGCGAGGATATGTCGGCGAAGCCTAAGGCTGGAAAACCAGGTAAAGGAAAAAGCGAGCCGCCGAAACAGTCCAAATTAACGGACTTTCAGGTCTGTGACGCAGCAAATAAAACTCCATATATGGCGGAGGAGGCTGGCAACGGTGCGATGTCTGCGGGGGGAGGCGCAGATGCGCTGATGGCTGCCATGAGTTCAATGAAAGCAGACTTTTCCTCTAGATTTGATGGGATTATGACAGCGTTGGAAGGAATAAGAAAGGAATTGGGTGACTGTGTAGAACGAACGGCGCAGATGGAGCTCCGTCTCGCTAGTGCTGAAGATGACGTCACCCGTCTTCAATTAAAGGTGCGCACTTTGGAAAAAAAAAATAAATCTCTGGAAAATAATATTTTGGATTTGGAATCTCGGTCGAGACAGAATAACTTGAGGCTGGTGGGTCTTCCAGAGGAATCAGAAGGTCGGGACGTATGTTCCTTTCTGGAAAAGTGGATTCCGGAGGTGCTGGGCAGCGAGGAGTTGCAATCAGCAGTGGTTCTGGAAAATGCACATCGTATTGGCCCACGGAGAGATAAGGGACCGCCGAGGACCTTAATTATGAAGTTTCTTAGCAACAGAGACAGGATGAAGATCTTCAACGCTGCACGAGCTAAAGGAGAGATTAAACACCAGGATCAGCAGGTGCGGTTCTACCCAGATTTGGCCACAGGAATCCAGCAATTGAGGAAGCAGTTTGATCCCATACGTAAGGAGCTGCGCAACCTTGGGATTCGTCATGGTGTAATCCATCCTGCGAGACTGCTGACCACGTATGAGGGCAGAACCTACATCTTCAAGACCCCAGAGGAGGCGCAGGAGTTCATCAAGAAGATCAAAGAAGAAGAAGAGACTGGTGGGAGCTAAGCATGAACAAAATATAAGGTAGAATAATTAAGCATTTGCACAGGCATCTGACTGACTTGAAGTAAATAGTAAGTTTACAAAATATAGATTGTATTATATATTAAAAAAACAAAACAAAAACAAAACAAACAAAAAAAACTATGATGTACAAAGTTGTTAAAAATTTTGGAGTTAAGTTGGAAAACTACAGGAGAGTTAATGTTACGTCATTAAAAGCAGTAGAGTTAGGGTGATTGGGAGGATGAAGAAGGAGTGGCTTAGGCTGTTCCCCGTGGGTGTGGAACGGTCGATGGCTATATCGGGAGACAGAATTTTTCTTTTGATTTTGGGGGGTTTGCCACAAGTGTGGGAAGGGGAAATTTGTTTGTGTGTAGTTTGTAGGATGAATGTTCAACCACTCATGTTTTTGCTTCTCTGTATGAGCATGTTTACACTGCAAGGTAATCCCAAACTCTCTATTGATCATAAACCAAAGTGTTAATCTTAATTTAACTTCATGGAATTGCAGAGGTCTACAAAATTTAAAAAAACTTAAACAAGTTATGAATAAAATAAAAGACATGGGTTCAAAAATTGTGTTTTTACAAGAAACTCATCTAATAGAGGAGGATGTTAAAAGAATTAGGAGTAGATGGCAAGGAAGTGTATTCACCTCTTCATTTTCATCCCGAGCCAGGGGAGTTATGACTCTCATACATAAATCAGTTCCTTTTCAAGTGAAAAATGTAATTGGAGACAAATTTGGAAGATATGTAATCATTCAAGGTTCTTTGCTATTAGAAAATATAAACCTTGTGAACTTATATGGTCCCAATATACTGTAGATGATCAGAAATTCTTTGCTAATTTATTTCTTATCTTATCATCACTTACAGGGCAACATATAATAGCAGGGGATTTTAATTGTACATTGAATCCAGGTATAGATAGATCAACAGGACTGGATTGTACGCACATTGGATGTAGGACGACTATTAATCATTTTATGAAAGAATTGAGATTGTTAGATATATGGAGAGAAATGAAACCACAAGTTAAAGCCTATTCTTGTTATTCCAGTACCTACAAGACATTCTCACGTATTGATTATTTTTTGATTTCCACAGAATTAAGGTCCAAGATTCAAAACTGCTTTTATGATAACATCGTGATCTCTGATCATGCACCCTGTTGTCTAATATATGTAGATAAAAAATTGACAAAGGAATCAGGTAGATGGCAATTTCAGCATAAATGGCTTCAGGATGAGGAATTTGTCAAGTATATAGAAAAACAGATAGACGAGTTCTTTGACATCAATACTACACAAACATCAGCATGTGTAAAGTGGGAGGCTTTCAAAGCTTTTATTAGGGGACATATTATTAGTTATACAGGATCAAAATCTAAGAAGACTCGAGAGGAGAGAGCTAAATTGGAACATAAAATAAAAAGTCTTCAGGAAAAAGTGTATGCAGGAAGTGACCCAAGGTTGGAGAATGAATTACTGATTTTGAGAGCTGAATACGACAAAAAATCAGCGAATAGAGCTGCCTCGAGTCTTCTAAGATTGAAACAATCTTTTTATGAACAAGGTGAAAAATCAGGAAAATTATTAGCATGGCAGATTAAACAATTAGAAATTAAAACACCAATTACCAGTATTATAAGTAAGGGACAGGTAGTTATAGATCCTTTAGAAATTAATAGAGCCTTTAGAGATTACTATGAAAAATTATATGATACCAAAAATGAACCTGATTTAACAAAACTAAATGGGTTTTTGAACGAACTATCTATACCGTGTATTCCAAATGAAAACAGGGAGATATTGGAATCTAAAATTAGTCAAGAAGAAGTTGGGCTAGCCATTGATAATATGAAATCAGGAAAAAGTGCAGGACCAGATGGTCTTCCAGTTGACCTTTATAAAAAATTTAAGAATAAATTAATAAAACCTTTTTTGGAAATGGTTTTAGAAGCATTTCAAAATAATAATTTACCATCATACATAAATAATGCCTTAATTATACTGCTGCCAAAACCAGGTAAGCCCTCTAATAAATGTGAAAATATGAGACCAATAAGCCTATTAAACGCCGACCTTAAGATAATCTGTAAAATTTTAGCAAGACGAATACAAGAAATTTTACCAAATATTATTAATCGAGATCAGAATGGCTTTATAAAGGGTAGACAAGGCTTCCATAATGTAAGAAGACTATTTAATATTATTTATTTTAATAAAGAAGCACCGGATACAGCTCTCCTATCACTGGACGCCGAAAAGGCCTTTGATAGAGTTGAATGGCCCTTTCTTTTTGAAGTCCTACAAAGGTTTGGACTTGGAAATAATTTCATAAAATGGGTTCAAATAATATACAATAATGCTACAGCAGAAATCCTAACAAATAACAATATTTCAAAACCAATAAAAATCAATAGAGGATGTCGACAAGGCTGTCCACTTTCACCTTTACTGTTTACTATGGCAATTGAACCTTTAGCGATAGCGATACGTTTACATTCACAAATATATGGAATTAAAGTTGGACCAACAGAACATAAAATCTCCCTGTACGCCGATGACATAATTTTGTTTATGTCGAATCTAAAAAAATCAATTCCAACCTTGTTGAATTTAATAAAGAATTTTGGGGAAATATCAGGATATAAAATAAATAAAACTAAATCTTCAATATTAATGCTAAATGAGACCCAGAGAAATTACCCAGCCCCTGAGGTAAATCAATTTAATGTTGTAAATCAGTTTAAATATTTAGGAATCCAAATTGTGCCTAAGCTAGAATCAGTCGCCAGTGTCAACTATGAAGCCTTAATGTCAGATATCAATGAGTTAACTCAGAGATGGATGTCACTACCAATGTCAATGATCGGGAGAATCAATATACTTAAAAGTAATATTTTACCTAAAATACTTTATTTATTTCAATACATTCCCTTATCACCACCTTTAGATCTATTCTCAAGAATAAAAAAAAAGTTAGTGGAATTTATATGGAACAACAGGAGGGCTAGATTACGTTTGTCTTTATTATATTTACCATTTGATCGTGGAGGTCTGAAATGTCCAAATTTTATGTTTTATTATTGGTCGGCACAACTGAGGTCTATGACATATTATTTTTCATCAAATGATCTCCCTCACTGGACTGAAATGGAATCATACAATTTACCTTTACCTCTTCCCATATTCATATACTCAGATTCGGCAAAAAAATTACAAAAACAAGTTAAAAATCCATTTGTAAAGCATATGATCAAAATATGGTGTGAAGCTAAAAACTATTTAAAAGAACCACAGTTATTGTCACAATTTAGTCCAATATGGGGTAATCAATATTTTAAACCAGGGAGAGCGGACGCTGTATTTAAAGTATGGAATTTAAAAGGGATACAAAAGATTCAGGATTTATATTTGCCATGTGCAGATAACATAATGTCTTTTGAAGAGCTGAGGATCAAATTTAATCTCAATAGAACACATTTTTTTAAATATCTTCAACTTAGAAACTTTATTCGATCAAATCAAAATAAAGCTCTCACTCGACCTATTTATTCATCCTTGGAAAAAATGATGATGAAAGATAGTAAAAGAAAGGGTATTATTTCAGAGTTTTATAACTCATTGACACTATCTTCAAGTGAAAATTCACTGAAAAGATTAAACTACTGGAAAGAAGATCTGCAAACTGAAATTTCAGAGGAACAATGGGAATTGGCTTGTACAGAAGCTCAAACCAAATCAATAAATGCACGCCTTAAATTGATACATTTCAAATGGTTAATGCGGATGTATGTTACACCGGAGGAATTAAATAGATATAACAAAAATATACCAGATACATGCACAAAATGCATGGAAAGTAAAGGAACCCTATTTCATTGTTTATGGGAATGTAGATTAATAAGAATGTTTTGGAAAGAGGTGAGGGTAACAATTGAAAAAATAATCTCAAAACAAATCATATTGAATCCTAAACTGTTTTTGTTGGGTCTGTACCCAGAAAAGCATAATTTTAATAAAAGTGAAAGAACATTCATAGACCTCAGTTTGCTTAATGCCAAAAAATGTATTGCACTATTATGGAAAAAGACTCATAGACCAGATGTGACTCAGTGGTTAAGACAGATGTTAACAAACCTTCCATTAGAAAGAATAACATATATACTGAAATCAAAGGAAATTGTGTTTGAGAATATATGGAGACCTTTTATTGATTATGTAAAAAATTTAAACATAACTCTTGAAGAAGAAGGTGAATGATGTGTGTGGACCTTGTAAATTCCAAACTGGTGAACATAATATGTATACTTATGTATTGGATTGTCTAGACTAAACAGAGGAGCATTGTTGAAGACTTGATTTTGTTGGTGGTTGTTGGTGTTTTTAGTGCATTTTTTTTTTGTAGTACTTTAGTGTTAGTGTTTGATTGTTTGTATCATGTTTGTTAAAAAAAAAAAAAAAGGTTCAATAAAGATATTGTGGAAAAAAAAACAAACATCTTAATGATCCCCAAGACTTTTGGAAAAATACTCTGTGGACTGACAAGACAAAAGTTGAACTTTTTGGAAGGTGTGTGTCCTATTAGATCTGGCATAAAAGTAACAGGCATTTCAGAAAAGGAACATCACAGTCTTTCTTCTGGCTTAAAGACCTTGGCGCGGTGGCAACATATTTTTCCCGGGGAGGGGGGGGGTGTTAGTATACCGGAATATGTTAATTTTACACTATTTCTTTTTAAAATTTTACACAGTAACGTTGCATATGGAACTTAACATTTGAAGTATTGTACAACCGAGGCTTGAATATTGGGCCAGTTGGGGTCCCACCCAGACATCCTGTGTTTAGACTTTTTAGTGGTGTTATCCTTTTTTCCTTCCTCTGCCTGAACACTTTCCTCTCCTTGGCTCCTCTCTTCTGTCTCATCTCTCCCTCTCTGAGCTCTGTCTAATTCAGGTTCTCTCTCTGTCTGTGGTGGTATACAAACAGGTTAGAAAATATCAAGTGTCATGTTTTGTCCTGCAGTATTTTTTTGTCATGGTTTACATTAATGACAAAAATATGTGTATTTTTTGTATTTTTATTCTACTGTTTCTTTTCTTCCATCGAGAGAGTAGGGAAGGGAAAGAAACATTCATAATAGTAATGTACTCATGCATACTTAAATTATATGATCAGGTGGGTATAGTAACCAGAAATTCTACTCATGTAAAAGCAGTGCTTTGAAATTAATAATTAAAAGTAGGCAACCAAAAATTTCTAGTTGAGTTAAGGGCACAAAGAGCACCCACTTAAAAACACAAAAACTTGAGTAATGACTTCAGTCTTGAAGGTTTGAGGTTTTTCTCAAATTTGTACCAATTTTCTTATAGTTTTCTACTTTACTCTGTAAATCTAAAGTTGAAACCATGTTCCTCAAATTTGTAATTTCCTCTTGTAAAATTGACTTTTCTTGTACATTTGAAACTTTATTCTAAATTTGTGGATTATTTTATGACTAATTTTTGTCTGTTTTTTAAAGTAAAATTACTGGTCTTTTAGATAAATTTGAAACAGACTGTGGTAATTTTTTTTACTTTTTCCTTATAACAATTTACATTTTTGACCATAACTTTGCAGTCAGAACAGAACAATAATTTAACTCTGATTACAAATAAAAAATATTAATAAAATTGTATTTAATGAAATAAATTAACTTAAATGACCAAGGATGACATTATTTCTGTGATAATATTTTTTTATAGTTGTTTTTTTTTTTTTAGAAATCTCCTCACCACCCAGAGAGCAGGAAAAACCTTCCTTATTTTGAAATCAACTGTTGGCACGTTTAGTTTGTCTGAAGGCTGCTGACAGATTAAAGTCACTGACTTTGTGAATTTTGGTCATTTTAACCTGCCAGGTACATAATAGGGAACTGTAGCGGACTCTAAAGACACAATTCACCACAATATGTGTTCATGTACAGAATGATCTGTTTAGGCAGTTATAGTTGTGCTCTCAGGCTTTCTCATCAGGCATCTCTCTAGGCAGCCGCTGAAGGACCTCAGTTTAGAGTGAAAAGAGAGCTAGCGTTTTTAGCTGTTGCTTTTTGTCACTGCCCCTGGAGAATAAAAACGGCACGCCTGCTCGTGCGAGAAAAGAGAGAAATTGCCAGTCTCTTCATTCCTGCAATTCCTACAGAACATAAATTAATATTGTAGTGGCTGGTAAAATATATACTCAGCAATTCATCAGTCCCCCTTGCCTTTCCCTTCATATGAAGCCGGCTGTGTTGCAGCACCTTTGGCTTTTATTACAGCACTCAGTCTTTTTGGGTAGGAGTCTATCAGCGTGGCACATCTTGATGTGACAATATTTACCCACTCTTCTTTGCAAAAACACTCCAAATCTGTCAGATTGCGAAGGCATCTCCTGTGCACAGCCCTCTTCAGATTACCCCACAGATGTTCAATCAGATTCAGGTCTGGACTCTGGCTGGGCCATTCCAAAAACTTAAATCTTCTTCTGGTGAAGCCATTCCTTTGTTGATTTGGATGTGTGCTTTGGGTCACTGTCATGCTGAAAGATGAAGTTCCTCTTCATCTTCAGCTTTCTAGCAGAAGCCTGAAGGTTTTGTGCCAACACTGACTGGTATTTGGAAATGTTCATAATTCCCTCCACTTTTAAGGCCCCAGTTTCAGCTGAAGAAAAACAGCCTCAAAACATGATGGTACCACCACCATGCTTCACTGTAGGTATGGTGTTCTTTTGGTGATGAGCAGTGTTGTTTGCGCCAAATATACCTTTTAGAATTATGGCCAAAAAGTTCAACCTTGGTTTCATTGGAGCATAACATATTTTCTCACATGCGTTTGGGAAATTTCAAATGTGTTTTTGCAAAATGTAGCCGGGCTTGGATGTTTTTCTTGCCACCCTAGATGGGAGATTGTTGTCACATGTACTAAACAGCCAGTACTTCCCAGAAATTCCTGCATCTCCTTCAGTGTTGCTGTTGCCCTCTTGGCAGCCTCCCTGACCAGTTTTCTTCTAGTCTTTTCATCAATTTTGGAGGGACGTCCAGTTTTTGGTAATGCCACTGTTGTGCCATATTTTCTCCATTTGATGATGACTGTCTTCACTGTGTTCCGTGGTATATTTAATGCCTTGTAAATTCTTTTGTAGCCTTCTCCTGACTGATACCTTTGAACAATGAGATCCCTCTGATGCTTTGGAAGCTCTCTGCAGACTGTAACTTGCGCTGTAAGATGTGACTACAGAAATGTCAGGAAAAGCCTACTAGAACAGCTGAACTTTATTTGGGGTTAATCAGAGGCACTTTAAATGGTGGCAGGTGTGTGCTGACTCCCATTTAATATGAGTTTGAATGTGATTGGTTAATTCTGAACACAGCCACATCCCCTCTTATAACAGGGTGTGTATATTTATGCAACCAGGTTATTGTAAGCTTTTTATTTTTTATTTTTCCCCTTAAGATTTCAGTTTGTTTTTCGATTGGGTTGTACAGGTTATAGGTCACATTAATGGTGGAAAAAGCTCTGAAATGATTTAGCTTGGTGTCATTTTTTACACCACAGACTGTGTGTAGACTCTTTATATCCACTGCATATGTCTTCTGTTGGATTATCATGTATCAAGGTCTTGCCTCATAAATATTTTGAGAAGTACTCTGTTTATGCATTAGGAATAAACATCAATCAATCCACCTAAACTACTACTAAAATGCCTCTGATAATTGAAACAGAAATCTGTTTCACAGTTTTATTGAGAACCACAATCCGGTGACATTTTTGCACAAACATTTGCACATTTCAGCAGCAACAGAAAGCTTTAGCACTAATGCCAACAACAGGTTTGAACCACCCAGTAAAACTGGGTTCTGTTTCCCCCATTTATTTCTTAACCTGCTGGTAATGGTGCTTACTTGTTGAGTCTGCCGTGCCTGCATTAGTGCTGTGATGTACACGAACGATTCGATCGAGTGTACTAATTCTTATTTGTGAATGGACTGTACTGAATCACTCGCCAGAACTGTAGTGAAAGCCAGGGATCACCAGCTGAATCCCCTGCCTGAGCAGCAAACAAGCCATGCCTGCTCCGTTCAGCCGACTCTCATGGTAGACAGTTGGAGCTCCTGTACAGCACTGAGTGATTTGGTGGACCACTATTTCTCACGGATCTTTTTAGCTTGACTCAGTATAGTTTCACTGAACTGTGGCTCCCCATCAGTAGCTTCCATCCGAGACCGCCTCTCTGTTACTGCCACTGAATCTTCTGTCTCCTTCCACTCAGCCTGCGCGTGAGATGATGTGTGAAAACAAGCGTAGTATGCACAGGATCTGTATTCTGTCTGTGTTTGCTAATGTATTAACTTAGCCACATTATGAAGGGGTCAAATTATCGTACATTGTGGGATTTTTGAAATTATTGATCGTACATCGTACAGAGGGCAAAATTATCGTACAAATACGATAATTATTGTGCAAATGTGATAATTATCATACGTCTGGCAACACTGAGCGTGGCTCGTGCTAGCGGCATAACACCGGTCCTGCACAGAAAGTTGAAGCTGCCACAGCCTCCCCTCTCCTGGACAGTGTGTTTTCATGTCCCCGTATTTGGCCATTCTGCTCCATAGTCATGTCGGTATTAACTTGACATTTTAGATATTACAGCGGCCAGGACTCACGGTGTGCTGTTTACAGGGGAAAAGGAATTTGCAGTGTCCAGTAAATGTGCTATTACTGTGCACCTGCTTGTCTTGACAGTTTCAGCCCCCCCCCCCCCCACCTGAAATTTTGAAGTTGTTGTGCAGTCGGAGCTGACAAAATTATTTTGATTAAAAAGAGAACACAAATCAGCTGTGTCTGCCATGCTTGCTGCATCCTCCACCACAGAATTTTAGCGTCTGTCTCACTTCAGTGAAGAAAAAGTTAGATGAAATGCGACATGACTGTTCAGACTGAGGTCACTTTGGAAAATATCAGATACGTATCCAAATTAGGACCACATATGAAAGTGATCTGGGTCTGGTGTGAAAAAAATCAGATGTGTACTTTTCAGATTGTCATTAAAAAATCAGATATGGGTCGCATTTGTGCAAAAAAAATTGGAATTGAGCATTAAAACCTGCAGTGTGAACATAGCTTTATAGAGCACCGGCAGCTGGTGGCTGCTGCTTGCTAGCTAGGAATGGGCATATCAATACTCAAGTATCGATACTTTGATACCAGCTGGTCAATACTTTGGAGTCGATACTTTTTAAAATATCGCGATACCACTATGTTAATACAAAACGTGCAATTTGTTTTCACTTTTGAGAGTTTTAGGCATTAAATTTATGTGTGAAAACTGGTGAAAAACCAGCCCAGGCATATTTTAGAGATGGTCTGCCATGTGACATGGTTATGGCTGCCTATTAGATGTCAGAGCCGAGACTCACTGCGCAGTGCGCAGCCAAGCACTCACTTCCATACAGAGTGAGCTCAGCAGCGTTGGGGGCGGCAGAAGAAGTATTACTTCTGAAATGTTACACCATTCATCTAAATTTTATGGTGATACCAAGCAGCATATGGTGAAACATTTCAGAAGTAAAAAATACTTGAATCCGGTTGAGAATCTTCACCAAATTAAGAAACTGAATTAATTTTGCATTCATTTTAAGTCTTATTTTTATTATAATTTAAAAAAATCATTGTATTTACTTTGCTCATTGTTCTATTTTATTATCATTTTATAAGCATTTCTTTCAAGTGTTTATGTTAATGAGTTTTACTCATATTTCATTTTGCCCTTACAATAAAGTTGTTAATGAAACTGCAATTACGTGATTTGGGGCAAAAAGTATCAGTATCAAAGAAAAAGTCCCATAAATTAATGGTATCGTATCAAAAGGAAAATGCTTGTGTCACCCATCCCTATTGCTAGCTTGTTTACCTGGTGCTGCTGTCATGTGATGGTACAAAAGGGAGGAGGAGGGAGAAGGTAAAACTACAAGAAGAAGAGGAACAAAGTGTGGTTGAGTGTGCCTGCTCCGTGCTGTGACGGGAGCGGCAACACAGACGCAGACTGTCAGTCTCGTTCCACATCAATATCAATACCAATGATGATATTGATATGATCAATATTTGGATCGATCCCAACATTGGTATTGATATTATCGGTATTCGGATCAATCTGCCCACCACTACAGAGTACTTTCCTCTGTTTCCTCAATGACTTCCGCCCTCCAAAGAGAGCAGACGCTTTTTTCCTTCTCTCCAGCTCTGACTCTTTATCTCTTTCCTCCCCTAACTGACTGGATCCCAGCTTGCTGTCGTCTGTCTGCGTGTCTCTACTGCTGATTATCAAACGAAATTATGGATTTAATAAGCTGGGCTTTGAACGCAATTGACACTATTTTTTCAACGAGGAAAAGTGCCCTGGGGGAGGTAGTTTGCCCCGCAGGAACAGCGGCTGCGGGCTATTTGAAGGACACAAGTAATTGGAAACTCTTGTGCCTGTGTGATCTTTCTATCGAAGATGTCGAAGATTTATACATCTTCGTAGCAATGGCAATCGGAATCTTTCTGATTGGATCTGGGATTGTTCTGGTGTACCGTAAATTGATGAAGATGGAGGGAGCCTATCAAAATGCTGACCAGGCGAGGCTTAACCATCAAATTGAACAAATGGGCAGGACTCTGACAGCGGCTAATGGAGAACTGTCTAGGAAAATGGATTACATCATGATCATGCTGAGAGCCGTCCATGAAGAATTCAACGTCCAGCACTGAAGGATTAAAGTACTGAATCTATAAGAGAACATAAAGTTTTTTTTTTCTCTGGGAACAGTACTATTCGACTTATCTGACCTGCCCCTTACAATCAAGTCCTCCAGATTATCTGCAGTTTTTTGTTTTCAAAACATTTGAGCTGCATTGACTCTTATGGACAGCCAGCTGCCTGGCTCAAGGACAAAGTGCCAGACGCTAGACACAACAACTCCTGCTGAAGAGACTTTGTTGTTCTTAACTGATATAAACACCTTCACTCAACACTACACTCATACTGACTCAATAAACTGATGAGAAGATCATTCACTCACTGCTCTCTTTGTGTCTTGTATACATTCTATGTCTGCTAATTGTGCATTGAGGGCTTTTTTTCTTGTAATCATAATATTGATCATTTATGACCGGTATTCTGACAATCAATGCTTTTTTGCTCTCTCCTATTGTGTTTATCCTTTTCTTCCCCATGCTTCCTGTTCCTAGTCTGCTGACAGGCGCGTTATCGACGCTGCCGTGTCACCGGAAATGCATGTTGTTTTCAGTGTCAAGTCAAATCCCTCGTATGTTATCAGTTGTTTACTGTTAATGTACTTGGCAATAAATCCTTTCTGAGATCTGAGTTTCCTCTGACGGGAGTTTCCGGGCACATGCGCAGTACCGTTCCATTGACTGTAAAGGTGAGCTATTTTGTGTTTATTTCAAAAACAAAGCATTATTTTGAAATCCTGGCAAATTAAAAGTCAAGAAAATATGGTGATACAATGATACAAGCCTTTAGTTCCACTTAATTTTGACCAGGTGAGCCGAAACAGAGAGGCAGACAGACAGACAGATGGATGGACGGACAGATACACACAGCCACAAACAGATGCACTAACTTTCAGTTTGACCAAGGCATAATGATGTAGGCTTTTCAAATCGATATAGTAGTTGTGTCTAAGACAAATCTTGGACAGTTTACACCCTGGCCTGACTATGGGTTTGGAGACAAAAGGTCAAAGGTCAAGGTTATCATTCCTTATGCCTTATTACTGTACGAGTAAAGTTAGGGTCACCAAACTTGGTACAAAGGTTCACCCTGAGACTCTGAATGGTGGCTATGGATTTGGGATCACAAGGTCAAAGGTCAACATCAGAATGGCTTTTAAACTATATCTCAGCAACAAAGAAAGCTAGGGTCATCAAACCTGGTACACAGGTTCACTCTGAGACCATGACCTCTGACTACAGGTTTGGGGTCAAAGTTGGCACTCCCTATGCCCTCTAAAGGCCTATTCAGAGTCCCTCCAAGGGGAAAACATTTGTGTTGTGTAGGCTGCGTTTGCGTACATAGTAGTATTCAGAGTGGTTTTTAAGCCACTGCAGCTGCCACTCAGCAGCCGCGTTTCACGCATCTGCAGTACATCCCGCATTGTGGATGGCAGCCAAGAGCCACCAAACTGATTTGAACAGCCTCATTCCAAACATAAAAGAAGAGCACGGTGGCAGACATTTTAAATGGTGAAGGCAATGGAGGTACGTGAATACAATGACAATCAAGATGAACAGGAAGAACAAAGCAGACAGGCAAAAAGACAGACATTTGGTCACCCAGTATTGGCGGATTGCTCAGTACTTCCCTCTGGCAGGAGTTTCTGGGCACATGTGCAGTTCACTGCGACCCATTTGCGTACTTACACGCACGTTCACTTTTTTGGGGCTGCATGCGCTCGGTCAGTGCTCACCCTCTGCATAAGGTTTGTGTACAAATGCGTCCACTGCGCTCGTTCGCATACCAATGTGTTTTTGCCACCATGAATTGGGCTTTACTATAGAACACGTAAAGCTCTCTAGGGTCACCATACTTGCTACACAGGTTCAATTCAATTCAACTTTATTTATATAGCGCCATTTTACACCAACAGTCATCTCATAGCACTTTCAACTGTAGGGGGAACTCCTACAATTGCAGAAAGACCCCAGCAATCAGGCGATCCCCTGTGAGCAAGCACTTGGTGATGGTGGAGAGGAATAAGTCCCTTTTAGCAGGAAGAAACCTCCAGCAGAACCAGGCTCAGGGAACCTCACCCCCCCCAGCCAGCTGTGACTGGCTGGGGGGTGAGGGGATAGAGAAGAAGAAGAAAAGAACAGACATGTAGAGAGCAAACAGCATGACAGGGACTCAGTCTATGGGATAGAACAAACAGATGTTAATGACCAGCAAAAATATTTCATTGAGAGTGAAGAAAGGAGTGAAGCCCAGTGCATTATTGGAGGTCCCCTGGCTGTCTAAACCTATTAGCAGCATAACTAAGGGAGGGTTCAGGGGCACATGATCCCATCCTAATTATAGGCTAAGATAAGATAAGATAAGATAAGCCTTTATTAGTCCCACAACGGGGAAATTCCAGGATTGCAACAGCACAGGGATAGCAACACTCAGAGCAACAATCAGAAGGCAAGAAAAAAAAAAACAAGCAAGCAAGAGCAGCTAATATACATATGTACATATTACTATAAAATATATATATACAAAAAGGCTACATCAAAAAGGAAAGTTTTAACCCTATTCTTAAAAACAGAGATCAAGTCTGACTCTCAAATCTGTCACCACTCGCCGCTCACGGGCATCCACCTCAGCTGCGCGCACACCTGCACCTCGTTAGCGCACAACTATTTATTCCACCTTGCCCTGAGCATCGGCCTGGAGCCGTCTGTCTTCCTTCGTGCTCTAACCCTCAGCAGATTCCTTCCTCCAGGCCTGCTGATCATCACAACGACACGTAAGCTGTCTATTTTTCTCACCTGTCCTCTCAGCCTTCCCCTGTGCACAGGTGGATTCCCCGGCGGCGGACATCCTCTCCTTCGTCATCATCGTTCCCCTGCAACACCTCTCCTCCTTGGACGCACAGCAGGACGCTGTCTCCCAGGCTTGGGATCTTGCCAACACCAGCCACCTCTGTTACTGCACATTGCTTTATTACTCTCCTGTGTGGTTTGCCCAGCTAACTCCCTGCTCTTGTCTCATCCATAGGGTTGCCTGGCTGCACGGCGTGCTGCTCTCTCCCTGCCTTCATCTTCCACCCACAACACATTCACATATCGCACACACGCATCCAAACACGTTTTATTGGTTGAAATAAAGCTTTCAAATCTACCTGAGCCTGTGTGCGTGTTTCCTGGGCCGAGTATTATGTCAGTACGGCTCCAGCAGAGCGGCCCAGCGGACAGCGGGCTCGCACGCTGCTTTTCCACCCTCGAGACTCGGGTGGATATGATTGCGCACCAACAGCAAGTTATTTTCAATCAATTAACCGTAATTACTCACCGGTTAGACCGCCTGGATCCCCAGGAGGCGTCCCCCCCGGTTCCTCAAGGCGCCTTGGCCCCGGTCGCTTCCACGGCTGGCCAGCCTAGCTCGGGAACGCCGACCTGGCTCACACCTACTCCGACCCCCGCTCGCTTCAACGGGAAACTCGGTGGAGCACGGGGGTTTATTTTGCAGTGTGAGTCAGTGTTCCTGCGCGTTCCCGGGGATTTCTCCTCAGACCATAGCCGAATTGGGTACATGGCTAATCTCTTGGAGGGGCGAGCGCTAGCTTAGGCTTACGCCGTTATGTCGAAGCCCAGCTACGCAACCCTCTCTTATGACCGGTTCGTGCAAGACTTCTTAGAGGTGTTCGACCACTCGCGTCGTGACAGCGTCCTCGCCGATCCGCTCCTTAGTCTCCAACAGGGAAGCTGGTCGGCGGCGGATCACGCTGTTGACTTGCGGGTGGCAGCGGAGGAGGTGGGCTGGGGAGAGGCATCTCTCTGCAGCATCTTCCTCCGTAGCCTCAATTCTGGTCTGAGGGACAAGCTAGCCAGTCGGGATCTCCCAGGGCGGCTGTCCGAGCCGATCTCCCTCACAATTAGCCTGGACAATAGGCTGCGAGAGCGGGCCGCGGAGCGGAAGTCAGTCAGCCGCTCGTGCGGAGCTTCCGCCCGCTCTCCTCAGTCTCGCCCCCTGGCGTTACCCGCTCCGGAGTCCGCCGATGAGCCAGAGGCCATGGCGATCGGCGCACCAGGCTCCCTCTTGCGGAGAGACAACGCCGGCGGGAACTGGGTCTCTGCATGTATTGCGGAGATGACCAGCATCCCGTGGAGCTGTGCCCGGTTAAGCCAAACGGGGGGGTCCGCGAGTCACTGTAGGGGGCCCCGCGGACTCTAACCGGTCGAATCCCCTATCCTGTTGCACACTGCCCATTCGATTCTGCCATAACTCCATCGGGCATCTCACGCACGCACTGGTGGATTCAGGGGCAGAGCAAAGTTTTATTTCCAAGAGCCTGGCAACCCGTTTGGGCATATCCTGTCAGCCACTGTCAACTCCCCTCAACCTGGACACTCTCTCTCGCTCTCCCCTGGGGGTAGTGACGCATCGTACCAAGCTGGTTCCCATTATCATCTCTGGCAACCACCATGAGGATCTGACCCTGTTTGTCCTGCCCTCCTCTTCGGACCGTGTCATCCTGGGCTACCCATGGCTGCGCTTGCACAACCCCTTCCTCGATTGGAGATCCGGCAGTGTCCTTTCATGGAGCTCCTTCTGCCTGGGCACCTGCCGCCAGTTTGCGGCTTGTGCTCCGTCCTCCCCTCCGCCGGCGCCAGTCTCCGAGCCTCCAGACCTCACCCTGGTGCCGCAGGAGTTCCACAACTTGGGAATAGCTTTCAGTAAGTCCAGGGCTATGTCTCTTCCCCCTCACCGGCCGTATGACTGTGCTATAAACCTCTGTCCAGGGGCCCCCTTGCCATCTGGCTGCCTGTACAGCCTCTCCGCTCCTGAACGTGAGGCAATGGATGCTTACATCCGCCCCTCCTCATCTCCGCTCGGCGCGGGCTTCTTCTTCGTGTCCAAGAAGGATGGGTCCCTTCGCCCCTGCATTGACTTCAGAGCGCTGAATGATATTACTATCAAGGATCGCTACACCTTGCCGCTAATGGACACCGTCTTCCACTCCCTCCAGGGGGCGACTGGGTTCACGAAACTAGATCTCCGCAGCGCTTACCATCTCGTTCGGATCCAGGAGGGTGATGAGTGGAAGACGGCTTTCAGGACGCCCAGCGGTCACTTCGAGTACCTTGTGATGCCGTTTGGGCTCACCAACGCTCCTGCCGTCTTCCAGCGGCTCATAAACGACGTCCTACGAGATTTCCTGGGGGTCTTTGTCTTCGTGCATTTGGACGATATACTCATCTTCTTCAGGTCACGGGAGGAGCACCAGGCTCATGTGAGGCGGGTCCTGCAACGGCTGCTGGAAAATAGACTTTACATCAAGGTGGAGAAGTGTGAATTCTACGCCCGGACCACCTCCTTCCTGGGATTTGTCATCTCGCACAATCAGATTCTCCCCAACCCCGCTAAGGTCAAAGCGGTGGTCGAGTGGCCCACGCCTACCTCCAGGAAGCAGGTACAGCAGTTCATTGGCTTCGCTAATTTTTACCGTCGCTTTGTCCCCAACTTCGGTACCATTGTCACTCCCCTGACTCGCCTCACTTCATCGAAGGTGCCCTTCCAGTGGTCCGAGGAGGCAGCCGCCGCCTTCAAGACCCTCCAGGCGGAGTTCTCGTCCTCCCGGGTCCTGACCCAGGTCGACCCCACGCTGCAGTGCGTGGTGGAGGTCGATGCTTCCGACACGGGGGTGGGGGCGGTGCTCTCTCAGCGCTCGCCAGTGGACGGAGTCAAGCGGCCCTGCGCCTTCTTCTCCCGACGATTATCTGCAGCAGAACGTAACTATGACGTCGGCGACAGGGAGCTCCTCGCTGTCAAGCTCGCGCTGCAGGAGTGGCGTCACTGGTTGGAGGGGGCAGCTCAGCCTTTTGTGGTCTGGATGGACCACAAGAACCTTGAGTATTTGAGATCAGCGCGGCACCTGAATGTCCGCCAGGCGCGCTGGTCTCTATTCTTTGCTCGGTTTCAGTTTACCATCACGTACAGTCCAGGCTCGAAGAATGGGTTGCCCGATGCCTTGTCCAGGCAGTTCGCCCCTGAGGATCCGGAGGAGTCGGACCACACCATCCTTCCCAGCTCGTGCGTTGTGGGGGCAGTTTCCTGGTCCATCAGGGACAAGATCCGAAGGGCACAGGAGACGGAACCGGACCCTAGCGGTGGTCCAGAGGGGAGGCTCTTCGTTCCTTCAGCGGTTCGAGGAGAGGTTATTCACTGGGTCCATACCTCCAAGCTCGCCTGTCACCCTGGCATCTCCCGTCTGGTGGATCTTCTGCAACGCTCGTTCTGGTGGCCGGGTCTCCAGAAGGACGTCACCAACTACGTCCGGGCTTGTCCCCAGTGCGCTACCGGCAAGTCTCAAAACTCTCCACCCGCAGGTCTACTCCAGCTCCTGCCGGTCCCGGGCAGGCCCTGGTTGCACATCGCTCTTGACTTCGTCACCAGTCTCCCGGTCTGTAACACCTATGACACAGTTCTGACAATTGTGGATCGGTTCTCTAAGGCCGCCCATTTTGTGCCTCTTCGGGGTCTCCCTTCGGCACGTGAGACGGCTGACCTCCTCGTCCCACATGTTGTCAGACTGCACGGGATCCCACTGGACGTTGTATCGGATCGGGGCACTCAGTTTGTCCCAGGTATGGAGGTGCTTCTGCAACGCCTTGGGAGCCATGGTTAGTCTCTCCTCTGGTCACCACCCCCAGTCCAATGGACAATGTGAGCGCACTAACCAGGAGCTGGAGGCTGCTCTGCGCTGTGTGTCCTCCTCTAATCCATCTTCCTGGAGCTCCTACCTGGCCTGGGTGGAGTATGCCCACAACATGGCGCGGTCTTCGGCTACTGGTGTGTCTCCCTTCAAGGCGTCCTTGGGGTACGATCCCCCCTTGTTTCCCGAGCAGGAGGGTGAGTTAGCTGTTCCATCTGTCCAGGCGCATATGCGACGCTGCCGGAGTGTGTGGACTAAGACGAGGGGAGCGCTTTTACGCACGGCGGCGCGCAACAGCTCCACCGCCAATCGCCACAGGAGGCCAGCTCCTGATTACCAGGTGGGTCAACGGGTTTGGCTGTCGTCCCAAGACATCAACCTCAAGGCCGAGAAGAGGAAGCTGGCTCCGCGGTTTCTCGGTCCTTTTGTGATCACCAAAATTGTCAACCCGGTGGCTGTGCGTTTGGCCCTCCCTCCCTCCCTATGTGTGTGTCCCACCTTCCACGTGTCTAAAGTTAAGCCTGTTCTCTCCAATCCACTCTGCCCTCCTCCTAGGTCGCCGCCCGCTCCTAGGATGATCGACGGTGACCCGGCGTGGGGTGTTGCCTCCATCTTGGACTCCCGGCGCCGAGGTCGTGGGCTACAATACCTGGTGGATTGGGAGGGTTATGGGCCGGAGTGGAGGTCCTGGGTGAGCTCTTCGTGGGTGCTGGATCAAGATCTCATCGCGGAGTTTCACCGGGCGCACCCAGGTAAGCCAGCGCCAGGAGGCGCTGTTGGGGGGGGAGTACTGTCACCACTCGCCGCTCACGGGCATCCACCTCAGCTGCGCACACACCTGCACCTCGTTAGCGCGCAACTATTTATTCCACCTCGCCCTGAGCATCGGCCTGGAGCCGTCTGTCTTCCTTCGTGCTCTAACCCTCAGCAGATTCCTTCCTCCAGGCCTGCTGATCATCACAACGACACGTAAGCTGTCTATTTTTCTCACCTGTCCTCTCAGCCTTCCCCTGTGCACAGGTGGATTCCCCGGCGGCGGACATCCTCTCCTTCGTCATCATCGTTCCCCTGCAACACCTCTCCTCCTTGGACGCACAGCAGGACGCTGTCTCCCAGGCTTGGGATCTTGCCAACGCCAGCCACCTCTGTTACTGCAAGTAAGCACATTGCTTTGTTACTCTCCTGTGTGGTTTGCCCAGCTAACTCCCTGCTCTCGTCTCATCCATAGGGTTGCCTGGCTGCACGGCGTGCTGCTCTCTCCCTGCCTTCATCTTCCACCCACAACACATTCACATATCGCACACACACATCCAAACACGTTTTATTGGTTGAAATAAAGCTTTCAAATCTTTCTGAGCCTGCGTGCATGTTTCCTGGGGCCGAGTATTATGTCAGAATCCAGATTGGCAGCTGGTTCCAAAGGGGAAGAGCCTGATAACTGAAGGCTCTGCCTTCCTTTGTACTTTTGGAGATTCTAGGTATTACAAGTAATCCTGCATTTTGGGAGTGTAGTGCTCTGTTAAGCTAATAGGGTAGTATCAGATCTTTTAAATAAAAAGGGGCCTGATTATTTAGAGCTTTGTAAGTGAGAAGAAGGATTTTAAACTTAATTCTAAATTCTATGGGAAGCCAATGAAGGGAGGCCAGAACCGGAGAGATATGATCTCTGGGGATATTGCACTCGCCTCAGAGCGCTCTTATTCCTGTTAAATTACCAGTTTTGGTTGTGGTGGTAGGGTCTATTTTTATTTATTTTACTTGAATAACTTCATTGTCAGGTAACAACATAAATTTGTCAGACGTTCAAATTTATTGAGAGCTGAGTTGACACCCCCCATCCCCCCAATATTTTAATTTCCAGTAAATAATTGGACATTTCTAACTGTAATTTCACATGCTTTTTTTTCCATTTTGAAAATGTGAGGTCTGGAATTTGATCAAGTGTCTTTAATTAAGAAGACATACATTTAATGTCCTTATGTTGCTACAGAAACCATGATTAATGTGTTTTTTCACAGGTGGAACAGCAAGGCGCTCATCTGGAGATGCTTCAGCAGAGGAACCTGCTGCTTCAGGAGGAAAACGACATCCTTGCAGAGAAAATTCACAACCTAGAGAAGTAAGAAGATGATCCCTAAACTTGATAACATCTACTTTTACAAGCTTATCGCAGTGCCTTCACTAACAGAACGAACAGCGTAACGGGGTGGTTGACATGTGTTTTTGGTAGAAAGCTGGAGGACATGAATGCAGAAAACAAAGAGATGTCTCAGGCGCTCACCTTAAAGGACGCCAGTATCCGGGGTGTTCAGCAGCAGCTGGAGGAGAAGAGCCGTGAGTGCAGAGTCCTGACCACACAGCTGCAGCAAATTCTGGACAACGCAGAGAAACAGGTCCTAAACTGGGAAATCACTTCTGTGGGGCTACAGTCGGGCAAACAGCCAGAACACACACAATAAATCATTTCAGCATTACAAAATAAGTGTTAGGGAGATCAGTGATACCTAAACGTATCATATTGTAGTAAAATGAGAGGAAGTAGCTCAAATGTCTTTGTATGATATTCACTCAGTGTCCAGCAAAGTATTTATACCTGGTTTGTCCAAATTCAGTTTGTCAGGTAGAGCAAGAGTTACATTTGCTGTGAGTGGACATTCAGAGGTGGGTTACAAGAAAATGTCTGAAAGTTTTGAGAGGAAACTAACAAATTAATTTTTATATAAAGTCTCAAATGTATGATAGTCCTAAATGTACAAGAGCAAAAACACAATAATGAGGAAAAAAGTTAATTTAAGTGAAAAAACTTTCAAATTTACAAGGTAAAGTAAATTTACCCTTCCTCTTGCCCAAAGACGCTGGGATAGGTTCCAGCCCCCCACGACCTGAAAAGGATTAAGCAGTAGAAGATGGATGGATGGATGGATGGATGGATGGATGGATGGAAGTAGTAAATTTACAAAAAAAAAACTGTCATAAAAAAATTAGGGGAAAAAAACTCTCAAACTGTCAAGAATAAAAACACACCAAGTAACTTTTAAGTAGATACAGTACTTTCGTACTCATACCAACTCATTTTTTGGGGTCACTACTACTCTTATGCTTGAGTAATTAATATCTTAAGGTCACACTACTTTTGGCTACATTTTCTGACGACTTTCCCCAGCTCTGATTGGATAATTTAAGTGTGTGTGTAAATGAGTATAACCAAGGAAGTTGTAATTTCTCAGAGAAATCAAACCTTTTTGGTCAAACTATTCATGTGTGGTTTTCTTGGCTGAGCACTGTCCTGTCCTGATATTTTCACAACAGCTAACTGCACAGGAAATATGAGTCTGTTAACATGAACAAAGGCTAAAAAAAATAACACCAATTTGGAAGGAATAATAATATATGAAATAATAACATATTACTCAGGAAACAATATTAATTTTATTTTATTTTACGAGAGCGTCTGGCCCTCACAGTGTCAGCCAAGAAAACTTCTGGCCCGAACAGTTGATGACCCCTGTTCTAATAGATCAGTCATTTGCTGACATGGAAAGTAAAAGAATTTTAGCTGCCCATCAACCACCACAAAAAAGTGTGACATCTCCAATAAATATAGTCGAAGATTTCAAGATGACCTCAGATGGGGTTTTTTTACAGATTATTTTTATTTCATATATTTTCAACTTTCTTTATCAAGAATACACTAAAGATAGAATTACATTATTACATCACTGAAGTCATTTCAGGTGTAGAAATAAATAACACGTTACACTCTTAAGGTGCATTCAGACCAAACACAAACGGATGAATTTTTCGCGTGGTGCGATTACTTTTTAACTCAATGTAAATGCACAAATAGATGTGAATTTGCCACCTGAGAGCTCTGAGCAGACAGGCAGAGTTGCCTTTATAACTTCTGCAGCAACAGTATCTCACAAAAGTGAGTACACCCCTCACATTTTTGTATATATTTTATTATATCTTTTCATGGGACAACACTGAAGATATGACACTTTGATACAATGTAGTCAGTGTACAGCTTGTATAACAGTGTAAATTTGCTGTCCCCTCAAAATAACTCACCACACAACTATTCATGTCTAAACCGCTTGCAACAAAAGTCCGTAGTGAAAATGTCCAAATTGTGCCCAATTGGCCATTTTCTCTCCCCGGTATCAGGTGACTCGTTAGTGTTACAAGGTCTCAGGTGTGAATGAGGAGCAGGTGTGTTAAATTTGGTGTTATTGCTCTCACACTCTCATACTGGTCACTGGAAGTTCAGCATGGCACCTCATGGCAAAGAACTCTCTGAGGATCTGAAAAAAAGGATTGCCAACACCCTGATACTGAGCTGCAGCACGGTGGCCAAGACCATACAGCGGTTTAACAGGACCGGTTCCACTCAGAACAGGCTTCGCCATGGTCGACCAAAGAAGTTGAGTGCGCTTGCTCAGCGTCATATCCAGAGGTTGTCTTTTGAAAATAGATGTATGAGTGCTGCCAGCATTGCTGCAGAGGATGAAGAGGTGGGGGGTCAGCCTGTCAATGCTCAGACCATACGCCGCACACTGCATCAAATTGGTCTGCATGGCTGTCGTCCCAGAAGGAAGCTCCTTTTAAAGATGATGCACAAAAAAGCCCGCAAACAGTTTGCTGAAGACAAGCAGACTAAGGACATGGATTACTGGAACCACGTCCTGTGGTCTGATGAAACCAAGATAAACTTATTTGATTCATACGGTGTCAAGCGTGTGTGGCTGCAACCAGGTGAGGAGTACAAAGACAAGTGTGTCTTGCCAACAGTCAAGCATGGTGGTGGGAGTGTCATGGTTTGGGGCTGCATGAGTGCTGCTGGCACTGGGGAGCTGCAGTTCATTAAGCGACCCATGAATGCCAACATGTACTGGGACATACTGAAGCAGAGCATGATCCCCTCCCTTTGGAAACTCTGCCACAGGGCAGTATTCCAACATGATAACGACCCCAAACACACCTCCAAGACGACCACTGCCTTGCTAAAGAAACTGAGGGTAAAGGTGATGGACTGGCCAAGCATGTCTCCAGACCTAAACCCTATTGAGCATCTAGGGGGGCATCCTCAAATGGAAGGTGGAGGAGCGCAAGCATCATCCACCAGCTCTGTGATGTTGTCATGGAGGAGTGGATAAGGAGAGGATTCCAGTGGCAACCTGTGAAGCTCTAGTGAACTCCATGCCCAAGAGAGTTAAGGCAGTGCTAGAAAATAATTGTGGCCACACAAAATATTGACACTTTGGGCACAATTTGGACAGTTTCACTTAGGGGTGTACTCACTTTTGTTGCCAGCAATTTAGACATTAATGGCTGTGTGTTGAGTTATTTTGAGGGGACAGCAAATTTACTCACTTTTGTGAGATACTGTATGTTGAATCTGGTGTGAAAATCCACAAAACACCATCATGCTTAGGTTTACATTATCTGACAGTGCTCACACCTGAAAAAAAATGTCCCTGCCTCCAAAGTTTCACCTGGATGATGGTTGTTTACATTGCTAGCCTGTTAGCCCTTGTTAGCACATCCGTGGCAGGAGTCCGTGGGTTTATAACTCCAACACTCCGATTCAGCTGCAGAGGCCCCGGTCCATCTGGCTGTAGGTGAGTGACAGTCTTCATTTTCAAACTAGTTTACTCTCAAATGTTGATACTTTTACTCCGGTGATGGCAGAATCTCAAGGCCATTACTAGCTAGCGCTATCCCTTGGATGCAAATGCACTAATTTGCATTTGTTCGCCTCTTTCCATTGACTTTGTATGTATTTACGCCGTGTGAAATATTTGCTTCGTGTTTGGTCTGAACGCACCTTTATTCAGGTTCAAGGGGAATGGACTGGGGGCAATGGCCTAGAACCCTTTCTGATGACGAACAAACCATTACCTGCTCTAAAGTCTGTTTGAAGACAGTAGCAGCTAACTTCAGTGCCACGACAAACCTTTTCCAACACTGTAAAATTAAAACACTCAGTCAAGTGGGAGCAATGTGTCGCGCAGCGAGCTACTGCTAAATAAGAAAATAGCCTAAAACACCAGTCATGAATCAGATAGCATCAGTGGCTTCATTTTCACGCAACACCCCATTGATAATTAAGGGCCCAAGTGGAGAAACAACATCAAATCAAATCAAGGATGTGAATGTGGCATGAAAAAATCTGTTATTTTTCTATTTTTTTGTGAGGCTATTGCCCGGCTCTACTTGACATCATGCAAGAAAGTTTCCTACAGGTCAGGTGTTTTTGCCATGAGACAAGAAAAGTAAACACAGGAAGTTGTTTTCCTTACCAGAGTTACACAGAAATCTGTGGTCCATCAGAATGTGTGGATAGTTGAGCATTTATGCACTCATCCAACCAGCCTGTAACTCCTACATGTTTGTGTGCACTTCATCCTGCAGCATGTTTTGGGTGTTCAAAGGAAAGACATTAAAATCTACTGATAATATAATTTGTTTTGTAGTTTTTGGTCCTGTTTTGGTGAATGCTGCAAGTTTACTTCAACTGATCGTACATCATTTGTTAGCAAATCTGTCAGTACACATGGTTCTTGCATGAGGTCCAGTATTTTATTAAAAAATTAAAATTGTGAATACTTTATGCTTTATTTTCCACTCTGTCCCAGCCAGCATGTCCATGTGGGCCCCACCAAAGGTTAAATTGGGCTGTCTTATGGGTTTGTCCATGGATTCCATGTTGACTCCATCTGTTTGCCCACATAGACTTTACCTGTTTACCTCTTTTCAACTTATTTGCTCATAAGTTTGCAATTTTCTTGTCAATTTGTGACTTTTTTCAAGGTAAATTTGATACATTTTTCTTGAAAATTTGAAACTTTCTCATAAATTTTCAACTTTTTTTTCTTGTAAATTTGCAACTTTTTCCTCATAAATTGTTTTTTTTTCCACAATATCTTTATTGAACCTTTTTTTTTTTTTAACAAACATGATACAAACAATCAAACACTAACACTAAAGTACTACAAAAAAAAAAAAATGCACTAAAAACACCAACAACCACCAACAAAATCAAGTCTTCAACAATGCTCCTCTGTTTAGTCTAGACAATCCAATACATAAGTATACATATTATGTTCACCAGTTTGGAATTTACAAGGTCCACACACATCATTCACCTTCTTCTTCAAGAGTTATGTTTAAATTTTTTACATAATCAATAAAAGGTCTCCATATATTCTCAAACACAATTTCCTTTGATTTCAGTATATATGTTATTCTTTCTAATGGAAGGTTTGTTAACATCTGTCTTAACCACTGAGTCACATCTGGTCTATGAGTCTTTTTCCATAATAGTGCAATACATTTTTTGGCATTAAGCAAACTGAGGTCTATGAATGTTCTTTCACTTTTATTAAAATTATGCTTTTCTGGGTACAGACCCAACAAAAACAGTTTAGGATTCAATATGATTTGTTTTGAGATTATTTTTTCAATTGTTACCCTCACCTCTTCCCAAAACATTCTTATTAATCTACATTCCCATAAACAATGAAATAGGGTTCCTTTACTTTCCATGCATTTTGTGCATGTATCTGGTATATTTTTGTTATATCTATTTAACTCCTCCGGTGTAACATACATCCGCATTAACCATTTGAAATGTATCAATTTAAGGCGTGCATTTATTGATTTGGTTTGAGCTTCTGTACAAGCCAATTCCCATTGTTCCTCTGAAATTTCAATTTGCAGATCTTCTTTCCAGTAGTTTAATCTTTTCAGTGAATTTTCACTTGAAGATAGTGTCAATGAGTTATAAAACTCTGAAATAATACCCTTTCTTTTACTATCTTTCATCATCATTTTTTCCAAGGATGAATAAATAGGTCGAGTGAGAGCTTTATTTTGATTTGATCGAATAAAGTTTCTAAGTTGAAGATATTTAAAAAAATGTGTTCTATTGAGATTAAATTTGATCCTCAGCTCTTCAAAAGACATTATGTTGTCTGCACATGGCAAATATAAATCCTGAATCTTTTGTATCCCTTTTAAATTCCATACTTTAAATACAGCGTCCGCTCTCCCTGGTTTAAAATATTGATTACCCCATATTGGACTAAATTGTGACAATAACTGTGGTTCTTTTAAATAGTTTTTAGCTTCACACCATATTTTGATCATATGCTTTACAAATGGATTTTTAACTTGTTTTTGTAATTTTTTTGCCGAATCTGAGTATATGAATATGGGAAGAGGTAAAGGTAAATTGTATGATTCCATTTCAGTCCAGTGAGGGAGATCATTTGATGAAAAATAATATGTCATAGACCTCAGTTGTGCCGACCAATAATACAACATAAAATTTGGACATTTCAGACCTCCACGATCAAATGGTAAATATAATAAAGACAAACGTAATCTAGCCCTCCTGTTGTTCCATATAAATTCCACTAACTTTTTTTTTATTCTTGAGAATAGATCTAAAGGTGGTGATAAGGGAATGTATTGAAATAAATAAAGTATTTTAGGTAAAATATTACTTTTAAGTATATTGATTCTCCCGATCATCGACATTGGTAGTGACATCCATCTCTGAGTTAACTCATTGATATCTGACATTAAGGCTTCATAGTTGACGCTGGCGACTGATTCTAGCTTAGGCATAATTTGGATTCCTAAATATTTAAACTGATTTACAACATTGAATTGATTTACCTCAGGGGCTGGGTAATTTCTCTGGGTCTCATTTAGCATTAATATTGAAGATTTAGTTTTATTTATTTTATATCCTGATATTTCCCCAAAATTCTTTATTAAATTCAACAAGGTTGGAATTGATTTTTTTAGATTCGACATAAACAAAATTATATCATCGGCGTACAGGGAGATTTTATGTTCTGTTGGTCCAACTTTAATTCCATATATTTGTGAATGTAAACGTATCGCTATCGCTAAAGGTTCAATTGCCATAGTAAACAGTAAAGGTGAAAGTGGACAGCCTTGTCGACATCCTCTATTGATTTTTATTGGTTTTGAAATATTGTTATTTGTTAGGATTTCTGCTGTAGCATTATTGTATATTATTTGAACCCATTTTATGAAATTATTTCCAAGTCCAAACCTTTGTAGGACTTCAAAAAGAAAGGGCCATTCAACTCTATCAAAGGCCTTTTCGGCGTCCAATGATAGGAGAGCTGTATCCGGTGCTTCTTTATTAAAATAAATAATATTAAATAGTCTTCTTACATTATGGAAGCCTTGTCTACCCTTTATAAAGCCATTCTGATCTCGATTAATAATATTTTCATAAATTGTTTTTAGTTTTTAGTTGTTTTTTTTTAGTTTATTTGACAGAGACCATGTACAGAAAAACATTAAACACAGGGTAAAGATGCTCTGTACCAGATTATAGTGTTCTCACTACTTTCCCTCTGTAGCCCCTGACGTAGGCAGGAAGATATTAAAAAGAAAAACGGCACATATACGTAGAAAGCAATTCAGGTCGGGTTTCAGAAACTGTTGACCCTGAAACAAGCAGGGAGAAAGTTTAAAAGGTAAAAAGATAAGAGAGACGGCACACATGAAAACAATTTAAGAGCACAATTTCAAATCCCATTTCAGGGGGAGAGTCAATGCTGGCAGGCTTGATTACTTAATTGCGACTTGATTGGGACTGCTTTCTTGCAAATTTGCTAACTTCTTCTTGAAATTTTGAAACTCATAAATTTGCCACTTTTTTTCTGTAATCTTGCAACTTTTTCTCAGAAATTTGTAACTTTTTTCCTCATAAATTTTCAATTTATTTACTTGTATACAGCGGGGAAAAAAGTATTTAACACATCAACGTTGTTCTGTTAAACATTTCTGATGGAGCCACTGACCTGAGATTTTCATCAAATATCAGTACCAACCCAAGTAATCCATACATACAAAGAAATCAAGGCACCTATGTTCACAAACCAAGTTATAATGAATAAAATTGAATGACACAGGGAATAAGTATTGAACACACTTGGTGAAATTCATTTAATATTTAGTAGAAAAGCCTTTGTTTGTAATAACAGCTTCCAGATGTCTCCTGTATGCAACTAGGTGCAGGCGTTGCTCAGGAGTGATTTTAGTCCATTCTTCCACACCGTCTTCAAATCTTGAAGGTTCCGTGGGTGTCTTCTATGAACTCTAATCTCCAGTTCGTTCCATAGATTTTTAGTTGGATTCAGGTCAAGTGACTGACTGGGCCATTCTAGCAGCTTTATTTTCCTTCTTTGGAGCCAGTTGAGAGTTTCCTTGGCTGTGTGTTTGGGATCATTGTCTTGCTGAAATGTCCACCCTCGTTTCATCTTCAGCATCTTGGCAGATGGCAACAGGTTCTTCTCAAGGATTTCTCTGTACATTTGTCCATTCATCTTTCCTTCAATTATATGAAGTCTGCCTGTATCATGTGCTGAAAAACACCCCCACACCATGATGCTCCCACCTCCAAACTTCAGTGTTTGTATGGGGTTTTGTGGCTGATGTGCAGTGCCATTTCTCCAAATATGCTGTGTGTTATAATATCCAAAAAGTTCAGTTTTGGTCTCATCTGACCAGACTATATTCTCCCAGTATTTTTCTGGCTTGCCCAATTGTTGTGCAGCAAACTTTAAACGAGCTTCAGCATGCTTTTTCTTCAGCAACGGAGTCTTGCAAGGTGAGTGGGCATAGAACCCATGTCGGCTGAGTGCATTACTTATTGTTTTCTTTGAAACAGCAGTACCTGCTAACTCCAGGTCTTTCTGGAGTTCTCCACAAGTGGTCTTTGGGTCTTGGATAACTCTTCTGATAATTCTTTTGACTCCTGTCAGAAATCTTGTGAGGAGCTTCTGGTTGTGGCCAGTTTATGGTAAAATGATGTTCTTTCCACTTCTGAATGATGGCTCCAACAGTGCTCACTGGAACATTCAGCAGTTTAGAAATGCACCTGTAACCAATGCCATCATTGTGTTTTGCAACAATAAGGTTGTGAAGGTCTAGAGAGTGCTCTTGGCTTCTACCCATCAAGAGTTCTTTGTGGTGTGATGATCTGATATTCATAGACCTTTTTAAAGGATATCAGTCAGGACTTAACCAGCTGAAATTAATTTGCACTGATGTGGGGATGGGATGACTTCCTAAATTTTGATGGATTTCAGCCTGGTTTCTTGGCTTTCTATGCCCTTTTGCACCGCGTTTTCTTCTTGTGTTCAATACTTATTCCCTGTGTCATTCCACTTCCTGAAATATAACTTGTTTTGTGAACACAGTTGCCTTGATTTCTTTGTATGTATGGATTACTTGGGTTGTTACAGATATCTGGTGAAAATCTCAGGTCAATGGCTCCACCAGAAATATGTTTAATGAAAAAAAATGTTGATGTGTTTAATACTTATTTTCCCTGCTGTATTTGCTATTTTTTTGTTAATTTGCAACTTTTTCAAATTTTTTCCTCATAAATTTGTGACCTTTTTTTTGTAAATTTGCTAATTTTTTTGTAAGTTTGTAACACTTTACAAGTATTTTTTTTCTTGTAAATTTGCAGGTTTTTTTCTCCTAAACTTTTGCTTTTTTCCTCCTAAATTTGCCACTTTTTTCTAATAAATTTGTCACTGTTCTCATACATTTGCTACTGTTTTTTTTGTAAATTTGTGACTTTTTTCCTCATACGTGTTGGTGCCAGTGTTACTGAAACTTGCTCACCTGCATTAAATCCGTGTGGGGCCCAGAAAGGTTTTACCTGCTTACCTGTAAGATAAGATAAGATAAGATAAGCCTTTATTAGTCCCACAACGGGGAAATTCCAGGATTGCAACAGCACAGGGATAGCAACACTCAGAGCAACAATCAGAAGGCAAGAAAAAAAACAAGCAAGCAAGAGCAGCTAATAAACATATGTACGTATTACTATAAAATATATATATATACACACACACACAGACACACAGTGCAGAGCATTGTAGCTGGATGGAATAAATATATGAATATATGAACACACAGTGCAGAGCATTGTAGCTAGATGGAATAAATATGTAAATATATAAACACCCACAGTACGGAGCATTGCAGCTAGGTGGAATAAATATGCAAGTATATAAACACACACAGTGCGGAGCAATGTAGCTAGATGGAATAATATGTAGATATATAAATATATAAACACCCACAGTACGGAGCATTGTAGCTAGATGGAATAAATATGCAAATATATAAACACACACAGTGCAGAGCATTGTTGCTAGATGGAATGAAACAGCATAACCGTCTACTTAGTTATCCTACATGGTATGATTATGTGCCCATACATATTCTCACCCTCCATAGCGACCGGTATGTTCCTAGTTGTATGCCGGAGAGGACCATTGTGTAAGTCTATTGCATCTTTTGCATTCAAAAAACTATTAGTTTGTTACGTCTTTTTGCTATACCTGTACCACAGGTAAAGCCCATGTGGGCAAACACAGATGGGTGAGGCCCACATGGACATGCTGGCTGGGATAATGCAGGGCTTGAGTTCTTAATCATTTCTTAATTGACTAATATTTCATCAGCAGATGGATGACAGCATGCAGAGACTTTTAGCCAAGGAGAGAGTGTCTCAGTCCAAAGCGCTGGACCTGCAGACTCAGTTAAGCCGAGCCAAAACTGAGCTAAGTCAACTACAGAGAAACAAAGAGGAGGTAAGGACTCTTCAATCCACCAAACTGGGATTGATTTTTTTGTGTATTCCTTATTTTTAAAAGAGACATTTACCGCACTTTTTTTTTTGACATTTTGACACAGTTCCCAGAGGTCTTAATGAAATGTCTGTGACATGCTTTCATCAAAATGCCTCAGTGTTTACTGTAATTATTGCGGCGCCATTTTGTCCCATCTTTTGCAGCTTTCCTCAAAACTGCTCACTTTGCTTTTTTTTTTTAAAAAAAATACCCATTCAGCCCACCACACTTGATGACAGAATTAGGGCTGTGTGATAAGACCAAAATTTCATATCCTGATATAAGCAATCTTATACCCTGATAACGATATATATCATGATCGTTTTGACCCCACGGGGTGAGATCTTGTGTGGAGCCCCAGATCAAGGGAGATTATCAGTGGTCTTGTATGTCTTCCATTTTCTAATAATTGCTCCCACAGTTGATTTCTTCACACCAAGCTGCTTACCTATTGCAGATTCAGTCTTTCCAGCCTGGTGCAGGTCTACAATTTTGTTTCTGTGTCCTTTGACAGCTCTTTGGTCTTGGCCATAGTGGAGTTTGGAGTCTTGACTGTTTGAGGTTGTGGACAGATGTCTTTTATACTGATAACGAGTTCAAACAGGTGCCATTAATACAGGTAACGAGTGGAGGACAGAGGAGCCTCTTAAAGAAGAAATTACAGGTCTGTGAGAGCCAGAAATCTTGCTTGTTTGTAGGTGACCAAATACTTATTTTACCGAGGAATTTACCAATTAATTCATTAAAAATCCTTCAATGTGATTTTCTGGATTTTTTTTTTCTCATTTTGTCTCTCATAGTTGAGGTATACCTATGATGAAAATTGGAGACCTCGCTCATCTTTTAAGTGGGAGAACTTGCACAATTGGTGGCTGACTAAATACTTTTTTGCCCCACTGTAAAACTGCTCTCAAAAGAGGCAAGGCGAAGACCAGAGACATAGATGTGTGGACAGAGGATTCAGTACACTGCCTCCAGGAATGCTTTAACTGTATGGACTGGGAGGTGTTCACACTGGCCTGCGGAGATGATTTGGACTCTTTGTTGGACGTCACATGCTCATACATGACTTTCTGTAGAGACATGATCGTTCCACGTAAACGTGTCAAAATATATCCCATCAACGAGCCATGGGTTACAAAATCAGTTAAATCCTGCTTACAGAGGAAAGCACTTGCCTTTAAACAGGGTGTTGTTTCTGAGCTACAGGTTGCCACAAAAGAGCTGAAGTCCGAAATTTTAAGAGCAAAACAGAATTATAAATCAGAGTTGGAAAGCAAGATGGCAACAAAGAAACTTGGTTCAGCCTGGGCCAGTATTAAAACTATTGCAGGCCTTCAGAGCACAGAGTGCAGTAATCGTGTGTTTTTAGATGGTTTTAATTCAGACACAGAGCTGGCTAATGCTCTTAATTGTTTTTATGGTTGTTTTGATTCCTTTGATTTTAGCACAGAAACCCAAGATTTGAAACAGAAACTCAAAGACAGTCAGCACTTTAATATTGAGGTGCAGGATGTTAAAAGGGCGTTCTGTGCTGTGAAAGTGAACAAAAGTCAGGGCCTTGATAATATATGTGGGCGATTGGTAAAGTCCTGTGCACATAAATTGAGTCCTGTATTTCACTACATTTTCAATAAGTCCTTACAGACAACATGTGCCTAAGGTCTGGAAAGATGCCATGGTTGTCCCCGTTCCAAAATCCAGCTGTCCTAAAATGGTAAACGACTTTAGACCAGTTGCTTTGACTTCAATTTTAATGAAAATTTTTGAAAAACTGGTCAGATTTGAGGTCCTAAAGCAGACTGAGCATGCATTGGATCCTCTGCAGTTTGCCCACAGGCCTCACAGAGGAGTGGAGGATGCCACTGTCACTCTGTTTAACATGCTTTTTAAACATCTGGATTTTAATGGGACACACGCCAAGCTTTTATTTGTGGACTTTTCTTCCACCTTTAACACAATCGAACCTCAAATTTTAGCTGAAAGGCTCCTGCAGCAATTTGATTTGAGTAATAATCTGGTGGGTTGGATTCTGGATTTTTTAACCAACAGGACACAGAGAGTAAGGGTCAATGGTACATTGTCTGACCAAAAGTGCTCTTCTACTGGCTCTCCTCAGGGGTGTGTGTTGTCACCACTACTCTTCATCCTGTACACAAACATGTGTCGGAGCAGACATGACAATAGACACATTATAAAGTATGCTGATGATTCCGTTGTTGTCAGTCTCCTCCAGGATGGTGAGAGTGGCCACGGCCTAGTAGTTGATGATTTTGTTCACTGGTGTGAGGATTCCTACCTGCAGCTGAATACAACAAAAACCAAAGATATGATTATTGACTTGAGGAGGAAAACACCCAGGCACAAAGTGACTGCACTAAAAGGCCAGACCACTGAATGTGTGCAATCCTACAAATATCTTGGGACGATTATTGATAGTAATTTAAACTTTGAAGAGAACTGTGAAAGGGTGTGCAAAAAGGGTCAGCAACATTTGCATTGTTTAAGGAAACTTGCACGCTTCCAAATTGACCGAACCGTAATGATAATGTTTTATCGGGCTTTTATTGAATCTGTTTTATCCTTTTCTTTAGTGTCATGGTTTGGTCAGATAAAACTGAAACAGAGGAAATCCTTGGATCAGGTAGTTAGATGGTCCAGTCGTTTGCTTGGTTAGTCACAGCTGAGCCTGACATCCCTGTACACCAGACAGGTACAGAGGATTGCTACTGCCATTTTAAATGATGACTCCGACCCTTTGCACTGCCACTTTCAGCTTCTTCCCTCCAGACGGAGGTTTGCTGTCCCAAAAAGTAAAACCCAGCGCTACAAAAACAGCTTTGTTCCTGCTGCTGTCAGAGTTAAACAAGATGTAACAATATATTGCACATAATTTAGTTACCTATTTATTCATTTCATTTTATATTTATTTATTTTTGTAGGTTTTTTATTTGGGTTCTAAATCTTTTATTGGGTTTTAGACTTTTGAGTTTTTAACCTCTTTGACTAGTCTTTAACTTTTTAATATGACCCTTCTCTCTTATCTCTGTTTTTTTTCTCTCCTCTCTTTGTCTTATATCCTTATTGGTGGAGCCTTGAGTATTTTTATCATGTTTATAGTCAGCTTCATGTGTGCCTGTGTTTGTGTTGAATGTAATTGTGGCTTGTAAATATGGATGTCACCTGACTGCAAAACAAATCTACCTACGGGTACAAATAAAGTAACCTGAACCTGAACCTGTAGCAGAGCTTAATCGTCAGGATCATAAACATTCAGAAGAAACCCATCCAGCCATTATTTTATTAAATTTAGGATATCTTCTCACCCCCCTCCCCAATCTGCCACAAGCAATCTGATCTGATCTCACCAAAAGTAGTACAAATAACATTGCTTTATGCCCTGCAAACATGCTGCTGGCAATAAAAATACTTAACATTTAACAATTTATTTAATAGTCAATAAGTGAACAAGATTTAGCCACACACACAAAAAAGTGAACACTGTGGTTGTTGCGGTTGCATTACATAATTGCGGTTATCGCAATAGCCCTACCCCTAACCAATGCTCACAAGCAAAAATGGTTGCAGTGGACCCAGAAATACATGAAGACTAATTTTCAAACAGTCTTGTTTACTGATGAGTACCTGGATGGTCCAGATGGATGGAGTAGTGGATGGTTGGTGGATGGCCACCATGTCCCAACAAGGCTGCGACATCAGCAAGGAGGTGGCAGAGTCGTGTTTTGGGCTGGAATCATGGGTAGAGAGCTGGTAGGCCCCTTTAGGGTCCCTGAAGGTGTAAAAATGACCTTGCCAAAGTATATAGAGTTTCTGATTGACCACTTTCTTCCCTGGTACAAAAGAAGAACCGTGCCTTCCATAGCAAAATTATCTTCATGCATGACAATTATGTTCATGCATGACAATGCACCATCTCATGCTGCAAAGAATCTGTGTCATTGGCTGCTATGGGCATAAAAGGAGAGAAAGTCATGGTGTGGCCCCCATCCTCCCCTGACCTCAACCCTATTGAGAACTTTTGGAGCATCCTCAAGCAAAATATCTGTGAGGGTGGGGAGACAGTTCACACCAAAACAGCAGCTGTGGGAGGCTATTCTGACATCTTGCAAAGAAATTCAAGCAGAAACTCTTCAAAACTCACAAGTTCAATGGATGCAAGAATTGTGAAGGTTATATCAAAGAAGGGGTCTTATGTTAACATACGTATACAGTGAATATAAAAAATCTACATACCCCTGTTCAAATGCCAGGTATTTGTGATGTAGAAAAAATGAGATCAAGATAAATCATTTCAAACTTTTTCTACCATTAATGTGACCTATAACCTGTACAACCCAATTGAAAAACAAACTGAAATCTTTTTTTTTTTAATTTAAATTTTTGTAAAGGGTATACAGGTCATTACAGCATTGCATTGTTTACATTTTCATCACATGTTCCCTTATTTTTTGCTATTTGACAACATTGGTAGGATAATTATTACAACACCCCTTTTTTTTTAAAGTGAAAGAAAAAGTGAAATTAAAGAGAATAAAATTAAAAAAACAAACAAACAAACAGAACAGCAAAAAACAAACAAACAGAAAATTAAGTAATTAAAAGTAAAAGAGCATCTGAGTAGTGTTGGAACAAAGAGCGGGACCATTATTGAAATGGTATTTGTCAAAGATTAGATCTAATGGAAGACACATATGCGATCCAGGGTTGCCAAAAGTTCATGAACCCATCCATGTCCTGTCTCAGTGCGAATGTCAACTTTTCCATCGAGTAAATGTCTTGAATCACGTTAATCCAATCTTCAGGTGTAGGACAGTCCTTCAGCATCCATTTTTTAGTTAGGGCTTTTTTACTTGCCAATATTAAAACATTGAATAAGTATTTATCTCCTCGTCTTTCCAGTGAGTCCGGTAGTAAACCCAAATACAAAGTTACAAAAGAAAAGGGAACTGTTATTTTGAATATTTTCCCCAATATTGTCTGTACATTGGTCCAATATTGGTGGATAACTGGGCATGACCAAAACACATGAAAATGATTTGCAGTCTTTTCACCACACAAGCGCCAACAGTTCAACCCCTTATGGGTAAATTTGTTTTGTGCAGGTGTTCTGAAAAATCTTACCAAATTTTTCCATCCAAATTCTCTCCACTGCAGGGATGAGGTACTTTTCCGTTGCTGTTTATTTAGCTTTTCCCATATTTCCAATTGTAAAGTGAAATTCCCCTCTTTTTCCCATCTCTCTTTTATATATGATGTGTTGTCTCCTTTTAAGTCTTGAAGACCTTGGTATATTTTAGAAATGTATCTGATCCCTGGGATCCCTTTATATGCCATTAAGAAGACCTTCAGAACACCTGACTGGGCCCTTTCCAAATCCTCCTTTTTAAGTATATTGTTTATGTGGTGTCTAAGCTGAAAGAACCTGTAAAGATCTTGATTTATTAGGCCTTGTTTTTTCAAATCTTCAAAACTTCTTAAAGTTTGCCCCTTAAAAAAATCGTAATATTTTATCAGCCCTTTCTCTTTCCACTCTTTAAATCTAGTGTCTGTTTTATTGGGGGTAAAGTCTTGATCATAGGCGATCCATTGCAGAAGTCGATAGGACTCTTTAGCTTGATTCTCTCTGACGATCTTAAACCAAATTTTTAGCGGGGTCTCTATCCACGGGTTAGTATTATTCAAGAGTTTAGGTAAGGCATTGTTCCCTATTATCGCCTGTAGGGGGATGTCACTTGTTATTTGGCATTCGATCTCCTTCCATTGTGCAGTGTAGACTGGGTTACATATCTCTATTAAAGTTTTAATTTGTGCGGCTTTAAAATAGTCCCTGATATTTGGCAGCGTGAGCCCACCTTTGTCTTTGTTTACAAACTGAAATCTTTTAAGGGTAAAAATAAAAAAAACTTACAATAACCTGTTTGCATAAATATAGTACACACCCTTAAACTAATACTTTATTACAGCACTCAGTCTTTTTGGGTAGGAGTCTGCACACATCTTGATGTAGCAAGAGTTGCCCACTCTTTGCAAGAACGCTCCAAATCTGTCAGATTGCAAGGGCATCTCCTGTGCACAACCCTCTTCAGATCACCCCACAGTTGTTCAATCGGCCCCAGGTCTCGACTGTGGCTGGGCCATTCAAAAACCTTAATCTTCTTCTGGTGAAGCCATTCTTTAGTTGATTTGGATGTGTGCTTTGGGTCATTGTCGTGCTGAAAGATGAAGTTCATCTTCAGCTTTCTAGCAGAAGCCTGAAGGTTTTGTGCCAACACTGACTGGTATTTGGAACTGATCATAATTTCCTCCACCTTGACTAAGGCCCCAGTTCCAGCTGAAGAAAAACAGCCCCAAAGCATGATGGTGCCACCACCATGCTTCACTGTAGGTATGGTGTTCTTTTTGTGATGAGCAGTGTTGTGTTTGTGCCAAATATACCTTTTGGAATTATGGCCAAAAACTTCAACCTTGGTTTCATCGGACCATAACACATTTTCCCACATGCGTTTGGGAAATTTCAAATGTGTTTTTGCAAAATGTAGCCGGGCTTGGGTGTTTTTCTTCGTAAGATAAGGCTTCTGTCTTGCCACCCTAGACGGGAGATTGTTGTCACAAGTACTAAACAGCCAGTACTGTCATAGTCTGAGCACAGGGGATTCCGACGTGCTCAGTCTCATGGTCGTTTTCCATATTTGCATACTTGTTGTATTTTCGAGTTCTCATTTTAGCTTTAGCTGTACTTAAGCTGTACTTCAGTACAGCACTTGGGTCTTTGTTTCTGCCCCAATTGCCCCGCAATTCGTGACAGTAGGCTCTGACCAGTTTAAGACCCAGCTGCTGTAGTTTATGGGTTTTTTGTTTTTACTCACCTGCTTTTCTGGAGCATAATCATGTCCCCAGCACGCCGGCCTTCAACAAACAAAAGAAGATCGGCAGCTGGGTCCCCGAGCCTGGAGGAGGAATGGGCTGCCAAATTCATCCATAGCTTTGTGGATGAAGCTCTTGCCTCCCGTGGGCCTAAGAAGATCTGGGAAAGCGTAAATGGAGCAGTGGGGATTGTGGAGGCACATTCTCGCTTGAGGAGGTATCCCCAATTTGCGGAACTGTTGTCCACGGTCTCCTCGCTTCAGCGGTTATTCCCCGGGCTGACGATGGGGTCGCCTCCAGTGAGACCGAAGCCAACGTGGAGGCGCTCTCCACGGCAGACATCCTTCTCCTCCCCCTGTTCGCCCACTCCTGCCTCTTGCCTGACTCCCGGTGGTGAGGCTCAGACTAGGCAGTCCTCTTGAGTCCTCACCGCCTGCTGCAGCTATAGACTGCTCACCTGCTCTCTCTGTGTCTCCTCCTTTGCCCCTTGAGTGTCTGCCGGCCCCAGGATTGAGCCGCCGGACGATGGAGGAGCCTGCTGCCCTGGAGGACCTGGTTCCAGCCTCGCAGCCACGGTCTGGATGGAGGGAGAGCACTCTGACCGAGCTAAAGCCTGCACCAATGATGGAACATCCCCTGGCCTCAGCAGTGCAGGATCCAGCACCAGCAGGGAGCCAACCTCCTGCGTCCACATCGAGCGAGCCACCTGCATGGGCCATTTCCCTGGGGGGTCTTGGGACTGCATCCACCACCATGCCTGCTGTAGGGGCCACTGCAACAGAGCCGAAGCTGGACCTCCAGAGGGTCGGACCCGAGATGTCATTGCCTGGATTGACGGAGTCCTGGACGGCGGTAGAGCCTGAGCTCAGGCAAGTGCTCTTCTTTGTTTTCACTGTCTCTGTTTTGGAACCATCTTGCCTGGCTCTTGGTGGGGAGAGCCAAGTGCAGCCATCAGCTGCACCTGAGCTCACCTCACCAAGCTCCACTGCCGCCAGTGACCCTGACCCTGTTTCTCTGCCTCTCCTGTCGGAGTCTTTCCCCAGGGTCACTGAGGATGTTCCAACTTTGCCAGAGGTCTCCGTGGGTCCTCACCACCTGAGACCGCAGTGGGTGCAGCTTCTCCTTCAGCTGAGGTCATCGCAGGTGCTCCGTCCCACCCCGGGACCTCCGAAGGTGCTGCTTCCCCGTCAGCTGAAGTCTTCGTGGGTGCTCCGTCCCAGCCTGGGACCTCTGTGGGTGCTGCTCCCCCTCTGGTTGAGGCCTTCGTGGGTGCTCCATCCCAGCCCGCGGCCTCTGAGGGTGCTGCTTCCCCGTCAGCTGAGGTCATCGCGGATGCTCTGTCCCAGACTGGGACCTCCGTAGGTGCAGCTCCTCCTCAATCCAGGTCTCCGTGGGTGTTGTGTCCCAGTCGGGGGCCATCTTGGGTGCTGCGCCCCAGCCTTAAACCAATGTGGGTGCTGCGCTCAAACTTGGGTGCCCCGTGGGTGTCATGCTCCAGCCCAAGGGCCACAGTGGGTGCGGCTCTGGCCCAGTCCGGGTCCACCGCAAGTGCAGCTTTGCTCCAGCCCGGAGCCACCACGGGTGCTGCTCTGCTCCAGCCCGGAGCCACCACGGGTGCTGCTCTGCTCCAGCCCGGAGCCACCGCAAGTGCTGCTTTGCTCTAGTCCGGAGCCATTGCAGGTGCTGCTATGTCCCAGTCCGGGGTCACCGAGGGTGCTGCAGGGCAGTCTGAAAAGCGTCGGGGTTCCCTTTCCTCTGCTTGATGCTGTTGTGGCTCCCCCTCCTTTGCCTGACACCGTCATGGCTCCCCCTCCTCTGCCTGACGCTGTCGTGGTTCCCGTCCTCTGCCTGATGCCGTTGTGGTTCCCCCTCCTCTGCCTGATGCCGTCGTGGTCCCCTCTCCTCTGCTTGACGCCGTCGTGGTCCCCTCTCCTCTGCCCGAGTCCGTTGGGGTTCCCTCTCCTTCACTTGACGTCATCGGGGTGTCCCGTACTCCTCCATCCTCCTCATCACTGGTTTCTCCCATTGGGCAGCCACCCCTTGGACCACCCTTTCTGTTCAGGTGGTTAAAGAACTCTGGCAGACCACCTGACAGACTGTGCCGCTGGGTTGGGTGGCCCACGTTCTCCGGTAGGCCACCCGACACTTTCCACCATGCCGTCTGCCAGGTCTGGGACTTAAGCCGACCGCCTGAACTGTCCAGTTCTCCGGTCCAGGGGGCCTAGGTGCCTGGTTTTGCTTGGGTGTGGGTCCTGAGTGGGTTTTTTGTTTTTGTTCCCTCCTGGCCTGGTTCCCCCACCACCCTCTCGGGTTGGTTTATTGTTTTTTCTCCTGTTGGGGGGGGGGGGTTTCTTTTCTTTCTTTTTTGTTTGATGTTACCCTGGGTGTCTGGAATCTACCCCTTGAGAGGGGGGCTCTGTTGTGATCTGAGCACGGGGGATTCTGCTGTGCTGAGTTTCATGGTTGTTTTCCATATTTGTATCTTTCTTGTATTTTTGAGTTCTTAGTTTCCTGTCATTTTTAGTGGAGCAGATAACTAAAAAAATCCTTCAAATGGTGACACAAGCATGAAATTTTGCACAGATACCCTCCTGGATATACTCTTTCAGATTAGGGTCCTGGCCACGTGAAAATTCAAGATGGCGACCTTTTTTCAAGATGGCCGCCATCAGTATCTGGCAATCTCACACCGAGACCATATATCTGTTGAAATAAACATGCTTTTTTCATTTAAATGAACTTTAAATCATGGGATTGTGATCATGAACTGTTTCTCACAAGAGAGAGAGACTGTCAGGAGAATAACTGACAGTCTTCTTTCAATAGCCTTTGCTTTGACTGTACAGGACTAGCCGATTCTTGTTGGAAGAAGTCGGTCACATTCTTCTTGATGGGTTCATACATGGAGGCAGGGCGGCTTGCCAGAGCATCTGAGAACTCCTGGAACTTGGCATGGCCTCTGTTCATGTGTGTCTTGAGAAGCTCTGCTGTGTTGGGGTGGGCAATATCCTTGGTGTCAATGGAATACAAGTCAGAACTTTCTTCCTGAAAAGGACTGCCTAGGTTTTGCAAGGCTGCAGAAAGCTTGTTGACCTTGTCCAGAAAAGTCTTCTGTGCCTGTGGGTTTTGCTCATGGTGTGTTGCTTGCTCGGGAATTTCTTTGCGTTGGGCCTCTGTGTCATAAACAGATAACAAGCGACTGACCTCTGGGCCAGCTAACATCCATCGCCTGAGTGCAGATGGGTCTTCTGTCAACCCAATGGCTCCACCATCAGCCTTGATGATGGCATTGGTCTGCTCATGGGCTTGATCTAGAGCCATTGCTGAGAAAGGACGACGGGTCTTGTGCACCACAAAGTTGCCAGCTTTAAACTCTTTGTCTAACTCTGGGTGTGAAATCTCTAGCATAAGCATGTCCCTGAGGTGGATAGGCAGCCAACGAGCATAGTTTGTATTGTTGTTGGCAAAGAAACAGGGTATCAGTTCATGTAGTGCCTGGCAGTAGAGAGCAAAATTTCCCTCGCGGAAAGATCTAATCAGCAGAAAGACAACAAGCTCCATGGATAGTACCATGTGCCAGAAGTGAAACTGTGGACTATCCTGTTTTCGGGAGTCACACCACTTCTCAAAGTCCAGTGCCTCTTCATCTTGATTTTCCTGCTCAGTACAGTACTCATCATATGCAGCTTTCAAGAGTTTGTACAAGCTGGAGGCTGTCACTTGGTGCATCTGTCGCGTCCTGGTAACACTTGCAGCTGACAGGAAGGACTCTGCAGTGCCAGATGAAGCCACACCAGCTTCAACTAGAGCTCCTGTCCATTCACTGGCTTGGAGGATAGTACCCAGCGACTTCAGTGCTGCCATCTCAATGTGCAGACCACCAAACATGACCAGGTACTTGTCCTCACCATACTGACCTGGCCACTGCCACTGCACCTGCTTTGCTATGGCGTAGATTGGCTGGTCAGCTGTGATGACAGGTACCTGGCCAGGGTTGAGGAAATCAACAACATCTTTTACTTTGTTCATTACATGTTTGACTGTAGCAACTGAATGAGCTGGATCCCGCAGGAGAGGAAGCAAAGAAGTAATGGTAACTTCAAATTCAGGGCTTCTCTTCATTGAAGCATGATGTGCTGACCATGTTAGGTTCAATGCATCATCAACTTCTTGTGTCACTGAGACCTTGTCCAGCCACTGGTACTCTAGTGCTAGTTGTGGCCCCAGAATGTCTGTGGGTGGTTTTGGCATTGCAGTACCTGGTGGAACAGGATTTGTTGTCCGGAAGGAAGCTGGAGAGATATTTGTGAATGTATCAGGAAGTTCAGGAACTGACTTTACTTTCTCAGGCCCAAACCTGAGTTGCCCTCGTTCCTGTCCACTATTATCCTTTGTGGGATGTTGGAACAGAGAGATGCTTGTGCCATGAAAGGAGGTAGTTGCAGTTGTTGCAGAGGGATTGTGATCAATGTTATCCATCACTGCAGTAGTGAACAACCCTTTCCGCAGCACTGGAGGACAAACCACACCCTCCTCAACATACTTGCTGACTGTTGCATCTCCAAGTTGAGCAGAGATCTCCAGCACTCTGTCATAAGAGATACTGAGACCATGATCGAACAACATCTCAACCAGATTCCTCTTTCTGGTTTTGGCATAAACAGAGAGCCCCATGTACACGGGAAATGGGGTCTCTCTGTCTTTAGAATGCCTGTGAGTTGCTGCTCCTTCCTTGTAGCGGGTGTAGCAGTTGAATTGCATGAGCTGAGCAATTGCCTGGTCTGACTTTGATGCCCCGAATCTCAGCTGTGATTTTATGTCAGCACCATGCTCAACCATCCCCACAAATTGAAGCAGAAGGGGAGGTATAGCATTTTGCACACAACCCTGAGAAAATGTACCTTCAAATCTAGACTTGTGGTCAAGTATACATCTTCTGAGGATCTTTGCTGCTTTAGCAATGATAAGTGCATCTGAAAGATCTGTGGATTGAGCAAGCGCTTTGCCTACATCTTCCTGAAATGTAAGTATCACTTCTCTATGATCTGCGCCAGATCTGTGAGCCTCAAGTCCTGGAATTTCAGCCAATAGCTTTTCTTTCAGTCTAGTGGAAGTCACATTTGGTGAGTCCACCCCCAGCTGTTCCAGACGCTTTTGGTACATGTGGCAGATATCTGGCATGCGAAATGTAACTGGTCCTTCTGAACATAGGTTGCTTTCAACAAGGTATGCAACCAATTCTGAGATCACCATTGGATACACATCTGGTTGTGACTTAGTGTCACGTTTCTCAAGGTTCCTCAGGTGCGCCCTTTCCCTGTTGTAGAGAGCCCGAAGGCAAACATTATGGTACTTGAACTCCTGTGCAATGACATCACCACCAGTCAATCTTGCAAGAAACTTACCATCACCAAGCATCTCTGCAATGTCGCGCAGCCTCTTGTCTAGGCCCGTTGTACTGGCCTCTCTGAGGTCTGATGCAGGTGCCACTTTTTCACAGAAAATGCATGTCTGACTGTCATGACTTTTTCGCCGCAGTTTTGACTGACAAGCTCCAGTCTCAGTTTCACTGGTTTGACTACTGGAATGGCGCTTTTGTGCCCGTTGCAATTTAGTGTTGTTGAACAACAAGCGACAGCTCACATGGTATTTTGCCATATTTTTCCTGAGTGTGGCTTCTATGCCATCACCTTCATCCAGCCTCGTTGGATCTATTCTCAATGGCATGTCATTGATTTCGCTGAACATGGGAATGTTCCTTGCCAGCATTTTGTATCCATCATGTTCTGGGGAATGATGACTTGGAGTGGATGTCAGGCCCTCACCTATTTTGTCCTTCTGGCAAAGGCAACACAAGCTCCAATTTGTTTTCCGATTGGCAGATATCACATTCGCTTCTGCCATGATGTGTCTTGATTAAGGCCGAGGGGCTATCCTTTTACCACCCTAATCAAATTGTGCACACATTACTGTATGGGATTCAACTAGGTTCGGTTGCCCTACACCTAGCCCGATCATTCATCCAGTGCCATTTAAGTCCCGTGTGATCTGTACACCATCCGGGTAAGTACATGAACATTTGGCGAGACATGCATAACCCCCTTACCCTTGGCTCGGCTCTCCCGCGCTGGCACATCCTGTCAATTCAGGTGCGACTCTCTAACTAGTATCTAATAACTAAAAAACTACAGTTTAGTAGCTACATGATATGGGGCTGTTAGAAAGCATTTGGGACACTAAACTATGCATATACTACTACAACTAGTCTAATACTGCAGTGTTAGTAAAGCTAGATCAGTTGACACTGAACCCCATGCCGAGTTACACAGCAGTGATTGACACCAGTGTGCCCTGGTTGTGTGCTGACAATCACTCTTGTTTTTTTTAATTGCAATCACAGTCACAACTGTAGTTTATAAAAACGGTTGAATGGGATCTGCACCACACCAACCAAGATCCACATCCAGAAACGATTACATGTGTGTGTTAAATATGCTCAATTTACGATGGATAAATCATAATTTTCAAGGAGTAGCAGCCATTTTGGGCACCACATTGAAGGCTAACCTTCTTAAATTTATATCAGAGACAACAAAATCTGTAAAATTAGTATATAAGAGCATAAACATGGTTCACTTGGAAAATTAAATTAAGAAAAGAGGAAAAATAACAAAAAATTGTCACATTCTGGCAGCCATCTTGGAAAATGGCGGCCATCTTGAATTTTTGGCGTGGCCAGGACCCTTTTCTGAAAGAGAGGACATTAAAGCATATTTGTGGAGAATTTCATGCTTGTGTCACCATTTGAAGGATTCTTATGAAATATGCAATTAACCGCTGCACTAATATTTAGCCTTGGTTGGTTTTCATATATCTTGTATGGTTTGTTAGTTCTACCCATTCTCTTGTTTATGTTCATTGTAGTCTTGCTATTTATTTATTATTTCCTTGTAGTTATCCCTCAGTTTTTATTTGTTGTCATTTTAGTTCTTGCTTTGTATTTGTACCTTTGTGTTCTCTCTCTCTCCGGGGCTGCGGATGTCAGGGGCACTTCCAGGTTTTGCTGTTGTAGTGGGCGGTGCTCCTGTCAAGGTGTCAGTCTCATCTCCTCCCCTCTCAATACTCACAGCTGATCTCATTTTGTATCATTGTCACCTCCTGCCTGCTCATGTGATCCACACCTGATGGTATTTGCCTTTATTGGTCCCATGCCTTGTTTAAGACTGACCTTTTCACCCACTCGTTGTCAGAGCCTCATAATTGCTGTTATCTGCTCATCCCTGTTGGAACCCTTTCCCCGTTACAAAGTGTACTCCTTCTGTCACCTTGTCAACTGCCTGTTATCTCCTCCATAAGTTTATTTCTTGTGCGCTGTTGGGATTTTGTGTTTCGTTTAATAAATACCACAAACTGCGGTACAGCGCTTGGGTTTTTGTTTCTGCCCTGAGGGGCAATTCGTGACAAGTACTTGCCAGAAATTCCTGTAGCTCCTTCAGTGTTGCTGTCGGCCTCTTGGCAGCCTCCCTAAACAGTTTTCTTCTTGTCTTTTCATCAGTTTTGGAGGGATGTCTAGTTCTTGTTAATGTCACTGTTGTGCCATATTTTCTCCACTTGATGATGACTGTCTTCACTGTGTTTCATGGTATATTTAATGCCTTGGAAATTCTTTTGTACCCTTCTCCTAACTGATGCCTTTGAACAATGAGATCCCTGTGATGCTTTGGAAGTTCTCTGCGGACCATGGCTTGTGCTGTAAGATGTGACTACAAAAATGTCAGAAAAAGCCTACTAGAACAGCTGAACTTTATTTGGGGTTAATCAGAGGCACTTTAAATGGTGGCAGGTGTGTGCTGACACTCATTTAACATGAGTTTGAATGTAATTGGTTAATTCTGAGCACAGCCACATCCCCAGTTATAAGAGGGTGTGCATATTTATGCAAACAGGTTATTGTAAGTTTATTTTTTATTTTTCCCCTTAAGATTTCAGTTTGTTTTTTGATTGGGTTGTACAGGTTTTAGGTCACATTAGTGGTGGAAAAAGTTTTGAAATGATTTATCTTGGTGTCATTTTTTCACATCACAAAAACCTAGCATTTGAACAGGGGTGTGTAGACTTTTTATATCTACTGTAACTTGGCCTGTTAAGATGTTTTTGATTGAAATAGCTTTTCATTTCAGTTAATACTAGTACATACCCGTGCATACCCGTCCATGCCTGTAGAAACCAAGTCTAAACAAGTATTTCTGCATGCCCATTGCTGAAGAGGCTCCTCCTGTGTCAGACGGCTGTGTTGTTCACAGTCATGCCGCAGGCATCACTGACAAGAGATTTCTTGAATTTATAGAGTGCCTTCTGCCTTACTGAGTGAGATTTCCCACTGTCCTGCTTCGAATGGGTGTGGTTTAAAGTAGTGTGTTGTATTCGGTCTCAGCTTCTCTGTGCCTTGCCTAGCGTGCAGTGTTGGCGGCCAGCCAACTGTTCTGCATATTCTGGGTCTCAGCTTGTCTGTGCCTTGCGTGGTGTGCAGCATTGCTCGCTTTGCGGGCATTTCAGGCTTCAAGTGACTCAGCACGTGCATGGCGCACTGCCACATGTTTCCTGTCTGTTTGTGCAGCCCTTGTCTGTTGTACCCTATGCTGGTGAAGGGTCTCCTCCTGTGGCAGGCATCATAGGACACTACATCATAGGTAGGCAGACATCGTGAGTGATGGTCTATATGGCATCATAAAGACATCCAGGTTGGCATCATACGACACTACATCACAGGTAGCCTGATGGTCTACTGTGGGGCAAAAAAGTATTTAGTCAGCCACCAATTGTGCAAGTTCTCCCACTTAAAAGATGAGAGAGGTCTCCAATTTTCATCATTGGTATACCTCAACTATGAGAGACAAAATGAGAAAAAAAAAATCCAGAAAAGCACATTGTCTGATTTTTAAAGAATTTATTTGCAAATTATGGTGGAAAATAAGTATTTGGTCACCGACAAACAAGCAAGATTTCTGGCTCTCACAGACTTGTAACGTCTTCTTTAAGAGGCTCCTCTGTCCTCCACTCGTTACCTGTATTATTGGAACCTGTTTGAACTCATTATCAGTATAAAAGACACCTGTCCACAACCTCTAACAGTCAGACTCCAAACTCCACTATGGCCAAGACCAAAGAGCTGTCAAAGGACACCAGAAACAAAATTGTAGACCTGCACCAGGCTGGGAAGACTGAATCTGCAATAGGTAAGCAGCTTGGTGTGAAGAAATCAACTGTGGGAGCAATTATTAGAAAATGGAAGACATACAAAACCACTGAAAATCTCCCTCAATCTGGGGCTTCATGCAACATCTCACCCCGTGGGGTCAAAATGATCACGAGAACGGTGAGCAAAAATCCTAGAACCAAAAGGGAGGACCTAGTGAATGACCTGCAGAGAGCTGGGACCAAAGTAACAAAGGCTACCATCAGTAACACACTACGCCGCCAGGGACTCAAATCCTGCAGTGCCAGGCGTGTCCCCCTGCTTAAGCCAGTACATGTCCAGGCCTGTCTGAAGTTTGCTAGAGAGCATTTGGATGATCCAGAAGGGGATTGGGAGAATGTCATATGGTCAGATGAAACCAAAATAGAACTTTTTGGTAAAAACTCAACTTGTCGTGTTTGGAGGAGAAAGAATGCTGAGTTGCATCCAAAGAACACCATACCTACTGTGAAGCATGGGGGTGCAAACATCATGCTTTGGGGCTGTTTTTCTGCAAAGAGACCAGGACGACTGATCCGTGTAAAGGAAAGAATGAATGGGGCCATGTATCATGAGATTTTGAGTGAAAACCTCTTTCCATCAGCAAGGGCATTGAAGATGAAACGTGGCGGGGTCTTTCAGCATGACAATGATCCTAAACACACCGCCCGGGCAATGAAGGAGGGGCTTTGTAAGAAGCATTTCAAGGTCCTGGAGTGGCCTAGCCTGTCTCCAGATCTCAACCCCATAGAAAATCTTTGGAGGGAGTTGAAAGTCTGTGTTGCCCAGCGACAGCCCCAAAACATCACTGCTCTAGAGGAGATCTGCATGGAGGAATGGGCCAAAATACCAGCAACAGTGTGTGAAAACCTTGTGAAGACTTACAGAAAACGTTTGACCTCTGTCATTGCCAACAAAGGGTATATAACAAAGTATTGAGATGAACTTTTGTTTTTGACCAAATACTTATTTTCCACCATAATTTGCAAATAAATTCTTTAAAAATCAGACCATGTGATTTTCTGGATTTTTTTTTTCTCATTTTGTCTCTCATAGTTGAGGTATACCTATGATGAAAATTGGAGACCTCTCTCATCTTTTAAGTGGGAGAACTTGCACAATTGGTGGCTGACTAAATACTTTTTTACCCCACTGTATGAGAGACAAAATGTGAAAAAAAAATCCAGAAAATCACATTGAAGGATTTTTAATGAATTAATTGGTAAATTCCTCTGTAAAATAAGTATTTGGTCAATAACAAAAGTTCATCTCAATACTTTGTTATACCCTTTGTTGGCAATGACAGCGGTCAAACGTTTTCTGTAAGTCTTCACAAGGTTTTCACACACTGTTGCTGGTATTTTGGCCCATTCCTCCATGCAGATCTCCTCTAGAGCAGTGATGTTTTGGGGCTGTCGCTGGGCAACATGGACTTTCAACTCCCTCCAAAGATTTTCTATGGGGTTGAGATCTGGAGACTGGCTAGGCCACTCCAGGACCTTGAAATGCTTCTTATGAAGCCACTCCTTCATTGCCCGGGCGGTGTGTTTAGGATCATTGTCATGCTGAAAGACCCCGCCACGTTTCATCTTCAATGCCCTTTTTACAATAAAGTTCTATTTTGGTTTCATCTGACCATATGACATTCTCCCAATCCTCTTCTGGATCATCCAAATGCTCTCTAGCAAACTTCAGACGGGCCTGGACATGTACTGGCTTAAGCAAGGGGACACGTCTGGCACTGCAGGATTTGAGTCCCTGGCGGCGTAGTGTGTTACTGATGGTAGCCTTTGTTACTTTGGTCCCAGCTCTCTGCAGGTCATTCACTAGGTCCCCCCGTGTGGTTCTAGGATGTATGCTCACCGTTCTCGTGATCATTTTGACCCCACGGGGTGAGCCTTGCGTGGAGCCCCAGATCGAGGGAGATTATCAGTGGTCTTGTATGTCTTCCATTTTCTAATAATTGCTCCCACAGTTGATTTCTTCACATCAAGCTGCTTACCTATTGCAGATTCAGTCTTCCCAGCCTGGTGCAGGTCTACAATTTTGTTTCTGGTGTCCTTTGACAGCTCTTTGGTCTTGGCCATAGTGGAGTTTGGAGTCTGACTGTTTGAGGTTGTGGACAGGTGTCTTTTATACTGATAACGAGTTGAAACAGGTGCCATTAATACAGGTAACGAGTGGAGGACAGAGGAGCCTCTTAAAGAAGACGTTACAGGTCTGTGAGAGCCAGAAATCTTTCTTGTTTGTAGGTGACCAAATACTTATTTTACCGAGGAATTTACCAATTAATTCATTAAAAATCCTTCACTGTGATTTTCTGGATTTTTTTTTTCTCATTTTGTCTCTCATAGTTGAGGTATACCTGTGATGAAAATTGGAGACCTCTCTCATCTTTTAAGTGGGAGAACTTGCACAATTGGTGGCTGACTAAATACTTTTTTGCCTCACTGTATATGGTATCGTAAAGACATCCAGGCTGGCATCATAGGACACTACATCACAGGTAGCCAGTCCTATTGCCTATATGACAGCATCACCTATATGACATCATTGCGAGTCCTATGTACGGTACCCTGAGATCATAGGATCATCATAGGACATCTTGCAGACATCATAGGCCGTCTTATGATATCCTATGATCGTGACATCTAAATTCATATCTGTCTGGCATGATCATAGGACATCATAGGACGTCCTATGATGTCTGCCTGATGTACTATGATGATCCTATGATCTCAGGCATCATAGCATTCGCGATGCCATCATAAAGATATGATGTCTTTGATGATGTTGTTTACACTTCTAACACATGACTGTGTATCCAGACACGAGGGGAACCAGATTATTAAGTTTGCAGAAGACACCATGGTGGTGGGACTTATTCAGAGGGATGAGGAATCAATGTACAGGGAAGAAGTGAGAGACTTGGAGGGCTGGTGCAGGGAGAACAATCTGGTGCTCAACGTGGACAAAACGAAGGAGATGATTATCGACTTCCGGCGGTCACAGCCTGAGCACGTCCACCTCAGCATCGGTGGCCGTTTAGTGGAGAGAGTGGAGAACATCAAGTTCCTCGGAGTGCAGATCTCGCAGGACCTGACCTGGAGCAAGAATTCCTTGGGGATCAGGAAGCGGGCTCAGCAGAGACTGCACTTCTTGAGGAAAGTCAAACAGGCCTCTCTCCCCATCTGCATCCTCAGGACCTTGTAAAGAGGTGTGGTGGAGAGTGTTCTGACGTACTGCATTGCTACATGGTACTCCAGCTGCAGTATGTCAGACAAAAAAGCCCTGCAGAGGATAGTCAAGGGGGCTGAGAGGGTAATTGGAGTCTCCCTCCCCTCTGTCCAAGAACTTTTTCAGAACCGTTGTAGGAGCAGGGCACTGAACATTGTCAAGGACCGTTCTCACCCTCTGCATAAACACTTTAAACTTCTTCCATCTGGTAAACGATTCCGGAGCATCAGAGGCAGAACCACCAGACTGATCAACAGCTTCCTTCCACAAGCTGTCAGGATGCTGAACAGTTGACCCGGAATCTCTCATACACACTACTGCACCTACAGACATTTTGTATATTATTTGTATATTATAGTTAGTTAGTTGTTTTTTTTTCCCCCAAGTATGTCTCAGGGATGTGTGAGTGTGTCTTAAATCATGCTGCTTCTATTTATATGGATGCCGAGAGAAACGCAATTTCATCTTGCCTGCACTACAGTTGTATGTACAGCAATATGACAATAAAGTTTGATTTGATTTTGATTTGATTTGATTTGATTTTTGATTTGATGTCTATATGACGTCACATACACATAGCACATCATAGGATGCCCTATGATGTCGGCATGATGTCCTATGAGGCATGATGTCCTATGATGGTCCTATGATATCAGGCAACATAGGATGCCGTCATATAGACAAATGTGTCCAAATGTGTCTTTATGATGTCATATAGACATCACTCACAATGCCTACACTAGTGTGTCTTTATGATGTCATGTGGCTCAAAATTGGCAAGGTGAATAAGTCATCATCATATTATAATTCAAGAAATCTCTGTGTGAGTTTGTCTGCCTGTGTGTGTCTGTGTGTGTGTCACAATCATAGGACTTTGTGTTGCCATGGTAACCGTGTCAAAGATCAAAGGCAGGCATCACCATGGTTACTGCTGCCATGGTCACCATATCAAAGATCAAAGGCAGGCATGCAGCAGGAGTTATACGGGCATGCACGGGTACCATGTCAACAAACCCCGAATTTCAGCTTCCTCGGATATGCGGAAGCTTGGAGGGGGAAATCTTTAATGTCCTTAGGGGATCCATAGGGGAGCTGTGGGCATTCATAGCTATGACATCATAGGTGCACACTGTGTTTCTATGATGTCACATGACCATATAAAGAGTTCTGAACAACTCCTTTGAACAACTCCTTCTATGATGTCATACAGACATGAAAGGCACCCTGTGAGGTCAGAACACTTTTTACAGGCATGCAGGAATGCTTGCGTAAGCTTTCTATGGGCATGCAGAAATACTTGCACCATGTCAAAGATCAAAGGCAGGGATCACCGTGGCACTGTTGCCATGGTAACAGTAACTTTCTACAGACATGCAGAAATGCTTGCTTACACTTGTCTTCTATGGGCATGCAGAAATACTTGTTTATACTTGGTTTCTACGGGCATGCACTAGTTTCTTGAATTTAGAGTGATAGAGTGATAACCGCCTAATGCTGCAAATTCAACAAATGACCATTTTCAGTTCTTTACAACCAGTAAAATGTCTTGAAACTCTGTCGTGCAAAATAATTTGGAACAGTGCATTTTGAACTTTTTATTTTTGCAAAAAAATTGTTATCATTGGGAGGTTTGTTCAATAAAATTTGAATTATGCTCTAATGGCTGATGGCTTGAAAATCATACTGACTGTCATTTGCATTGCCTATTTAGGAAAATCAGAGACAAATATCATTTGCATAATAATTTGGAATGCGGTGTAGAACCTAAAAGTGAAGACATGGGACCAACCCGCATCCTGACATTGCCCCCCTCTTAGGGGTTGGAGACCAGACAACCAAAAAACAATAACAGAAAACCACCTGCCCAGGGTGGGTGGTGAAGGCATAAGGCTAGGCAGGCAGAAACACATTATTCCCCTCCACAAAGTCCAAAGCAAAACCACAATTTATGGGGCCAAACAAAGTGCAAGGCCTTAAAACCCAAAACAAAGTGGGTTGGGTGGTCTACCCAAGTCCCATGACCGCTAGACCGGAGAATAAGCCTACTCAGGTCCATGGGTCCCCAGACCGGAGTACAGGGTGGATCAGGTGGCCTGCCAGAGTCCCTCAGCCACCATATCACAGAGCCAGGTGGGTCAGAGGGCCTACCAAAGTTCATGACCCCCCAGACCAGAGCACAGAGTGGATCAGGGGATTGGCCAGAGTCCGCGGGGCCCCAGACCCGACAGCAGGGTGTGTCGAGCTCGAGGGACGATGGCCGAGGCATGCCGACCACAGGAACAGACGGCAGCGGCGCGCTGACCACAGGAACAGACGACAGTGGCGCGCCGACCACAGGAACAGATTACGGTGGAGGTGCACCTGCCTCTGCAGCAGATGGTGGAAGCGCACCAGCCCATGAAACCAATGATGGAGGCACACCAATCTCGGGAACAGGTGAGGGAGGTGCATTGGCCTCAGGTATAAATGATGGAGGCTCAGCGGCCTCAGGAACAAACGGTGGAGGCTCACCAACCTCAGAAATGGACGGTGGAGGTGCACCGGACTCAGGTTCAGATGACAGAGGTGCACTGGCCTCAGGGTCAGATGACGGAGGTGCACTGGCCTCCGGAACACACGGCGGAGGCACACCAACCTCCGGAGTGGATGACTGAGGTGCACCGGCCTCAGGAGCTGATGGTTGGAGAGTGCTGACTTCAGGCACTGATGGTTGGAGCGCGCTGACCTCAAGCTGATGGCTAAGGCATGCTGAACTCAGGAAGAGCCGACAGAGGCGCACCAGCCTCAGGAACAGCCGATGGAGACTCACCAGCTCCTGGAACAGACGGTAGCTGGGGAGCGCTGACTACCGGAGACAGATGCTTAGGTGCGAGAGCATCTTGCCCAGATGCTTGGAGAGCCGTCCTTGCTGCAGCCACCTCAGACGAGGGTGGGGACATGAGCCCAACCCACACCTTGACACTACTCCTCCTTAAGGGGTGGGTTCCCAGACACCCCTAAAAAAGAAAAAAAAAAACAGGGACACCACAGTGGGTGAGAGGAGGGGGGACAAGGCACAGTGGGAAGAGACGAACATAGGAAGCTCAAACGAAGACAAAAAAATTCACTGTCCCAGGGTGGGTGGTGGGCATAGTTGTCAGGTCCGCTTATTATAAGTGACTTTGGGCTTGTTTTTTCTAAAGTCGCTTGCAAATCTCGTCAGTCACGGGTTGCAGGTTTTTGGGCTTGTTTTTTAATGTGTAGTTGCTTATTTGGGCTTGCTTTGCTGTCTGTGTGACAGCTCTCCCAGCTTGGTTGTGCAAGCTTCTTCCTCTTCTTCTTTTAGATTTGATTGGTGGTTGGCAACCAGCTTACAGGTGCATTACCGCCACTGACTTGATTATCATCATTAGAGCATCACTCTATATATAGTCCTGTACAAGATTATAAGCTGTGTCTCCATGCCAAAAAGTTCATAATCTGTTGATTTTTGGGGAAGTTATTGAGGTAAAAGTAGCCAGCCAGGGGTTTCACTTCTGGCGGCCAATGATCCATCCAGTTTTTCTATAGAGATCAGTGGCCCGCCCGACTCCACTCGGCTTTGTACTCACTATTGGGGCGTGAGATATCCAGGTTTTTTTTTAATACAGATAAGTGCATATGGGACCTTAAATTGAAAAAAATTCTCCATTGAAATGAGTGGCAAGAGCAAAATGATCTTTTGATCCTGATCAAATTTTGCCACGAGTTACACATACAGTATGATGTTTGTCAATCTAAAAGATAATTTTCCACATAATAAAAGTTGTCGGCTGTGTTTATAGTCAATTCACTGCAAACAAAAAATAAATTGAGATATCAATATATGTTATCAAGCAGCCTCTCTTTTACAGTGTGGTAGGTTGCCTTTTGGGCTTTTTTTAGGCTTGTTTCCATAGAACTGGTCGCTTGTTTCTCTCGTGAAACCTGGCAACACTGGTGGTGGGGGCACAAGGCCAAGCAGGCCGAAACATGCCCCCCCCCAGAGTTCAAACATAAGAACGCAGCTATAAGTCCAAGGCCCAAAACAACAAATCCATGTGGGTCGGGTGGCCTCCCAAAGTTCACAGGCCCCCCAAAACAGGAACATGGTGGGTCGGGTGGTCTTCCTGCATCCCAAGACCACCGGACTGCAGAACAAGGTGGGTTAGGGGTGGTGGGTCGGGTGGTCTTCCTGCATCCCAAGACCACCGGACTGCAGAACAAGGTGGGTTAGGGGGCCTAGCCAACTCCGTGGGCCCCCAGACCAGAGTGTAAGGGTGGTCGGCCAAAGTCCGCGGACTCCCAGACCGGAGAGCAGGTTGTGCTGGGCAGAAACTGAGGCGCACTGAACTCGGAAGCTGACGGTTGAAACATGCTGACCATCAAGGATGAAGACTGAGGTGTGTCAAACTCAGGAACAGATGGCGGGGGCGCACCAGTCTCCGGAACAGACGGTTGGGGCACACCAGCCTCTGGAGCTGACGGTTGGGGCGCACCGACCTCTGGAGCTGACGGTTGGGGTGCACCGGCCTCCAGAGCTGATGGTTGGGGTGCACCGGCCTCATTAACAGGCGATGGGGGGCGCACCGGCCTCAGAAACAGATGATGGAGGTGCAAGAGTATCCAACCCAGACACCTGGAGAGCCATCCCCGCTGCAGCCACCTCAGATGAGGGAGAAAGGCAGGGAGTGAGTGAGGTGACACCAAAATCACCAGGAGCAAGGCAAGTCTTTTCTAAAATTGATGTTATAAATACAAAGAAAAGAACTTCCCTTAGCTCCAGGTCCACTGCTGCTGGGGTGGCCCCCTCTGGATGAGCTGCAGGAGTGACGGCCTCAGGATGGGCTGCAGGAGCGATGGCCTCAGAGAAAAACAGTGACTGGGGAATGTCAGCCACTGAGACAGCAGGAGCTGTGATGCACACCTCAGGAACAGCTGGAGTCGTGATGTGCACTTCGGAGACTGCTGGAGCTGAAGCGTGCATCACAGAGACTGCTGGAGCTGAAGAGTGCACCTCAGAGACTGCTGGAATGTGCACACCACTGAGAACAGGAACTGCAGGAACGTGCTGGTAGTAGGGAGGACCAGCCACTGACGGAACGTGAACATGGAGAGGGGCTGTGGCAGCGGGTGAGCTCGCCTTCCCCAACTTGGAACCTGCAGCAACAGAGATGACCTGCCTTCTCTCACGTTCCGCTGCCGCTGACACCGAGGCTCCCTTTGCGGTGGAGCCGGACTGGAGAGGAGCCAGAGCTGGTGTTGATACTGAGTGCCAGGAGGAGCGGTGTCTCCCGGAGCCTTCCTTCCACCCAGGACCACCAAATGCCAACCCAGATCCCCAAAACTGCTCCCTCTCAGCGGCGGATCTCTTCCAAGGGGCCCGTGGTGCAGTGGGCTGCTGCTTGGGAGGTGGAAATGGGGAAGCTTCTGGCAAGGAGGAGGCTGGTGGTGCTGGGAGAGCCGGGAGAGGAAGTCCCTGCAGCCAGGGATGGGAGCAGAGGCTCAGGCAGGCTTTGAGAATGTTAGAGACAGCCCCCCAGCAGTCTGTGGCTTCCTCTGGGGAAAGAGCACTGCGGGCAGAGGAGATGAGGTCCTGCAGCACCTCCATAATGAACTACTTTCCCCCTGTCCGTCTCCTCCTCCTCCTTTTTTTGTCCACTGGGTTCAGTACTGGCGGTGTCCTTCTGTCAGGTTTGCCCCTCCGGGGCGAAGAAGACAACCCAAACACGAGGCGAATCTCATGCATGATTTTATTGATGAGGTAAACAGAAAAGAGCTCGTGGGCTGGAAACACAGACTAGGCAGGTAAAACACAATGACAAGATGTCCAGGCAAAGGCAAAACACATTGGCTATAAAATAACAGGACTCAGTATAAACACAGGCTTGGCAGAAGCGTGCATACACGCCAACATGAGGTGGGGCGGCAATCCAGGCGTGGACAGTTAACAAAATACAAACCAAGGATGAAGCTATGAAAAAACCCGGAAATAAACAAGACACTCAAAACAATGGCTAGACCAGAGCTGACAGGGATAAATTTTAAACAAATGGTAAAATGATAAATGGCGTTCACTTAGATAGTGCTTTTTCTCATCTCTGGATGACCAAAGCACTTTACAGATCCTGCTATCCACCCATCACACACACACTGATGGTGGCGGAGCTGCCATACACACAGGTGCTGGCCTGACCCACCAGGAGCAACTGGGGGTTCAGTGTCTTGCTCAAGGACACGTCGACATGCAGACTGCAGACCGAGCGGGAATCAAACCCCGACCCTCTGATCAGTAGTCAGCCACAGTACACCTGCACCACAGCTGCCTCCCAACACAGCCACAGCTGCAAAAAGAACATGATAATAATAGTACTAATAAAACAGAACGACTGAGAACTAACCTAAGGCTAAGGCAGGAATGAACAAGACATAGATGATAGATAGATAGATCTCCTTCCATGGATGGATGGATGGATGGACTTTATTGATCCCAAACTGGGAAATTACAGTGTACCAGCAGCATGACAGTAGACAGCCAAACGACAGAAACACACACAGCATGACAGACAAAGGGATTACCCATGGAAAGTAAAACTAACACTACTATAAAAGCCTATACTATACATCATAGCTGAATAGATGGTGACCCGTATAGACACATGAATTGTACCCGCTGCACAATGCAGGACTATCAGGAGCAGAGTGAATGTGAGGTACCAGTTAGACTGTAAGGTGCAGTATGGCAGCATAATTATGACCAGAATACATCATAGTGAGTTACTGTACAGTGAAATGCCATGTGGCAGGAAAGATTTCCTGTACCTGGCCGTTCAGCAGCGAAGCTGTAGTAGTCTACTAGAGAAAGTGCTCCACTGTCTGTCCAGTGTGTGGTGGAGGGGGTGATCAGGATTGTCCGTGATGAATCGCAGTTTATTTAGTGTTCTCCTCTCTACCACAGTCTCAAAGGTCTCCGGCCTGAGACCAATTACAGAGCCAGCCCTCTTGATAATCTTGTCAAGTCTGTTGGTGCCGCTGGCCCTGATACTGCTACCCCAACAGACAGCAGCAAAGAAGATGGCGCTGGCGACAGTGGTCTGGTAGAAAAGCTCCAGCATCCTGCTGCACACGTTGGAAGGATCTCAGCTTCCTCAGGAAGTAGAGTCTGCTCATCCCCTTCTTGTGCGCAGCATCGGTGTTGGATCTCCAGACCAGCTTTTGCTGATCCTGACACCCAGATATTTGTAGTCCTCAACCACTCCCACATCCTCCTCACTAATCTGCAATGGCTGAAAAGGTATTCTCTTCTTCCTGAAGTCAGTCACCATCTCTGTGGTCTTGCTGACATCCAGCCTCAGGTGATTCTGCTCTGTCCACTCCACAAATCTGTCTACCAGTGCTCTGTACTCCCCCTCCTCTCCCCCTCCTATACACCCCACAACAACTGAGTCGTCAGAGAATTTCTGCAGGTGGCATGACTCAGTGTTGTACTGAAAGTCAGTGGTGTATAAGGTGAAGAGAAAAGGAGAGAGCACGGTCCCATGTGGAGCTCCTATATTACTAACTACCATGCCAGACAAGACACTGCCCAGCCAAACAAACTGTGGCCTGGCTGTCAGGTAGTCAGTAATCCAGGAGATCACAGAGCTGTCGACCCCCATCACTCGCAGCTCCTCACCCAGCAGCAGTGGCTGGATGGTATTAAAGGCTCTGGAGAAATCAAAAAATGTGATTCTCACAGTGTCTCCTCCGCCATCCATGTGCAGATGGGCTCATTGCAGCAGGTAGATGACAGCATCTTCAACTCCTAAATGGGGCTGATATGCAAACTGCAGAGGGTCCAGCCACGTCTTCACCTGCGGCCTCAGGTGGGCTAAGACCAGTCTCTCCAGGACCTTTATCACATGAGATGTGAGGGCAACTGGTCAATAGCACAACATAACAAAAATAATTTTTTTGTAAGTTGTCTGTGTTTTTTCAACTGATTTAAGACAATTTTGCACCACTGAATCCAAAAATGACATCCGTTTCTCTCAATCAGGTCAGGTTTTTATACTAAGTTATAAGCAGTTGTACAGCAGTTGCACAGTTGAGATGAGATGAGATGAGATTCAACTTTATTGTCATTACACATGTATGAATACAAGGTAACGAAACGTGACTTGGCATTTGAGCACGCTCTGTAGAGCGCATCCAAGGCCGGGGCAGCCGCTAGGCGCCAGTCAAGCGGGACAGTCAAGCGGGACAGATTCTCCGATGGGAGAATAATCCAGGAAAGCGTAATTAGTCAGAGCAGTGGAGTCCGGCAGGGAACTCCAACATGGACCGGGGACAGGTAGAAGGCAAGACCTGGGTGGACATGATGATCTTCCTGGTCAGGCGAGCGCGATCAGCTCCGGGAGACACACCGGAGACACAACAGGAGACACACAAAGGTAAATACGGCGAGACAAGCTAATGGAACAAAACTTGCCGAGACTTGAGGCTGCAAACCCAGACGATCCAGCAGTGAGCTCCCCTCACGCTGGGCCTTAAATACACTGGCTCATCAGGAGCAGCAGGTGGCTGATCACGCAGGTGTGCTCATCACTGGAGTGGGAAACCAGGAACAGGAGGGGAGGGGGAGCACCCTCGCCAGACCATCACAGTTTTGGTTACTGCTGTAAAGTGCCCATATTATGCTCTTTTTCCACAGGTTGACTTAAGTTTCCAAATGTATTAAAGGGGCCACTGACTGCACTTTTTTCCACATTTTAACAGCTCACACATCTTAATGAAATGTTTTGACAGTTGTACTGTAAATTGAATAGTAGACATTGATAAAGGTAAGCACGTGTAAATTGAATGTTATTCGGGTTCAGGTTACTTTATTTGTACCCGTAGGTAGATTTGTTTTGCAGTCAGGTGACATCCATATTTACAAACCACAATTACATTCAACATGAACACAAACACAGGCACACATGAAGCTGACTATAAACATGATAAAAATACTCAAGGCTCCACCAAACAGGACATAGGACAAAGAGATAAGAGAAAAAACAAGGAGATAAGAGAGAAGGGTCATATTAAAAAGTTAAAGACTAGTCAAAGAGGTTAAAAACTCAAAAGTTTAAAACCCAATAAAAGATTTAGAACCCCAATAAAAAACCTACAAAAGTAAGTAAATATAAGATCAAATTAATAAATAGGTAACTAAATTATGTGCAATACATTGTTACATCTTGTTCAACTCTTTGACAGCAGCAGGAACAAAGCTGTTTTTGTAGCGCTGGGTTTTACTTTTTGGGACAGCAAACCTCCATCTGGAGGGAAGAAGCTGAAAGTGGCAGTGCAAAGGGTGGGAGTCACCATTTAAAATGGAGGTAGCAATCCTCTGTACCTGTCTGGTGTACAGGGATGTCAGGCTCAGCTGTGACTCACCAAGCAAGCAACTGGACCATCTAACAACCTGATCCAAGGATTTCCTCTGTTTCAGTTTAGTCTGACCAAACCCTGACACTAAAGAAAAGGATAAAGCAGATTCAATAAAAGCCCAATAAAACATTGTCATTATGGTTCGGTCAATTTGGAAGCGTGCAAGTTTCCTTAAACAATGCAATGCAAATGTTGCTGACCCTTTTTGCACACTCTTTCACAGTTCTCTTCAAAGTTTAAATTACTATCAATAATCGTCCCAAGATATTTGTAGGATTGTACACATTCAGTGGTCTGGCCTTTTAGTACAGTGACTTTGTGCCTGGGAGTTTTCCTCCTAAAGTCAATAATCATATCTTTAGTTTTTGTTGTATTCAGCTGCAGGTAGGAATCCTCACACCAGTGAACAAAATCATCAACTACTGGGCCGTGGCCACTCTCACCATCCTGGAGGAGACTGACAACAACTGAATCATCAGCATACTTACAATGTGTCTGTTGTCATGTCTGCTCCGACACATGTTTGTGTACAGGATGAAGAGTAGTGGTGACAACACACATCCCTGAGGACAGCCAGTAGAAGAGCACTTTTGGTCAGACAATGTACCATTGACCCTTACTCTCTGTGTCCTGTTGGTTAAAAAATCCAGAATCCAACCCACCAGATTATTACTCAAATCAAATTGTTGCAGGAGCCTTTCAACTAAAATATGAGGTTGGATTGTATTAAAGGCGGAAGAAAAGTCCACAAATAAAAGTCTGGCGTGTGTCCCATTAACATCCAGATGTTTAAAAAGCATGTTAAACAGAGTGACAGTGGCATCCTCCAGTCCTCTGTGAGGCCTATAGGCAAACTGCAAAGGATTCAATGCATGCTCAGTCTGCTTTAGAACCTCAAATCTGACCAGTTTTTCAAAAATTTTAATTAAAATGGAAATCAAAGCAACTGGTCTAAAATTATTTTACCGTTTTAGGACAGCTGGATTTTGGAACGGGGACAACCACAGCATCTTTCCAGATCTTAGGCACATGTTGTGTCAGTAAGGATTTATTGAAAATGTAGTGAAACACAGGACTCAGTTCATGTGCACAGGACTTTACCAAGTACCCACATATATTATCAGGGCCCTGACTTTTGTTCACTTTTACAGCACAGAACGCCCTTTTAACATCCTGCACCTCAATATTAAAGTGCTGATTGTCTTTGAGTTTCTGTTTCAAATCTTGGGTTTCTGTGCTAAAATCAAAGGAATCAAATGACCATAAAAACAATTAAGAGCATTAGCCAGCTCTGTGTCTGAATTAAAACCCATCTAAAAACACACGATTACTGTGCTCTGTGCTCTGAAGGCCTGCAATAGTTTTCATACTGGCCCAGGCTGAACCAAGCTTCTTTGTTGCATCTTGCTTTCCAACTCTGATTTATAATTCTGTTTTGCTCTTAAAATTTCGGCCTTCAGCTCTTTTGTGGCAACCTGCAGCTCAGAAACAACCCCCTGTTTAAAGGCAAGTGCTTTCCTCTGTAAGCAGGATTTAACTGATTTTGTAACCCATGGCTTGTTGTTGGGATATATTTTGACACATTTAGGTGGAACGATCATGTCTCTGCAGAAGGCCATGTATAAGCATGTCACGTCCACTAAAGAGTCCAAATCTTCTCCGCAGTCTAGCACGAACACCTCCCACTCTGTACAGTTAAAGCATTCCTGGAGGCAGTGCACTGAATCCTCTGTCCACATGTTTATGTCTCTGGTCTTCGCCTTGTCTCTTCTGAAAGCAGATTTATATATGGGCAGCAAATGTACACAGTTGTGAGCTGAGGATCCTAAAGGAGGAAGGGGAAGAGATTTAAAGGCCCTCTCTATGGATCCGTAGCACAGGTCCAATGTCTTTTTTCGCCTGGTTGGGCAGGAGACATACTGATAAAAGTTTTTAAGTGTCTTCTTTAGGTACACATGGTTAAAATCCCCAAGGATGAAATTTGGAGCCTCTGGGGAAATCGACTGCAACCGCTGGACCACATCAAAGATGGTGCTGGAGGTGGAGGCAGCATCCGCTCTCGGATGAATGTACATAGTCGTTATTATCGTGGTTCGAGCGCCGATCCCGTCCGCGCTCGAGCCATGCACTATCTTCGTCCATCTGACGGCTGTGTGCCCCTTTTGGCTCTCTGAGCTTTTATTGTGACAGCGCTCGGAGGGGCTTCCGGCTGTTAGAGCTGTCAGCTGAGCCACATTTCGCCTCATCAGCTGCTCCCTACTTAAGAGGGCAGTTGGGAGCGAAATGTGCGGCAGTCTCGTCAAAAACCTTTCCATGGTCTCACGTTATTCGAGCATCCTGCTGTTCAGACGTAGACTATCCATCTATATTCATAAGTGTGTCTCCTTGTGTATTCATTTTTCGTTGTCATTGACTGTATTTCGTTGTAGTGTGTTTTAGCCCCCCGTGGCTTGTTATTTTGTGCCCTTTTCTGTTCCTTTAATAAAACTGTGCAAACTCACCGGTGATTTGTGGCGTCTTATGATGGCTCGTGAGGGCCATCCATGACAGTAGACTGCCGCCAAACTGAGACGCCTGTCGCCGTGAGTTTGCCGTGGTTTGGAGTTTTTTCCCTTCGCTTGGGCTTGTGTTCAGTATGTCCGCCCTCGAGCATGGGTTTTGCCCTGAGTGGTTTCAAGAGATCGACAGCTATCTGGCTAAGGCCCATCGTCTCATGCCCACTCCAGCGGCAGGTGACTACTTGTTCCTCGCCCAGAGGGCCTTATTAAGATACCACCTCAACTCCTTTCCGGAAGGAAAGGAGAGGGTAACGGATTGTGGCACAGCGTGCGTTAATTGTAGAGACGGCCCAGGAACCTTCTCCTTCTCCTTCGAGTACGGCGTCCTCGACGAGAGTGGAGATCCGTAGACTGGAGGGAAATCCCGGCAGGAGGCCGACGGAGAGACATCCCCACTCCACATTTCAGAATTCAGCTCTTGTCGCCCGTCCAGCCCCGGCGCCATGTGTTCCTGGTCCCCTCGTCGCACCATCAGCCAGTAAGCATTGTCGCCGTGTCACAACTAGAGGCCCCAGCGAGAATCCCGTCCGGATCCAGCTCCGGGTCGTCGGAGGAACCCAGCCTCCCAGTCAGCTGCATCTTCCATGACACAACAGGAGGGAATCCCTGCAGTCGCTTCCCCCGGGTCATCTGTTCCAGCTGTTCCGTCAGCTCCTCGTGCCCGGATCGCCTCGGCTGTTTCCCCCTCCTCCTCGACGTCATCTCGGGCTGCTGTGAGTGCTGCGAGTCGTGCTTCGGAGAGGTCCGTCTGCAATCCATTACGAGCGGCTCCTCCTCGTCTTCCCAAGGGGCCTGCCGTCACCATCCGGAGGGGGAAGGGAAGAACTCCACCCGCTACAGCAGGCACCATCCATCCTCCAGGAAACAGGCAAGTGCAAGTTCATTTTTCTCCCTGTAGTTGTGATTTGCCTTGTCTTGACTCCTGGGGGTGGAGTTAGGGGTTTGCAGTCCCCCGAGCTCCCACCACCTGCTGTAGCTTCTTTCATTAAACCTGCTGCCTCTGTGTCTCCCTCCGCTGAGTGGTCCACGACGCCAGGCCTACGTCGCCGGACGAGGAGGGGGCTTGCGGTTCTGGAGAGCCTGGTTCCAGCCCTGCAGCCACGTCATGGGCAGAGGAGGAGAGCGGACTGCAGCGTGGAGCCTGCGCCGACGACGAAGCGTCCCCGGGTCTCCACAGATGAGCGGTCCGATCCAGCGGGTCGAGGGTCCCCTGCCACCACGCCGTGCGGGTCGTCGGCGTGGACGTTAGTGCCGGAGGGTCCTCAGGCTGCGGAGACCATCATGCCGGATGCGGAGCCCGCCATAGCCGAGTGGGAGCCAGACGACGACGTTCTTCGTCCTGAGCCTGGATCATCGAAGTCTTGGACGGCAACAGAACCCGAGTGCAGGCAAGTGCTCTACCTTGTTTTCCTTCTTTCTATTTTGGAGCCTTTTTGCCTGTCTCTCGGGGAGACGAGCCAGGGGCAGTCGGCCGCTGCACCCGAGCTCGTCTCGCTGGGCTCTGTCGCTACCGGTGATTCTGATCCCGGTTCTTTTCCTTCTCCTGAGCCTTCTCCCAGGGTCACTGGTGCGGAGCCAATCCCAGTCGCTGTGCTGGAGGTTCCGGGTTTGGGGTTGGAGGTCGTTACTGGTGCTGCGCCGGCCCAGTCGGGGTCCATCGCGGGTGCAGCCGTGACCCAATCGGGGTCCATCGCGGGTGCAGCCGAGACCCGATCGGGGTCCGTCATGGGTGCAGCACCGGTGTGGTTCAAGGTCGGTGAGGGAGCTGCAGATCCTCTGCCGCCTGATACTGGACTGGCTCATCGTCATCATCATCCTCTTCGTCATCGTCACCATCCCAGCTCATCGCCACCGGGGGCCATTGGGGTTCTCTACATTCGGCCCAGCTCTCCCTCGTCTTTTTCTTCTCCAGGGAGGCCGTCTTCAATTTTTCCCTCACGGTCCTGGTGGCTGAGGGATGCGGGTCGGCCGCCTGATGAGCTTTTTTGCCGGTTCAGCGTCCTGGGTCGGCCACCCGACGTACGGTGCTTTCAACTGGGCGACCTAGTTCGGCCGCCGGAGGTTCTGACTTTCCGGGCCTGGGACTGGGGTAGGCCGCCCGAACATTTCCTTTTCCCTTTAATCACCCTTTGGCCATTGGACGCAGGGAGACCGCCGGAACTGTTCCTGTTTTATTGGACTCTGCTTGTCGTCATCCTCATTGTGTTGCGTGGTCCCACTGAGGTATAAGGTCATTCTGTGTAGTTGTTCTGATCACTGTATTTGTCGTTGTTAGCATGTTTTTTTTCTCCTCGCCCCTCTCCTGTCTGAGGGATGAAACGTGCCAAACTTTTGGTGTTTTTGCTTTTTTGCCCTGTTCAAAGTATCATTTGTGCGCTATGGAGTATTGTGTTTTTCCTTTTAGCCATACTCTGTAATTGCCTCATTTGTTCCCTGTCATCGTCATGGTGGTTTTTTTTCTCTTTCTGGTTCTCGCCCTCCAGGCCTTCTCCCCCATCCGCCCACCCTGGGGGGGTGGGGGGGCTTGGATGTCATAGGGCGCTCGTAGTTGGCCCCTCGGGGGAGAGGTACTGTCATGGTTCGAGCGCCAATCCCGTCCCGCTCAAGCCATGCACTATCTTCACCCATCTGACGGCTGTGTGCCCCTTTTGGCTCTCCGAGCTTTTATTGTGACAGCGCTCAGAGGGGCTTCCGGCTGTCAGAGCTGTCAGCTGAGCCACATTTCACCTCATCAGCTGCTCCCTACTTAAGAGGGCAGTTGGGAGCGAAATGTGCGGCAGTCTCGTCAGAAACCTTTCCACGGTCTCACGTTATTTGAGCATCCCGCTGTTCAGACGTAGACTATCCATCTATATTCGTAAGTTTGTCTCCTTGTGTATTCATTTTTCGTTGTCATTGACTGTATTTCGTTGTAGTGTGTTTTAGTCCCCCGTGGCTTGTTATTTTGTGTCCTTTTCTGTTCCTTTAATAAAACTGTGCAAACTCACCGGTGATTTGTGGCGTCTTATGATGGCTCGTGAGGGCCATCCATGACAGTTATGAAAAGTTGGGGGAACTCGCGGGGCAGATAAAAAGGGCGTAGTGACACGGACAGCAGCTCCACATCTGGTGTACAGATGCGCTCTCTGACTGTGACCGATGTACAGTACTGTTTATTAATATATAAACATACGCCGCCCCCCTGACATTTCCTCGTTACCTCTTCCTGCCGATCCAAGCGAAGTAGGACTCCAGAGCCGTCAATCCACAGGTCCGCATCCTGGTCATGCGCCGTAAGCCACGTCTCCGTCTAAGCCATGACACAGCAGTTCTTGAAATCCTTCTGATATCGGACACTTCCTTGAATTTCATCCACTTTATTTCTCAGGGATTGTACGTTCCCCATAATAATGGAAGGAAGAGGAATGCGGTTAAGCTGACGCCACCTCAGGTTTAATCTTACGCCTCCATGCTTTCCACGTTTCCTCCTCTTGTCTCTCTTTTCGTCGCTGTGTCCATGAAAATCTCTTAAACTAAAGTCCGGCAGTTGCGGCACAGACTCAAACACAGATGCTGCATTATCCATGTTTAAATGCAGTAACATTTCTCTGGAATGCTGTATTCTTCCCACCGAGATCGCGATCGCACTTACCTCCAAGACAAAGAGCCGGTAAGAAAGAAACGACAAAAACAAATCCATACTGATGGAACCAGGGAGCTCTTCATTATATAGTCCACAAACATTCAAGGACAAAAACTGCACAGAATTCCGTTAAAACACATTAAAGTGCATAAAAACAGACACAGATGTCAAACTTTTTTCACCCGCTGCCAGTTGCTGCGTGCACATGCGCCCATGCCCATGTTATGTCATCATTGTTCAAAATTCAGAGAATTTCAAGAAATAAAAAAGAATTTTGCATCATCCATCCATCTTCTTCCGCTTAATCCTTTTCAGGTCGCGGGGGAACTGGAGCCTATCCCAGCATCTTTTGGGCGAGAGGCAGGGTACACCCTGGACAGATCGCCAGTCCATCGCAGGGCCAACACAGAAAGACAACCATTCACTCTCACATTCATACCTAAGGACAATTTAGAATCCCCAGTTTTGAGGCCAGTTAACCTAACTTGCATGTTTTTTGCATGTGGGAGGAAACCGGAGAAATCCCGGAGTAAACCCACGCAGACTCGGGGAGAACATGCAAACTCCACGCAGATCACTGTTGGTCGGGGGCTGGGATCGAACCCAGGATCCCCCGGCCAAGGGTGAGTTGATGTGCTGCCACAGTGCTAACCACTCCGCCACTGCGCTGCCATTTATAAAGCGAAAATACCCGTACATGTAAACAAAAACATAAGAAAGCATGTGGCCATAATTCAAAAAGTTGACCTGATTGAGCAAAACCAATGTGATTTTTTGATTCAGCACGTCAAAATTGTCCTAAATCAGCTAAAAAAAACTTTGACAATAAATTCGGTGTTGACCAGTGTAGTCATTCAGGTCCGATGGAGATGACTTCTTGGGGACAGGAACCAGGCAGGATGTCTTCCACAGCACCGGTAGTCTCTGCAGACTCAGGCTCAGGTTGTACAGGTGTTTCAGTACTGGAGCTAGCTGGTTGGCACAGGTCCTCAGGATCCTGGCGGAGATGCCATCAGGGCCCGCCGCCTTCTGCTGACAGAGCCTCTCCAGCTGTTTCTTAACCTGGTCTGTAGTCACAGTGATGTGAGGGAGGGTCCTGGTGTCCTCCGAGGAGGAGGAGGGGATGGGGAGGTGGAAAGAGGTTCAGCACAGGAGGGTGGGGGGAGGGGTGTGTGGGGGTCTGGCTGTGTTGTGGAAGTGACAGACTGTGAGTTGAACCTATTAAAAAACAGATTCAGTTCATCATCTCTCTCAAGGCTCCCAAATGTTTGCTTGACTCTCCCCTTGCACCCAATTATTTGTTTGATTCCAACCCACACATCTTTAGCGTTGTTTTGCCTGAGTTTATTCTCCAACTTCCTCCTGTAATTATCCTTGCACCTCCTCAGCATCTCTCTCAGCTTATGCTGCACTCCCCTCAGCTTCTCCTTGTCTCCAGACCTAAAAGCTCTCTTCTTTTTGTTCATAAGTGCTTGCAGGTCATTCGTGACCCATAGTCTGTTGTTGGAGAAGCAGTGTACAGTCTGTGCTGGCATGGGCGTGTCTTCACAGAATCTAATGTATTCTGTGATGCAGTTGGTCATATTGTTTATGTCCACCCCATGTGGTTCACAGAGTACACCCCAGTCTGTCATCTCAAAGCAGTCCTGTAGTGCATCAGCAGCCTCCTGTGTCCACGTCCTCACAGTTCGTGTATAATCAGGCTGCCTTTGCACAAATGGAATGTACTTAAGATAAGATAAGCCTTTATTAGTCCCACAATGGGGAAATTCCAGGATTGCAACAGCACAGGGATAGCAACACTCAGAGCAATAATTAAGAAGATACGGAAGATATAAATAAGAGCAGTGGATATACATACATACACATCAGTATATAAATATATATATATATATACTGTATATACTGTATATATATATATATATATATATATATATATATATATATATATATATATATATATATGTATATATATATACAAAGTGCGGAGCATTGTAGCAAAATGGAATAAACAGCATAACCGTCTACTTTGTTATCCTACATAGTATGAATATGTATCCATACATATTGTCACCCTCCGTAGCGACCGATACTGTCCTAGTTGTATATACTGGAGGGGACCATTGTGTAAGTCTATTGCGTCTTTTGCATTCAATACTATTAGGTTGTCACGTTTTTTTGCTATCTTTGCAAGCAGCCCTGCTTAGGTTATACAGTCTGACTGCCGTAGGTAGGAAGGACCTGCGGAACCTCTCGGTTGTGCACCTAGGATGATGTAGTCTGCTGCTAAATGAGCTCCTCAGTGCGTTCAGTATGTCCTGCATAGGGTGTGACTCGGACTCCAGCAGAGATGACAGTTTAGCCACCATCCTTCTCTCTCCTATCTCCTCCACTGGGTCAGGGTGCTGCCCCAGGACAGAGCTAGCTTTCTTGATCAGTTTGTTCAGTCTCTTCCTATCGGCTGCTGTAATGCCACTGCCCCAGCAGACCACTCCAAAAGTGATGGCTGATGCCACCACCGTGTCGTTGAATGTCTTCAGCAGCGCCCCTTGTACACCAAAAGACCTGAGTCTCCTCAGTAGGAACAGCCTGCACTGTCCCTTCTTGTAGAGTGCGTCGGTATTGTGTGACCAGTCTAGTTTATTGTTCAGATGAACACCCAGGTACTTGTAGGATGTCACCATTTCGATGTCTGTTCCCTGTATGTTTACTGGTGCTGTGAGGGGTTGTCCTTTCCTGCAGCAGTCCACCACCAGCTCCTTAGTTTTCCTCGCGTTGATCTGGAGGCAGTTCCTATGGCACCAGTCCACGAAGTCCTGGATAAGTCCTCTGTACTCAGCTTCATCTCCGTTGGAGATGAGGCCAACGATTGCAGAGTCATCAGAGAACTTCTGTAGATGGCAGTGTGTTGTGTTGTGTGAGAAGTCCGCAGTATAAAGGGTAAACAGGAAGGGAGCCAAAACCGTTCCCTGGGGGGCCCCCGTGCTACCGATGATCGTGTCGGACACACAGTCCCAGGTTCTCACGAACTGAGGCCGGTTAGTGAGGTAGTCCAGGATCCATGATGACAGGTGCTGGTCCACCCCTGCGCACAGTAGCTTGTCCTTCAGGATCATCGGTTGGATGGTGTTGAAAGCACTGGAGAAGTCAAAGAACATGATCCTCACCGCATTCCCGGGCTTCTCCAGGTGGGACAGAGAACGGTGAAGGAGGAAGATCACTGCATCCTCCACCCCAATGCCATGCTGATAGGCGAACTGGAGTGGATCCATCGCTGGTCCCACCAGGGGGCGGAGGTGAGCAAGGAGCAGTCTCTCCAGGGTCTTCATCATGTGGGACGTCAGGGCCACTGGTCTGTAGCTGTTCAGGTCTTTGGGGCGGGAGGTCTTTGGTACAGGTACCACACAAGATGTTTTCCACAACTGTGGTATCCTCCCCAGCTTCAGGCTCAGGTTGAAGATGAGCTCCACAATCCCACATAGTTGATCTACACAGGACTTGAAGAGCTTTGCGCTGATGCCGTCCGGTCCCGACGCCTTCCTCGCCTTGATCTTTCTCAGCTCTGTCCTCACCTGGGTCTTAGTGAGGGTCATGTTGGGGGGCTGTGTGTTGGGAGTGGGGGAGTGATGGTGGAGTGGGGTGTGGGCAGCAGGACTCGATGTCTTTAGAGGCAGCAGTGGTTGTTGTGCAGTCGGGGGGGAGGGCGGTTGGTCAAACCTATTAAAAAACAGGTTCAGATTGTTCGCCCACTCCCTGCCCCCCATGGCCTGGGGGGAGGTATTCTGGAACCCAGAGATGGTTTTAAGGTTTCTCCCGACCCCACCGATGTTGCTCTGTTGCAGCTTGTCCTCCATCTTCTTCCTGAAGCTGTCCTTGCCTTCTCTGATCTTCCTCCTCAGCTCCCTCTGTATGGACTTCAGCATCTCCCTGTTCCCCGACCTGAAGATCCTCTTCTTCTCTCTCAGAAGTGTTTTTATCTCAGGGTTGATCCAGGGTTTGTTGTTTGAGCAACACCGTATGGTCTTGGTGGGTACGGGTGTTGTCCACACAGAAGCTGATGTAGTCCGTGACGGTGTGAGTGAGGCCATCGATGTCCTCACCATGTGGATCACAGAGCTGCTCCCAGGCAGTGGTTTCAAAGCAGTCCTTTAGAGCGTCCATTGCCTCCTCAGACCATAACTTCACTGTGCGCATAACCGGAGGTTGTCTGTGCACTAGGGGTTTGTACACCGGCAGGAGATGAGCCAAGTTGTGATCCGATCTCCCGAGTGGGGGGAGTAGTGATGAGGTGTACGCCTCCTTAGTGTTTGCATAGAATAAATCCAGTGTTGTCTCTAGTGTGGCATGTGACATACTGGGTAAACGTGGGTAGAATGGGAGACAGTGAAATATGGTTAAAATCGCCTGAGATGAACTTCCGGTTATGGCTGCCACGTAGGACGGACGTGTCTCGCTCTGCTCTGCTCCTGGAGAAAAAAATCGGCAAATAACTCTCTCATTTGGGACAGAACGTATCCCAGCATTTGGGCGAGGATATGTCGGCGAAGCCTAAGGCTGGAAAACCAGGAAAAGGAAAAAGCGAGCCGCCGAAACAGTCCAAATTAACGGACTTTCAGGTCTGTGACGCAGCAAACAAGGCTCCATATATGGCGGAGGAAGCTGGCGGCGGTGCGATTTCTGCGGGGAATGGCGCAGATGCGCTGATGGCTGCCATGAGTTCAATGAGAGCGGACTTTTCCTCTAGATTTGATGGGATTATGACAGCGCTGGAAGGAATAAGAAAGGAATTGGGTGACTGTGTAGAACGAATGGCGCAGATGGAGCTCCGTCTCGCTAGTGCTGAAGATGACGTCACCCGTCTTCAATTAAAGGTGCGCACTTTGGAAAAAAAAAATAAATCTCTGGAAGATAATATTTTGGATTTGGAATCTCGGTCGAGACAGAATAATTTGAGGCTGGTGGGTCTTCCAGAGGAATCAGAAGGTCGGGACGTATGTTCCTTTCTGGAAAAGTGGATTCCGGAGGTGCTGGGCAGCGAGGAGTTGCAATCAGCAGTGGTTCTGGAAAAAGCACATCGTATTGGCCCACGGAGAGATAAGGGACCGCCGAGGACCTTAATTATGAAGTTTCTTAGCAACAGAGACAGGATGAAGATCTTCAACGCTGCACGTGCTAAAGGAGAGATTAAACACCAGGACCAGCAGGTGCGGTTCTACCCAGATTTGGCCACAGGAATCCAGCAATTGAGGAAGCAGTTTGATCCCGTACGTAAGGAGCTGCGCAACCTTGGGATTCGTCATGGTGTAATCTATCCTGCGAGACTGCTGACCACGTATGAGGGCAGAACCCACATCTTCAAGACCCCAGAGGAGGCGCAGGAGTTCATCAAGAAGATCAAAAAAGAAGAAGAGACTGGTGGGAGCTAAGCATGAACAAAATATAAGGTAGAATAATTAAGCATTTGCACAGGCATCTGACTGACTTGAAGTAAATAGTAAGTTTACAAAATATAGATTGTATTATATATTAAAAAAACAAAACAAAAACAAAACAAACAAACAAAAAAAAAACTATGATGTACAAAGTTGTTAAAAATTTTGGAGTTAAGTTGGAAAACTACAGAGGAGAGTTAATGTTACGTCATTAAAAGCAGTAGAGTTAGGGTGATTGGGAGGATGAAGAAGGAGTGGCTTAGGCTGTTCCCCGTGGGTGTGGAACGGTCGATGGCTATATCGGGAGACAGAATTTTTCTTTTGATTTTGGGGGGTTTGCCACAAGTGTGGGAAGGGGAAATTTGTTTGTGTGTAGTTTGTAGGATGAATGTTCAACCACTCATGTTTTTGCTTCTCTGTATGAGCATGTTTACACTGCAAGGTAATCCCAAACTCTCTATTGATCATGGACCAAAGTGTTAACCTTAATTTAACTTCATGGAATTGCAGAGGTCTACAAAATTTAAAAAAAACTTAAACAAGTTATGAATAAAATAAAGGACATGGGTTCAAGAATTGTGTTTTTACAAGAAACTCATCTGATAGAGGAGGATGTTAAAAGAATTAGGAGTAGATGGCAGGGAAGTGTATTCACCTCTTCATTTTCATCCCGAGCCAGGGGAGTTATGACTCTCATACATAAATCAGTTCCTTTTCAAGTGAAAAATGTAATTGGAGACAAATTTGGAAGATATGTAATCATTCAAGGTTCTTTGCTATTAGAAAATATAAATCTTGTGAATTTATATGGTCCCAATATAGATGATCAGAAGTTCTTTGCTAATTTATTTCTCATCTTATCATCACTTACAGGGCAACATATAATAGCAGGGGATTTTGACATAACGCACGGCTCAGGAGACGCACACACACAGGCTTAGAGTAGTTCAAAGAGTTTATTAACAGCAGGAGTGAATGAGTGCGTGTCTGCGGGATGTAAATGTGTTGGTGATGGTGTCTGCTCCAGGCACAGAGGCAGGTGACCGTACAGCCGAGCAACCCTATGGAGAGAGCACAGGGAGAGGGTGACGGGCATACACCAACACAGGAGGAATTTATGGCGAGAGAAGGACTTACTTGGTGGGTCAGGACAGCTGGCACAACAAGGGGGCGAAGCCCGGAAGACAGCCACCTGGAGAGCTCCGTACAGCAGCGAGGATTGGGCGATGGAGTGGAGATGTCCGCCGCTGGGGAATCCACCTGTGCACAGGGGAGAAGACTGAAGAAAAGAGGTAAGCGATCTTCTTACCAAAAATGGTGACGCTGAAGGGAAGTATGCTCACAACGGTGAGGGACGAAGTCTGACGGCTTCAGGCCGAGCCTCCGGGCGAGACGGCCTTTATCCCTCGCCGCTGATGATTGTCAGGTGCGTGAGCAGGTGGCGCCGTTGATGAATGGCGCGGCGTGACAGTACTCCCCCCTCTAGCAGCGCCTCCTGGCGATGGCTTATCCGGGTGCGCTCGGTGGAAGTCCGCGATGAGCGATGGGTCCAACACAAACGACGGGGGCACCCATTGTCGATGCTCGGGCCCATAGCCCTCCCAGTCCACCAAGTATTGCAACCCACGACCTCGGCGCCGGGAGTCCAGGATGGAGGAGACGGACCAGGCCGGATGGCCACCAATCATCCGGGGCGCGGGTTGCGCTGCAGGAGGAGGGCAAAGGGGGTCAGTGACTGCCAGTTTCACCTTCGACACATGAAAAGTGGAATGGATGCGGAGGGAGGGGGGAATAGCCACGCGCACAGCCACCGGGTTGATGATCCGGGTGATGGGAAAGGGACCCATGAAACGCTGTGCCAGCTTCCTCCTCTCGCCTTTTAATGTGACGTCCTGGGTAGACACATACACGAGCTGCCCAACTCTGTACGCCGGGGCAGGTCTTCTGTGCCGGTCCGCCACGGTCCTGTTGCGCTCCGCTGTGCGTAAAAGCGCATGACGCGCGGCAGCCCAGGTGGAGCGGAACTGCCTAAGGTGCGCCCTAACGGAGGGGACAGTCACCTCGTTCTCCTGCGCTGGAAACAGCGGGGGGTCGTAACCCAGGAACGCCTTGAAGGGGGACATCCCCGTTGCAGAAGAGCGGGCGGTGTTGTGGGCATACTCCACCCAGGCGAGATGGTTGCTCCAGGACGTCGGCTTGGATCTAGTAACACAGCGGAGCGCAGCCTCCAGCTCCTGATTGGTCCTCTCACACTGCCCGTTAGACTGGGGGTGATGGCCGGAGGAGAGGCTCACCTTGGCTCCGATGGCGTTACAAAAGGATCTCCAAACCTCGGATGAAAATTGGGGGCCCCGGTCCGAGACCACGTCCACCGGAATCCCGTGCAGCCTGACCACGTGTTGGACGAGGAGGCCCGCCGTCTCCAGGGCAGTAGGGAGACCTCGCAGGGGAACGAAGTGCGCCGCCTTGGAGAAACGGTCCACAATGGTCAGGACGGTGTCAAAGGAGTTGGAAACGGGGAGTCCGGTGACGAAGTCCAGTGCGATGTGCGACCAGGGCCTGCCGGGGACGGGCAGAGGCTGGAGCAGACCCGCTGGGGGGGCATTTCCCGACTTGCTGGTGGCACAGATTGGGCAAGCCCGGGCGTAGCGGGCTGCATCCCTCCGCAGGCCTGGCCACCAAAAGGACCGCTGGAGGAGGCTGATCATCCGAGAGGTGCCGGGATGACAGGTGAGCCGGGAGGTGTGGAGCCAGTGGATGACCTCTCCTCGGACCGCAGATGGGACGAACAGTCTTCCCTCCGGTCCGCCGCCAGGATCAGGTTCCACCTCCTGCGCCTTCCGGATCTTGTCTTCAATGTCCCAAGAGATGGCACCGAGGACGCACGACCTGGGCAGGATAGTGTGGGGCGTCTCCTCAGCCTCCACGGGGGTGAACTGCCTAGAGAGGGCGTCAGGCAGGCCGTTTTTGGAGCCCGGCCTGAAGGTGATCGAGAAGCGGAACCTGGCGAAGAACAAAGACCAGCGCGCCTGGCGGGCATTCAGGCGCTTGGCAGATCGTAAATACTCTAAGTTCTTGTGGTCCGTCAGGACCACAAACGGCAGGTCCGCCCCCTCTAGCCAGTGGCGCCACTCCTGTAAGGCGAGTTTAATGGCCAGGAGCTCTCTGTCCCCCACATCGTAGTTCCTCTCCGCCGGGGACAGGCGCCGGGAGAAGAAGGCGCACGGCCGTTTGGCGCCATCGTCAGGTGACCGCTGGGATAACACTGCTCCCACTCCCGTGTCCGATGCGTCCACCTCCACAATGCACTGCAGCGCGGGGTCGACCTGGCGAAGGACCCGGGAGGAGGAGAACTCCGCCTTCAGCGCCCTAAAGGCAGCAGCGACCTCTTCAGTCCACCGGAACGGGACCTTCGGGGACGTGAGGCGGGTCAGCGGTCCGACGATCGAGCTGAAATTTGGGACAAAGCGGCGGTAAAAATTGGCGAAGCCAACAAACTGTTGCACCTGCTTCCGGGATGCGGGAGTAGGCCACTCCACCACCGCCTTCACCTTCTCTGGGTCTGGGAGCACCTGATCTTGAGCGATGATGAATCCCAGGAAGGATGTGGTCCTAGCGTAGAATTCGCATTTCTCAGCCTTCACGTACAGACGATTCTCCAGCAGTCTTTGGAGGACCCGCCTCACATGGACCTGGTGCTCGTCCCTGGACCTGGAGAAGATAAGGATGTCATCCAGGTAGACGAACACAAAAAGGCCGATGAAATCCCGGAGGACGTCATTAATGAGGCGCTGAAAGACGGCAGGAGCGTTGGTCAGCCCGAACGGCATGACGAGATACTCAAAGTGGCCGTTCGGGGTACGGAAGGCTGTCTTCCATTCATCTCCCTCCCGGATCCGGACGAGGTGGTAAGCGCTGCGTAAATCCAGCTTGGTAAACCAGGTCGCCCCCTGGAGGGAGTGAAAGGCAGTGTCCATGAGGGGCAGGGTGTAACGGTCCCTCTCAGTGATGTCATTCAGCGCTCGGTAGTCTATGCAGGGGCGGAGGGATCCGTCCTTCTTCCCGACAAAGAAAAACCCTGCCCCCACGGGTGACGACGATGGGCGAATAATCCCAGCGCTCAGAGATTCCTTCAGGTATGTATTCATGGTCTCCTTCTCCGGTGCCGACAGGCTGTAGAGCCGACCAGATGGCAGGGGAGCCCCCTGGCGGAGGTTGATGGCACAGTCATATGGTCGATGCGGGGGAAGAGACATAGCTTTCGATTTGCTAAATACCATACCCAGGTCGTGAAATTCTGGAGGCACCAGTGACAGGTCCGGAGGTGCTGTATCCGCCACAGGGGGAGCCGCGGACGGGGAGCAGGCGGCGGACTGAAGGCAGGTGCCCATACAGAAGGTACTCCATGCCGATACCCCAGCGGACCTCCAGTCCAGGACAGGGTTGTGGAGGCGTAGCCAGGGATACCCCAGGATGACGGGCGACACAGAGTTGGGCAGGACGTAAAATACCATCTCCTCCCGGTGGTTCCCTGAGATGATGACTGGGACAGGCATGGTTTGGTGAGAAACTCTCCCAAGGGAGGCACGGGAGAGATGGACCAGGGAGATGGGGTGTTTTAATGCCTGACAGCGGATGCCCAATCGGGTTGCCAGGCCTTGTGAAATGAAGCTGCCCTCTGCGCCCGAATCCACCAGTGCGTGGGTGAGGTGCCCAGTGGGATTGTGGCAAAAACGGATGGGCAGCTTTAATTGAGTGAGAGAGTCTAACCGGTTGGGACCCGCGAGGCTCCCTACAGCGATTCGCGGACCCCGCCGACTGGCTTTCCGCGGGCAACGCTCCACAGTGTGTTGGTCACCTCCGCAATACATGCAGAGGCCCAACTCACGGCGGCGTTGTTTCTCCGCAGGGGAAAGCTTGGTCCAGCCCGTCACCATCGGCTCCGACTCCTCGGGGCACAATGCTGGCGGCGCCGCCAGGGGGCGAGCTTGGAACAGGTGCGGCGAGACTCCACGAGGGCGAGAAGAAGAAGACTTCCGCCCCGAGGAGCGCTCGCGCAGCCTGTTATCCAAACTTATCGCTAAGGATGTCAGCTCCGCTAGCGTCCCAGGGATATCCCGTCCAGCCAGTTCATCCCTCAGATCACTATTGAGGCTGCGGAGGAACAGGCCACAGAGGGAGCGTTCCTCCCAGCCCAATTCCTCCGCCGCTACCCGGAAGTCGACCGAGTAGTCCGCTGCCGACCGGCCTCCCTGCTGGAGAGCGAGGAGCCGATCGACCTGGACCGTCTCGGTTTGAGAATGGTCAAAGACCTCCAGAAAGCGCCTCACGAACTGGTCATAGGTGAGGGTGGCATAACTGGGCCTCGCCATTACGGCGTAGGTCCAAGTTAACGCACGCCCCTCCAGAAGATTCCCTATGTAACCAATCCGACTGTGATCCGAGGGAAAATCTCCGGGCACACGGTGGAACACGGACTCACACTGCATAATGAACCCCCGCGCTCCGCCGAGCTTACCGCTAAAGCGGGCGGGGGTCGGAATCGGTGTGAGCCGAACCGGTGCCACTGGAGCCGGCTGGACGGCCGCTGGAACAGCAGGAGCCGCGCCACCCTGACGAGCCGGGGGGAACGGCTGTTGAGGATCCAAGCGGCCCAACCGGTTAGTTAAATTCAATAATTGATTAAAGATCACCTGTTGTTGATAAGCTATTTGATCCACTCTAGCCTCGAGAGTGGAAAACCGGTGTGCGAGCCCGCCGTCCGCCGAGCCGCTCTGCTGAAGCCGTACTGACATAACGCACGGCTCAGGAGACGCACACACACAGGCTTAGAGTAGTTCAAAGAGTTTATTAACAGCAGGAGTGAATGAGTGCGTGTCTGCGGGATGTAAATGTGTTGGTGATGGTGTCTGCTCCAGGCACAGAGGCAGGTGACCGTACAGCCGAGCAACCCTATGGAGAGAGCACAGGGAGAGGGTGACGGGCATACACCAACACAGGAGGAATTTATGGCGAGAGAAGGACTTACTTGGTGGGTCAGGACAGCTGGCACAACAAGGGGGCGAAGCCCGGAAGACAGCCACCTGGAGAGCTCCGTACAGCAGCGAGGATTGGGCGATGGAGTGGAGATGTCCGCCGCTGGGGAATCCACCTGTGCACAGGGGAGAAGACTGAAGAAAAGAGGTAAGCGATCTTCTTACCAAAAATGGTGACGCTGAAGGGAAGTATGCTCACAACGGTGAGGGACGAAGTCTGACGGCTTCAGGCCGAGCCTCCGGGCGAGACGGCCTTTATCCCTCGCCGCTGATGATTGTCAGGTGCGTGAGCAGGTGGCGCCGTTGATGAATGGCGCGGCGTGACAGATTTTAATTGTACATTGAATCCAAGTGTGGATAGATCAACAGGACTGGATTGTACGCACATTGGATGTAGGATGACTATTAATCATTTTATGAAAGAATTGAGATTGTTAGATATATGGAGAGAAATGAAACCACAAGTTAAAGCCTATTCTTGTTATTCCAGTACCTACAAGACATTCTCACGTATTGATTATTTTTTGATTTCCACAGAATTAAGATCCAAGATTCAAAACTGCTTTTATGATAACATCGTGATCTCTGATCATGCACCCTGTTGTCTAATATATGTAGATAAAAAATTGACAAAGGAATCAGGTAGATGGCAATTTCAGCATAAATGGCTTCAGGATGAGGAATTTGTCAAGTATATAGAAAAACAGATAGACGAGTTCTTTGACATCAATACTACACAAACATCAGCATGTGTAAAGTGGGAGGCTTTCAAAGCTTTTATTAGGGGACATATTATTAGTTATACAGGATCAAAATCTAAGAAGACTCGAGAGGAGAGAGCTAAATTGGAACATAAAATAAAAAATCTTCAGGAAAAAGTGTATGCAGGAAGTGACCCAAGGTTGGAGAATGAATTACTGATTTTGAGAGCTGAATACGACAAAAAAGCAGCGAATAGAGCTGCCTCGAGTCTTCTAAGATTGAAACAATCTTTTTATGAACAAGGTGAAAAATCAGGAAAATTATTAGCATGGCAGATTAAACAATTGGAAATTAAAACACCAATTACCAGTATTATAAGTAACGGACAGGTAGTTATAGATCCTTTAGAAATTAATAGAGCCTTTAGAGATTACTATGAAAAATTATATGATACCAAAAATGAACCTGATTTAACAAAACTAAATGGGTTTTTGAACGAACTATCTATACCGTGTATTCCAAATGAAAACAGGGAGATATTGGAGTCTAAAATTAGTCAAGAAGAAGTTGGGCTAGCCATTGATAATATGAAATCAGGAAAAAGTGCAGGACCAGATGGTCTTCCAGTTGACCTTTATAAAAAATTTAAGAATAAATTAATAAAACCTTTTTTGGAAATGGTTTTAGAAGCATTTCAAAATAATAATTTACCATCATACATAAATAATGCCTTAATTATACTGCTGCCAAAACCAGGTAAGCCCTCTAATAAATGTGAAAATATGAGACCAATAAGCCTATTAAACGCCAACCTTAAGATAATCTGTAAAATTTTAGCAAGACGAATACAAGAAATTTTACCAAATATTATTAATCGAGATCAGAATGGCTTTATAAAGGGTAGACAAGGCTTCCATAATGTAAGAAGACTATTTAATATTATTTATTTTAATAAAGAAGCACCGGATACAGCTCTCCTATCATTGGACGCCGAAAAGGCCTTTGATAGAGTTGAATGGCCCTTTCTTTTTGAAGTCCTACAAAGGTTTGGACTTGGAAATAATTTCATAAAATGGGTTCAAATAATATACAATAATGCTACAGCAGAAATCCTAACAAATAACAATATTTCAAAACCAATAAAAATCAATAGAGGATGTCGACAAGGCTGTCCACTTTCACCTTTACTGTTTACTATGGCAATTGAACCTTTAGCGATAGCGATACGTTTACATTCACAAATATATGGAATTAAAGTTGGACCAACAGAACATAAAATCTCCCTGTATGCCGATGACATAATTTTGTTTATGTCGAATCTAAAAAAATCAATTCCAACCTTGTTGAATTTAATAAAGAATTTTGGGGAAATATCAGGATATAAAATAAATAAAACTAAATCTTCAATATTAATGCTAAATGAGACCCAGAGAAATTACCCAGCCCCTGAGGTAAATCAATTCAATGTTGTAAATCAGTTTAAATATTTAGGAATCCAAATTATGCCTAAGCTAGAATCAGTCGCCAGTGTCAACTATGAAGCCTTAATGTCAGATATCAATGAGTTAACTCAGAGATGGATGTCACTACCAATGTCGATGATCGGGAGAATCAATATACTTAAAAGTAATATTTTACCTAAAATACTTTATTTATTTCAATACATTCCCTTATCACCACCTTTAGATCTATTCTCAAGAATAAAAAAAAAGTTAGTGGAATTTATATGGAACAACAGGAGGGCTAGATTACGTTTGTCTTTATTATATTTACCATTTGATCGTGGAGGTCTGAAATGTCCAAATTTTATGTTGTATTATTGGTCGGCACAACTGAGGTCTATGACATATTATTTTTCATCAAATGATCTCCCTCACTGGACTGAAATGGAATCATACAATTTACCTTTACCTCTTCCCATATTCATATACTCAGATTCGGCAAAAAAATTACAAAAACAAGTTAAAAATCCATTTGTAAAGCATATGATCAAAATATGGTGTGAAGCTAAAAACTATTTAAAAGAACCACAGTTATTGTCACAATTTAGTCCAATATGGGGTAATCAATATTTTAAACCAGGGAGAGCGGACGCTGTATTTAAAGTATGGAATTTAAAAGGGATACAAAAGATTCAGGATTTATATTTGCCATGTGCAGACAACATAATGTCTTTTGAAGAGCTGAGGATCAAATTTAATCTCAATAGAACACATTTTTTTAAATATCTTCAACTTAGAAACTTTATTCGATCAAATCAAAATAAAGCTCTCACTCGACCTATTTATTCATCCTTGGAAAAAATGATGATGAAAGATAGTAAAAGAAAGGGTATTATTTCAGAGTTTTATAACTCACTGACACTATCTTCAAGTGAAAATTCACTGAAAAGATTAAACTACTGGAAAGGAGATCTGCAAATTGAAATTTCAGAGGAACAATGGGAATTGGCTTGTACAGAAGCTCAAACCAAATCAATAAATGCACGCCTTAAATTGATACATTTCAAATGGTTAATGCGGATGTATGTTACACCGGAGGAGTTAAATAGATATAACAAAAATATACCAGATACATGCACAAAATGCATGGAAAGTAAAGGAACCCTATTTCATTGTTTATGGGAATGTAGATTAATAAGAATGTTTTGGGAAGAGGTGAGGGTAACAATTGAAAAAATAATCTCAAAACAAATCATATTGAATCCTAAACTGTTTTTGTTGGGTCTGTACCCAGAAAAGCATAATTTTAATAAAAGTGAAAGAACATTCATAGACCTCAGTTTGCTTAATGCCAAAAAATGTATTGCACTATTATGGAAAAAGACTCATAGACCAGATGTGACTCAGTGGTTAAGACAGATGTTAACAAACCTTCCATTAGAAAGAATAACATATATACTAAAATCAAAGGAAATTGTGTTTGAGAATATATGGAGACCTTTTATTGATTATGTAAAAAATTTAAACATAACTCTTGAAGAAGAAGGTGAATGATGTGTGTGGACCTTGTAAATTCCAAACTGGTGAACATAATATGTATACTTATGTATTGGATTGTCTAGACTAAACAGAGGAGCATTGTTGAAGACTTGATTTTGTTGGTGGTTGTTGGTGTTTTTAGTGCATTTTTTTTTTTGTAGTACTTTAGTGTTAGTGTTTGATTGTTTGTATCATGTTTGTTAAAAAAAAAAAAAAAAGGTTCAATAAAGATATTGTGGAAAAAAAAAATCGCCTGAGATGAGGAGAAGAGCATCTGGGTGTTCTGTCTGCAGCCTGCCAGTTACTGAGTGGATGACGTCACGCACTGTCCCAGCGTTCGCCGTCGGATTTGCATAAATGCAGATCACGTGTGAGTATTCCCTTGGGAGATAGGTAGGCTGCATGCTAACAGCTAGCAACTCAATGTCTTTGCTACAGTGCTGTTCCTTAACCGTGATATGTCCCGGTCTGCACCAGTTGTTATTGACGTATATCATCACCCCACCGCCCCGTGCCTTCCCACTGTCTGGTGTTCGGTCTGCCCGTATTGCGTGGAAACCCTCCAGTTCAATGTTAGCATCTGCTGCTAGTCCTGTTAGCCACGTCTCTGTGAATAGGAACAGGCTACACTCCCGGTATATGCTATTGTAGCGGGAGATAGACGCTAGTTCATCTGTCTTTCCGAGTATCGATCGTACATTCCCCATAATGACAGGTGGGAGGGCGGGTCTGTTCCTTATATTCCTTGCCCGCCATCTTACACCAGCACGACATCCACGTCGTTTTCGTCTTAATTCTCCCGGTATGTTGAGTTTTCACGTTAGCATCATGGGCCGATTGAGTGCTAGCAGCTGGTCCCTGTTATACTGCCTTCTGCCAGAAACAGTGGCTCCGTCCGCTGAATCAGGAGACATTTGAGTGATCTACGTGTTCGGATGGAATAAAGGTGAAGCTGGATCATAAAGATTGGCAAGAGAGCCAGATAGTAACAGAAATAGGCAGAAATTGATCCGCTGTTGCAAAAGGCAGCCTACTCATGTGGCGCCGGAAGTCATACTTGGGTGATAACAGGACCATGCAGTGATCTGATTTGCCAATGGGGGGTAAAGCTGTGGCACTATATCCATCTCTGATATTGGCATACAGTAGATCCAATGTTTTGTTTTCTCTGGTGGGACAGTCAACAAAATGGTGAAAGTTTGGTAATGTTTTTCCCAGTGAGACATGATTAAAGTCACTCGTGATGGCCATAAATGTGTCCGGGTGCTTCTCCAGTAATGTGGCCGTAGTGGAGCTGATGACATCACAGGCTACTGCTGCGTCAGCTGACGGAGGGACATAGACGATAATTACTAAGGCACACGTAATTTCTCATGGCATATAATAAGGTCGCATACTCACAGCCAGCAGTTCAATGTGTGGGTTGCAGCACTTTTCCTTCACATAAATGTGTCCAAGATTACACCACCTTTCATTCACAAGAAGTGCCAATCCTCCTCCTCTCTTTTTCCCGCTACTTATCACATCTCTGTTCCCCCGTATAGTCTTGAAGCCAGGTATTACTACGTTAACATCCGGGATCTGTGAGTGTAACCCCGTCTCTGTGAAACACGATACTACACTCACGATATTCCCTTCGTGTCCTGACTAGCGCTGTAAGCTCATCTGTTTTGTTTCCTAGCGATCGCACATTCCCGGTGATGACCATCGGTACAGCTGGTTTATGCTTCCTCCTCCTCCTCCTCCTCACCTTAGTTCCAGCCCTTTGCCCGCGGCGTCCCCTCTTTAGCTCATCTGGGATGAGGGGCTTCGCTCCGGGCAGCAGTGCTGGCCTCCTCAGCGCAGTCAGCTGGTCGCATGTGTAAACAATGCATCCGCCCTCCCTCTGTTGATCGCCATTGCCCGAGGAAGAGAAAAAACTAAGAGAAAGACCGGACTAAAATAGAAAAAACTTGGTCTAGTCATTAATACGAATCTTCCTACCGAGCCCCGTTTAATAAGAGACACACTATATACAGAAATAAGCAGATTGAAACACAAAGACATGAGAGAGTTGCTGCTGGTACGGCCGCCCTGCTTCCGGCGCCATTAAAAGACATAAGGACAGAACCTACTAATGTACTAAAATACTAAATACTAATATTTAGTTATTATACTAATATACTAAAACACATAGACTAAGGTTAAGCCAAGAAATAATAATACAGAACACACCTTAATTCAAAACGAAGACATGGGCTCAGCCCATGTCCTGGTGACAAGGAATATGAAACTGGAACAACACAGTGATGGGTTTTAACTGAAGAATGGATTAGTTGTCAGTGACGTAGGGAAATGTAACCTGGAACAGCTGTACAGGCTTCTGCCCATTCTGCCAGAACGTTAAAACATAAATATTTCTAAATGAAGAGATTAAAGACTATATGACCCAAGAAAGCATTTAGAAGGCTAAAACTCCCAAACACACCATGTTTTAGTGAACGAGATCTTTAATTTTTTACCCCTCAGCCTCGAGAGGCTGAAGGGTATCGAGAGTCACGCCCCCTCTACTTCCACATATGGGACCTTAAATTGAAAAAATTCTCAGTTGAAATGAATTGGAAGAGTGAAATTATCTATTGATCCCAATCTACTTTTGCCACGAGTTACATCTATGATGTTTGTCAATTTCAAAGATAATTTTCCACGTAAATAACGGTGTAGATTGTTGTCTAACTGTTAAGGTGTATAAGGTTATGAAAATACGTAAATTAAAAAGCTACAAACACAGATGGACGGAGCTTACATCATTTTTCAAAAGCGCCCAGGATGAAGTAACTAAGTAACTAACTAAGTAACAGTCCTCTGGATCAGCTCCAGCTCTCACAATACAAAACAATACCTTTGTGTTGTTTTTCTCCTCTTGGGATCTTTTTTTCATCGGTCAGGAAACAGGAGGTGAAGTTTTAGTAATCTCCCGCCATGATCGTGTTTAGTGATGTGGGATGATGGGAGTTGTTGTCCGCTAATCACTGAAACAAAAACTAAATATTACTCTTATTGTACGACAGCCGACAACTTCAGTTACGTTGAAAATTATCTTTTAAATTGGCATGCATCATATGTGTAACTGGTGGCAAAATTTGATCGGGATCAAAAGATAATTTTGTTCTTGCCATTCATTTCAATTTTTTCGATTTAAGGTCCCATATGTGGAAGGAAGTAGAGGGGGCATGACTTAGGCTCTCTATTATCGTTGCTCCGCTGGGCGAATGGGCAGCAGTTGTCCTGTCAACGCCTACCTTGTGAACGTGATAACTTGAGAAAGAAATTGCGTAGGTGTTTCAAATTGATACCACGGGTATATTTATGAAAAATCTTGGACGAGTTTGAATTTGGGTGACCTCTGACATTTGGGTCGAGGTCAGAGGTCAATTATCCCTAAACCTTGTGAACTCAAGAAAGAAATGATATAGCCTTTTCAAGTGGATATCATTGTATTTAAGAAAAATGTTGACTGGCTTACACGCTGACCTCTGTCTATGGGTTTAGGGTCAGAAGGTCAAAGGTCAAGGTTATCATTCCCTTTGATTTATTACTATTGAACAGGGCTCCTCAAATGGCGGAGCCCGGTCCACATCTGGACCAAGAGGGTCTTCCATCCAGACCCAGAAGCCTTTTGATACAATTTGGAAAAAAACAAAACAAAAAGCAACAAAAAAAAAACAAAAACCCAGCCCATTTTGTTTTGATGGAACAAAAAAAAAAAAAAAATCCCAAGTGTGTCATGGTCTGAGTGCTGACTCTGTCAAGGGCTCGGGTTGTCCGGTAGTTCCCCGTTCTCTCCTTAGGCGCACCATATGGCCTCTGGGCTTTTATTATGACAGCGTCTCGGCGGGGCTTCCGGCTGTCAGAGCCGAGCTCCGCAGGGACGGCTAGAATGCAATCAGCTGATGACGTTCTCATCAGCTGATTAATCTGTCAGCCCTATTTAAGGGAGCAGCTCAGTTTACTCGGGGCTGCAACCTCGCCTTTTCCAGACTGGTTTCCCTACGCCCGAAGCCAGTTCCTTCCAGCGTTAGGTTCCACCCTCGCTAATCGTATGTAAGTGTCGTGTCTTTGTCTTTATTTGTGTTTCGCCCCACGAGGCTCATTATTTTGTAGTGTATGTCCTTATTTAATAAATGTGCAAACTCATCGGCTGCCTACAGTGTCTTATTAGCGGTCCGCGAGGACCGCTCCCTGACAAAGTGGAGGAGTTTCAGTATCTTAGGGTCTCATTCATGAGTGAGGGGAGAATGGAGCGAGAGATTGACAGATGGATTGGAGCAGCATCTGCAGTGATGCAGACGTTGTACTGGTCTGTTGTGGTGAAAAGGGAGCTCAGCTCTAAGGCAAAGCTGTCGATTTACCGGTCAATCTACGTTCCTACCCTCACCTATGGTCATGAGCTTTGGGTAATGACCAATAGAATGACATCGCAGATACAAGTGACTGAAATGAGCATTCTCTGTAGGATTGCTGGACTCACCCTTAGAAATAGGTTGAGGAGTTCAATCATCCGGGAGAGGCTCTAGAGTAGAACCGCTGCTTCTCCACATCGAAAGGAGCCAGTTGAGGTGGTATGGGCATCTGATCAGGATGCCTCCTGGACGCCTCCCACTTGAGGTGTTTCGGCCACGTCACTCTGGGAGGAGACCCCGGGGCAGACCCAGGACACGCTGGAGAGACTATGTCTCCCAGCTGGCCTGAGAACAGCTTGGTATCCTCTCTGAAGAGCTGGAGCAGGTGGCTGGGGAGAGGGAAGTCTGGGCTTCTCTGCTTGAACTGCTGCTTGTGCGACATGGACCTCTGGAAAGTGGTAGAAGATGGATGGATGGATGGATGGATGGATGGAACAAGATAACTCAAACCTTGTAATGGCCACCATCCGGATAGTTTATGGCGTAAGGACAGCCCTGGATGGAGTGAGGTCTGTGACGAGGCCCCATCAAACCAGGGAAAAATACTCAGTGGAGGCTGGTGAGCATGAGAAACCACACCGTGCACCTCACCTGGATTAGGGAAGAAAAGAGAACTACAACCTGCAAAGGGTGTCCGAATTTTGGCTTTGATAATCAGACCCCACACCACGCCATGACACACTGCACCACCCCAGTGATCAGCGATCCACACATGATGCAAAAACTAAAGCCAGGGAGCCACCTTCAGACCGCGGTAGGGTGGTTTCAAGTTTTTATTACCTCCGCCAAGGGAGGACGGAGGTAATGTTTTTGATAGCGTTGGTTTGTCTATTAGTTGGTTTGTCTGTTACCAGCGTAACTAAAAAAGTTACAAATGGATTTTGATGAAATTTTCAGAAAAGGTGTGTAATGGCAGGGGGAACAGATGATTAGATTTTGGTGGTGATTGGGATCACGACGTGGATGCAGAATTTTTTTTGATTAGTTTATATATTAATCTGGAGCTTTTCATGTACTGCCCCTTTAAGACGTGTCCACTCAGTTACGTGCATGGTCACGCCATAGGGCCACGCACCTCGTCAACTGGGAAGCCAAACACTGCAGAAAAATTATTAGGGGGCATGCCCACCAAACTCATTTTTGCTGCAGTGGGCGACTATTTTCTATTCATTCTCTATGTAGTCCAGCGTTTATGGCTCTGAAACACTTTGAGTGGTGGCCGCTTTTTGTCGTGGTGCTCAGGGCTGAAAAAAGTCCAATTTGTCAGACTACTGCACAGCTACGCTCGTCAGTGTCAGACCTTTCTAAGCAGCCAATCAGAATTAAGGAAGGGCGGGACATAGGACGCCGGTACAGGAAGACGAGAGCGGTAGGTGACGGACAGTGGAGGCTGAACTTTGCTGCATCAAACAATCTGGTACTCTTTGATCTGACACTAAAAGGATATCATGATCAAAATTTGAAAGCAAATGCTTGGAGGAATATGCCCGCATCTGTTGGCGTGCCAGGTGGGCATTTGTAATATGTATTTGTAATATGGATACTATGTGAATATGTAGTTGATAACTGCAAAAAATGGTATGATACCATACTGTTGTGTAATATTGCTTAATAATTATGAACCTTGTCAGTAAACTGTAATAGAGAAGAGAGGAGGGGAAAAAAAACAAAAACCGACCTGAAAGATTCAATAAACCATGATGCTGATTTTAAGGTGGAATTGTCCAGCCCCAATGTATGGTCAATCCAATTTTGACAGTCTTATTATTATTATTATTATTATTATTGTTGTTACGTAGTCATATAATTTTTTTTTGCTGTAATTTGTCTGTTAATAATAATCAGAATCAGAATCAGAATCAGAATAAACTTTATTGCCAAGCATGTAAAAAACACACGAGGAACTTGACTTGACATTGGTGCGCATGCGCGCGACACAACGACACGGCAGCCATAATAGGCGCCTCATCAAACAGAGATAGATAAGAAAGGGAGGGGAAGGGAGGGAACGACACAAGGGGGGAGGAGAAAAAAAAACTTTGTTATCAAAATACAGCTTATTTTTAAGCAGATTATGATTACAATGAAAAAAAAATCTCTCAATAGCACAGAGCAACAACTCAGAATTTCACAAGACACAAGAGAGCAGTGTACAGTATATCTTTAATCAGTTCATGAATCAATGTGTGTGCGGTGTTGAGCAGTGTTGATGATAATAAGAGAGACCCAAGGACCCTTGGCAGAAGATGTTTTGTCTGTCTGGCGCCCAGTCTTATCTGGCGCTGCAGCTGGCTGTCCAAGGCCTTGTGCTCATGATTTTGAAAAAACACAGTCTGCAGACAGCCAGGAGGAATTTTCATGGGGAATAATAATGCCAAATAGGACTGATCACAGAGGAGACTTGTATTTCTTCTGTAGAAATAATAATAATAATAATAATAATAACGGGTTGCATTTATTAAGCGCCTTTCATTCAAATTTTCAGGAAAGGTGTGTAATGGCACACTGAACACATGATTAGATTTTGGTGATGATCTCAAAATGCATACCTCAACCAAGGCTCTTATCTTCTCACAGAGTGTTAGCAACAATACACCAAAACTATTGGATGGATCTGGATGACATTTTTGCCAGAGGTGGTTCTTGGCCCAAAGATGAACTCATCAGATGTTGGAGGTGATCTGTGAGTGCATACCTCTGCCAAGGCCCTAACTCGCGATGTACAGATGGATGGACAAAGGGACGGAGGGGAGGACAAAGGGAGGGAGGGACGGAGCCTTGGCGGAGATATGTGGTCTCTGAGTGCCCTCTAGTTAGAAGTCTGATATTCATATGTGAGAAATTCTGTGTATTTTTGACTAAAGGACTACGTTAATTGTTTTATTTAATTTCACCTTTATTTATTTATTTAATACATGAGCTTACCAACTTTGCTGCACTGCCTCTGTGTAACTGAATCAGTGTTGTGTGGGTGCATTGAGCGACACCTGTGCCTCAATCATTCCATTCCAAACACAGCTGCCTGACCGCTATTGCCAACTTGGCCTTGCTTCCACCGAAGCTCGAAGAGCGCGCTTGTTGCCCATGTGTGTGTGCACCCATCACCGGTGTAATTACGTGTCTTAATGTTCAGCAAATTGCTGCATTCACCCAGCTACTCCCACAGCAGGAGAGCCTGGTGACATAAGCGTAAATCAAGGGAATCTTAAAGATGCACTCCAGCAGCTCTAAAACCACCTCAAAAACAAATGTGTATTGTCCAGAATAGTATATTGTAGCTTTTTACCCGCAAAAAAAACTTTCATTGCCTTAGAATTGCTTGGAAAGAGCTTTTACATCTTTCACCTACTTAAGTATGTGTGGATCTATGAATATTCTAATTACTGGCCTGCAAGGTTTGCACATGATTGTCATGTTCAGGGTGGTCACCCCGTCCATGACTCGTGGCTGTTGGGTTTAATTATTGCTTATTAATTCCAGCTGGCGGATTGAGCCTTGCTCTCCACCAGTTCCACAGCCACGCCTCCTCCTCTCACCAGGCATTCACCAGCTGTCTGGTTCACCACATACACACTCACACACTCATGCACACACACACTCACACACATACTCACTCACACACACACACACACACACACACACACACACACACACACACACACACACACACACACACATAGTTCAATCAGTCACGCACCTGTCACTACACAGCTGTGTCCACTTGCTCTCATTTAGGCTCATGTATTAATAGAGTTGAGTGTGACCAGTTATTGCGGCAGCTTCAACGTCTACTTCGGACATTCCGGCGGCGTCTGTTGGTTTTCTCCGGACTGAACTGTGTTGTGTCTCAGAGCCTTTCCGCTCCGACATGTTAGTAAATCTTGTTATTATGCCTTCTTTCTCCACTCCTAGCTAGCCTGGAGCGCGTTTGACACATAACCCCCAGCTAACGTAGCTGAAGCCGGTTGTCCCTCTCATAAGCACAGTGACTGTATTTGGACTTTTGTATTTTCACCCTTGTGCAAATAAACACGTTACATGCTGCATTTTGGGCTCACTCCTATTTCATGTGCTCATGAACACATGTGAACACATGTGTTCATGAACACATGAACATGACAGTAAGCTACCGCCAAAAGAGCCCAAGCAGTGTGTAGCATGCCTTTTTTTCATTTTTGTGTATTTTTCCTACCTGCTGTTGGAGCCGTAATGGACTTTTGGAGCGACGCAGAGCGGTATAGACTGGCCCGTTTGAAGGAAGCCTTTTCCTGGACGCAGGGGCGGTATTCCTCCGAGGCTGTTCGTGTCATCCAGGATACCGCAGCGGGAGGTATTACAGGAATGTCCCAGCCTGTTGTTTTTCCCTGAGTCTGCGGACATTCTTCATTCTATCCTCGCGCTGCGGAGAGAGGAGCCTGGGAGGGGATTGCCAGTGATGGAGCGGCACCCGATGCAGAAGAGGCGTTCAGGACATGAAAGGCATTCCTCATTCCTCAGCTCTCCCAGTCCAGCCCCGCCCGCTTCTGAGCTCGGTTTTGCTCATTCTCTGCAGGGATGGGAGAAACGCAGATTGACCTTGCTGGAGGAGATTGATCGCTGCCTGGAGGAGGAGAGATCGGTGGCCACCATTTCCTCTCAAGCGCTGCTCAAGGAGGCTTCTCCACAGTCAGTGGAGGAGTCCAGCCTCACTACAACCAATGGGAGGAGCTACCCCTCACCAGTTGCAGCAGGAGACACCGTCAGCCAGGAGAACAGGCAAGTTTTGCTTCCTTTTGTTTCTAAAATTGTTGAAAATTCTTGCCTGATCCCTGGTAGAGAGTCTCTGGGTGTGCTGTCCCCAGAGGCCTCTCCACCTGCTGTAGCCACTGTCATCCCACTTACCGTCTCCATATCTCCTCCTGCTCCCTCTGAGTGTTCACCGACCCTGGGGTTCCAGACGAAGGAGGAGCCCAAGAGGGAATCGCCAACGTTGGATTAGTTCTTGACACGGAGGTGGCGTTCGTGGCGAAAGCAGCTGTTCTGCTCCGTCGGCCTGTCTGCTCCAGCCCCGCCCCTGTCACCGGTGTTCCAGCCCACCTCGACTCCAGCCCTGGATTGCCGGAGAAGCGCCATTTCCTCCTCACCAGCAGCCCGTCCTTCATCCTGTGAGACCATTTCAGAGGCAGCCCCCTCTTCCAGCTCGTCCTTGCCAGCTATCATGCCAGCCAGTCCTTCTTCTCCAGCTGCCACACAGTCCATCTCCTCGATGGCTCCTTCCGCTGCTTGGAGGCTCTCCATGCCGTCTCTGGAAGTCTCTGTCTCCATGATGCCGGGGGTGGTTCCTGCTCCTCCCATGATCGGGTCCAAGCTCTCCGGAGCCAGGGAGAGGATGACACCCCACACTGTACAGCAGCAGGCAGCATCCACGGCCAGGCTAACAGGCAAGTTAATTTTCATTCCTCTCCAACTCATAATGAAACGTCTTGCCTGATTCCTGGTAGGGAGGCTCAGAAAGAGCAGTCTCCTGAGCCCTCCCCACCTGCTGCTGTTGAAAGTGACTCACCGACCCTCTCCATCTCTCTTCCTCTCTCCTCTGAGCATCCATCGGTCCGGGAGCTCAGTCACCAGACGAAGAGGGAGCCCGCGGCTCTGCAGAGCTTCCATGGACAGGGAGAGGGCACTGCAACCGACTTGAAGCCTGTGCCGACGATTGAGCATCCCCTGATTTCAGTCTTCTGGGGTCCAGTGCAAAGTGAGACTCCACCTCCAGAATCCATGCTGGGAGAGCCACCCATGTGGGAACCTTCTCTGGAGGAGGCAAAGACTGCGACCACTACCACGCCTGCTGCGGAGGCCGCCACAGCAGAGTCAGCGCCCAAGCTGCACCCCTTGGAGGCCAACACCTGGGAGGACATCGCCCGGATCGTCGAAGTCCTGGACGGCGGTGAAGCTTGAGCTAAGGCAAGTGCTCCTTTTGTCTTTCTTCTTTCCTTTATAGAGCTTTTTTGCCTAGCTCCAGGTGAGGAGAGCCAGCTGCAGCCACACGCTGCACCTGAGCTCACCTTGCTGAGCTCTGCCGCTACCGGCGACCCTGACCCCTCCTCCTCTGTATCCGAGTCCTTTTCTAGGGTCGTTGGAGAGAGGTCCACGTCGCCGGATGAGACGGGGAACCCAGGCTCGCCCCAGGAGGTTATCGTCGCCACTGCCAGCCCCGCTGTGGCCCCGGTGGATTCAGCTTCCTGTCTGCCCAGTTCCCTGGGGAGGCCTATAATTGACCGCCTTCTGACCTGGATTCTCGTGCGGGCCAGCTGGCCCAGGGTCAGTACAACGTGGAGGTCAGCAGTGGCCCAGCTGGGTCCCATCATGGGTGCAACAAGGGTCCTCCCGGGCTCCAGCGCGGGTGCAACCATGGCTCGGTCGGGGTCCATCGAAGGTGCATCTGAACTTCAGTCCCAAGCCGGGACCATCGAGGGTGCAGCTGAACTTCAGTCCCAAGCCAGGACCATCGAGGGTGCAGCCGAGTTCCAGTCCCAAGCCGGGATCATTGAGGGTGCAGCTGAGCTCCAGCCCTACGTTGGGACCACTGGGGGTGCCACAGGACAGTTTGGGGATGCCGGGGTTTTCCTTTTCCTTTTGGAGGCCCTGTGGGTGTTCCTCCTCCCTCTGCTGGGTACCGTCGGGGTCCTTTTCCTTTTGCCGCCTGCGACCGCAGGGGTTCCGCTTCCCCTGTCTGGCCACCCACTTCTCAGCTTTCTGGTGGTAGGCCACCGCCTCGTCTGCTCCTCCGGTTCTGGTGGCCCAATCGTGTGGGCAGGCCGCCCGAAGGATTAGGCTCCCGGGTCAAGTGGCCTTTTTTCTCTGGCAGGCCGCCTGATGCTATTCAGCATGCCGCCTGCTGGCCCTGGGACTTGGGTTGGCCACCTGAACGTACGGCCAACCGCTGGGCCTTGGACTCTGGCTGCCCCTCCCCCGAACCGAGAGATTCTTGGGGATGGGGTGGGTTAGCTTGTCTTGGGGTTGGGTAGTGTTGTTGTGTTGTGTTGTGGTGGTTATCCTTTCTCGATTTATCCCCCCTAACCTGTTTTCCCCCACCTCCTACCCTGGGTTGTTGTTTGGGCATTTTGAGTGGGGGGGTAGGTTGTTTTTTCTGATGCTACGGTGGGTGTCTGGTTCCACCCCTTGGGGGGGGGGCACTGTCATGTTCGGGGTGGTCACCCCGTCCATGACTTGTGGCTGTTGGGTTTAATTATTGCTTATTAATTCCAGCTGGCGGATTGAGCGTTGCTCTCCACCAGTCCCACAGCCACGCCTCCTCCTCTCACCAGGCATTCACCAGCTGTCTGGTTCACCACATACACACTCATGCACGCACACACTCACACGCACACACACATAGTTAATCAGTCACGCACCTGTCACTACACAGCTGTGTCCACTTGCTGTCATTTAGGCTCATGTATTAATAGAGTTGAGTGTGACCAGTTATTGCGGCAGCTTCAACGTATATTTCGGACATTCCAGCAGCGTCTGTTGGTTTTCTCCAGACTGAGCTGTGTTGTACCGCAGAGCCTTTCCGCTCTGACATGTTAGTAAGTCTTTCTTGTTATTATGCCTTATTTCTCTGCTCCTAGCTAGCCTGGAGCGCGTTTGGCACTTAACCCCCAGCTAACGTAGCTGAAGCCGGTTGTCCCTCTCATAAGCACAGTGACTGTATTTGGACTTTCGTATCTTCACCCTTGTGCAAATAAACACGTTACATGCTGCATTTTGGGCTCGCTGCTATTTCATGTGTTCGCTGCGAAGCTACGCAGCGAACATGACAATGATTGGTCGCCGCGCTCCCCGATCTGCAGGGCTTGCACGTGATTGGTCACCGCAACTCCTGGCTGCAACTCCTGGCTGCTAGTCTGTTCACGATGCTTCTGGACATTAAAGTTTTGCCTGTATCTTCAAAAGTAAAAAGTGAAGCATTTTTCTGAAAACAGTCAAAGCGAGAGATAAATGTAGTTGCCAAATATGTGTTTACTTTTTATTAACAACCAGTCCCTGTCCACCGGTGACTGAGCGGGAAGGGGGGGTGCAATTTGAATGTGGCTGCTCTCAGCTCATAGTGCGGCGCCTGTCTGCCAGCGAAGTGAGTTGAGAGCAGCTCGATTTGAATGTGGAAGTGAGTTGAGAGCAGCTCGATTTGAATGTGGCAGTCTCGCACAGCCACATTCAAATCAAGTCCCTCACCTCTCACCCCTCTGCCTCTCTCTGCTGCTACCCCAGCCTGCTCTGCCTCAATCCTGCTGCTCCTCGGCTCCTCCCTCTTCCCCCAAGGTAGCCAAGAGTGTCCGTCTGATTGGTTAATGTTATAACCAACCAGGCTAAGCAGAAATACTTACGTAGCTAGAAACAGTCTGTCCAAACTCACCCGTTTCGGGGGGGGGGGGCTTACCAAACTGGAAATTCACAGCAGAAAAACACAGACTTCAGACTGTGGGGAGATTTTGATATGTCTTGTAAGTCCCAAAAAACATGTTACAAACATGTTAACAACAGAAAAAACTTGATTTTTGCTTTGTCATTAATTTATTACATTTATTTGTAAATGTAAAACTTTTTTCTTGTAAATTAACTTTTTGCATCTTAAATTGGCAACTTTTTTCTCATAAATTTGCCAATTTTTCCTCATAAATCTGCTGTTTTTGCATCTTTAAGTCTGCTATTTTTTCTTGTAAATTTGTAACATTTTTCTAATAATTTTTTTTTCTTGTAAATTTACAGATTTCTTTTCTCATGAATTTGCATCCTTTTTCTAGTAAACTTGACTTTGTAAATTTGCAACTGTTTCTTGTAAATTTGAAGCTTTTTTTTCCATAAATGTACATTTGTACATTATTTCTCATAAATTTGTGACCGACTACAATAATACTTATAATGTTCCCTCAATATTTACTCCGGAGAAAATGTTCCGTTTATTGTCCCCCCCGACATGGAAATGAAATATCTGCCCATTCAGCATGATGACACTGCTCTGGACCTCCGACCCTCTGGAAAAAAAACAAATGTGGACCCTTGGCAAAGATGTGTGAAGACCCCTGCTATAGAACAAATAAAGCTAGGGTCCCCAAACTTGGTACACAGGTTTGTCTTGGGCCCCCGACCTACAGCTATGGGTTTGGGGTCAAAAGGTCAAAGGTCAAAATGCCATACAAACTATACATCAACAACAATGAAGCCTAGGGTCACCAAACTTTGTACAGATAGTCACGCTAAGGCTCTGACCTCTGACTGAGTTTGTGGTCAAAAGGTCAAAGGTCACAGCTTTCCCTATGCCCTACTGCTATAGAAGGATTAAAGCTAGGGTCACCAAACTTTGTACATAGGTTCACCCTGACCTCTGCCTATGGTTTTGGGATTGCAAGGTCAAGGTCAAAATGCCATATAAACTATGTCTAAAGAACAAACAGAGGCTGAGGTATACCACTGGCAGCTGCCAGTATTTCTGTTTCTTCTGTAAAGGGTTTCTGCTCCTTGAGGTCCTGTAGAAAAAATATTTCCACTGTACCCTGTATGGCTGGGCTGACCATAAGGTTCTCCCCTGTCTTATATCTTATTATATTTGTGACAGAACCAAAGCCTGGTCTTGACAGCTGGGTAGAGAACCCTGCAATCACAGTGCTCTCATATTTTTGTCTTTGTCTTTTTGATTTTCCAGACGGAGCATTGTTTTCAGCGTCAGCTGCAGAGCATGAAAGAGAGGCTGGAGCAGTCAGACTCCACAAACCGCAGTCTGCAGAACTACGTTCATTTCCTCAAAACCTCATACAGGGGTGTGTTGAGAGACTCCTTGCCTGCAAGTTAACAGCAAAACTTCTCCAGAGTGAAAAATGTTCAGAGATTTCCAAAACCTAAATGAGGATCTTGAAATGCAATTACTAATTTTGACTTGAATGAAATCAGTATTTTTTTTTATTATCAAATAAAGCTTTTCCATTGCATTGGATTGTAAATGCTTTTATCTAAAATAGTTTTCTTCTTCTTTTAAATATAATAATCACTCAATATGTAATTCAAGAAGTCTGTCTGTCTGTCACGATCATAGGACTTTGTGTGTGTGTGTGTCACAATCATAGGACTCGCTATGACATCATCAAAGTTCATTGGACTCGCACTACAGGTATGCACTAGTAATAATAATAATAGTTATTATGTATCTAAGTTACACTTGTAGTTATCCTGAATTAGCACTTTAGGACAGTGGGAATATACAGTTTCTTATTCAGAATAACTACAATGCAAGTGATACTTGAATGTGCTGCAACAAAGAAAACTATATATACACACGTGGACAAAATTGTTGGTACCCCTCTGTTAATGAAAGAAAAACCCACAATGGTCACAGAAATAACTTGAATCTGACAAAAGTGGTAATAAATAAAAATTCTATGAAAATTAAACAATGAAAATCAGACAATGCTTTTGAATTGTGGTTCAACAGAATTACTTTAAAAAACAAACTCATGAAACAAGCCTGGACAAAAATGATGGTACCCCTAGAAAAGATTGAAAATAATGTGACCATAGGGACATGTTCAACCAAGATGTGTCCTCTAATTAACATCACAGGTGTCTACAAACTTGTAATCAGTCAGTCGGCCTATTTGAAGGGTGACAAGTCGTCACGGTGCTGTTTGGTGACTTGGTGTGTACCACACTGAACATGGACCAGAGGAAGACAAAGGAGAGAGTTGTCTCAGGAGATTAGAAAGAAAATTATTATAGGTAATAATTATAGGTCTTATAGCCTTTACCTAAAGACCATCTCCAAGCAGCTTGATGTTCCTGTGACTACAGTTGCACATATTATTCAGAAATTTAAGATCCACGGGACTGTAGCCAACCTCCCTGGACGTGGCCGCAGGAGGAAACTTGATGAAAAATGGAAATGACGGATAATACGAATGGTAACAAAAGAGCCCAGAACAACCTCAAAACACATTCAAGGTGAACTCCAAGGTCAAGGTACATAAGTCTCAGAACGTACCATCCGTCGTTGTTTGAGCCAAAGCGGACTTCATGGGAGACGACCAAGGAGGACACCACTGTTGAAAACAAATTATAAAAAAGCCAGACTGGAATTTGCCAAACCGCATGTTGACAAGCCACAAAGCTTCTGGGAGAATGTCCTATGGACAGACGAGACAAAACTGGAACTTTTTGGCAAGACACATCAGCTGTTTGTTCACAGACACAAAAATGAAGCATACCAAGAAAAGAATACTGTCCCTACTGTGAAACATGGAGGAGATTCTGTTATGTTCTGGGGTTGCTTTGCTGCATCTGGCACAGGGTGTCTTGAATGTGTGCAGGGTACAATGAAATCTCAAGACTATCAAGGTATTCTAGAGAGAAATGTGCTGCCCAGTGTCAGACAGCTTGGTGTCAGTTGCAGGTCATGGGTCTTGCAACAGGATAATGACCCAAAACACACAGCTAAAAACACCCAAGAATGGCTAAGAGTGAAACATTGGACTATTCTAAAGTGGCCTTCTATGAGCCCTGATCTAAATCCTATTGAACATCTGTGGAAGGAGCTGAAACATGCCGTCTGGAGAAGGCACCCTTCAAACCTGAGACAACTGGAGCAGTTTGCTCATGAGGAGTGGGCCAAAATACCTGTTGAGAGGTGCAGAAGTCTCATTGACAGTTACAGAAATCGTTTGATTGCAGTGATTGCCTCAAAAGGTTGTGCAACAAAATAATAAGTTAAGGGTACCATCATTTTTGTCCAGGCCTGTTTCATGAGTTTGTTTTTTAAAATAATTCTGTTGAACCACAATTCAAAAGCATTGTCTGATTTTCATTGGTTAATTTTCATAGAATTTTTATTTATTACCACTTTTGTCAGTTTCAAGTTATTTCTGTGACCATTGTGGTCACAACTCACTCTTGACCGTCATCAGTTCCAGCGGCACGCACACCTGCATCTCATCAGCAGCGGACTATTTAACCCGTTCTGCCTACAGCCTCAGTCTGGAACCGTCTGCTCGTCTACGCTCCCAAACTCCAGCGCAGGACCGTCTCTTCCCGGCCTGCACCATCCTTCACCCAGCACGTAAGCTGTTTGTTCCCTTACCTGCTCTTCAGTCTCTCCCCTGTGCACAGGTGGATCCTCCAGGCGGCAGATTTCCCATCCTTGCCTCAACCTCCGCAGCTCTCTCCTCTCCTTGCCGGGTGCGCACCGGAGCGCTGTCTCCCAGGCAGAAGTCCTGCATCTGCCAACGCCAGCCACCACAACACCTGCACGAAAGCAGTACACTGAGTGTTAACCCCACGGGGTGTGTGACTGTCTCTAATTTGCATCTCTGCTCTGCCCGTAGGGTTGCCTGGCTGCACGGCGAACTGTTCCCCTCTTGGCGCTTCCTGTTCACCATCAATCCATCCACATCCCTCACACACGCACCCACACACCCACTGTTGTTGAATAAAGCTTTGAATCTAACTCGAGCCTGTGTGCGTGTTCCCTGAGCCCAATATCATGTCAGTATGGCTCCAGCAAAGTGGCTCAGCGGAAAGCGGGCTCGCACGCCGACTTTCCACTCTCGAGGCTTGAGTGGATTTAATTGCTCATTAACAACAGGTAATACTGAATCAACTCACCCAAATTTCTCACCGATTGGATCGCCTGGATCCTCAACAGGCGTTTCCCCCAGCTCTGCATAGCTGGCCAGCTCCCACCGCCTCCCCGGCTAGCCAAGCTAGCCCGGGACCGCCAACACGGCTCACACCCATCCCGACGCCCACGCGCTTGAGCGGGAAACTCGGCGAAGCGCGTGGGTTCCTCCTCCAGTGTGAGTCGGTGTTTCAGCGTGTCCCTGGGGATTTCCCGTCCGATCATAGCCGAATTGGGTATGTGGCTAACCTCCTGGAAGGGCGAGCGTTAGCTTGGGCCTACGCCGTCATGGCGAGGCCCAGCTACGCGAACCTAACCTACGCCCAGTTCGTGCATGATTTCAACGAGGATTTTGATCACTCGGATCGGGACAGCGTTTTAACCACCCAGCTACTCAAATCTTCGTCAGGGTAGTCGGTCAGCCACCGACTACACTGTCGACTTCCGGGTGGTTGCGGCGGAAGTCGGGTGGGGCGATGCCGCACTTTGCAGCATTTTCACCCGTAGTCTGAGTTCCAGTCTACAGGACGAGCTGGCCAGCCGGGATTTGCCTGAATGGCTACCCGAGTTAATTTCCCTTGCTATTAGCTTAGATAACAGGCTGAGGGAGTGGGCCGCCGAGCGGAAAGCTTACAGCCGCTTGAGCGGGGCTTCCGCCCGTGCTCCTCGGTCTCGCCCCCTGGCGTTACCTGCTCCAGAGTCCGCTGACGAATCCGAGGCAATGCTAATTGGGCGGACCAAGCTTCCACTAGCGGAGAAACAGCGCCGCAGGGAGCTGGGTCTCTGCATGTATTGCGGGGATAACCAGCACTCCATGGAAGACTGCCCGGTCCGGCCAAAAGGGAGACTGCGAGTCGCTGTAGGGGGCCTCGCGGACGCAACCCTTTCCAATCCCCTCACCAAATGCCTCCTCCCGGTCAGGTTCTGTCATAACCCCATTGGCCATGTCACTCACGCACTGGTGGACTCGGGGACGGAACAAAACTTTATTTCTCAAAGCCTGGCAACCCGCCTGGGCATTCCGTGCCAAGTGCTGCCAGCCCCTCTTAACTTGGTCACTCTCGCCCGTACCCCACTCGAGAGGGTCACCCACAGAACCAAGCCTATCTCTGTCATCATTTCTGGCAATCACAGGGAAGATCTCAGCTTCTTTGTCCTGCCCACCTCGGCTTCTCCCATCATCCTGGGCTACCCCTGGCTGCGTCTCCACAACCCAATGTTTGATTGGCAGTCCGGCAGCGTCCTCTCCTGGAGCACTTTCTGTATGAGCACCTGCCTCCAGTCCGCTGCCTGTGCCCCGTCGGTGCCGCTCCCTGCTCCCAACTCGCCCCCGCCGGACCTCTCCCTGGTGCCCCCGGAGTTCCACGATGTGGAGCTCGTTTTCAGCAAGTCCAAGGCACTGTCCCTCCCCCCCCACCGCCCGTATGACTGCGCTATAAACCTCCACCCGGGGGCACCCTTACTATCTGGTCGTCTCTACAGCCTGTCAGCCCCGGAGCGTGAATCTATGGACGCCTACATCAAGGAGTCGCTCAGCTCAGGCATCATCCGGCCTTCCTCGTCCCCAGTCGGAGCTGGGTTTTTCTTTGTGGCCAAGATGGATGGGTCCCTGCGGCCGTGTATTGACTTCCGGGCCCTAAATGATATCACTATAAAGGATAAATACATGCTGCCCCTTGTGGACTCAGCCTTCATTTCCCTCCAGGGGGCCTCCTGGTTTACCAAGCTGGACCTTCGCAGTGCGTACCACCTCGTTCGGATCCGGGAGGGCGATGAGTGGAAGACGGGGTTCCGGACGCCCAGCAGCCATTTTGAGTACCTGGTCATGCACTGTACACGAGGCACGAAATAAGTGTAGGCAGGACACGGCGAACTGAAGTTTAAAAGGGTGTTTTATTCATCCTCCATCACGAGAGTTCACCCCAGCGCTGTGGCAGCGCGCTGGAGTGAGCCCTGTGTCTCTAGTAGCAGCAAGTCAACAGAGTGGTCAAAAAGACAGAATAAGAGAGAGAGAGCAAGCGATATGCAGTTGACTTATATACCCAGCTAGACAATGCATACATGGCATATTAGCATCACAGTAAACAGCAGGAAGGCATGGACATTTGCATTAGAGTCACACATATCAGTAGCAGGATTACTGGCACCGGAATTCCTCTCTACCTATTGATATCAGTCCATACATCTCACTGTTCTGCTAATTGCTCCAGCTGAGCGCTCTGCTTGACCCGTAGGCTGTGGGGGTCACCCACAATAGTTTATCTGGATATTGAAAAGGCTTATGACACTGTGGAGGTATGGACTTCTTATCAAATTGTATAAAATGGGCATTGGTGGTAGGATGTATAATTGGATACTGGATTTTTTAACACACAGGACAATTAGGATCGCATATCCGAGCTGGAAGAGTGGAACGCGGAGGCTAATGAGATGCTGCTAAAGATGCTGATGCAGTCAAGCTACATGCAAGATAAAATGGCAGACCTAGAAGCGAGGTCTCAGAGAAATAATGTACACATCTTTGGTCTACCAGAAGAAACTGAAGGAAGCTCGGTGAAGGACTACCTGGAACATATATTAAAAAGAGCTGGAGATTCCCGGGGATTTCAGTCTGCAGATCCAACGCACCCACAGAACCCCGCTGCAGAAACCGAGGGCAGGTGCTCAACCGAGGGCAATAGTGGTTAATTTTCCAGACATTCAAAACCAAGGACATGGTGCTTAAAAAAAAGGCGTGGCAGAAGAAAATTAAAGTGGGAGATGCACGCATTCAGTTGGACCATGATTATCCTGCAGAAATTGTACAGAAACACAGAGCATATCGTGACATAAAGAAGATGCTAAAAGACAGGAACATACACTTTCAAACCCCGTACACGAAAATACAAATTCACTGGAGTGATGGAGTAAAGAGTTACAATGATGCCGGGGAAGCTGCACAGGACATAAGAGCAAGGGGATTCCAGCTGGACACGCCATACAACACCGACGGCGACAGTGAAGGAGGGAACCGCAGAGTGCCGGGATGGCAACGGGTGAGAGGCAGAGAGACAAAGAGAGACAGCGGAACAACTGTGTCCCCGAGCCAGGATACAGCGCACTGAGTGAGGGAGAAACTGAGTGAGTTTCAAAGGAAATAGTAATGAGGATGACGGAGAACTTCAGAGGTTAAGTAACGAACTACAATGGTGAGACTCGTGTGTAAAAGTTGGAGATGAAGAATTGAAATATCCAATAAAAACAAGGGAAATAAATTTTCATATGAATACATAATCTCCCTCATGGATCGTCACCTTATCGTGGTGGGGGGGTTTGCGTGCCCCAGTGAAATAATGACCGAAAGAACGAGATCGCGGATACAAGCGGCTGAAATGAGCTTTCTCCGTAGGATTGCTGGACTCACCCTCAGAGATAGGGTGAGGAGCTCAGTTATCCGGGAGAGGCTCAGAGTAGAACCGCTGCTCCTCCACATTGAAAGGAGTCAGTTGAGGTGGTCTGGGCATCTGATTAGGATGCCTCCTGGACGCCTCCCACTTGAGGTGTTTCAGGCACGTCCCACTGGGAGGAGACCCCGGGGCAGACCCAGGACTCGGTGGAGAGACTATGTCTCCCAGCTGGTCTGGGAACGCCTTGGTATCCCCTCTGAAGAGCTGGAGCAGGTGGCTGGGGAGAGGGAAGTCTGGGCTTCTCTGCTTGAACTGCTGCCTCCGCGACCCGGACCTCCGGAAAAGCGGTAGAAGATGCATGGATGGCTGGATGAATACATAATAGGAGCTTTGTAATACTATATGGCCTTATGCTTAGTAGTTTTTTAAATTCATAATAGACTGAGAGTTCATGTGTAAATGTTGGACTTTATTAGACTAAGGGGGGCTCCATCAGTAGAATGGTTTTCTCAGTCTAAGGATGGGCCCTTATTGAAGAAGAGGATTTCCTATCCACCTACCAACAGGGGCACGGGGGGAAACCGAGGGACCCCCAGGTGAAAGTTACTTGTGGTTTATATTCTTATTGTGATTTTCAAATGTGTGCATAGTTCTGGTTCAGACTGCTCGGGGAAGCATATGAAAACATGGTTTAAGTGTTATGATAAAAAATAGTCTTAAGATTATATCGCTAAATGTAAATGGTCTAAGTACACCTGTAAAGAGAGCAAAGGTCCTAACAAAAGTGAAGAAGGAAAAGGTGGAAATTACATTTCTGCAAGAGACTCACAAAAGAGCATGAATTTTAAAAGATTAGGATTTAGAAACTCATATTACTGCTCATGCAAACAGGGGCATAAAAGAGGAGTTTTGATATTAATCGCAAATACAACTAAGTTTGAATTTGGAAAAGAAATCTGGGACGATACTGGTGAAAGGCAAGCTGGAAAAAGAACCTGTCATTCTGCTAAATGTCTATGCTCCTCCTGAAAGTGATAAACATTTTTTCAAAGTTCTCTTTGATAACATTGCAACAGAAACAGAGGGAATTCTAATCTGCGGAGGTGATTTAAATATAATTATGAACCACAGCCTGGACACAAGTTTTAAAGAGAAACAAAAAACATCTGACAAAATTGTTAAAACTGTCACTAGAAGAGATGGGCATGATTGACATTTGGAGGAGTCTCAATCCATATGAAAAAGATTATACTCATTACTCGGCCGCCCATAAGGTCCACTCGAGGATAGATCACTTCTTTTTAAATATAGGTGACCAATACAGAATAGACGGATGTAAAACAGGAGGAGCTGATATTTCAGATCACAATGTTGTATATTTAAAAATTCAGTTAAATGCCCGGAAAAGACAAACATGTTGGAGACTCAATGTGGGAATACTGAACAACAAAGAACTGGTAGAGGATATAAAAAAAAATTGGCGCGGTGGCGGGGTGGTTAGCACTGTGGCAGCACAGCAACTCACCCTTGGCCGGGGGATCCTGGGTTCAATCCCAGCCCCCGACCAACAGTGATCTGTGTGGAGTTTGCATGTTCTCCCCGTGTCTGCGTGGGTTTACTCCGGGATTTCTCCGGTTTCCTCCCACAGGCCAAAAACATGCAAGTTAGGTTAATTGGCCTCAAACTGGGGATTCTAAATTGTCCTTAGATATGACTGTGAGAGTGAATGGTTGTCTGTCTCTCTGTGTTGGCCCTGCGATGGACTGGCAATCTGTCCAGGGTGGACCCTGCCTCTCGCCCAAAGATGCTGGGATAGGCTCCAGGTACCCCCCCACAACCCGAAAAGGATTAAGCGGAAGAAGATCAAAAATCAAACAATATATAGAAGAAAACAATAATGGGGAAGTGGATCCAACCATACTATGGGATGCTTTGAAGGTGGTTATTCGAGGAAAACTAATAGCAAAAATGGCATTATTGAAAAGAACTAGAGTGGAAATCTATAAGAAATACTCTGAGAAGTTAAAGGAATGTGAGAAGAAATATCAAGACACAAATGATCTGGAGGTATTTCAACAAATCAAGGATACCAAGAAGAAAATAGATGATATACTACCAAATGAAATTGCGAAAAGAAACTTATTGTTAAAGACAGAGCTATTACACTGGTCAACACCAAATTTATTGTCTTGTGGAGAGCGTGAAAAGATGAGGCTGAGTTTATTTCTCAAATCAGATTTATTCACTTGTCTCCAACATCCTCCAAACAGAAAAAGAGACCCATCCTCCCACATCTGTCCTTTTTATACCCGGGACATCAAAGTACAGAGTCACATTGTCTTTAAATCCCAAGATACAATACATCATCCCCCAGGTCTTCTCCCCTCCACCTAAAACCCTGGTGGTCAGGAAGTCTCTCAAGGCCATCTCTAAAGATCACATTTCGCACCCTCCTGTTATCCCCAGGAGACCCAGACTTATTGTTCATTCTGAGACGTGAGGCAACAGTAATATACATATGCAGCCTAAGCAACTCAAATATGTGTGCCACAGTCTAAGTTGGTTTTTTTTAGCTGATTTAGGACAAGTTTGATGTGCTGAATCCAAAAATCACATTGGTTTTGCTCAATCAGGTCAACTTTTTGAATTATGGCCACATGTTGTCCTCCGGTTTCCTCCCACATGCCAAAAACATGCAAGTTAGGTTAATTGGCATCAAATCTGGGGATTCTGGATTGTTCTTGGGTATGGCTGTGGGAGTGAGTGGTTGTCTGTCTCTCTGTGTTGGCCTTGCGATGGACTGGCGATCTGTCCAGGGTGGACCTTGCCTCTCGCCCAAAGATGCTGGAATAGGTTCCAGCCCCCCACCCCCGCAACCCCAAAAGGATTAAGCGGAAGAAGATGGATGGATGGATGTTTACAAGTATGGGTATTTTCACTTTATATGATGCAAAATTCTTTTTTATGTCTTGAAATTCTCTGAATTTGGATCAATGATGACATAACATTCAATTTACATGTATTTATATAAAGGTAAGTACATGCACAGTACTAAGTACAGGTTTTTACTTAGCACCTGATCAAGAGAAACGGATGTCATTTTTGGATTCAGCGGTGCAAAATTGTCTTAAATCAGTTGAAAAAACGCAGACAACTTACAAAAAAAATATTTTTGTAACCCTGTGTTATGAAATGGGCTTGAGCTCTACAAAATTATTAGCAAAACATTTAAGAAAACAGGCGATAAATACAATACACAAAATTAAAGACCTGCTTACTAAGGAGATTGTCACATTAATAAGAGCCAGCCAAGCTCCAGCCGTCCCGTGGAGCTTGGCTTCTGACAGCCAGAAGCACCGCTGAGACGCTGTCATAACAAAAGGCCTGGCTGAGATGATGTATGGCCTGAGCGCGGATGACATCGGCGCTCAGACCATGACAGTACCTCCCCCTCGAGGCCGGGCTCAGAACGGCCAATAACGCCCAAGCCCCCCCCACCCCCCCTAGGGTGGGCGGATGGGGCGCAGGCCAGGAGGGCCAGGAGGGAGCGAGTCAGAAAAGGAGACGGGGAAAAAAAAACCATGACGATGACAGGGAACAAACGAAGCAATTACAGAGTACGGTGGGGAAGGAAAAAAACCACTCCATAAAGTGCGAATGATACAAAGACAGGACCAAAAACAAGATGCAACTCTCTATAAAGTGCGGATGATTCATAGACAAGACCCTAAAAAAAGGATGCAACAACAGAAGGAGGCCTAGAAAGAAGACAAAGGCATGCTAACAGCGATGAGGCGCATGAAACACAAAAACACGCCAACAGCGTTGAGACTACATGAAATCATAATATACCCGTACATCCACAAAATTACAAAGGAACAAAAGGCACAGGAATGACAGGCGAGATAACACAGTTCCGGGGGCCTCCCCGCACCTGGCGTCCAAACCGCTAACAGGGGTGATGGGAAGAGTTCAGGCGGTCTACCCGAATCCCAGGCCAGGAAAAACCGTGCTTCAGGTGGCCGGACCAGGCTGCCGAATAGAGAGTCCAGTGGGTCGGGTGGCCGGCCCAGAGAGCCAAATGGGCGCGGCAGTCCTTCTGGCGGCTGACCCGCATCGCTCAGCCACCAGGACCGCAGGGGAGAGAAAGGCAACGGCTTCCCTGTAGAGGGGAATAGTGAGGGCGAGCCGGGCCGAAAGTGAGGGGTCCAAATGGCACCTGGTGGAGAAGGCTTGGGGGGGAAATGAGGGTGAAGCTGATGAGGATGATGAAAAAGATGGGGAAGAAGATGAGCCGGTCCAGTGTCCGGTGGCAGGGGATCTGCAACTCCCTCACCGAACTTGGATCCTGCTGGTGCTGCACCCTCGTCGGACCCCGCTTGGGTCACGGTTGCACCCGCGTCGGACCCCGACTGGGTCGGCGCTGCACCAGTATCGACCTCCAACCCCGAACCCGGAACCTCTGGCACAGCGGGCGAAATCAGCTCCGCGCCGGCGACCCTGGGAAAAGGCTCGGGAGAGAGAAAAGGACCGGGATCAGGATTACCGGCAGCGCCAGAACCCGGCGAGACACGCTCAGACACAGCGGGCGGCTGCACCCGGCTCGCCTCCCCAAGAGACAGGCAAAAATGCTCTAGAATGGAAAGGAGAAAGACAACGCAGAGCACTTGCCTGATCTCGGGTTCCGACGCCATCCAGGACTCCGATAATCTGGGCTCAGACGGCAGGAGGTCGTCATCAGGCTCCCACTCAGCTACGTCAGGCTCCACAGCTGGCATGATGGTGTCCGCAGCCTCAGGATCCTCCGGCACCAACGCCCACATCAATGACCCACATGGCGTGGCGGCAGGAGACCCTCGACCCGCTGGACCGGACCGCTCGTCCGTGGAGACCCGGGGCGCTTCCTCGTCGACGCAGGTTCCACGTTGCAGTCCGCTCTCTTCCTCCGCCCACGACGTGGCTGCGGGACCAGAACCAGGCTCTCCAGAACCGCAGGCCCCCTCCTCATCCGGCGACGTTGGCTTGGTGTTGAGGACCGCTCAGCGGAGTGTGTGAAATAACAGGCTGACTCATGGCACACAGTTTATTACACACTTCACATCTCTCAAGCACAGAACAGACTGACTCATTTCAGCAGGCACTCTCTTTTTACCCAAATCTCTCCTCACAAGTTTCATGGCATTTCTCCACACACAACATGACATTTGCATCACACTGCATTCAACCCCCTACGTCCTTGACTCCTTCCTGCTATCTCGCAAGGAACCTCCTGAGCATTGTTCTACCATGCTTATCCACTGTCTCTTGTCTGAGATGCTAAATAATCTGACTCCCCCAAGGTGCTATACTCCCCCCCCCAGCATCTTAGATAGAACAATAGAACATCAGTCCACATGCTGTTTGGGCTTCAGTCTCCTCCCGTATCTGCTGTAACTGGGGTTTGCCGCCTCCGTGGCGCTGCTGTGCTGGTGGGGGGCTGTTGGGAGTGTGTCTGACTGCGGGTGGGCCATGACGAGGGGGGGGGGGCACTTCGGTCTGTCCGTGTGGCTGCTCTGGTGAATCGTTTCCCTGGGGAAACGAGGATGCGGTATTAACAATTAAAGCCACAGCAGGTGGTGGGAGCTCGGGGGACTGCGAACCCCGAACTCCACCCCCAGGAGACTGACAAGGCAAATCACAATAATGAGAATATAAATGAGAATTTGAACTTGCCTGTCTCCTGGAGGCTGGATGGTGCCTGCTGCGGCGGACATTGCTCCTCCCCTTCCCCGCTGGGTGGTGACTGAGGGCCCCCTGGGAGGACAAGGGGGAGCTGCTCGAGAAGGTTCCGGGATGGGGCTCGCCGAAACAGGACTCCAGGTACACACAGCAGCCGGGATAGGCGTCGAGGAGGGGCGACAGCCGAGACGAGCTGGGCATGGAGCGCTGATGGGACAGCAGGAGAAGGTGGCCCGGAGGGAGAGGCTGCGGGGATTCCCCTTGCGGCGACCCGAAACTGGATCCGGACGGGATTCAAGCTGAGGTTGATTGTGGAAGTGACGACGGTTTCTGGCAGAGGGCGAGGCGAAGGTGAGGTCCAGGAATCGCCGCTACTGTGTGGAGACAGAGGCGAGGAGGTCGGCGAACTCAGGAAAGTCACTTAACCCGGGATTCCTCTCCACCAGTCTGACTGCTGCCGTCACATGCTTAATGATTTCCGTAGGATGAACAGCGGAGCGAGCAGCGGCCACTCGGTCCCAGATGTTAATTGCTGTCAGCTGCAACTTCTCTGGGGGAATCCCGACTGACGTCACGCTCAATGGGGGAAGACCCCTGGATGGTGCGAACTCCCGGGCCGGAACGGAGGCAGGAGCGGGATCCCGAAGCGAGGGGCGACGATTCCTCCTCTTCGGCTTCCTGCTGGGATTTCCCTCCAGCCCATGGAGTATCTGGCACTGTGCGGCAATGTCATATCTCCTCACGCTGACTTCAGGGTGGTTAGCAAAGCGGGGGAGATGATTAAGGATGTCCTCAGCTTGGTCCAGGTACCGGTGCACGTCACGGTGGAAGTCGAGGAGAGAGGCGGTGATGAGGATTTCATCGACGCACTCGAGGGTGTCCGCCAGATCGTCACTATGACTCTGACTGTGGGCCCTCCACGACGGCATGCTTCCAGCACGGTACCCAGACGGGGAAGAACAAAGTCCAATTTATGCAAAACTCACGGTGGCCGGCAACTCACTGGCTGCGACCTACTGTCACGAATGGCTCTTGCGAGCCATTAATAAGAGCCAAGGGCCAACCAGTGAGTTTGCGTAGTTTATTAATAAAGGAAAGGAACAAAGGAAAAGAGCCTCGTGGGGCAAAACACAAATAATACAGGAGATACACTTACGGATAACAATGAGGGAAGAGAGAAGGGCTGGAGCCGGACGTAGGGACTCCAGCCTAATCCACAGCGAGAGATATGTGTGGATAGCGTGAGGTCACAGCCCTGAACAAACAGGGCCGCTCCCTTATATAGGGGTTGACAGCTCATCAGCTGATGAGTGGTAATTGGCCTCCAGCCGTCCCGTGGAGCTTGGCTTCTGACAGCCAGAAGCACCGCTGAGACGCTGTCATAACAAAAGGCCTGGCTGAGATGATGTAAGGCCTGAGCGCGGATGACATCGGCGCTCAGACCATGACAGAGATAGAGTAATTGAAAGCCCAGAAGGGATAGAAAGAATATTTTATCAGTACTATAAAAAATTATATATGCAGCCACCTGCTGCAGAGGAGGATGAAATGAGATCCTTTTTAAATAATTTGGATTTACCAGCAATTGGCACCTCACAAAATGACAGGTTAACAGCCAAAATCACAGAAAAAGAGGTAGAAGAAGCAATAAATTCATTAAAAAATAATAAATCTCCAGGGAGCGACGGATACCAAGCAGAATGGTACAAATTGTTTAAAGAAGAACTAATTCCACTGCTCGAGACATCGTTTAATTGGACACTCTCAAAAAATAAAATCCCACCAACATAGACAGAAGCAAAAATAATAGTCATTCCCAAAATGGATAAAGATAAGAAGTGCCCCAACTATAGAGCGATCTCAATGTTAAATATGGATTACAAGCTATATACAAAAATTATAGCCAAAAGATTAAACACATTTCTGGCAGAACTAATAGATGAAGATCAAACAGGGTTTATAAAAGGACGTAAAACCCAGGACAATATTAGGAGAACCTTACATATCATAGAACAAGCACAAAAGAAACTAGAAAAGCACTCGGAGAGTGCAGACCTCCGCCAAGCGCCACAGTTCCCCCCATACAGTGTTTGTGTGTATGTTTTCAGATTTCTTGACCATGAAAACATATGACTAGCAATTGGATTGACAATGATAGGATTAGTGGTTCAGTAGTTATTCAAGAAAATGGCATTTTCCGTAATGGCGGCCACATTTCCCCCCATACAGTGTTTGTGTGTACGTTTTCAGATTACTTGACCACGAAAACATATGACTAGCAATTGGATTGACAACGATAGGATTAGTGGTTCAGTAGTTATTCATGAAAATGGCATTTTCCGTAATGGTGGTTTTCTTCTGGACGGTGATCCGGATCACCACCAAAATGTAATCATCTGTAGGATACCCCATTTCTGACAATCTGTGAAAATTTCATGAAAATCCATCCGTAAGTTTTTGAGTTATCTTGCTAACAGACAGACAAACCAACGCCGATGATCACATAACCTCCTTGGCGGAGGTAAAAACAAAGTACTGTACAGTCTTGATGAGTATAGATGCCGAAAAGGCATTTGATTGTGTGATTTGGAGATACTTATATTTGGTACTAGAGCAGTTAGGATTTAATGAAAAATCAATACAGGTGATTAAAACACTTTACAAAGAGCCGACAGCCAGAATAAAACTAAATAGAAGCCTGACTAGTAAACTACATCTGCAAAGGTCCACAAGACAAGGATGCTGCCGATCACCGGCTCTCTTTGCTATTTACATTGAGCCATTGGCCCAAGCTGTCCAACAAAACGAGAAATTTAAAGTGCTGATGACACGTTTTTGACTTTCTCTAATTTTTCAACACATAATACAATATGACAAAATAGGTCGACCCCGGGGCGCAACCATGGTTAACACGTCTCCTCTCCATGTTCACTGGTGATGTCAGCCCCGAATGCCAACTGTAAGTGTTTGTTTATTTTTGTAAGTCTTCACCTTTTTGGGAACTGTTGTCATCATTCTTATGTTCAATACATGTGCTGTGGTGAATTCTGCATGTAAATCCATTCATCATGACCCTCTGTGTGCTCTTACACAGGGCACGGACAGGGAGGATGAAATAACAAGAATTTATGTGCAGGGTTCACCACAGCATATTTAATACAGAAAGACAGACAATTCCCTAAAAGGTGAAGACGTACAAAAAACACAAACACACTTACTGATGGTGTTTGGGAGCTGGCATCGCCCAGAGAACGAATGAGAGGAGACGTGTTAGCCACAGGTGCGCCCCAGAGCCGACATCACTTCAAGGACGCACGAGAACCACAGCGAACATGGAGTGACTAACACATCGTGAGAGTGCTGAAAATACTGGCAGACAAACAGCACAGATGACTGGCAAACAGCCACGAAGTACACGCACTGCTGGTGATGGTGTGATGAGAAGCACCTGGGCGAGGACCGGGAAACATGATCAGTGGGAGGGGAATCAGCTGGTGATAATGAGAGAGGGGAGACGTGGCCGGACCGGTGAGAGTCAGTATGCCATCAGAGAAAATGGGTCAAAGCTGCGTGTAAATCCCTTAATCCTTCCCCTCCTCGTGTGCTCCTCCTGCATAAAAGCACACAAGGAGGCTTATGACAGTTGGAGCTGAAGCGTGTGATGTGGTCTTTCACACCTGCTGTTTATCTAAGCCTGCGACACAACGCAAAGGCATAGCCGTAAAACTAGAACAAGAAACCAGAGAAACTGTGAGCTACAAAGCTGCTGTCATTCCAGTCAACGACACTGGTATCCATTCTCCTGCTTACGTCACGGGGGTGCCGCCCTTAATTCGGTGGGCGGCACCACAGTCCAGTCAGCGGCTGTGGTTTTTTGATGATAACTAGTTTATGCAGGCGCAGTTGTAAATATTATATTGATCATCGACAATGACTTTTGGGTTAACACAACATCCTAAAAAATGTCAAAATCGTGTCATCAGCCCTTTAAAGGTGTCACAATCAAAGGGATAGAACATAAAATTGGACTTTTTGCTGATGATGTAATAGTCTTCCTCGAACAACCAAACACAACACTTCCCATAATGATGAAGCTCTTTGAAACATATGGCCATTTATCAGGATATAAAATAAATATTTCTAAAACTCAGATACTTACAATTAATTATACACGCTCAATAACAATTCAGAAATCTTATAAACTTAACTGGAGTATGAGGCGTATTAAATACTTGGGAGTAACATTAACAAAAGACCTTTCAAAACTGTTCAACATAAATTATGAAAAGGTATATCAAGATATACAGAAAGATATAGAATGATGGGCAACCCTACCACTGGACTTTAATTCAAAAATCGAAATAATTAAAATGAATATACTACCCAGATTTCTCTATCTGTTCCAATCGTTACCAGTAGAGGTCCCTCCAGAGAAATTTATAAAGCGGGACAAAACGATATCCAGGTTCATTTGGGTAGGCAAAACGATCCAGAGTTAGATGTCAAACTCTCCAGCTTTCCAAAGACCAGGGCGGAATGACACTACCAAAATTAAAGGAATATTTTTATGCTGCTCAACTAAGACCTTTGTACTGCTGGTGCAATTCAAATTTTGTAGCAAAATGGAAAGATATAGAAAAAGAAATATCAAATATGCCGATTCAAACTGTGATTGGAGATAGAGACGTATATAAGAAATACAAACATGAAATGGATCCAATCAGTGAGCATATATTAGACACATGGTTTAAAATCTTAAAAAGACACAAGTGTGATGCATTAGGGGTTCACACAAGAAAAGGAGCAGATGGCTGCGACGAAACAGGCTTTGTTGAAACACAGCACTGAACACAGACAGGAGGGGAGGTCATTCTCACAGACCTCCGTTTCAATAAGGGGTGCACAAACACATAATCATTCCTGCTCTAATTCTACCTATAACACTGCTGGGTCATTATAATGCAGTTATAATGACACAGCAATATAATGACACAGTAATAACACTTTAACACACACAAAAATAACGTCCTCTGCTGGTAAAGCATGCTGGGAAAATCCCCGCCCCCCTTAACACAGCCCCGACGTTACAGTACCCCCCCCCCCCGGACTGGTTTCCGTCCCCAGAATAATAGAAGTCCAACTCAAAAGTCCAACACGAATCTGTCCAGGTGTCGGGGCGGCGTCCGTTGCCGGCGACCAGTACATACAGGCCCGCCAGTGTCCATCAGTGTCTCGGTCGGAGTATCTGGTCGGGGTGAAGGCTCCGGCTCGACCACCAGCGGGGCGGATGGCTGGTACGGGGCGAGACAGTCACGGTGGAGTACCACGACCCGGTCCCTTTTCTTTAGCCTCACCCTGTACACCACATCCGACAGTCTCTGTAGAACCACGCACGGTCCCGACCAATAGCTTGCCAGTTTTGGTGACCGTCCCCTTTTTCGCTCCGGACAGAAAACCCAGACTCGATGTCCTGGTGCAAAGTCCCTCCCCTGGCAGCGGGAGTCATATGCCCGCTTCTGCCGACTCCCCGCCGCTGCCAGGGCCTCCCAGGCGGGCCGCTGGCCCGTGTCCAGCCACTGCCAAACCCGGGAAATGACCGGATCTCTGTCCTGTTTGCTCTGCAGCTGCCGCGCACCGAGGGCCTCTGTGATGTCATCGCTGGGGGGAGCTACCTGATTATCCGAGAGGAACTGTGTGCCGCTGTGTTATTCCTGCTCACAGCGGTCCAGAGAGCAGCAGCCCGTGGAACGGCCTGGTCTCGATCCTCTGCCCGCTGGCAGTGACGACGGTCCAACAGCTCCCGCAGCTGGCGTGTCTGTCCCGATTCCAGCCCGCTGCAGCTCTGCTGGAACAATTCCTCAACCACCTGCTGCATTTCTGCTGACACGTTGACCCACTCCGCTGTGATCCTCCCCCTTGCTGTCGCTATCTGTGATCGTGCTCCCTCCGCTCGTGCTGGTGGCGCCATTGTGTCCATTTCTCACGGTGACCCACCCAGTTCGGTCTGTCCTGGCAGTCCCTCGATCACGCAGGCCTCCGGATTCCTCCTCCGGGTCCCGCTGCAGAGCGTGATGGTCCGAGTTCCCAGCCGGAGGGACGATCTGGCGGTGTCAATCTTTGCGCCCCACGCTGCAAGCAGATCGAGTCCAATAATGCAGGGGTCTTGGATGTCAGCCAGCCAGAACGGGTGGTTTGTGTTCTGGCCGGCCGCCCCCACCACAAGAACTCTTCGCCCTCCCAATCTGGTGCGCTCACCGGTGGCTGTGGTGACGCAGCGCCCAGTGGGTTCCCACTCCTGCGGTGCTGTCTCATCCGTGCCTGGCAGCACACCGGGTTGGACGAGGGAGATGGTAGAACCGGTGTCAATCAGGGCCCGGATTGGCGTGTTGTCCAGGCTGCACTGTAGGTACATCCCTGGCGAGTGTCCAATTTGGCCCACACGTGGTGACAGCTCATCGGTTCATCATGGGGTGGGTGCAGGGCAGTACTGCGCGATGTGTCCTGGCTCCCTGCACCGGAAGCACCCTTTCTCGCGCCGCCGCGGCCGTCTTCTCCGTGGGCGCGCCGCCGTGGTCTGCCGCAGCTCCTCCTCCTCCTCCTTGCTCTCAGCTGTGGCCTGGAAGGCTCTCTGTCTCGGTGCCAATGCCTCGGCTGTATAATTCATTAGTGGTTCCACCCGCTCCACTTCTGCCACAGCCGTCTCCCAGCTGCTCGCAGCGTTAATCCGGGAGAAGCTCGCCCTCCGGAACTTCATCCGGGGTCTCCGCCCGGCCCAGCTCCAGAGCCACAGCCGTCTCCCAGCTGCTCGCAGCGTTAATCCGGATGTGGCTCTGGAGCTGAGCCGGGCGGAGACCCCGGATGAAGTTCCGGAGGGCGAGCTTCTCCACTACTTCTGGCTCGAAATCCGGGTAGCTGCACTGTGTCAGCAGCCGTATGTCCGCTGCGTAGACTCCCACGCTCTCCCGGCTGCCTCGCCGGCGGTTGGCAAGCTGTTCCTCTGCGTGCTCAGCGTTGGCCGCTCTCCCAAACCGCCTCCGGAGCGCTCCTTGTAGCGCTGGCCAGCTGCGGCGTTCCTCGGGCCGGAGATCAGACAGCATGCGGAGAGCCCTTCCCTCCAGGGCCAGCGCGACCTGCACAGCAGTCTCTTCGGCTGGCCAGCCATTCAGCGCAGCAGCCAGCTCGACCTGGACCAGGTAGTCGTCCAGCAGGGTTTCACCATTGAAGCGGGGAATCTTGGCTCGCTGCCGGATGGGTGGGATGGTCGCCTCTCGGTCGATCGCCGCTCCTGGTCGCAGTGGAATCGCCGGCCCGTCCTGCCCTGAAAAGGGCGGGGAGCGGGGCTGGTTTGCTCTGCTCAGCCCGCCCTGCCTTGAAAAAGGCAGAAAGCGGGGTACGCTGGTCCCGTCAGGTCCGCTGCTCCGTTCATCCCGGCGAGCAACTCCGGGGGTCGGTGTCTCAGCTCCGTCGTCCATCCCCAGCTGAGCGATGAATCGCTCCAGCTGCTGGATCTCCGCTCGGATCCTGGCTTCCATCTGCTCCATCTCCCGCTCCTGACACCAGTGTGACGTATTAGGAGTTCACACAAGAAAAGGAGCAGATGGCTGCGACGAAACAGGCTTTGTTGAAACACAACACTGAACACAGACAGGAGGGGAGGTCATTCTCACAGACCTCCGTTTCAATCAGGGCTGCACAAACACATAATCATTCTTGCTCTAATTCTACCTATAACACTGCTGGGTCATTATAACGCAGTTATAATGACACAGCAATATAATGACACAGTAATAACATTTTAACACACACGAAAATAACGTCTTCTGCTGGTAAAGCATGCTGGGAAAATCCCCCCCCCCCCCCTTAACACAGCCCCGACATTACACAAGATTAAGGAAGACATAGAAATTCTGAATTGGGTAGGTTATGATAAAAATTTTAAAACAAATCAATACGACCAGAGATTTAAAAGATGGACAGAAAAAGGAGCCACAGCTTGGTGTGTTCTAGAAAAGAAAGGAAAGTTGGGATAGTTATCAGAACTTAAAAGAAATATATGAATTGGGGAGTTCTGACTTTTTCAGATATCTCCAACTAAGAGACTACTACACAAAAGAAATCTGGGTGGATCCCTCCAAGGAAGTGAATGGTGTGATAAAAGCCATCATCAAAGCATATAAAGAAAATGAAAAGAAATTTATATCATCAATGTATAAAGCATTAAACTTAAATAATAAACATACAACCAAGTATATAAAAAAGAAGTGGGAGAAAGAAATTAGTACAGAAATCACAGAAAATGAATAGCAAAATATATGCAAGACTCACCACTCATCTACCAGTTTGTGGATTTGGAGGGAATTTGCCTGGAAAAACTTTATCACACCAAAAATGAAAAATAAATGACTCAACCAACCTCAGAAATGTTGGAGAGAGTGTGGAGAATATGATGTGGATCACACACATGTTTTTTGGAAGTGTAAGAGAATAATTGTGTTTTGGGAAATGATAAGTGAAATGTTACAGAGAATAATAGGACACAAGATCCCTATGACATTTAAGATACTTTATCTTTGTGATCTAACAGATGCAAACATCTTGGGGAGTGATAGATGTCTTGTCAAAGTATTGTTAGTAGCGAGTAAAAAAGCCATAGCAAGGAATTGGTTAAAGAAAGAACCACCTACAAAGGAGCAATATTGGGCTATTATAGAAGACATTTACGTAATAGAAAAACTAACACACAAACTACAAATACAAGAAGCAGAATTTGATGAAAAGTGGGACAAATGGACAATCTACAAATCCCGAAATGGCGATAAATAACTGGACTTCAAAGAAAATAATATGGACTATGGGGGGTGGGGGGGACAAGAGTTAATGTTGGACTCGAGTAGTGGATGTTATTGGTATGTTTTTTGTTGCTGTTACAGGTTTCTTTCTTATTTATTTTATTTTATTTTATTTTTTTGATGTTTTAAGCTGAGAAACTAATAAAAATCTGAGTGACAAAAAGAAACCTGCTATATGATTTTTACAAAAAAAAATGCAGAACTGGTACAGAACCATTAACATTATATAATCAACCAATAGAGAAAGTGAGTGAGTACAAATATCTAGGATTGTGGTTTGATAGTGCATACACGTGGAGAGTTCATGTTGAAAATTTGGAGACAAAGTGCAAAAAAGTCATTAATCTCATAAAAGCTGTAGCTGGACACGAATGGGGTGCAGATAAACAGGCATCAATTGACATTTACAGAGCACTAATGCGATCGACAATAGACTACGGATGCATGATTTATGGAGCAGCGGCAAGACGACTCTGGAAAAAATAGACAGACTGCAGCATAGAGCGCTTTGTCTGCGCATTGGAGCCTTCAAAACAACACCAAACAATGATTCTAACACACACCTTACGGTGTTGCCTAGACACATCATCAGTTGATGTAACCTGCGGTCATCAGGTGTTTCGGGTCATTATACATCATACACCCTCTCACAGGTGACCCAGCCAGGGTTGATCAAACCCCGACTTGTGTCTAGGTGGCTTGAGACGTCCACGGATCACTCCTTCTGATCCACAGCCATCGTGATGCTCTTTCAGCAGCATCAGTGATGTTCTTGATGGCTTTCTTGTTGAGTCTCCCTCTGATCCCCAACTGCTTGAGGGCTCTGCAGAGTGACTGACCAGCAAAACCTCGACAGCCAACCTCTATGGGGTAGAGCCAGGTCTTCCATCCCCTACTACGACAATCACCAACAAGCTCCCCATACTTGGCCCTCTTCCTTTCAAAGGCCTCTTCCATGCGGTCTTCCCAGGGCACAGTCAGTTCCAACAAGATCACCTGCTTGGAAGATTCTGACACAAGAACCATGTCTGGTCTGAGTGTGGTCATTATGATGTTGTCAGAGAATCTTAACTGTCTTCAGAATCAGAATCAGAATCAGATTTATTGCCATTGTTCATGTAGTACACAAACTAGGAATTTGTCTCGGTGCAATGCTGCAACATTAAACATGATAAAAATAAAAGATAGAAATAAAAAACTATACATGCAATAAAATGTAGAATAAGAATGAGTAATACTAGTCAAAGCAATTTTTAAATATATTAACGAGCAGCAGATATTGTGGAGTACCACATAGTGCAGTCGGTAATGCAAAAAGAAAACAGTGATGATTGACATGAGTCTGGTTGAGCTGCTGTACATAGTGCACGAGAGTCAATAAGTCACTTAGTGCTCAGCAGTCTGATGGCAGAGGGGAAGAAGCTGTTCATGTGACGGGAGGTTTTAGTCTGAATGGACCAAAGTCTTCTACCTGAGGGGAGGGGGGCAAACAGTACGTGACCAGGGTGTGAAGGATCGGCTATGATCCGGCCTGCACGCCTCCGGGTCCTGGAGATGTACAGGTCCTGGAGAGATGGGAGCTTGCAGCCGATCACCTTCTCAGCAGCGCGCACGACGCGCTGCAGCCTTAGTCTGTCCCTGGCAGTGGCTCCTGCGTACCACACGGTTATAGAGGTGGTGAGGATGGACTCGATGATGGCTGTGTAGAACTGTACCAACATCTTGGTGGGTAGCTTGAGCTTCCTCAGCTGCCGCAGGAAGAACATCCTCTGCTCGGCCTTTTTGATGAGGGAGCTGATGGTCGGCTCCCACTTGAGGTCCCGGGTGATGGTGGTGCCCAGGAAGCGGAAGGAATCTGCAGTGGTGATGGGAGAGCCTGTGAGGGTGAGGGGGGGCAGAGGGGTTGTGACTTTCCTGAAGTCCACAATCATCTCCACTGTCTTCAGAGCGTTCAGCTGCAGGTTGTTGTGGCTGCACCAGGACGCCAGCTGGGCCACCTCTCTCCTGTAGACGGACTCGTCGCCGTTGGAGATGAGCCCGATGAGGGTGGTGTCGTCCGCAAACTTGATCAGCTTGACAGACTGGTGGCTGGAGGTGCAGGAGTTGGTATAAAGGGAGAAGAGTAGGGGGGAAAATACACAGCCCTGGGGTGATCCGGTGCTGATGCTAACAGAGTCTGAGACAGTCTTTCCCAGCCGCACATGCTGCCTCCGGTCCGTCAGGAAGTCGGTGATCCACCTGCAGAGGGAGTCAGGCACGTTGAGCAGGGACAGCTTGTCCCGGAGCAGAGCGGGGCGGATGGTGTTGAATGCAGAGCTGAAGTCCACAAACAGGATCCTGGCGTAGGTTCCCGGGGAGTCCAGGTGCTGCAGGATGGAGTGGAGGGCCAGGTTGACTGCGTCGTCCACAGACCTGTTGGCTCGGTAGGCAAACTGCAGCGGGTCCAGGAGGGGAGTGGTGATGGACTTGAGGTGGGGCAGGACCAGGCGCTCAAAGGACTTCATGACTACAGAGGTGAGCGCTACAGGTCTGTAGTCGTTAAGTCCAGTGATCCGTGGCTTCTTGGGGACAGGGATGATGGTGGAGGTTTTGAGGCAGGTCAGCACGTGGCATAACTTCAGGGAGGTGTTAAAAATGTCTGTGAAGACAGGAGTCAGCTCTTTCCACAGTGTCTCAGGGTGGAGGGAGACACGCCGTCCGGACCGGGGGCCTTGCGCGGGTTCAGTCTGGAGAACTGTCTGTGCACGTCCTGCTCACTGATGACAAGGGCAGGGGGGGAGGAGGGGGGGCCACTTTTGATGAAGTAGGGACCGTGGAGGCAGTGGCACTGGGGGGAGGGGGGGAGATGGACACAGCTGACGAGGTGTCAAAACGGGCATAATGTTGGGACAGTCTTTGACAAAGGGCTTTGTCATCCTGACCTTTAGAAGCCTGAGGCCGATAGTTGGTGATTTGCCTCAGTCCTCTCCACACAGAAGCAGAGTCGTTAGCAGTGAACTGCTGCTGGAGTCTCTCAGAATACACAGATTTAGCTCTCCTCAGCTCTCTGCTAAACCGATATTTGACCTCCCTGTAGCAGTCCCTGTCTCCACTTTTCAACGCTGCTTCCTTCTCCTTCCTGATCTGTCTGAGCTTAGCAGTGAACCAGGGCTTGTCATTTGAGTACCTCACCCTGGTGCGCGATGGAAGAATGCTCTCCTCACAAAAGTGGATATATGAGTTCACAGTGTCCGTGTGCTCATCCAGATCATGCGTGGCTCCTTTAAACATGCCCCAGTCAGTTATTTCCATGCACGTGCTCAGCTTCTCCCCAGCTTCACTGGTCAATTTCTTCGTAGTGCTCACAACAGGTTTAGTGAGCTTCAGTCTCTGTCTGTATGTGGGAATGAGGTGGACCATCACGTGATCAGATAGACCGAGCGCAGCGCGGGGAACAGCGTGATACGCGTCCTTCACTGTAGTGTAACAGTGATCCAGCGTGTTCTTTCCTCTGGTGGGGCATTTAATAAGCTGTTTGTATCGGGGGAGATCGTGGCACAGGTTGCTCTGGTTAAAGTCGCCAACCACAATAACCAGAGAGTCCGGGAAAGTCCGCTCCGTATGTTGAATGTGATCTGCGAGCGCGCACTGAGCCTCGCGCGCGTCTGCGTCGGGCACGACGTAAACAGCGGCCAGGATGAATGAAGCGAACTCCCGCGGGGAATAAAAAGGCTTGCAGTTAATGAATAAATATTCCAGAGCGGGAGAACAGTGTTGGGAGAGCACCGTTACATCAGAGCACCAGCTGCTGTTAATGTAAAAGCAGACTCCTCCTCCTGAGGACTTACCGGAGAGCTCTGTGTCTCGATCAGCACGAAACAGCTGAAATCCCTCGAGGAGGAGCGCGCTATCCGGAGTTGATTCCTTAAGCCAGGTCTCAGTAAAACAGAGGGCAGACGAGGTAGAGAGGTCCTTAAATCGCATCAGCAGTCTCAGTTCATCTACCTTGTTAAAGAGAGAATTGGCATTGGACAGAAATATGCCAGGCAAGGCCGTGCGCATGCCTCTCCTACGAAGCCGCACGAGAGCGCCCGCTCGCCTTCCTCTCTTTCGCCATCTCACTTTTTGGGCTAAAAAGTGAACCAGATCGGCGGCAGGAGCCAAAAAAACTGGGAGTAGGTCCGTGGGAGTGAAAGTCCTGATATTTAGTAGCTCTTCACGGGTGTAAGAGCAGGCAGACACACAATTGACGAACAAAAACATACAAATTAAAGCGCAGCGAAGCCCCATGGCGGCCACTGTGGGCGCCACCTTGGATTTAAAAAAAAAAAAAAAAAAAGGGGTCAACCTTCAGTTGCCAGTCTCGTGCAGTTGCCAGAAGCCCCCTCAATGGGTTTGTGCAATGCTGTGGCTTCTCACCAGCTTTGATGAAGGGTATGGCATGCTTTGCTGGGTGTTGCTGCCTGCTGAAAGAGATCCCTGCACTGATTGACTCTGCTACAGCCTTAAGTACCTGGTTGTGCCTCCACCGATAGCGCCCCTCACTGAGGGCTCTCGGGCAGCTACTTAGGATGTGTTCCAGGGAACCTCTTTGCTGGCATAGAGAGCATGAAGGAGCTTCTATTTGGCCCCAAGAGAAGAGGTTGGCTGGGCTTGGAAGAACATCGTATACCGACTGGATCAAGAATTTGATCCGGTGTGGCTCCGCTCTCCAGAGCTCTGACCAGGAGACTTTACGTTCCATTGCCTTCTCCCACTTGGTCCATGCACCCTGCTGGCGCATTCCAACTATCCTGCTGGTTCGTGTTTCCTCTACTCCCACTTTGATTTCATCCTGAACCAACTGACATCTTTCCTTTCCCTGGACCTTGCTGTACTGAGGTCTTGGGTTGCTCCCAAGGCCTGCCCGCCCTGCTGCAACTGTCCCCACCAACTCTTTGAACTGCAGCCGTGCCTCAGCCTGTTCAACAACTTCATGGGCTTTAAATTTCCTGCCCGTCTTCACCTGAATACCAGCCAATGAGACTTTGATGTCACTAGAGTCTCTGTACAGCATCACTTCTCTTGCCCGGGAAACTATGAATTCCTCTGACAGACTACTGAATGGGAGCTGAAGCTTGTTGTTTCTCCCATATAAGACAATGCTGCTGAGACTGCGAGGCAGGCCCAACCACCTACGCAAGAAGTGGTTGATCTTCTTCTCAAACCCTTCAACGGTGCTCAGTGGAACATCATAGATAAGCAGAGGCCAGAGGAGTCGTGGTAGGATGCCATGCTGGTTAAATCCAAGCCTTGAATTTTCCTGGCAACCCTGACTTGTCTATCTTTCCAAGCCAGGTTCCTAGTTGACTGCTGGTCTCTTGGAGAATAAGCGTACTATTGAAAACCTTTCCCAGGCTCTTGACTGGCTTCTCAGTAATTGATGGAATCTGGACTCCTCTGATGAAAAATCTAAACTTATCAGAAACCTTTCCCTTCTTCACAATTAGGGCTCGGGACTTTGATGGTTTAAAGTCCATTCGTCCCCAGCTAATGAGATGTTCAAGACCTTGAAGGATCCACCTGCAGCCCGGGACTGATGTTGTAGTCACCGTCAAATCATCCATAAATGCTCTAACGGGGGGCTGTCGCACACCTGATCTAGTGAGTGGACCTCTGCACTCCACCTCTGTTGATTTTACAAGCATATTCATGGCCAGGGCAAAAAAAAATCACTGAGACAGTGCAGCCGATGATGATTTTCTTCTCTAGCTGATGGAATGCGGATGACACTGTTCCAGAGGTAACTCTCAAGCTGAAGCAGTTATAGTAATCCATGATTAGGTCTCTGATCTTGACTGGAATGTGATGCCGGACAAGTGAGATTTCCACCAGTTTATGAGGAATTGACCCATAAGCGTTTGCAAGGTCAAGCCAAAGTACTGCCAGATTACCATTATCTTCTCGAGCTTCACGGATCAGTTGTGTGACAATTCCCGTGTGTTCAATGCAGCCTGCCACCCTTGGAATTCCACCCTTCTGCACAGCTGTATCAATGTACCCATTCCCAAGAAGGAACTCTGTCATGCGACGAGCAATAATACTGAAGAAAATCTTTCCCACGATGCTGAGGAGTGAGATGTTCCTGAACTGCTCAATGGTGGTTGAGTTCTCCTCCTTGGGAATCCAGACACCCTCTGCGAATCTCCATTGCTGTGCTACTCTTCCCCTTCTCCAGATAACCTTGAATATTTTCCATAGTCTCTATAGAAGTCTTGGGCACCTCTTGTAGATCACATAGGGTACTCCACTGGGGCCTGGTGCAGAGCTAGTTCGAGCTGCCTTGACAACCTCCTCGGTCTCGCTCAATGATGGCTCCTTAAGGTTAAATGTTGTGGTTGGTTCTGGCGGGGCTATCAAGTCACTACATGGACCAAGATCATGCTGTCTTTCAGTGTCACTATAGCTGGCCCTGAGGTAACTGTCAACCTCTTCCTGAGTGCAGGAAAGTTGCCCACTGTGCTTTGTGAGGAAGTGAATATTTCAAAAACAACACTACGAGACTGCTGGGAATATTCTAACTTCCAGGGACATGGGTTTGGGTGGACAATTGAAAGAAAAACCAGAATGTATGGACTAGACACTACTGATATAGCTAACACCAGTCCAGTGAGTAATGTTTCCCGTTGGCTGTTTCCGGGAAAAGAAGTAGACATTTGTCTGCTAATGAGGAAAAAGGATTGGCATATGAGTGAAGTTGGTGTTAAAACAAGCATTTACCTCAGGAATAATTACTATAACTACTTACAGCTCAATACTGATGGTTCAAAGAACAAAGAGGGCTCTGTTGGAGTTGGAGTATACATTCCAGAGTTTAAAGTGACCATCTCAAAAAGACTCTCCAACAATACATCTGTGTTTACAGCAGAGATGGTGGCAATAATTATTGGTTTGCAGTGGGTGGAGGTCAGACCGGACCGGGTGGTGGTGTGCACAGATTCACTTGCAGTGTGGGGGGACTGAATGGCACAGGAAGAGAGAAGCCGACGGGGGGGGGGGGGGGGGGGGGGGGGGGCGAGACGGGACAGTGGAGGTGGAGACACTAAAGGACTGTTAGGCGGATGCGCCAGGCAGACTGTGGCTTCTCCACCGGACTGCATGATAATGCACAGACAGGCTTTGTGATGATGCGCATTGTGATTGTGTGTATTGTGGTGTGAACCCCCCAGGTCACTAGGCGAGGATGTAAGATATAAAAGAGAGATGCCCAGCGACCTGATTATTCTTGTTGACATGTGGTTAGATAGAAAAAAGTCCACTCTGATCCAGCTCACTGCCTCGCCTCCTCATTTCTCTCTACAGCAGCTTTAAAAACCATACAGACACTAAAATCTACAAGGAAAGACTTGGTGATTGAGCTGTATCACAGTTTATTTAGGGTACACAGAGGTGGTGGAGAAGTTCAGTTTTGTTGGGTTCCTGCACACGAAGGGTTGAAAGAGAATGACAAATTAACAAAAAGTGCACTTGGGAAAGAAACAACTATACCATTGTCTCTTGGAAAAGGTGAAGGGGAAGCAGTAATCAAGAAAAAAGGAATTGAGCTATGGCAGCAAAGATGGGATGAAGATCATAAAGGTAGATTGTATTACAAAATACAAAATTCTATTGCACTAAAGAATTATAAAACAACAAACAGGAGGGAAGACATCATTATGGCAAGACTCAGACTGGATCACACAGGTTTAAACGGCACTTTATTCACCATGGGGAAAAACGAAAGTGACAAATGTAGAGAATGTGGAGAATGTGGAGTAAAAAGAAAATGTCGAGCACATCTTATTACACTGTCACAAGTGTGGAAATGAAAGAGAGAGAATGAAAAATGAAGTTGAGAGGCTGGTAGGGAATGGGATTTAACTGGGATTCTGGGAACAGATGGAGATGGAGAGTCAATAAGAATCACGAGAAGGGCTCTTTTCTCTCTCTCTCTTTTTTTTTTAAATAACAGGATTAAGTCATAGAATTTAAAGAGTTGGGCTCAGATGACATAACATTACACACGCTTGTACAGTAGGTGGCGGTATGCACCTTTCAGTTGTTTGCTATCTGCCAGTAACCGAGAGAAGAAGAAGAAGAAGCAGCAGCAGAAGAAGAAGAAAGCTTTCCTGGATTTACTTGGCACAGAAACTCCCATCACTAGCTGTAGTTGTAGTTTTATTTACTTCGTTTTTTTTTTTATTGTTGTCATGCAGTCGGAAAGTCTCCGATGGGAAACCTTACAGGCTCTGAAAGAGTCACCAAAGGGAAGAATCAGCTTCGACCCGCACTGGTGTGACAGAGGAGAGGTGAGTTAGCTTCGGGAGGCTAGTTAGCGGTAGCTCACACATTCTTCATTGACTTCGTAATAAGTAGTTTACAAAGACATTTCCGTTCTGCAGTTCAGCTAATAGTAGTTTAGCCAACATTACACAGCCTTAGGCGGTGACCTGAATCAACTGGGAATTCGTATTTAAGCGATAAAGAGGAAACTATAGGCGAACAGAATTCTTGGCAGTTACCTTACCTACCATCCATCCATCTTCTACCGCTTTTCCGGAGGTCCGGGTCGCGGAGGCAGCAGTTAAAGCAGAGAAGCCTAGACTTCCCTCTCCCCAGCCACCTGCTCCAGCTCTTCAGAGAGGATACCAAGGCGTTCCCAGACCAGCTGGGAGACATAGTCTCTCCACCGAGTCCTGGGTCTGCCCCGGGGTCTCCTCCCAGTGGGACGTGCCTGAAACACCTCAAGTGGGAGGTGTCCAGGAGGACTTACCTACCACTGAGTGGCAAACACATGTGGCAGCTTTTAATTTGTATGCAGTAAAACATGAAACTCACACAAAGTATTTAGTCACGGCAGTACACAGTGTCTTTTTTAACTTTAGACGTTAATGGCGCACTGTTTACTTAACTAGTGATGTGTGGACAAGAGCACACATAAGTGAAGAACTGGTTCTGAGCCTTTAATTGTTTGTCTGTTTTTTTTGTCAATTAAAACAAGATGAAATGATAAGATTAGCTCTCCGCAATGCAAACAGGTACTCCGTTTACTGCTGTGACCGAACACAGTGTTTTTGTGTTTTACTTTTGGGCAGCTCGGTGGCGCAGTGGTTAGCACTGAGGCAGCACAATTTACCCTCGGCCGGGGGATCGTGGGTTCGATCCCTGCCCCCGACCAACAGTGATCTGTGTGGAGTTTGCATGTTCTCCCCGTGTTGCGTGGGTTTACTCCGGGATTTCTCCGGTTTCCTTCCACATGCCAAAAACATGCAGGTTAGGGATACGGGGCGCTTGCGCACGCAGCGACCGGCAGCTGGTGGCTTGTCACCAGACTGCAAAACAAATCTACCTACGGGTACAAACAAGTAACAAAAAAAAAAAAAGAACATTCTAGTCCCACATAGCTATTCTGTGGATTTTCATCTGGGGGCAGCCAGCCGTGGGCAGCAGTGGTGGAGAAGGAAAGTCTTTTGAATGCAGAAACGGAGCCAAAACCTTCTTCGGGTCAGTTTAGTTGTCATATATACAAATATACGTATATATATATAGTAACGTTGGGGCTGTGATAAGGGGCGGCGGATTTTCCCGGAATGCTTTGCGCCACGGGGGCTTCAAAGACTGTTATTATTCTTGTGTTCTGACCATAATTGTTGTATCGTTATAATTGTGTTATAAGTGGGGTTGTGATATTGTTGTTTTCCCTGTGTATGAAAGATTATGTGTCTGTGTCACCCTGAATGAGGTGTGTGTGGAAGTGGACCGGACGGAGCAAAAGCGCCCCGTATTCAGCCTTTTTCAAGGTAGTATGGGGAGTGCCGGGGGGGACTCCGAGCCAGCAATTCCACAGCAGCCGAGGGTAGCCAAGCTTCCCCGCTTTAGTGGCAAAACCTAGCTGGACGACTGTCTGGTCCAGGTTGAACTGGCCCCTATGCTGAATGGCTGGACACCTGAAGAGACAGCTGTGCAGGTTGCACTGACTCTGGAGGGCGGTGCCATCTGCACGCTGGCCAGTCTCCGGACTGACGAACATCACAGCTGGCCAGCGCTACAGGGAGCACTTCAGAGCCGGTTCGGGAGGGTGACCCATGCTGACCACGCCTGGGAACAGCTGGCCAGCCACCGGCGAGGCGACCAAGAGAGCCTGGGGGCCTATGCAGTAGATGTACGGCTGCTGACACAGTGCGGCTACCCGGACTTCGAGCCAGAGGCGGTGAAGAAGCTCGCCCTTCAGAACTTCATCCGGGGGGCTGCACCTACCCTGCGGCAACCCGCCCCCTTACCAGCGTTAAACTAGAGCAGGGGTGTCCAACCATGTGCCATGGAGAGCCAAGACCCTGCAGGTTTTACCTCCAACCAGTGTCTTCAACAGCAGATTTCAGTGAACTTCTTCCCACTGATTGCTGATAAGTGAAAACACCTGCTGAAGAGACTGGGTAGAAGAGAAAACCTGCAGGGTCTTGGCTCTCCATGGCACATGGTTGGACACCCCTGAACTAGAGTGAGGTGGCACAGACGGGGACCTGCCGCCTCTCACAAACATTTTCCCCAATGAACTATCACCACATCTGAGTCGACTTGAACACTCACCGGGGCTGTACCTGCAGTGCAGCCTGGATAGCACACCAATCTGGGCCCTGACCGACATCGGTTCCACCATCTCCCTGGTCCGACCCAGGGTGCTTCCCGGTACAAATGAACTCTGACTGTAGGGGTGGGAACCCACCAAGTGCTGCATCACCACAGCCACCGGTGAGGGTGTCAGACTGGGAGGGCGATGAGTCCTTGTGGGAGTGGCTGGTCAGAACACAAACCACCCATTCTGGCTTGCTGACATCCAAGACCCCTGCATCATTGGACTAGATCTGCTCGCTGCATGGGGTGCAAAGATTGACATTGCCAGCTCTTCTCTCCTTCTGGAGGCCAAGACCGTCATGCACTGTGGCAAGAGCCAGATGAGGAACCAGGGGACCCGCATGATCGAGGGGCCGGCAGTGCAGGCCAAGCTGAGGAGATCACTGCCAGAGCCGACCACTGCAGCACCACCAGCGCGGGCAGAGGGATCATCATCGCTGTCAGAGACGGGGGGGGCAGTGGTATGAATCGTCACATCATCGGAAACCTAGCAGACGCTCGAGGAGCTTTTCCAGCGGAGCTGCAGAGGGTTAGAGTTGGGACAGAGGCACCAGCTGCAGGAGTTGCTGGACTGCCTTGTCGATGTCTTAGCTGCCAGGGATGAAGAGTGTGCCCAAACCAGTTTGGTGCAGCACCAGATCAACACCGATGCGAACAGGCTGATTTGGCTCCACCCCCAGCAGAGCAAAAGATTCAGGAAATGCTGGAGGCGGATGTCATTGAACCCTCCAGCAGCCCCTGGGCGGTGCCAGGGGTTCTGGTCAAGAAGAAGGATGGTTTGTGGGAATTCTGTGTGGATTACCGGTGCCTGAATGATGTCACACATAAGGACTTCTACCCTCTGCTAGGGCTGTGAATCTTTAGAAGTCACATGATTGAATTCCAATTTTTGGGGTCACGATTCAATTTGGAATCGGTTTTTGATTCAAAACGATTTTCAATTCACATTTATCTCTCAGATCAGCACAAAAAAACACTAATCTCAGAAACAAAAGTCCACTGCACTGCAAAAAATGTTGACGTAAGCTTGAAAGTCGACTACAATGTGTTGAGGTTTTGGGAGGTTATATTTTTAAAAAATTGCAATAAGAAAATAAGAGCTGAATGCAATTGATGCATGAGTAACATTAATTTTAAACCTGCACAAATATAAACTTGAGTATCTAAATTCTTCGGAGACTTAAAAAACAAATGAAAGTTATAAAGCAAAATAAAGTGCTGTTACCAGATTTTGTGATTTTTCCTTTTGCCCATTTAGAATTTGCTGGGAGTTTGCTAAAGTGGTGCAGTGTGCATTGTTCAGCAGGAGGACTTACAACTTTTTCCTCTTCTTTCAACTCTGGGTGATAGCAGTTAATATGGGTCCTGGTGTTTGTGGTGTTACCAAAGTACTTGACTTTTGTTTTGCAAACTTTACATATTACATGCCATGTCTAACGCTTTCTTTCCCAGAATGTTGTAGATACAAAAACACATCCACCGACTTGCCTCCAAGGCAGCATCCAAGGCAACTTGCCTCCATCCTGGCTGAATTTCTTGCTGCTCCATTTTTTCTTTATTCCTACTGTTTCATCCGGCTGCTAGCTAGTAAGCTACTCTGCATGGTAGGGGTGTGCCATATCATATCATTCACGATAATACCAGTATAAATTCTGATACCGGTGTAAAAATGAATATCGCGATATTTGGGGTCTGCTGCATGGCGACGTCACACCGCATAGAAACGGCAAAACAAACATGGCGGGAAGCCGCCGCTCGAAGTCAGACCATCTCCAGTTGAGTGGAAATATTTTAAGTTTCACTTTCTGTTTCAGACTGTTATGTTTAAAAAAAAAACCAAAAACGGTGCAGCAGTGTTCCGCACATACACAACACCACTGGAGCGGTTTTGACGTTGAACAATGTGCAGCTGGAAGAGGCTGTAGATTTTTACTTCCATTTTGGCCACTTTATCTTGATTTTATTCAACCACCCAAGAGAGAGGGGGGAAAAAAAAACTTCTGTTCAGTGCAGCAAGAGTCCAAAGCCCCAGGACAGGTTCATGCAGCAGGAGTAATGCAGGTCAAGTGATTCAGCATAAAACCCGACCTCTGTGTGCAGTTAAGATGTAACGGTTTGTGTTATTTTCTTGTAATATTTGATACAGAACTAAAAAATATTTTAAATAATATTTGAGCTGCTGTTTATAAAATGGAGAAATAAGAGTTTTTCCTGAATATGTTAAAGGTAAATAATGCTGGCCTGTGAAACTGTCCTTTTTGCATAAATTTAAAAGGGAAAAAAACTCTATTCTGCAATATCATGAAAAATATTGTTATTGTGAAAATTCACAGAAATATCATGATATCATTTTTAGGTCATATTGCCACCCCTACTGCATGGTTCTCCTGCGTCAGCAACATCAATGTGTAATTGCGTCTCGCAAAGTGGCAATACATGTCACATGACAAGACCCTGGCACCACCACAAAAAAATGAATCAAAGATTCAAAGATTTTATTTGTCAGTACTACTACACGTACAGGATATACAGGAGAATTGAAATGGCATTTCTCTCTGTCTTCAGTGGTGTGTGCAATATAAAAAAAGTAAAAGGAATAACACTGGAAAAATAACAACAGCAGCCTATGTACAGTAATGCTACCCGTAGTGCGACAAAAGATAGGCCCAGACCTCCCATAGTGCAAATAAAGATAAACGATGATTAACCCAGCAATCCTATATACAGAAAAGTAGAGCAGTATTACCCCTAGTTGCAAGTTCATTGTGATAGTATAGGTGTAGACAGTGACAGACTGGACTGAACATGATCAGTATTGCAGTGACAGACCGCAGCAGATAGGGCATTTGTGCAAATGGTTGCAGTAAAGTGCAGAGACATACAGCAGCAAATACATTACTGTTGGTGTGCCAGTCTTTCTGTGCCAACAGTTGAGGTAGTTATTGTGCGGGTGAGTGTGTTATAGTTTTTTGTGAAGGATTTCGCCACCATCGCCAGCCCGCTGCATCAGCTGACACAGAAGGGCCATATGTTCGAGTGGAGTGAGGACTGTGCTACTGCTTTTTCCCGGCTCCGTTTGGCGCTCGTCGGAGCCCCCGTGCTGCAGTATCCCAACCCGAACCGCCCCTTCATCGTGGACACGGACGCCAGCAACTAGGGCATCAGGGCAGTGCTTTCCCAGGAGGGAGAACATGGAGAGCAGGCGGTTGCCTTTTTCAGCCGCACTCTCAACAGAGCCAAGAAGAATTATTGCGTCACCTGCCGACAGCTGCTGGCAGTCATCCAAGGGCTCCGCCATTTCCGCCTGTACATTTACGGGGGAGGTTTCAGCTCAGGATGGACCATGGTTCCCTGACCTGGCTAATGAACTTTAAAGAGCTGGATGGACAGTTAATGAGATGGCTGGAGGAACTGCAGGATTATGACTTTTAGATTGTGCATCGAGCAGGCCACTTCCATGCCAACGCTGATGCGTTGTCACAGTACCCCTGTGCTGTGGAGGCCTGTTGGCACTGCCAGCGGGCAGAGGATTGTGACCCAGCAGTCTCACGGGATGCTGCTCTCCAGACCACTGCGGCCAGGGATAGCACAGCGGCTTACAGCTCCTCCTCAGATAATCAGCCAGCTGTCCCCAGCGATGACGTGACAGAGGCCCTCGGCGTGCAGCAGCTTCGGAGCAAGGAGGATGGAGATCCTGCCATCTCCTGGGTCAGACACTGGCTGGACATGGACCAGTGGCCCACCTGGAAGGCCATGTCTGCACTAGACCCAGAGATCAAGGCCATACATTCCCAGAGGTCTAACCTCTGCTGTCGTGAGGGTGTCAGCTACTGGCGGTGGCAGTTTCCAGCTGGGCAGCGTCACGTCTGGCAGCTGCTGGTTCCCCGATGGCTCCGCCCCAAGGTGCTCCAGTTGGTCCACGGTTCAGTGGAGGCGGGCCACTTCAGAGTGATGAAGACCCTGCAGCATTTCAGGTCCAGTTCTATTGGCCAGGTTGTTATCAGGACGTGGCGCTCCATGTCCACCACTGTGACACGTGTACACTTCAGAAAGGGCCGACTCAGCGATCCCACGCCCCCTTGTAACAGTACCAAGTCAGGGCACCCATGGAACGTGTGTGGGTGGACATTCTAGGCCCTTTTCCGACCACGCATCAGGGGAACCGTTACGTTCTGGTCACAGTGGATTGCTTTACCGAGTGGCCAGAGGGGTATGCTGTCCCTGATCAGAGCGCCGCCGCCACAGCATCAAAGCTGGTGGATGAGATGTTTTGCTGGTACGGCGCCCCAGAGGAGTTGTATAGTGACCAGGGACGGAACTGTGAGACAGAGGTCTACGGGGAGGTCTGCAGGCGGCTGGGCATCCGGAAAACCTGGACCACCCTACTGCACCTCCAGAGCAACGACCTGGTTGAATGCTTTAACTGGACCCTGACCACGCAGCTCGCCGTCCTAGTGGACTAGCGACAGGGAGACTGGGACCTCCATCTGTCCCTTGTTCTGTGGGCATACTGGACAGCAGTTCAAGAATCCACCTGGTGCATCCCAGCAGCGCTGATGTTTAGACATGAGCTGCACTCCCTGGTGGATTTGGTGTTCGGCCCTTCTCTGGAGCCGGAGGTGGAGGGCAACCCAGGGCTGGATTATTTGTTTTGCTGAAGAGAACGTCTTCATTCAGTGTGTGAACTGGCTCGGGAGGCCCTGGTAGCGGCGGGGAGTCGACAGAAGTGAGCGTACGACTCCCAGTGTCAGGGGAGAGACTTTGCACCTGGGGACCAAGTCTGGGTCTTTCGCCCAGAACAGAAAAAGGGACTGTTGCCAAAGCTGGCGAGCCACTGGTCAGGACCGCACGTGGTCGTACAATGACTGTCAGATGTAGTGTACAGGGTGAGGCTGCAGAAGAGGAACTAGGTGGTGGTGCTTCACAGCGACTGCCTCGCCTCGTACCAGGCAGCTGCCTCATGGGTGGCCGAGCCAGAGGCTCCATCCTGACCAGATACCCCGGTCGAGGTTCGAATGGACACTAATGGGCCCGTGCGTACCAGCCGCCGCTGCCAGCGGGCACCCCAACGCCTGGACGAGTTCGAATTGGACTTTGGAGTATGACTTACTTTTCTGGGGTCAGAAACCAGTCCAGCAGGGGACAGTGTAACATCAGGGCTATGATAAGGAACGGGGGATTTTCCCGGCATGCTTTGTGCCACGGGGAATTCAGAGACGGTTATTATTCTTGTGCTCTGAGCGTTATTGTTGTACCATTATAATTGTGTTATAAGTCCATTCGTGATGGTGTTGTTTTCCGTGTGTGTGAGAGATCACGTGTCTGTGTCACCCTGAGTGAGGTGAGTGTCTGTGTGAATGACCTCCCCTCTGTTTTGTGTAATTAGTGAAGAAATAAATGTCTGTTAATTCCAAGTCATCTCTCATTACTGTGTGAACCCTTGAACATCACCACACACACACACACACACACACACACTGGACATAAAAAGTCTACACACCCCTGTTCAAATGCCAGGTTTTTGTGATGTAAAAAAATGAAATCAAGATAAATCATTTCAAAACTTTTTCCACCATTAATGTGACCTATATAACCTGTACATCCCAATTGGAAAAACTGAAATCTTTTAAGGGGAAAAATAAAAAAAACTTACAATAACCTGTTTGCTAAGTGCATCTGTCTGTCTGTCTGTCTATCTACAGTGGTGTGAAAAAGTGTTTGCTCCCTTTCTGATTTCTCATTTTTTTTGTATGTTTGTCACACTGGCAGTATCTCACAAAAGTGAGCACACCCTTCATATTTTTGTAAATATTTTATTATATCTTTTCATGGGACAACACTGAAGATATGACACTTTGATACAATGTAAAGTAGTCAATGTACAGCTTGTTTAACAGTGTAAATTTGCTGTCCCCTCAAAATAACACACATCCATTAATGTCTAAACCACTGGCAACAAAAGTGAGTACACCCCTAGTGAAAATGTCCAAATTGTGCCTGAAGTGTCAATATTTTGTGTGGCCACCATTATTTTCCAGCACTGCCTTAACTCTCTTGGGCATGGAGTTCACTAGAGCTTCACAGGTTGCCACTGGAATCCTCTTCCACTCCTCCCTGACAACATCACGGAGCTGGTGGATGTTGGAGACCTTGCGCTCCTCCACCTTCCATTCGAGGATGCCCCACAGATGCTCAATAGGGTTTAGGTTTGGAGACGTGCTTGGCCAGTCCATCACCTTTACCCTCAGTTTCTTTAGCAATGCAGTGGTCGTCTTGGAGGTGTGTTTAGGGTCGTTATCATGTTGGAATGCTGCCCAGCGGATCATGCTCTGCTTCAGTATGTCCCAGTACATGTTGGCATTCATGGTTCCCTCAATGAACTGTAGCTCCCCAGTGCCGGCAGCACTCATGCAGCCCCAAACCATGACACTCCCACCACCATGCTTGACTGTAGGCAAGACACACTTGTCTTTGTACTCCTCACCTGGTTGCAGCCACACACACTTGACACTATCTGAACCAGATACATTTAGGTTGGTCTCATCAGACCACGGGACATGGTTCCAGTAATCCCATGTCCTTAGTCTGCTTGTCTTCAGCAAACTGTTTGTGGGCTTTCTTGTGCATCATCTTTAAAAGGAGCTTCCTTCTGGGACGACAGCCATGCAGACCAGTTTGATGCAGTGTGCGGCGTATGGTCTGAGCACTGACAGGCTGACCCCCCCCCCCCCCCCCCCCCCCCCTTCAACCTCTGCAGCAATGCTGGCATCACTCATACATCTACTTTCATAAGACAACCTCTGGATATGATGCTGAGCAAGTGCACTTCTTTGGTCAACCATGGCGAGGCCTGTTCTGAGTGGGTTCAATCCTGTTAAACCGCTGTATGATCTTGGCCACCGTGCTGCAGCTCAGTTTCAGGATGTTGGCAATCTTCTTATAGCTTAGGCCATCTTTATGTAGAGCAACAATTCTTTTTTCTGATCCTCAGAGAGTTCTTTGCCATGAGGTGCCATGTTGAACTTCCAGTGACCAGTATGAGAGAGTGAGAGTGCGATAACACCAAATTTAACACACCTGCTCCCCATTCACACCTGAGACCTTGTCACTTCCGCCTCCAAAGAGAGCAGACGCTTTTTTGCTTCTCTCTTGCTTCTGACTTATTTCCTTCCCCCCAACTAACTGGATCCCAGCTTGCTGTCGTCTGTCTGCGTCTTTACTGCTGATTATCGAAAGAAATTATGGAATTAATAAGCTGGGCTTTGAACTCAATTGACACTATCTTTTCAACGAGGAAAAGTGCCCCGGGGAAGGTTGTTTGCCCAGCAGGAACGGCTCCAGCGGGCTATTTACGGAAGACAAGTAATTGGAAGCTCTTGTGCCTGACTGATCTTTTTATCGAAGATGTAGAAGATCTTTACTTCTTCGTTGTAATGGTGATTGGGACCGTTCTGATTGGCTCTGGAATCGTCCTGGTGTACCGCAAATTGCTGAAGATGGATACAACCTATCAAAATGCTGGCCAGGCGAGGTGCATCCATCAAATTGAAAAAATGGAGAGGACCCTGATAGCGACAAATGGAGAACTGTCTCGGAAGGTGGATTACATCATGGTTACGCTTAAGGACATCCAAGATAGATTCAACACCCAGCAATGAAGGATTATGTACTGAATCTGTAAGAGAATATAAAGTTTCTTCTCTGTGTTCAGTACCATTCGGCTTTAATCCGGCTCCCTCATAAAAATTCTCCTGATCATCTGCAGTCTTTGTTTTTCAAAACATTGAGCTCATGGCCTTCGGACAGGCAGCTGCATGGCCAAGGACAAAAACTGCCAGCAGTTAGACATAACATCTCCTGCCAAAGAGTCCTTGTTGTTCTTAACTGATACAACACCCACTTTCAACATTACACTCATACTGATCCACACAACTGATGATAAAGATGACTCACACACTGCTCTCTTTGTGTCTTGTGAACTTTTGGTCTGCTGATTGTGCATTGAGGGCTTTTTTTTTCTTTGTAATCATAATATTGATCATATGTGACCACTATTCTGAAATCAATGATTTTTTTGCTCCTTCCTATTGTATTATTCTTATGCCACCTGTACCCTCCTGTTGGCAGGCGCATTTCAGATGCCGCCGTGTCACCGGAAATGCAGGTTCATTTTCTGTGTCAAGTCAAATCCCTTGTATGTTATCAGAATCTGTTAATGTACTTGGCAATAAATCCTTTCTGAGTTCTGAGACCTTGTAACACTAATGAGTCACATGACACTGGGGAGGGAAAATGGCTAATTGGACACAATTTGGACATTTTCACTTAAGGGGTGTACTCACTTTTGTGGCCAGCGGTTTAGACATTAATGGCTGTGTGCTAAGTTATTTTGAGGGGACAGCAAATTTACACTGTTATACAAGCGGTACACTGACTACTTTACATTGCATCAAAGTGTCATATCTTCAGTGTTGTCCCATGAAAAGATATAATAAAATATTTACAAAAATGTGAGGTGTGTACTCACTTTTGTGAGGTATTGTAAATGTTTCAGATCTTCAAACAAATATAAATATTAGATAAAGATAACACAAGTAAACACAAAATGCAGTTTTTCAATGAAGCTGTTTATTATTAACCACTTGCACTCCGGGCAATTTTCCTAAAAATTCCAAAAAATAGCGTGCCCAAAGTAAATCGAAAGCTGTTCTTCAACCCTTTGCAGCATCTTCATGGGGTTGGTCTCATTTAAAAGAAAACACTTTGAATTTTTTGGCAAAAAAAACAATCTCTCTACGTGCTCCGGCCACTGAGTTACAGTCATCTAAACATACTGAACTTGAAGAAAAAAAATTTGGACACAGTGTTTTTTTGGATACAAATGCTTGTAAATAACACACAGCTGTCCGATCCGGCTGGAAAATGCAACAGAAATGTAGAACCAAGTGTTATCCAGCTGAGATCCAAATTTGGTAACAATACCACAAAAATTGAATATTTTACACAGCTTTGTTCTCAGGCTGTTCCCAGGCGTTTTGGAACTGTGCTAAATTGTGCCAAATGGCACAGTTTGGAAAAACGTCTGTAACTTTTGAATAATTCAATGTAGAAGCTTCATTTTAGGCTCAAAGGAAAGATCACACTCAGGGCTGTATCTGTGTGTGTGTGTCGGGGGGGGGGGTTCGTCCCCCCCCCCCCCCCCCCCCCCCGCTATCAAGGGCAGAGTTCGGCCCTCGCTACATGAGATTACACTCGTTGCATGTTTCCACAGCAACGCTGTCACAGCGGCTCCCCCCCCCCCCCGCTACTGTGTGTGTGGGGGGGGGTTGTCCCCCCCCCCCCCCCCGCTCGCTAGGGAGGATGAACTTTAGCCATCGCTACACAACGGATTAGCCTTATGTGGTGATGTAGGACAGCAGTGCAGTCACCACGGCTCCCCCCCCTCGCTGCAGAAGAATAGCGGGGGTGGGGGGGGCGTTCACAGCCTGTACACTGCGAGCAACCCCCTTGTACCGCGGCGCACGAACTTCAGACTTCGTGAACCGCACAGCTGTAATTTACTGATCGGTCAAAAGTCATTTTGGATTACAATTTTCAGGGATAGAGAATAATTTAGCTTATAACACCTTACCTCTTCACAGCGGAGTCTTGGCGAACTTCTCTTTCTCATTGTCAGACGAACGCGACGTTGGTCCGCTCTGGTTCTGGTCTTGCGACTCGATCAAAACATAATTCCATTATTGCGGTTTTGTGCTTCCATGATTGCGGTTTTTGGCGAACGATTTTTCAAAACAAATAACAGTAGTAATTAAAAAAAGACTGGCGAAGGCGTGTGTGTCACTCAGCCTTCGTCGTCAGCCTCCGTTGGTCTATAATGACCATGGAAGAAATCATAACGTCTACTCTGCTGGAACCAATACAAAATAAGCACCGCCTGGGGCCGAACATGCCGATCCACGAATGGCACTCCCTGTCACACAGGTTGCATTTGTAGATGGTCTCCATGCTGCTGGGTCTGTGGAGCTCTTCCTGTGTCCTTTTTTGATCCGCTCCAGCAGTCAGTCTTCACCCAGCCTTAAAAAAAAACAGCTCACGAACTTCTCTGCTTCAATTGGCTCACTGCATTCAAAAGCGTTGGGAGGCGGGTCCTCCTTCCTAGGTTTTCATTCATTGGTTCGTCAAGGTTTCAGAAACCCAATTCAAGGCTCTTATTAGTCGAATGAGAGGTCAATCAGATGAACTAATCTGTTCGCTGCTGTGTTTGCAGATTTTTTTTTCAGTGGCGCTTGGAGGGCACACCACCTACACCATCACCATCAATATCCTTATCATGCGTCATGCGCACGAGGGCGCACGAGCGCGCTCTCGTGCGCCCTCGTGCGTCATAGGACGCAGAGATTTGCCCGCCCGTGGAACAACGGAGCGCAAGTGGTTAAGGGGAAAAAATTCAAACCTACATGGCCCTGTGTGAAAAAGTGATTGCCCCCTAAACCTAATAACTGGTTGGGCCACTCTTAGCAGCAACAACTGCAATCAGGCGTTTGCGATAATTGGCAATGAGTCTTTTACAGTGCTGTAGATGAATTCTGGCCCACTCATCTTTGCAGAATTGTTGTAATTCAGCCACATTGGAGGGTTTTTGAGCATGAACCACCTTTTTTAAGGTCATGCCACAGCATCTCATTCGGATTCAGGTCAGGACTTTGACTAGGCCACTCCAAAGTCTTCATTTTGTTTTGTTTAAGCCATTCAGAGGTGGACTTGCTGGTGTGTTTTGGATCTCTTGGATCCTCTCTTGGATGAATCGTTGCTGTGCTGTTGGGGTAATTTTGGTCAGGTGGCCCCTCCTGGGAAGGTTCACCACTGTTCCTTGTTTTCGCCATTTGTGGATTATGGCTCTCACTGTGGTTCACTGGAGTCCCAAAGCTTTAGAAATGGCTTTATAACCTTTTCCAGACTGATAGATCTCAATTACTTTGTTTCTCATTTGTTCCTGAATTTCTTTGGATGATGTCTAGCTTTTGAGGATCTTTTGGTCTACTTCACTTTGTCAGGCAGGTCCTATTGAAGTGATTTCTTGATTGAGAACAGGTGTGGCAGTAATCAGCCCTGGTATGGGTGTGCCTAGAGAAATTGAACTCAGCTTTCCAAAGATGTGATAAACCACAGTTAATTTATGTTTTAACGGGGAGGGGGAAATCTGTTTTTCGTTCAGGGCCATGTAGGTTTGGGTTATATATCAATCAGTTGATGTTATTCTAATGTAATCTCCATAAAAAGAGAAAAAAGAATGAAGAAAGAAAACTATCTATAATGTCACTGATGTCCAAACTAGGGATGGGCATAATTTACCAATTAACCGATAATTGATCATTAAGAATTTCACCGAGGAAGTTCATTTTCGTCGACAAACCGTTTTTTTTTTTTTTTTTTTAAACAATCCGAGGTTATTAAGGCCTAGTGCACGGCCGTCCTCAAACAATGCAATGGCAAAATTTGGGCACCAGGGGGCAACATTACACCATCGCCGTACCCTGGCGTGCCTCCGTTGATACATGCGGGCTTCCGTAGGGCGATCGCCAAATCATGAGGCGGTTACGGCGAAGTGTTGCGTGGGACCATTTCAATTTAAAAAATGACCAGGTGTACTGCAATCACTGCAATGCAGCATACAAATATACCTCATCGACAGGGTCCATGGAACACCCTTATTACGCGAAGAAACCGCCAACAGTGGTTGCGCGCTGAGTAATGGCGGTCGTGAAGATTTTTTTTTTTTTTTCAGAAACTTTATTGAGAAGGTCATGAAGATTCGGTGTACACACGTCGAGGGAAGCTGCAGGAGGCGGCGTAGTGCCTCGACGGGAAGACTATTTCGCACAAAATGGCACAAGAGAACAGCAAAAAGTTCCACGCGGCTAGACTAAGCAATACGAGCGATGGAGCAGTGAATGCGGTCTTCATTTGTTGGGTGGCCGCTCGGCAGGGAGAGAGAGCTGGGTAAAACGTCTCGGCCAATCAGCTTGCGAGATTCCCGAGCCGAGCAAACACGAGAACAGAGAGAGAGAGATTTGAGAGAGAGAGGTAGATTTGAGTTGTGTGGCTCTCCGTGCCCTCCGTGCTGATACCTGATGTTCTAATTTAGTCTACCTACCTAAAAATGTTAATGATTAACCGATTATTAATCATTAATTCTCCCGGCGATCGGTGAAGAAAATTTCACCGAATGCCCATCCCTAGTCCAAACCTTCACTTGTCTCCAGAGAATAAAATATTCATGAAAAATTTCTCGGTTTCCCGCGGGTCGGTGAACGTGTGTGTGAATCCCTCTGTGGTTATCTTCAGCTTCGCTGGGTAGAGGAGGCAGTATGGGACCCCCGCGCGCCGCAGCTTGGCCTTCACCTGGTTAAAGGCAACTCGCAGTCTGTCGACCTCAGGGTTCATGTCCAGAAAAATGTGCACTTGAGAACCTTTGTAAAGCAGGGAGCCCTTGGTTCTCATCAACTTCAGAATTTTTTCTTTATCTGAGCAGTAATGAAGGCGGACAATTAATGTTCGTGGCCGTTCTCCTTTCTTTGGTTTTGAGGCAAGGCTCCTGTGTGCTCAGCCTATGACCACCGGCATGATGACATTTTGATCTCCGAATACTTCAGCAAAAAACTCCGCTGCAAAGAGGGTTGGGTTTCCGGCTTCTGAGCCCTCTGTGATGCCGACCAAAAGTAGTTTTGTCTGTGGCTTCTGTTTTCAAGATCCATGCATTTCTCTCATAGTTTATCACATTCCTTGGTCAGTGTTTCTTGTGGGTTTTTTTTTTTCTAGGGCCGCAATTCTGTCAGATGCATCGCTGAGTGATTCCTCCATTTCTTTCTGAGTGTTCGCGGTCTCCGTGTGAGATTTACTCATAGTCTCTATTTTCTGAGAGAGTTCACCACGGAGCTCATATCCGCTTTGATTTCTTTATAACCTGCGGCAATATCAGTCTGTATTTCACGGCGATAAGCTTCAAACTTGCTCATATATCATTTAATATTGCCTCACAATAAGTCGCGAGCTCGCTCCGGAGTGTCGTTAGGGAGATGGGTGAATCTGCCTCTTGTTGCCCGTCTGCCATCGTGTGATCTTCTTTGGTTGAGACTGGTGTTGACGAACTTTGGAGCGTTTTCTGTGTATATCATCTGCTGTCTTTTTTCATGGCTGGCTGTGTCACAGTGAGGGTTAAGCTTGGTTTTGCTCTACAGAAGCATAAATTACTGGTCTAAGAAAGCATTATTTATTAATGAATCTATTGGAGCTCCCTCGTTTTGCTGCTCACTCCATTCAGTCGGAAGTGGAAGTCGAAGAGGACTGTTTAAATACCAATTCTAATTGAACCAGAAAATTTGTTGGTCGATTCATGGATCAAACACCTGTTGTGAATTTTGCCATTAAGCACCTTGTTAGAGAACAGCAAGTTACGCAAGAAGTACTGAAACATTGAAAAGTTGGAAATGTGCATTCAGAAGGTTTGAGAAGGTCAAATTAAGTTCACCTGTAAAGGTTATAGTGCATTTTAGGTGCATCCTGAAATTTCACCCGAAAGCCAAATATCCCTACCTTTTTGTGAGTAATGTGTATGCATGCATGTATGTATGTGTGTGTGTATAGTTATTATTATTATTATTATCATTATTATTATTATATAGGCTGTATTATATAAACCTGCCTCTTGTTAATATATTTAATAATTGCATAGATTAGTATTACTCATTCATATTCTACATTTTATTGCATGCATAGTTTTTCATTTTTATTTTTAGTGCTACTCCATGTTTAATGTTGCAGCATTGCACCGAGACAAATTCCTAGTTTGTGTACTACATGAACAATGGCAGTAAATCTCATTCTGATTCTGATTCTGTTTTTGCAGCATATTTTGCATGGTTACAAAGAGGTCTTCAGCCTGTCCCCACACTCGGTGGTCATATTGGAGCGTCTCAGCTCGCTGCCTCTACAGAAGTCCTCATTTTTGGGCTCCAGCTCAGGAGACTGCAGCCCTGGTCTGTCAGATGAGGTTCCGGACTCAGTTTCTTCCCCTGGGTCCATCCCTGACCACAACACTAGGAACAGCACGCTTTCTGCAGCCCCATCTGTACAGAATAAACAAGATCAGGTAAGTCTATCCCACATTTGCCTAAATCATCATTTGAACTTTGAAGTTTTCAATTTTCAAAGATAATAGTCATTAAAGACGCAGTGATGGCTCTAAAACTACCTCAAAAACAAATGTGTATTGTTCAAAATAATATATTGTTTCTTTTTATACACAAAACTTTCGTGGCCTTAGAATTGCTTGGAAAGAGCTTTTACATTTTCCACCTACTTAAGTACAGTAGATATAAAAAGTCTACACACTCCAGTTCAAATGTCTGGTTTTTGTGATGTAAAAAAAATGAGACCAAGATAAATCATTTCAAAACTTTTTCCACCATTAATATGACCTATAACCTGTACAACCCAATTGAAAAACAAACTGAAATCTTTTAAGGGGAAAAATACAAACTTACAATAACCTGGTTGCATAAATATGCACACCCTCTTATAACTGGGGATGTGGTTGTGTTCAGAATTAATCAATCATATTCAAACTAGGGCTGTGCGATATGATGAAAATTTCATACCACGATATAAGTAATCTTATTTGACGATAACGATATACAGATGTGGACAAAATTGTTGGTACCCCTCTGTTAATGAAAGAAAAATCCACAATAGTCACAGAAATAACTTGAATCTGACAAAAGTGGTAATAAATAAAAATTCTATGAAAATTAACCATTGAAAATCAGACAATGCTTTTGAATTGTGGTTCAACAGAATTATTTTAAAAAACAAACTCATGAAACAGATCTGGATAAAAATGATGGTACCCTTAACATAATATTTTGTTGCACAACCTTTTGAGGCAATCACTGCAATCAAAATGATTTCTGTAACTTTCAATGAGACTTCTCCACCTCTCAGCAGGTATTTTGGCCCACTCCTCATGAGCAAACTGCTCCAGTTGTCTCAGATTTGAAGGGTGCCTTCTCCAGACGGCATGTTTCAGCTCCTTCCACAGATGTTCAATAGGATTTAGATCAGGGCTCATAGAAGGCCACTTTAGAATAATCCAATGTTTCCCTTCTAGCCATTCTTGGGTGTTTTTAGCTGTGTGTTTTGGGTCATAATCCTGTTGTAAGACCCATGACCTGCGACTGAGACCAAACTGTCTGCCACTGGACAGCACATTTCTCTCTAGAATACCTTGACAGTCTTGAGATTTCATTATACCCTGCACAGATCACCCTGTGCCAGATGCAGCAAAGCAGCCCCAGAACATAACAGAACCACCTCCATGTTTCACAGTAGGGACAGTGTTCTTTTCTTGGTATGCTTCGTTTTTGCATCTGTGAACATAGAGCTGATGTGCCTTGCCAAAAAGTTCCAGTTTTGTCTCGTCTGTCCATAGGACATTCTCCTAGAAGCTTTGTGGCTTGTCACCATACAGTTTGGCAAATTCCAGTCTGGCTTTTTTATGATTTGTTTTCAACAGTGGTGTCCTCCTTGGTTGTCTCTCATGAAGTCCATTTTGGCTGAAACAACGATGGATGGTGCGATCTGACACTGATGTACCTTGACCTTGGAGTTCACCATGAATGTGTTTAGAGGTTGTTCTGGGCTCTTTTGTTACCATTCGTATTATACGTCTCCTCCTGCGGCCACGTCCAGGGAGGTTGGCTACAGTCCCGTGGATCTTAAATTTCTGAATAATATGTGCAACTGTAGTCACAGGAACATCAAGCTGCTTGGAGATGGTCTTATAGCCTTTACCTTTAACATGCTTGTCTATAATTTTTTTTTCTAATCTCCTGAGACAACTCTCTCCTTTGCTTCCTCTGGTCCATGTTTAGTGTGGTACACACCATGTCACCAAACAGCACAGTGACTACTTGTCACCCTTTAACTAGGCCGACTGATTACAAGTTTGTAGACACCTGTGATGTTAATTAGAGGACACATCTTGGTTGAACATGTCCCTATGGTCACATCATTTTCAGTCTTTTCTAGGGGTACCAACATTTTTGTCCAGGCCTGTTTCATGAGTTTGTTTTTTAAAATAATTCTGTTGAACCACAATTCAAAAGCACTGTCTGATTTTCATTGGTTAATTTTCATAGAATTTTTATTTATTACCACTTTTGTCAGATTCAAGTTATTTCTGTGACCTTTGTGGGTTTTTCTTTCATTAACAGAGGGGTACCAACAATTTTGTCCACGTCTGTAAATCACGAGATACATTTTCTGTAAATTCTGTACTTTATATATGATAACCAATAAAAAGGACCATCTTTTTTTACATTTTAAATTACGTACTGAAAAAAATCAATTGTACAAATTCATCTGTCATTAATTTTATGCACTTTTTCCCTCTTAATTTTGCAGTGTTGTTATAAAATTGTTTTTAATGTGCATTTGAGATGATTTCAACTTTATTCTTTATCGCTGCTGGACTAATTAAAAATGATTAGAAATCAAGTGACACTAAGAGCCAGTTTGTTCCTCCGACACATTTTAATTTATTAATTTAGTGTGTATGCAGCCATTGTCATGCACTTTTGCAGCTTTAGTATAGTTTTTTTCAGACAAAATTAAGAAACTTAACAGTGATTTAAACCAGAATGATGATATGATACACTATAATGTTTCTTAGCAACAAGTTAGCATTGTCATTTAGCATTTTTCGTCTTACAGTTAGAGAGAGATGGTGTGAATGTGACTTCCCTCAAATTAAAACGAGGTTAGAGGACTCTCCTCTCTGACACAGCATGGTGGGAAAACGTCCAACATCTCTGGCTGGCACAGAAGTAGCAACAAAACATTAGCTTGCAGTTAGCTGCTGTGGCACTCCTGGTGCACTGCGGGGGAGAGGCAGGGCGGTGACAAGTCGGGTATGTCTCTTAAATCTCGATATAAATGATACAGTTTTATATGAAACGGTAGACGTTTTTTATGGCATCACCGATATACAGTATATTGTCATATCGCACAGCCCTAATTCAAACTCGTGTTAAATGGGAGTCAGCACACACCTGCCACCATTTAAAGTGCCTCTGATTAACCCCAAATAAAGTTCAGCTGTTCTAGTAGGCTTTTCCTGACATTTTTGTAGTCACATCTCACAGCACAAGCCATGGTCTGCAGAGAGCTTCCAAAGCATCAGCGGGACCTCATTGTTCAAAGGTATCAGTCAGGAGAAGGTCAGGCTAGGCTTTGTCATTGTACAGTTGTACAGTACAACGAAATTGTGGGTTCTTCACCAGGCTACTGTGCAGTAAAGTAAGAGAGAAGGATTAGATAAAATACGGTTACAGAAGACATGATTAAACACACGACTGAAATAAAAATATCCCAGGATTATGGCAATATACACAGATATGGTAGTGGCTCCATGGATGGAAGGGACTATGTACATAAGAGTACGGCGTGCAGGCACACAATTGAACACAGAATGGAGTAAAATGGCCCAAGGATTATTGAAAATATACATAGTAGTTCTTTCATGGATTGGTCAATATACATGAAAGTGAGGAGTGCAAAGACAGGTGTGATTATTATGATAATTAAAAGGTCCTCAGTTCTGTTTATGTGAGTGTTCAGAGGGAGGGGGTTGGGGCCTCCAACTGTTTGCAGTCCGGATGGCCCCAGGGAAGAAACTGTTTGTCAGTCTGGAGATGTGGGACCTGATTCAATTCAACTTATTTATATAGCGCCATTTCACAACAACAGTCATCTCATAGCACTATCAACTGTAGGGGGAACCCCCACAGTTGCAGAAAGACCCCAGCAATCAGGCGATCCCCTGTGAGCAAGCACTTGGCGACGGTGGAGAGGAAAAACTCCCTTTTAACAGGAAGAAACCTCCAGCAGAACCAGGCTCAGGGAGGGGCAGTCATCTGCTGCGACTGGCTGGGGGGTGAGGGGATAGAGAAGAAGAAAAGAACAGACATATAGAGAGCAAACAGCACGATGGGGACTCAATCTATGGGAGAGAACAAACAAATGTTAATGACCAGCAAAAAAAAATATTTCATTGAGAGTGAGAAAAGGAGTGAGGCCCAGTGCATTACTGGAGGTCCCCCGGCTGACTAAACCTATTAGCAGCATAATTAAAGGAGGGTTCAGAAACACATGATCCCTCCCTAATTGTAGGCTATATCAAAAAGGTCGGTTTTAGCCCTATTCTTAAAAACAGAGATCGAGTCTGACTCCCGAATCCAGATTGGCAGCTGATTCCACAGGAGAGGAGCTTGATAACTGAAGGCTCTGCCTCCCATTGTACTTTTGGAGATTCTAGGTATTACAAGTAATCCTGCATTTTGGGAGCGTAGTGCTCTGTTAGGATAATACGGTAGTATCAGATCTTTTAAATAAAAAGGAGCCCGATTGTTTAGAGCTTTGTAAGTAAGAAGAAGGATTTTAAACTTAATTCTAAACTCTATGGGAAGCCAATGAAGGGAGGCCAGAACCGGAGAGATATGATCTCTCTTTCTAGTACCTGTTAAAACTCTTGCTGCAGCATTTTGGATCAGCTGAAGACTTTTTAAAGATGTTTTAGGACAGCCTGATAATAAAGAATTACAATAATCTAATCTCGAACTAACAAAAGCGTGGATCAGTTTCTCAGCGTCACTCTGAGACAAGATGCTCCTAATCTTGGCAATATTACGCAAATGATAGAAGGCAGTCTTAGAAACAAATTTAATATGTGAATTGAAGGACAAATCCTGATCAAAAATAACTCCAAGGTTCCTCACAGAGCTATTGAGAGAAAGAGTAACCGCATCCAAACTGAAAGTTTGAGTTGGAAAGGAATTTCTAAGGTTTTTTGGACCAACAAGAATGACTTCAGTCTTATCTGAATTTAATAGCAGGAAATTACAAGTCATTTCCTTAAGACAGGCTTCTAACTTGGCTAATTGATTACTATCATCTGGCTTCATTGACAGGTATAATTGTGTGTCATCAGCATAACAATGAAAATGTATACAGTGCTTTCTAATAATGTTGCCTAACGGAAGCATATATAAACTAAAAAGAGTAGGGCCTAGCACAGATCCCTGTGGAACTCCATGACTGAGCTTTGAGTTGAAAGAAAACTCATTATTTACATGAACAAACTGGAACCTATCAGATAAATAAGATCTAAACCACTGCAACGAAGTTCCATTAAGTCCAACATAGTGTTCTAATCTATCAAGTAGAACAGGGGTGTCAAACTCATTCCATGGAGGGCCAAGACCCTGCAGGTTTTACTTCCACCCAGTCTCTTCAGCAGGTGTTTTCACTGATCAGCAATCAGTAGGAAGAAATTCAGAGAAATCACCTGTTGAAGACACTGGGTGGAGGTAAAACCTGCAGGGTCTTGGCCCTCCATGGAATGAGTTTGACACCTGTGAAGTAGAATATTATGATCGATAGTATCAAAAGCTGCACTAAGGTCTAAAAGGACAAGTACAGAAACTAGTCCATTATCAGATGCAATGAGGAGGTCGTTAGTGACCTTCGCTAAGGCTGTTTCAGTACTATGATGGATTCTAAACCCAGACTGAAACTCTTCAAGTAAACCATTTCCCTGTAGGTGGTCAAATAATTGCGTAGCAACAACTCTTTCTAAGATTTTTGAAATGAAAGGGAGATTAGAGATTGGTCTATAGTTAGCTAAAGCTCCTGGATCTAGCGTTGGCTTTTTGAGTAAGGGTTTAATTACAGCCGTTTTAAAAGCCTGCGGTACATGGCCTAAAGTTAATGAAGAATTGATTATATGAAGAATAAGGCTACCAATAAGTGGGAAGACTTCTTTAAATAACCTGGTAGGAATAGGATCTAAAAGACAAGTTGAAGGTTTGGATGAGGAAACTATTTTGTCTAACTCACAAAGGTCGATTGGAGTAAACTCATCAAGACAGACATCAATAGAAGGAGTTGTAGTAGTTACTAGGGATGGGCATAATTTACCGATTAACCGATAATTGATCATTAAGAATTTCACCGAGGAAGTTCATTTTCGTCGACAAACCGTTTTTTTTTTTTTAAACAATCCGACGTTATTAGGCTTAGTGCACGGCCGTCCTCAAACAATGCAATGGCAAAATTTGGGCACCAGGGGGCAACATTACACCATCGCCGTACCCTGGCGTGCCTCAGTTGATACATGCGGGCTTCCGTAGGGCAATCGCCAAATCATGAAGCAGTTACGGCGAAGTGTTGCGTGGGACCATTTCAATTTAAAAAATGACCAGGTGTACTGCAATCACTGCAATGCAGCATACAAATATACCTCATCGACAAGGTCCATGGAACACCCTTATTACGCGAAGAAACCGCCAACAGTGGTTGCGCGCTGAGTAATGGCGGTCGTGAAGATTCTTTTTTTTTTTTTTCAGAAACTTTATTGAGAAGGTCATGAAGATTCGGTGTACACACGTCGAGGGAAGCTGCAGGAGGCGGCGTAGTGGCTCGACGGGAAGACTATTTCGCACAAAATGGCACAAGAGAACAGCAAAAAGTTCTGCGCGGCTAGACTAAGTAACACGAGCGATAGAGCAATGAATGCGGTCTTCGTTTGTTGGGTGGCCGCTCGGCAGGGACAGAAGCTGGGTAAAACGTCTCGGCCAATCAGCTTGCGGGGTGAAACGTCTCGGCCAATCAGCTTGCGAGATTCCCGAGCCGAGCCAACACGAGAACAGAGAGAGGGCTATCCGTGCTGATTCCTGATGTTCTAATGTAGTCTACCTGCCTTGTTACGTACCTAAAAATGTTAATGATTAACCGATTATTAATCATTAATTCTCCCGACGATCGGTGAAGAAAATTTCACCAAATGCCCATCCCTAGTAGTTACAGTATTTAAGTTAACTGTGGGAAGAATCTGATTGATTTTATCTCTGATGGATGAAATTTTATTATTGAAAAAGTTCATAAAGTCCTGACTAGTAAGCTCTAAGGGAATGCTAGGATTGACAGAGTCCTGACTCTTTGTCAACCTGGCTACAGTACTGAAAAGAAACCTGGGATTATTCTTGTTCTCTTCTATTAATGCAGAGTAATAACTCGTTCTAGCTTTTCTAAGAGATTTTTTATAAATTAAAAGATGATTTCTCCAAGCTAAATAGATTTCATCTAAATTAGTGGAGCGCCATTTTCTTTCTAATTGACGAGTCTTCTGTTTTAAGCTACGAGTTTCTGTGTTGAACCAAGGAGTTAGAAATCTCTGATTAGACTTTTTCTTTTTTAAGGGGGCCACCAAGTCTAGAGTCTGATGCAGAGAAGCTGAAACACTATCCACCATGTTATCAATTACAGAAGGAGCAAGCTGTCTATAGTTTATTTCCGTTGTGTTGACACATGGCGTAGAGGAAACAATCTGCATAAATTTGGTAACAGCATCATCTGAGAGGCATCTACTGTAATAATATTTTTCTTTAGGAGCCAAATAGTCAGAAATAGTAAAATCAAAGGTTAACAGACAATGGTCTGACAGTACAGGGTTATGAGGAGACACTACAAGATTTTCTATTTCTATGCCATATGTCAGAACAAGGTCCAATGTATGGTGAAGGTAATAAGTAGAATTTCCTACTTTCTGAGAAAACCCAATCGAGTCCAATATTGAATTAAATGCCACATTAAGGCAGTCACTATCTACATCCACATGTATATTAAAGTTCCCTACTATAATTATTCTATCAGATTTCAGCACTAAATCAGCTAAGAAATCAGCAAATTTGGATAAAAATTCTGAGTAGGTTGATGGGGGACGATAAACTATGGCAAATAAAATTGGGTTTAACCTAAAATTGCTAAAGTGCCCAATACTGAGGACCAGGCCCTCAAAGGAATTATAACAAGTTTTTTGCTTTACATTAACTAGTAATTTGGAATGGTAAATTGTTGCTACTCCTCCTCCACGACCAGAACTTCTGGGATTTTGACAGTTTAAATAACCAGAGGGAGTTGATTCATTTAAACCAACATATAATCCTCTTGCCCTAACCAAGTCTCTGTAAGGGAAATTAAATCAATCTGATGATCAATTAACAGATCATGGACTAACAGAGACTTGGGAGTTAGAGACCTAATATTTAATAAACCACATTTAATTTTTAAATTATGAGGAGGAACAGAGGCCAATTCATTCAATTTAGAGGCTTTATGTTTAATTTGAGTTTTTCCAATTTTTTGTTTAATCACTTTGGGATGCTTATGCATAATATTTTTATTTACTTTGGAGGGAGCAGACAATGATTCTCTGATGGGGAAGTCAGGGGCTAAGCTGAGGGGTGGCGGATGAAGAGGAGCTGTAGAGAGGCGTGTAAGACTGCGACTCTGCTTCCTGGTCCCAACTCTGAGTAGTCAGGGTATTGGAAATTTGGATAAAAAAGATGCCAGATTGTTAGATAAATGAGAAGCACCATCCAAAGTGGGATGAATACTGTCTCGTCTCATAAGACCAGGTTTTCCCCAAAAAGAGCTGCAATTGTCAATGTAGCCCACGTCATTTTTAGGACACCACACAGACAGCCAGCGGTTCAAGGATGACGAGCGGCTAAACATGTCATCACTGGTCAGATTGGGGAGGGGCCCAGAGAATACTACAGTGGCAGACATCGTTTTTGCAAAGTCACACACCGATTCTATATTAAGTTTCGTGACTTCCGACTGCCGGAGACGGATGTCATTAATGCCAGCGTGAATAACAATTGTGGAATATTTACAGTTACTTTTAGCCAGCATTTTCAAATTTGACTCGATGTCGCCTGCTCGTCCCAGGAATGCATTTGACTATGGCCGCTGGAGTCTTTAGGTTCACGTTTCTGACTACAGAGTCGCCAATGATCAGAGTTTTTTCCTCAGCGGGTGTGTCGCTGAGCGGGGAAAAATGATTAGAAACGTGAACAGGTTGGTGGTGTACCGGGGCTTTGCGACTAGGCTTCCTTCTCACCGTCACCCACCCAGTGTCCTCGCTGCTGATGAGAGCCAGGGAACCGCTGACAGGGGGGCCTAAGCTAGCTAGCTCCGCTGCAGCTAAGGGGCGTCCGTCGAGATTAACTGGCGCAGACGGTGTTTCGATGCAGCGGAGCCGGGATTCCAAATCAGACAACCTCGCCTCGAGCGCCTCAAAAAGACAACATTTATTACATTTACCGTTATCACTAAAAGAGGCAGAGGTGTAGCTAAACATCTGACAGAGAGAGCACACCAGAGGAGGAGAGGAAAGAGAGCTAGTAGCCATAGCTAGTGGCTAGCTGGTGGCTGGAGAGCAAACCACACAGGCAGACAGCAAAACAGGAAGTGACGATACGTTACCACAAGGAAGTGACGATCCCAGATCCCCTGAACCGTTTGACCTGAACCGTTGTCCAGAGGGAAGCAGGTCAAACCAGTGGTGGGCAGGATGTCAGGGGTCTCCTGTGATGGCCTTGGTCTATCTTGATCACATGGGCCCTCTAGTGGGCTCACCACCTGCAGGAGGGATCATGGGCATCATGGAGATCATGGTGCGATGTGAACCGAGTGGCGGTCTGAGCTTCTTTGTACTTTACAACTGTTAAGCCATTCCACAGCATGTGGGACACCACTTTACAACTGTATAATGACAATAAAGTCTATTCCAGGGTTTCCTCTGGTAACATTTCCGGGTGGCGGCCCGCCACACTTGAAATTATGCCGCCACTCTAACAGGAAATATAAATTTAAGAAAAAAATATGAAGGAATGACGTTCCGCAAGCACGCACACGAGTTCAGAAGCGCCCCACCTGCATGACTGTTTCCAGTCGGCTGGCACTGTTTTGCTAGTGTGACTGTCCGAGAGAAACATGAGCTCATTAAAGTGCGTTAAATGCAGAAAAAAAATCAGAAGAGGTATGTAAACAGTGAAGACATTTATGGTGGTTTTAACCTGCTGGTAACGGGCGCAATAATGGAAGAGTCGCTTAGCTAACAGATGTGGTTAGGAGCTTGAGTTTGTTAATTATTAGTTTTTTTGTTTTTCTAATGTCAGACAAGAATAAAAAGATGTTTTTACCTTTACCTTAGTTGATATTAATTAACTAATTTATGTTCATTATTATGTACCTGGCAAGTTAAGATGACTGAAATTCACAAAGTCAGTGACTTTAATCCGTCAGCAGCCTTCAGACTAACTAAACGTGCCAACATTTGGATTTCAAAATAAGGGAGGTTTTTCCTGCTGTCTGGGTGGTGAGGAGAGTTCTAAAAAACCATAAATATATAGAAATATAAGCAGAAATAACTGCATCTGTGGTCATATAAGTTAATTTATTTCATTGAAAAGGATTAAGCTGAAGAAGATGGATGGCTGGATGGCTGATTCAAATTTATTTAAAAAAAAGTTATTTTAAAAAATAGACAAAAATTAGCCATAAAACAATCCACAAATTTATAATAAATGGCATTGGGGTGGAGGATGCAGTGATCTTCCTCCTTCACCGTTCTCTGTCCCACCTGGAGAAGCCCGGGAATGCGGTGAGGATCATGTTCTTTGACTTCTCCAGTGCTTTCAACACCATCCAACCGATGATCCTGAAGGACAAGCTGCTGTGCGCAGGGGTGGACCAGCACCTGTCATCATGGATCCTGGACTACCTCACTAACTGGCCACAGTTTGTGAGAACCCGGGACTGTGTGTCCGACACGATCATTGGTAGCACGGGTGTACGGTTTTGGCTCCCTTCCTGTTCACCCTTTATGCTGCGGACTTCTCACGCAACACAACACACCGCCATCTACAGAAGTTCTCTGACGACTCTGCGATCGTCGGTCTCATCTCTAACGGAGATGAAGCTGAGTACAGAGGACTTATCCAGGACTTCGTGGACTGGTGCCATAGGAACTGCCTCCAGATCAACGCGAGGAAAACTAAGGAGCTGGTGGTGGACTGCCGCAGGCAAGGACAACCCCTCACAGCACCAGTAAATATATAGGGAACAGACATTGAGATGGTGACATCCTACAGGTACCTGGGTGTTCATTTGAACAATAAACTAGACTGGTCACACAATACTGACGCACTCTACAAGAAGGGACAGCGCAGGCTGTTCCTACTGAGGAGACTCAGGTCTTTTGGTGTACAAGGGGCGCTGCTGAAGACATTCTATGACACGGTGGTGGCATCAGCCATCACTTTTGGAGTGGTCTGCTGGGGCAGTGGCATTACAGCAGCCGATAGGAAGAGACTGAACAAACTGATCAAGAAAGCTAGCTCTGTCCTGGGGCAACGCCCTGACCCAGTGGAGGAGATAGGAGAGAGAAGGACAGTGGCTAAACTGTCATCTCTGCTGGAGTCCGAGTCCCACCCTATGCAGGACATACTGAACGCACTGAGGAGCTCATTTAGCAGCAGACTACATCATCCTTGGTGCGCAACCGAGAGGTTTCGCAGGTCCTTCCTACCTACGACTGTCAGACTGTATAACCTAAGCAGGGCTGCTCGCAGAGATGGCAAAAAAACATGACGACCTAATAGTATTGAATGCAAAAGACGCAATAGACTTACACAATGGTCCCCTCCAGAATACAACTAGGACAATATCGGTCGCTACAGAGGGTGATGATATGTATGGGTACATATTCATACTATGTAGGATAACTAAGTAGACGGTTATGCTGTTTATTCCATCTTGCTACAATCCTCCGCACTTTGTATATGTATTTATATATTTATGTGTATGTATGTATATCCACTGCTCTTATTTATATCTTCCGTATCTTCTTAATTATTGCTCTGAGTGTTGCTATCCCTGTGCTGTTGCAATCCTGGAATTTCCCCATTGTGGGACTAATAAAGGCTTATCTTACCTTATCTTATCTTAAAGTCTCAATTGTACAAGAAAACTCAATTTTATAGGAGGAAATTACAAATTTGAGGAAAATGGTTTCAAATTTAGATAAATTTCCAGAGAAAAGTCGAAAACTGTAAGAAAATTGTTACAAATTTTTGAGAAAAACCTCAAACCTTCAAGACTGAAGTCATTACTCAAGTTTTTAAGTGGGTGCTGTTTGTACCCTTAGCTCAGCTAGAAACTTTTGGTTGTCTACTTTTAATTATTAATTTCATAGCACTGCTTTTACATGAGTAGAATTTCAGGCTACTATACCCACCTGATCATATAATTTAAGTATGAATGAGTAAATTACTATTATGAATGTTTTTCTTTCCCCTTCCCTTCTCTCTCAATAGAAAAATAAGAAACACTAGAGTAAAAATGCAAAAAATACACATATTTTTGTCTTTTATGTAAACCATGACAAAAAAATCCTACAGGACAAAACATGACACTTGATATTTTCAAACCTGTTTATATACCACCACAGACAGAGAGAGAACCTGAATTAGACAGAGCTCAGAGAGGGAAAGAGACGGAAGAGAGGAGCCAAGGAGAGGAAAGTGTTCAGGCAGAGGGTCCAGGAGAGGTGAGAGCAGAGGAAGGAGAGGAGGATGACACCAGTAAAAAGTCCAAATACAGGACGTCTGGGTGTGACCTCAACTGGCCCAATATTCCAACATTCAAGCCTCGGTTGTGCAATGCTTCAAATTAAGTTCCATATGCAAAGTTACTGTGCAAAATTTAAAAAAAAAAATTGACTGGATGGACACCTAACCTTCATCCTACCAACATATTTTACATACAAATAGTACCAACTGGGGTCCGTTTGGACCCCACACAAAATTTAACTGTTAATTGGATTATTAAGCAATACTGTAGAGGATGTGCTCGAATGATGAGGCTGAGTTTAGTTCGTAAACCAGCTTTATTGACAGAACACATCGTCTAGCATTCTCAAAGCAGGAAAGAGGAAGAATCATATCTCATCACCCTTTTATATGTTTCCAGCATCAGAATTCAAGTCACATGGTGTTTTCAGTAAACATACAGTCACAAAGCATTCCTTTGAACCTTCACCATTGTCTCTCATTTCTTGATGAACCGGAAATCTCTCCGGGCCACTTCTGTGGGACAAAAAGACAAATCTCACACCTCCTTATTATCTTCTGCAGATTCGAGTCCTTTGTCCTTCCAGACGTGACACCCTCAATACACATGCAGTCATGTCTCTGTGGAAATGTGAGCCCACAATGTGTGTCGCCCACACTACCCCCCCCCCCCCCAACGTCTAGTAAGGGCAAAACCTGCATGGCATAAAAAGAAAAACACAAAACACTCCATATATCGCTAATCAATCCACCAACTGCCTGGGTTTTAACTTTCTGCCAAATCTGCTGCAACCTGGCTTTGCTGCCCCTGCAACATCTCTCTGCATCTGTGGATTAAAGCTGTTAGCACCTTTCTGTGAAGATTCTGGAGAATGTCCTCTCAGCGGCCTGCCACGGCGGGGGGGCCTCGCGAGCTGTACTTCCTCATCAGCCAAAACAAAAGCGGGTTTGAGCCTGTTTATGCAAATCAACTCCCTTCTGCCCCCTAAATCTAGCAGAAAATGCTTCTGCCCGGTCTCCAGCACTCTGAACGGTCCGTCATAAAACGGCCGCAAACTTGGGCGCTGAGCATCATGTTTAACAAAAACAAACTCTGCATTTTTTAAAGCCTTTGGCACAAAAACGTGTGGGAAACTGTGATGGACCGGGCCAGGGAGCCTGTTTGCTCCCGAGTCGCTCTGCCCCGGCTGAGCAGGGGGGCCATTTGGTGCGGGATTATTGGGGAGAAATTCCCCCGGCAAACGGAGAGGTTGTGCAAAAACTAATTCAGCCGGGGAAGCATGTAAATCTTCCTTAGGTGCAGAACGCAACCCCAATAAAACCCATGGAAGTTTGTCCACCCAATTTGTATCCGTCAGCGACGCTCTGAGGGCTGCTTTCAATGACCTGTGAAAGCGTTCGCATAAACCATTAGCCTGGGGGTTATACGCGGTAGTGCGATGAATCTTCACTCCCAAGCTGCGGGCCATCGATGACCACAGTTCGGAAATAAATTGGGGACCCCTGTCGGACGTTATGTCCGACGGTACACTGAAACGCGCAACCCACACTGCTAAAAATGCTCACGCAACTTCTTCCACTGTGGTTGATGTCAGAGGAATCGTCTCTGGCCAACGCGTGGTGCGATCCACCATCGTCAAAAGATGTGTGTGCCCGTGTGATAATGGGAGCGGGCCCACCAAGTCAACATGCACGTGATCAAAACGCTTAGCGGGGATGTGAAAAGGTTCTAACGGAGCCTTAGTGTGTCTGTGTATTTTGGCTCGCTGACACGCTACGCAGGCTGCCGCCCATTCCTTGACCTGTTTGCGCAACCCGGGCCAAACAAATTTCTCCCCCACCAACTTAATCGATGCGCGCACCCCCGGGTGCGCGAGAGAATGGACCAAGTCAAAAACGCGGCGACGCCACGCGGCTGGCACCACGGGGCAGGGCCGTCCCGTGGAGACATCGCAGATTAGTGGGGGCATACCACTTTGTTGCTCCCTGTGCTCCAGCCTTAACCCTGTTGGTCCAGACTGGAGCGCGCGCACGTCCGCGTCGTTAACCTGCTCCGCAGCCATGGCTGCATAATCTAACCCTACACAGACCGGGGCTGCGCGCGCTCCCGCGTCGCTGCCCGGGCCCACGGCCACGGCTACAGAGTCTGCCCCCATGGGGCTTGGTGGTGCTACCGCGCGCGAGAGGCAGTCTGCCACAACATTGTGTTTACCCGCGACATGCTGAATATCAGTAGTGAACTCCGATATTGCGGCTAGTTGCCTTTGTTGTCGGCCTGACCAGGGTTCTGAAATTTTGGCCATCGCAAACGTTAGCGGTTTATGATCCACAAACGCGGTGAAACATCGCCCCTCTAACCAGAACTGAAAATGGCGGATGGCCAAGTGCAGGGCCAAAAGCTCCCTGTCGAACGCACTGTATTTACGCTCACTATCGCGCAAAGTCCTGCTGAAAAATGCGAGGGGTTGCCAGGTGCCTGCCACAAACTGTTCAACTACCGCCCCCACCGCTACATCGGAAGCGTCAGTGGTGAGCGCCATGCGAGCCGTTGGAACTGGGTGCGCTAACAAAACTGCGTTTGCCAGGGCTGATTTTACCTGGGCAAAAGCGCGCTCCCGCTCCGGAGACCATTCAACTTTATTTGCGGGCTTTTGTTTTTTTAACGCGGTGTACAGTGGCTGCCTGAGCCGTGCTGCGCTTGGGAGGAGCCGGTTGTAAAAATTAACCATCCCTAGAAACTCCTGAAGCGCCTTGACCGTTTGAGGTTGCGGAAAATCCGTTATGGCACGCATGTTATCTGGAAGAGGAACCGCTTCTTCTGCCGAAACGCAATGCCCCAAAAAATCAATCTGCGCCACCCCAAACTGGCACTTCGCTGGGTTAACTATTAACCCGTGCTCTGCCAGCCTCCGAAAAACTGCTGTGAGGTGTTTTTCATGCTCACCCTCGGACGCGCTGGCTACCAAAATATCGTCCAAATAAACGAACACGAAAGGGAGTTCGCGTAAAACTGCGTCCATCATGCGTTGGAAAGTCTGCGCGGCCCCCTTGAGGCCAAAAGGCATGCGCAAAAACTCAAAAAGGCCGAAAGGAGTTATGACCGCTGTTTTGGGTACATCTTGCGCGCGCACTGGAACCTGGTGGTAACCGCGCACCAAGTCTATTTTAGAAAAAATGCGCGCCCCCGCCAAATGAACAGAAAAATCCTGAATGTGCGGAATCGGGTAGCGGTCATGAGCTGAAACGTTGTTCAACCTGCGGAAATCGCCGCAAGGTCGCCACGAGCTGTCAGCCTTTGGGACCATGTGTAACGGCGAAGCCCAAGAGCTCTTGGAGCGTCTAACAATGCCCAGTTTTTCCAGATTAGTGAACTCCTCGCGTGTGATGGCCAGTTTAGCTGGGTCCAAGCGCCGAGCTTTTGCAAAAACGGGAGGGCCGGTGGTGGTTATAAAATGCTCTACCCCATGTTTAGCCACCGTCGCCGAAAACGTGGGGACTGTGAGTGCTGGGAACTGAGCAAGCAATGTGTGAAACTTACCACCCGCAGCTGAGACGCTGGCATGTGCAGTCGGCGGGGCCACCCGAGCTGTGCAGGGAATAGAATGAAAGGACAGTGCATTAATCAGACATCTATTAGCAAGGTCAACCAATAAACCATGTGAGCACAAAAAATCAGCCCCTAACATGTTAAAACTGACTGCTGCTACAATAAATGTCCACTCAAATGAACGGCCCTGTAAGGACAGAAGCATGGTCGTTTCACCGAACGTTTTAATCGTGGAGCCGTTCGCTGCTGACACTGACACCCAGGGAGCTTTAGACGGCATCAGCCGCTCCGCGGAGGTGGGTGTGACGAAACTCAGCTGGGAGCCCGTGTCCACGAGGAACTGTTTCCCCGAGTGTGCATCCGTCAGGTAAAGCAACTTGTTCTTGTCGCCGAGGGTCGCAGCTGCTACCGGCCTTCGGTCTTGGCGTTTGAAGTTGCACGGCGGGACGCACCTGTGCGCTCTCTCTGCAAAACGGCGGTGGTAGAAACACGGGCCGTCCTCCGCTCCGCGTCGTCTGGCCCCCATTGCTGCCGTCGTTGGTGCGTCTGGCGCCTCGGCCGCTGGACCTGCGCTGTCTCCGGACGCCGTTCCTGGGCTGGCAGCTGCGGCCGAAACCGCGTTCCGCTTGTGGGCATCGACAAGTCGCTGCGCCTCTTTGCTCAGCCCCTGGTAGTCTCGCGTGGCCAATTGGGGCGACTCTGCCAGGGCCACTCTCACTGCTGGCGGCAGGGTCCTCAGCATCTTCACCATCAGGTCCGCAGGAGTTCTCTGACTCCGTCAACGTCAGGAGCCCCTCTGCTCGTTGTTGGACTGAAGGGGTGAAATGGCTGATCAGCGCGTCCTTCAATGCGCTGTACTTGTCACTGTCTGGTGGATGATTAACCAAATCCTCCACTCTCTGGACCGTGTCGCTGTCCAGCTTCGCTACCACATGGTAGAATTTTGTGTCGTCGTTGGAGATTCTCCGGAGGTTGAACTGCGCCTCGACTCCGCTAAACCATGAGCGCGGGCTCTGTTGCCAGAAATCGGGCAGCTGGATCGTGGAGGCGGCCATCAGGCTGGCTTCCACCGAGCCCCGCTCGGGAGAATTCTGTCTGCTCATTTCTTGTCGTAGGTCACCAGTGTAGAGGATGTGCTCGAATGATGAGGCTGAGTTTAGTTCGTAAACCAGCTTTATTGACAGAACACATCGTCTAGCATTCTCAAAGCAGGAAAGAGGAAGAATCATATCTCATCACCCTTTTATATGTTTCCAGCATCAGAATTCAAGTCACATGGTGTTTTCAGTAAACATACAGTCACAAAGCATCCCTTTGAACCTTCACCATTGTCTCTCATTTCTTGATGAACCAGAAATCTCTCCGGGGCATCTTCTGTGGGACAAAAAGACAAATCTCACACCTCCTCGTTGTCTTCTGCAGATTCGAGTCCTTTGTCCTTTCAGACGTGACACCCTCAATACACATGCAGTCATGTCTCTGTGGAAATGTGAGCCCACAATGTGTGTCGCCCACACTACCAAAGTATTTTTTTCACTTAAAATGTTTTATTTGGTTAAAACAAAGAACATTCATCTCAAAATTCTATAACCAACTTACATTTAGGCTACAAAGATATCTTAATAGGAAAGAAAATGACAATTTTATCATTTGCACGCCAGTGGAACAGATGTAAAAAAGTTATCAGCAGTGACATTCCGACCACTTCGTCGCCATGGTGCAACATGTTCCTTGACCACTCGAGCTCCCTGACCGATGTCGCGTTCTTCACCAGGCTGCCTACCAAGGTACACATCACCCTTCAATGGATAACTGGTATCAGCATCACAGCACCACCATATTTTCATACCATACTTAGCAGGCTTTGATGGGATATACTGCCGAAAACCAACTCTACCACGAAATGGCACTAATTGCTCATCCACACATAGATCCGTTCCTGGGATATAAAATTTCGGTAGTTGTGCTTGAAACATGATCCAAAAATCCCGGAATGGGGCTAGTTTGTCGGTTGCCTGCCTTTCAGCACGAGTAGCCCGGTTGTCAAATCTAAGGTACTTCAGAATGGTGGTGAACCTAGTTCGCGACATGGTGGCACAAAAGATAGGTCTTCCTTCTTTGTCTGACCAAAGTGATGCTACTGGCTCATGGTTAGACTTGTAGACACCAGCCAAGATGCATAATCCTATGAATGCCTTCATTTCATTACTATCAAGAGCCAACCAAGTTTTAGGATTGTCTGGATTTGTTTCATTCCATGCTGTGACTTGTCGTCGAGCTTCTCGATTGGTTTCCAGAACTACAAGATCTATCATTGTCGGGGTAATGAAGAGACCAAAGGCTTCAACAGGTGAAGTACAGTTCACGGCATTGGTTATGCCAGGCGCCTGTCTGATGATATCTTGAGGCTGACGTCTACCTACATTTGGTGGGTTTTTCTGCCACACAGTGCCATTTCGTTCAACTAGCACGTCTTGTATCTCATGCTGAGCTGCAGGATCCTCATCACCCTGATCTTCATCATGGTTCTGTCTGTCCACTTGACCACGGCCTCGACCCCTACCTCGACCACGGCCTCGGGCACGAACTCATGCACGTCCTCTGCCTCTAACAGGTTCAGGTGGATTTTGGTCTGCAGGAAGATTGTTGACACCATTGTTACCATCTGGAGCAGGCTGAATGGACTCTGTGTCACTGTAATCCGACGGTTCGGAAAGGTGGTCTTCGGCATCATCTGATACATCGGAGTCCTCCTGGCCTGAGTCATCATCTGACTGCAAAATAATTCGCAGGGCCTGAGCAGCTGTATAGCTTGCACGTCTACCTCGTTGAGCCATCATTCACTGAAATATAACACAAAATTCATACATTTAATATCATTAACATCATATTTTTCCCTGGGATCCGATCGGACCCCAATGAAAAATCTGAACTGACAGTACAGAAGAAAACTGTATTTTAAATCAGATTTATTTTTTGTGATTCACAGATGATGACAAACAAAGTCATAAAGCATGATAGCTGTGATCAATAATATGTCCGTGTTGTGCATAACAACATATGTGTGGGGTCCGATCGGACCCCACACATATGTTGGGGAGGAGCTCCATGCAGAGCTCCTCTAGAGCAGTGATGTTTTGGGGCTGTCGCTGGGCAACACAGGCTTTCAACTCCCTCCAAAGATTTTCTATGGGGTTGAGATCTGGAGACTGGCTAGGCCACTCCAGGACCTTGAAATGCTTCTTACAAAGCCACTCCTTCGTTGCCCGGGCAGTGTGTTTGGGATCATTGTCATGCTGAAAGATCCAGCCACGTTTCATCTTCAATGCCCTTGCTGATGGAAGGAGGTTTTCACTCAAAATCTCACGATACATGGCCCCATTCATTCTTTCCTTTACACGGATCAGTCGTCCTGGTCCCTTTGCAGAAAAACAGCCCCAAAGTATGATGTTTCCACTCACATGCTTCACAGTAGGTATGGTGTTCTTTCTCCTCCAAACACGACAAGTTGAGTTTTTACCAAAAAGTTCTATTTTGTTTTCATCTGACCATATGACATTCTCTCAATCCTCTTCTGGATCATCCAAATGCTCTCTAGCAAACTTCAGATGGGCCTGGACATGTACTGGCTTAAGCAGGGGGACACGTCTGGCACTGCAGGATTTGAGTCCCAGGCGGCATAGTGTGTTTCTGATGTAGCCTTTGTTACTTTGGTCCCAGCTCTCTGCAGGTCATTCACTAGGTCCCCCCATGTGGTTCTGGGATTTTTGCTCACCGTTCTCGTGATCATTTTGACCCCACGGGGTGAGATCTTGTGTGGAGCCCCAGCTCGAGGGAGATTATCAGTGGTCTTGTATGTCTTCCATTTTCTAATAATTGCTCCCACAGTTGATTTCTTCACACCAAGCTTCTTACCTATTGCAGATTCAGTCTTCCCAGCCTGGTGCAGGTCTCCAATTTTGTTTCTGGTGTCCTTTGACAGCTCTTTGGTCTTGGCCATAGTGGAGTTTGGAGTCTGACTGTTTGAGGTTGTGGACAGATGTCTTTTATACTGATAACGAGTTCAAACAGGTGCCATTAATACAGGTAACGAGTGGAGGACAGAGGAGCCTCTTAAAGAAGAAGTTACAGATCTGTGAGAGCCAGAAATCTTGCTTGTTTGTAGGTGACCAAATACTTATTTTACTGAGGAATTTACCAATTAATTCATTATAAATCCCTCAATGTGATTTTCTGGATTTTTTTTTCTCATTTTGTCTCTCATAGTTGAGGTATACCTATGATGAAAATTGGAGACCTTTCCCATCTTTTAAGTGGGAGAACTTGCACAATTGGTGGCTGACTAAATACTTTTTTGCCCCACTGTATACGTATGCACTGGCTATGAATTACATTTTTTTTCTAATAAAAATGTAGGTAAAAAAAAAAATTTCAAAGGACAGTCAGTGCACCAAATACACTGCATGATATATGTTGTGTATCAGGATATGGAGAAGTTACACATGTGGACAAAATTGTTGGTACCCCTCTGTTAATGAAAGAAAAACCCACAATGGTCACAGAAATAACTTGAATCTGACAAAAGTGGTAATAAATAAAAATTCTATGAAAATTAACCATTGAAAATCAGACAATGCTTTTGAATTGTGGTTCAACAATTATTTTAAAAAACAAACTCATGAAACACGCCTGGACAAAAATGATGGTACCCCTAGAAAATAATGTGACCATAGGGACATGTCCAGCCAAGATGTGTCCTCTAACATCACAGGTGTTTACAAACTTGTAATCAGTCAGTCGGCCTATTTAAAGGGTGACAAGTAGTCACTGTGCTGTTTGGTGACATGGTGTGTACCACACTAATCATGGACTAGAGGAAGCAAAGGAGAGAGTTGTCTCAGGAGATTAGAAAGAAAATTATAGACGAGCATGTTAAAGGTAAAGGCTATAAGACCATCTCCAAGCAGCTTGATGTTCCTGTGACTACAGTTGCACATATTATTCAGAAATTTAAGATCCATGGGACTGTAGCCAACCTCCCTGGACGTGGCCGCAGGAGGAAACTTGATGAAAAATGGAAGAGACGGATAATATGAATGGTAACAAAAGAGCTCAGAACAACCTCTAAACACATTCATGGTGAACTCCTAGGTCAAGGTACATCGGGGTCAGATCGCACCATCCGTCATTGTTTGTGCCAAAGTGGACTTCATGGGAGACAACCAAGGAGGACACCACTGTTGAAAACAAATCATAAAAAAGCCAGACTGGAATTTGCCAAACTGCATGTTGACAAGCCACAAAGCTTCTGGGAGAATGTCCTATGGACAGACGAGACAAAACTGGAACTTTTTGGCAAGGTACATCAGCTCTATGTTCACAGACGCAAAAACGAAGCATACCAAGAAAAGAACACTGTCCCTACTGTGAAACATGGAGGAGGTTCTGTTATGTTCTGGGGCTGCTTTGCTGCATCTGGCACAAGGTGTCTTGAATCTGTGCAGGGTACAATGAAATCTCAAGACTATCAAGGTATTCTAGAGAGAAATGTGCTGCCCAGTATCAGACAGCTTGGTCTCAATCGCAGGTCATGGGTCTTGCAACAGGATAATGACCCAAAATACACAGCTAAAAACACCCAAGAATAACTAAGAGCGAAACATTGGACTATTCTAAAGTGGCCTTCTATGAGCCCTGATCTAAATCCTATTGAACATCTGTGGAAGGAGCTGAAACATGCCGTCTGGAGAAGGCACCCTTCAAACCTGAGACAACTGGAGCAGTTTGCTCATGAGGAGTGGGCCAAAATACCTGCTGAGAGGTGCAGAAGTCTCATTGACAGTTACAGAAATCGTTTGATTGCAGTGATTGCCTCAAAAGGTTGTGCAACAAAATATTAAGTTAAGGGTACCATTATTTTTGTCCAGGCCTGTTTTATGAGTTTGTTTTTTAAAATAATTCTGTCAAATCACAATTCAAAAGCATTGCCTAATTTTCATTGGTTAATTTTCATAGACTTTTTATTTATTACCACTTTTGTCATATTCAAGTTATTTCTGTGATCACTGTGGGTTTTTCTTTCATTAACAGAGGGGTACCAACAATTTTGTCCACGGCTGTATGTCACAATTTTATTTATTTATTTTTCACTATATTGCCCAGTCCTACTTGAATATAGGAGGGGGGCTGAAAAGTTCATAGTGGTCAAATTTGACCAAATGTGGTTTATTTTTCAACCGCAGGGATCCAAGTGCTGCAACACCGATGGAAGAAGTGTGTGGACCGAAGGGAAGACTATGCTGAAAAATAAACCACATTTGGTCAAATTTGACCACTATGAACTTTTCAGCCCCTCCTCATACGATGGAAATATAAACATCTAAGAATTAACAGACTATTTCTTGTTTGTGCACCACAAAAAGAAATATTTCAACACAAATAACGTTTATACAGTGAATGTAAATTCTGTTTTTTGCAGTATTTATTCTTCTACAGAATATAAAATGTATTCTTTTGTTTAGTGTTATTTATACTTGTAGTTAACCCGCATAACAGGACTTCTGTGAAGAAAAAATAGGATGCATATTTTATACTTGTCTGTGTTTGAAGTCTACTTAGTTGTGTTTATTCTCATGTCTTTTCCCTTCTTGAATCAACAGCAGATTGTTAACGGTGAAGCCAAGGATGGAAATCGAGAGGCAGATATCAGCAGCGTTTCCAGTCGTTCATCTCTGACCTCCATTTCCATCATGTCGCCCAAAGCTATGAATACAGCTGGCTGCATTATCAGATACGAGGAGGAACACAGAAAAAAGGCCAAGGTCAGCAGCAAGTTGAGTGGTACATCATGTTTATTATTTGCTAGCTACAGTTGCAATCAAAGTCATTGAACCTCCACTGCAAATTAGGTTTATTGATAAAATGTACAAACTAGCAGCTGTTTGCAATAAACAGATCAAACAAGAACAATTTAAATGGCTCAACGCTACCAATATTACAGTTGGTTTCTCCAACTTCAAGACAAACTTAATTAATACTTAATAGAGCACCCTTTTGCTGTTATGACCTGCTGCAAACATGATGCATAGCCAGACACCAGCTTCTGGCAGCATTCTGAGGAATCTTGGCCCATTCCTCAAAGAACAGAGATGGGGGATATTGCACTCGCCTCAGACTGCTCTTGTCTTGACATTTTCAGATGACATAAAGAACCTTTCACCACAATGGTCTTATGGTTTGCTAGTCGAGACAATAAATACAACCCTAGCTTGTCTATTTTGTTGTAAACAAATTGTAAACAAATGTGACTAGCCAGATGTTTACAAAGGCGGAACTTCCAAATCACAGAGGTCTATATTTTTAGGACCAACTCTTTTCAGACAGCGCCTTGCTGTGGAAATTAGGGTCTCCAACAAAGTACTACAGTTCTCACATATGATAAGAAGCCACTGATATTAGCTATAATTTAAAGATTGTTAGAACATCGCTGAAATGGAGTGATACATATTTTGTGAAATGTCTGAGTGCAATTATTGGGGAATATATTGAGTCCTGGAATCCCTGTTGTCCAATCAGATTGCTTGGTTGGAACTAATTGTTGTATAATTCATAATAACCAACAGAAAGATAATAAGTTGGCTATTTAAGTTCCTGTAGAAGGGCCCTACTGTCATGATTGACAGTTTTAATAGTTAATTTGTTGCAGTCTCAGCAAACTCATTGTAGCGACTCATGAGCCCAGGGTGTGTGTAGATGGTTAAAAACTCATTTATCCAAAATTAAGGCCTTAATTATGCTTAAAAAATACGATCAGTCTTTAAATGTACTTTTCGAAGGTCTTAAACTGTCACAGATAAACACAATAATTTAGTCTTTTGCACTGTGAAGTGAAATTCTCGTGTTCAGTTTAGTTACCATTAGGGCTGTGTGATGTGACCAAAATTTCATATCCCAATGTAAGTAATCTTAAAGCCTGTTTTACCATTTGACTCTGGTGTTTACTTTTCACAGCTGATGATTCTTTTGTGCCTCTAATTAATAAACGCTCTCGTTAGTCTTTCACATGCTTGCTTCTTGTGGAGGTCGCCATGTTGGAACATGCTGGAACACACACTGTCTGGACTGCGCGTGCTCACACTACAGTCACCAAAATGACGTAAAGATACTGCCATAAACAGTATATTTTGTGACACCTCGATGTAAACGATAGTGTTATTAGAGAGGATGGATGTTTTTATCTCATCATCCGCTATATGTTGTCATAATGCACAGACCTAGTTACCATTTTAATTGCTAACATAACTGAAAGTGAAATGAGCAGAATGTATAGCAGTCATTTCACGTAAATTTGTCACCTTTTTCTTGTAAATTTGGCACTTAAATCTCATAACTTTGCAGCTTGTATCTTGTTAATTTGCAGCATTTTTCCCTCAAGTTTGCATCTTTTTTTTCATAAATTGGAAACTTTTCCCTTGTAAATTGGAAGCTTTACTCATATAAAAACAGTATGTATAAACATGGTTGCAATTCTGAAACCCTTCCTCCAATTTGGATGTGAATACCCCCAAATTAAAGCTGAGAATCTGCCCTTTAAGACAATATTGATTATATAACTGTATCTTGAATCTGTTTTGGTGAACAGCCAAAATAACAGAACTCGTGTCACTTTTTCAATATTTTTAGAGGCGAGTGTATAACTTTTTTCTAATAAATCTATTGCGGTGACCCACAACACTCTACAGGAACATTCCTCACACTCAGCAAGTCTGGAGGAAGCAAAGGACAATTTGCATACGGACAGAGAGCCCCTGGGGGACGACCAGAACAATGGACTATTATTTAGACATCCCCGGATTAAGGAGAGGATGTCCGGGCGTCAGTTGGTCATGCTAATCATGTGTATTGACTGATATATATACCAATATGCTAATGTGCCATGCATTCTCTCTGTCTGTATAAAAGAGCTTACTATACATGCCTCAAGGAGACAGTAGCACAGTAGTGCTTAGCGCTACAAGTGTTTCTCATGATGGAGGAAATAAAACTCTGCAACCTTCCAGCTCGTCGCATCTCGCCTGATCTTATTCTTCCACAGTGGTGACCCGACGTGTCATGGTGCGCCCCTCGCCTGATCTTTACCTCCACACTGGTGACCTGACGAGAGAGAATGACCGTCTGCTCCCTCTCACCGCGCTGTGGACACAGAGGACCAGAGAATGCCTGCAACCTCTTCATCCTCACCAGAGCGCACTCTCTGGAGCACAGCGCTGGGACCAACACGCACCGTGAACGGCGACACGAGCGAAACAAAGGAAGCAGCCTGAACGGGGACCATCACTGGTGCCGACTGCGTTGAATTCCACCAAGCTCCCTGACCCTGACTCAGCTCACAACAATGAAGCCCTGCACGCACACTGCAGGATTACGAGGACAGCGCAACTGCCAGTTATGTGATCACTGCGCCAAGCGCGCACCACGCACAGGGATAATCCGGCTCCACAGACTAATACATCATCCTCCGCCACTGCACATGCCTGAGAAACACGGCCGATCGCCAGCCTCGGAACCTTCAGGGCTGCTCACACACCTAAAGCAGACGTGCAGCCCGCACACAGGACTTTGTATGGGTTTCTCAGCCACGGCGCACAACGGGAGCCTAGCCGATTGCTGTCCCCGAGGGCTTTAGGGCTGCGTCTGCACCGAAAGCCAAACCGCCAAGTCCCTCACACAGCTGCAGTTGTTTCACAGCCGCTACACATCCTTGGGGAATTTGGCCGTTCGCCTTCCCCACATCCTCGCTGGACCGAGCCGCGAGAAGAGTCAGAGACTTAATTTTTTTTCACAGCCGCTGCGGATCACTGCCCCTGGTTTACCAAGAAAGTCCCTCATCATCGCGGATCCACACACAATTTTTGCGCGGCCCAGACACCTTTGACGTCCCGGGCCAGCACTCACTTACTCCCACTCTCCTCCCCCTCCTCCTCCACAGCGCTCTTCCCGCACCTCACTCCCTAAAGCCGGCTGATCGCCGTCTTGTTCCATTACGCATGACGCGCACCGGCCCCGGCACCCACGATCCACGGCCGTTCAACGTGCTGGAACTCGGAGCGGAGCACACTGTCCTTTCCACCCCTCCCCCATCCCCCCACGGACTGACATGCCATCCAACACTCCTCTACAGCAGGACAGTTCTACCGGAGCTGGAGCCCAAACGATGAGGGGGGGGGTGTCGGTCACAGCCCCTGCTGAGTGTTCTGGGGGGGAGCCCTGTGCTGACCCACAACACTCTACAGGAACATTCCTCACACTCAACATGTCTGCAGGAAGCAGAGAACAATTTGCATACGGACGGAGAGCCCCTGGGGAACAACCAGAACAATGGACTATTGTTTAGACATCCCCGGATTAAGGAGAGGATGTCCGGGCACCAGTTGGTCATGCTAATCATGTGTATTGACTGATATGTATACCAATACATACCTGCCAACTACTCCGGTTTTGCCGTAATGGTTACGGTTTTCAAGACCCCATTCCGGGTTATGGCTTTATTAATCAAAATTACGGTTTTTCACTAAAAATTCAGTCAAAAATTTTAAATCGTAAAAAACACACGAAAGCAATTCTAAACACGAGTTTGCTAGGAATTGTATCTAAATTTACCTGAAGCATTTGCTAAGCTAACGCTATTGCTAATGCCATAGCTAGTTGTAGCACCTAACACCGATACAAAGAAGCGACTCCGTCCCCGGTGATTGGGGCTCGCCGGAGGAACCAACCGAGGCAACAGTTGGATGAGAGCCGGATCGGAGTTCAAGTACAGCGGTGGTAGGAGACGGGGACCAGTGGAGAAGCAGCCGGGGCCCCAGCTGGATAAGAGCCGGAATCGGAGCCCAGCTACAGCGGCGGGGCTCGGTGGAGGAACTACTGAGGAAGACGGCGGTAGGTGGCGGGGCTCAGCGGAGGATCTACCGGGACCCCAGCTGGACAGGAGCAGGATCGGAGCTCAACTACAGCGGCGGTGGGTGGCGGGACTTTGTGGAGGAGCTGCCGGTACCCCGGCTGGACAGGAGCTCAATTGCAGCGGCGGTAAGCAGCGGGACTAGCAGCGGAGGGGGCTAGCTGAGGCCCAGCTGGATTCGAGGTCGGTCGGATCGGATATCGGCATCACCAGCAGAGATTGTTTTAATATCAACAGGTCAGTAAAAATGCCACCAAAGAAGGAGGAAATGGAAGAGATCAAAAAATTTTATCTTCTTGGAATACAAGTCAATATTATACAGTAATAAGTGGCATTCAGCTGTTTGTTTTATGTCATTTAAGCACAGTTCTGGTACTTAAAAATCATAAAAACCCAGGAGCTTCGGGGGGCTTTGCCCCCCTTGCCCCCCCACTGGGGCTCTGCCCTGGAACCCGCTGGGGGACTGCATCCCCCAGACCCCCTGCTAAATTTTCAGATAATTTCCCCAACCCCAAATCACATCCCTGGGTAAAGAATGACATACTGAGGCAGGCCAGAAAGTTACGGGGAACACAAGTTTACCTAAATGAACATCTAACAAAAAGTAATGCTGAAATAGCATGGCAAGCACGGATGCTGAAAAAGACAAAATAAGATACAGGCAACATGGACAAGAAATTGTAGAGTTTGGATCAAACTAAATGGAACACCTGAGGAAGCAAAAGAGTATAATAATCAGAGATCTTACTGACTTAATTTTCTTAATCAGTGTTCATCTATATTTATTTAAGAGACTATGATAATCCATATCCTCACACATGGCAAGTCTTTTTGTGAGGAATACTCCAAAGCATTTCCAGGAATTACTACTGCGGACTGTGAGCGCATGTTCAGCCATGTGAACAAGAACAAAAGAGTTCAGGTCCAGTCTGTCAACTTAAGTTCTGGGCAACCTCATGACCAAGGAAACTAATGACAGCTTCGGGTAACAAGTGCCACAGTGTGTTCCATTCAAAAGACCAACTGAAGAAAGCTAAGAGGTGCACCATGGAAAACAACAATGCTTGAGAGTTACCATAGAGTTTGTCCTTGATCTTTTCCATCAGCATATCTGCATTGACAATTTAAGGAAAACAGAAACATAATTGTTGAAGAAATATGAGGTTGTTAGCCACATTTTAACTTGATTTAATGCTAATATTTGTTTGCTGTCAGGGGGCTTCGCCCCCCTGAACCCCCCACCAGGACTTTGTCCTGGACCTACCAGGGCCTGCGGCCCCTGGACCCCGGCTAGCTACTAGGCTTTTCAGGTTTTAAAAGTTGGCAGGTATGCCAGTATACTAATGTGCCATGCATTCTCTCTGTCTGTATAGAAGAGCTTACTATACATGCCTCAAGGAAACAGTAGCACAGTAGTGTTCAGCGCTACAGGTGTGTCTCATGATGTTGGAGGAAATAAAACTCTGCAACCTTCCAGCTCGTCGCATCTCGCCTGATCTTATTCCTCCACACTATTACTTTTTTTCCTGTAAAATCTATGAGAATTCATAATGAAGAAAAACATGCACAAATATTTATGACACAAATAATGCAGTCAGAAGCTTCTCAGGAACTCTGCTTCAGTAGCTGCAGGCCAGTCCCTCCAGGATTTTGTAATGTTGCGATTCTACCAATTCCTGCGAATTCAGCAGGTCCTACATAATTTGAATTTTGTCCAATCACTGCAACTTCCCCCAATTTTGGTCAATTGTCGTCAACTTCTGCCAATCAAATTTGTCCCCGAGTAGTGCACAAATGTGTACATCATCAGTCTGACCAATCAAATGCAGTGCTGCACCATGCTCACTTTCGTGTTTACAGTGCGTATATACAGAGCACATCAGCAAAAAGCAGAGTGTGAGTTAAAAACAAGAAAAACCACTCAACTGCAAGTTTTCCAACATTGTTCCTTCCTCCGTCTCCCCCAACCCGCCGGTGAACATCTCCTTGAGTCGCTGTAATGACCACATGTATGAAGTGCCAGGTTTGTGTTGGAAAACGTCCGCCTGCCTGAACACACACACCCCCGGCCCCGTCTCGGGTACGCGTGTGAGAACAGACGCCATAAAACCACAAACAAACGAGCGAATCTAGGACTACAGCTACTGTTGTAATATTTTATACATCTTTAGAGGTAAAAGTTACTACTACATCTTGTCATTGAGCTTTAAAGCTGTGAATCTCTGATCTGGACACGAGCCAATGCACAAAGGCAAATCCCCAAGGAGAGCCCCACAACTTACCGCAACATAAAAAAAAAAAAAAAGTCCTGCAAAATCCTGGAGGGACTGCTGCAGCCTACAAAACAAAGAAGTGTTGGGACTTCACCTGTTCAGCTAAGGACACCTAGGTGTGAGAGTCTGTGTTGCTGAAGGGCCAATGGACTGCTCCCAGAGGTCCTGCTTGAGGTCCTTGCTGTGGGGATGATGAAATTTGGAGGAGGGTTAAAATTTCAAAAGTTCATAAGTGGATGGAACAAAGTTCATGAGAAGGAAATTATATAGTTTAATCTGGCTTGAGTTTGCTACAAAATGATCTTCTTCTTCTTCTAGCTATTCCCATGTTCTGGTTGGGTCGAGGCAGCAGACACCTTCTGTTTCCACTTGACCCTGTAATAGACATCATTCGCTGATGCACCAATCTCTTCCAAGTCCCGTTTAACACAGTCTGACCATCTCAATTTTGGACGTCCTCTTTTGCGCTTTCCTGGTGGTTCCATCTCTAATGTCCTTCTACACACATCGCATCATCTCTCCTCTTGACATGCCCAAACCATCTCAGCCTGCTCTTTCTGCTCAGCCTGCTCTTTCTGCTCTTCACACCAATACCTTCAATGCCCATTGTCTTACGGATGTCATCATTTTTAACATGGTCCTTCAACATGTGTACACAAGCCCATCTACACATCTTCATTTCTGCTACGCCTAATCTCCTAGCTTGTTGGCTGTTCAGCGGTGTTGTCCCCATGGCATAGAGCATTGCTGGCTGAATGACTGTCTTGTGGGTTGGTTGCACTCGCTTGTCACACATGACTCCAGACATCTTCCTCCAATTGTTTCAGCCACACTAGATCCGACTCGTTACTTCAGAATCGCTACCGCCATCAGTCTGCAGGGTACTTCCCAAGTACTTCTCACTTCAGGAATTGCACTTGATTGGAGTTCCATACTGCCCAACGATTGTCCATTCAGGCACATATATTCAGTCTTAGATCCTGACACCTTCAACCCTCTACTTTCTAGTGCACACCTCCACTATTCTAGTTCCTCTTGGAGACTCTTCTTCACTCTGTTGCACAGGACCACATCATCAGCAAACATCATCTACCAAGGCGCTTCTTTTCAGATGTTGTCCGTCAAGCAATCCATAACTATAGCAAACAGGAAAGGACTGAGCGCCGACCCTTGATGGAGACCCACTTCCACAGAGAAAGGTTTGCTTGTTCCAGAGGCACATCTCACCACCGTCTCACAATAAGTATACATGTCCTTCACAAGACCAATGTATTTCTCAGGGACGCCTTTGTTTTGCATACACCAGTAAAGCACTTCTCTTGGCACTCTGTCGTACGCCTTTTCCAGGTCGGTGAACATACTGTGGATCCTGCTGTCCTTCTCTGTACTTCTCTTGTAGCTGGCTAAGTGAGAGTAGACCATGAGTTGTTGACTTTCCTTTCATGAAACCAAACTGCTCTTCACTGATGCAAACAATATCTCTAAGACAGATTTCATACAACTTCATACTATGACACTTTAGCTTGATACCACGGTAGTTCCCACAGTTCATGATGTCCCCTTTGTTCTTGAAAATAAGAACCATTGTGCTTTTCCTCCAAATTCCAGGCGTTCTTTCTCCTTACAAGATCTTATTCATAACTCTTGTCAGATACTTTGTTCCTAGAGGCCCCAAAGCTTTCCAGACTTCGACCAGGATGTTGTCGGGTCCAACAGCTTTCTCATTCTTCAGTTCTTGAGATCACTACAAAGTGATGGTGCTCTAAATTTAGGTTTAGAATTAGCACGATTCCCTTTTAATAATTTGATTTCATGATGTATTGTGCTGTATGTTGCAATGAGTTTTATGACTTAGAAAATAAATAAATTAAAATGTCCACTAATCATTTCAATACAGTGTTGGATTAGCCAAGCTTTGTAGAGCACACGTTTGCTAAATAAGTTTTTTTTCCACAATTTATTTGATTTTTATTTACCTATTGTTTCTGATGTACTGTATTCAATATAGCTTCAGTCACAACCAGCCGCAGGGCCTGCCTTCATGCAGATTTTGGGCCGAGTGTCACGCAAGTGTTTGTTGCAAGTTTTTAGAGATTTTTAGAGCACATAAGCCCGTACGGAGGATGACGGACATAACCAACAAGGTCCATGAATTTTCTGTGAGCATGAGGTCAGAAGTGTGATGTGCTTCACCTGCAAGGAGTTTGCATGTTAGACATATGATTTTTAAGGCCCCTGGGGAAAAAAAATCACACTATAACACGATAAAACTATATACTCTAACACTTAATACTATGAGTGTACAGTACGACATTGTAATATTTTTGTAAATTCTAAAAATGACAACACCAAAATCAAATTCACATAAACATTATACTAATGTACTGGCCAAACAACTGCTGTTGTTGGGGTTTTTTTATTGAAAGAATGAGCGAGTCATAAATAAATAACCTGTTTACATTGCAGACAATAAAAAATCGAAAATACTTGTAAGAGGCAGGCAACACGTGTCTGTTATTTTCCCTCATCTCCCTACATTGGTTTCACCAGAATTTGTGAGAAAATACTGAATTATCCTGTGAGGTGGGAATTACAGTTAAATGCTATCAGTTAAATACTATCAGTGCAATCCGTCAAAATGACGGACTGCTCTGGAAATTTTTCTTGATTGCTTAAAATTACCGGTCAGTGACGGAGAATTCTCGGTTAACCTCAGTCTGACACATGCATACACACACATGTTCTTTTTGTGAAATTCTGTGTTAGTTTTATGCCAGATAAAACAGGACATGTCTTTCAAAAAGTTCAACTTTTGTCTTGTCAGTCTCCAGAATATTTTCCCAAAAGTCTTGAGGATCATCTAGATGTTTTCTGGCAAATGTGAGACAAGTCTTTGTGTTCTTTTTGTCCAGCAGCGGTTTTTGCCTTGGAACTCTCCCATGGATGCCATTTTTATTGTTCCATTGTGGACCAGTATCCAAACTGAGGCACGTGAGGCCTGCAGTTCTTTAGATGTTGTTCTGGGTTTTTGTTTCTCATCTGTTCTTGAATTTCTTTAGATCACGATGGGATGTGTTGCTTTTTGAGATCTTTAAGCCTACTTCAGGTTGTCATACAAGTTCTATTTAAGTAATTTCTTGATTCAACAAGTCTGGCAGTAATCAAGCTTGAGTGTAGCTACTGAAATTGAACTCAGCTTACCAAAAAAATGTGGTTAATCAGTTAATTTATGATGTAACATGGGGGGCAATTACTTTTTTACATAGGACCAGGTAGGTTTGGATGGTGTTTTTACTTTAATAAATGAAATCTTCATTTCAAAACTGCATCTTGTATTTATTCAGGTTATCTTTGTCTGATATTAAAATTTATTTGATGATCTGAAACATTTAAGTGTGACAAATCTGCAAAAATACAAGAAATCGGGAAGGGGGAAAATACTTTTTCACAGCTCTCTCTCTCTCTCTCTCTCTCTCTCTCTCTCTCTCTCTCTCTCTCTCTCTCTCTCTCTCTATATATATATATATATATATATATATATATATATATACTGTATATCAATATTACACGAGCGTGAGTACGGTATCATGAATATAGTAACTCTGGGTGTGAGTTATGTCTTGTGCCCTTGTGCACAAGACGTATCACAACTCAACTCCAGGTGTGATACCCTAGTATCACACCTGGAGTTAGTATATTCATGATACTGTAACGAACTTGAGCGTAATACAGCTTTTATACAACTGTTCTGCAAGCACAGTTTATTAAATGACAGCAATACTGGACAAAATATTATGATTTGTTTGTTTAGCCAGTTATTTTGCGCAGCTGGGAAAAAAAGTCCCTTCTAAATGTAGCCAGTAACTGTTGCTAAACATCTCAATCAGCATGAAGACGTCTGTCGTTATTTCACACACATGTAAACAAATAAAATATTGTCAAGTGCAAAAGTAATAAGTGTTTATAAAACATACCTGTCCTCTGCAGTACCTGAGTTGGTACTGCAGAGGACCTGAGATCAAAATGCCAGTTGCCAGAACACCAGTAGTTAGCAGGTAGCTAGTAGTTAGCATGCTAGCGATTTAGCACACTTTGCTCACTTTTCTTTGTATTTTTAGAAGAAACAAAGAGTCAGTCACCACAAAGGTATTGTGGTTTGTTAATCGAGACAATAAATCCAACTTTAGCACTGCCTCTTTTTTTAAACAAACGTGAAATAGATTAATGAGCTTAAAATGACGTTATGGAGCGGTAAACAGAAACAGTTTTTTCAAATGGAGGGAACTTTCGGATCACGGATGTATAATTTCTTGTTAAACAGTGTCTCACTGTGGAAGTTAAGGTATCCAAAACAGTACTGCAATTGTCAGGGAGTTGGTAGTACATTACTGTTAGTAATTAATGGTTACATGAACACCTTTGAAGTGGCGTGATACATATCCAGTGAAATTGGAGTGCAATTATTGTGGAATATAATAACTCCTGGAATCCCTATTGTCCAATCAAATTGCTCAGTCGGAACTGTTGTATAAATGTATACATCAGTCAATCAAACTTTATTTATAAATAATAACATAATATAGCCTACCTCATGTGAACCTTGCGAGGTACAGGAACTCTTTGCAGCTTGTCCAAAACCCCTATGACATCCATGTCCTCCATGGCCCCAGAAAATCGCAGTTGATGCACAGTATCTAAATTCATATGGCCGCTTGTGGCTGAGGCTTATTTGATTATTAGTGGTAACCCTGCTGTTCTCGAGTCTCAGCTGACTGATGTCTTAAATGTGTTGGCTCAGCTGGCGCTCAGAATGCGGCAGGAGATGCAGGAGAAGGTGGTGGAGGAGGTGGCGAGCGTCGAGTCGGAGCACCTGAAACGCTTTGAGGAGCTCATGGAGCTGAAGCAAAGGCAGGAGTTCCAGAGTATAAGAGACATGATGGACAGAGAGTAAGTTCCAACAGCAGGCACTGATGATTATTATTCACATGTTTTAGTTCTCATGAAGTGTCACACGTAATGAAAATTGTTTGTCCGCAGAACTAAAGAGAGCATGGGGCGCCAAGAGAAGCTGAAGGAGGAGCAGAGACACAGAATGAAGGTATGATGGTGGAAAAAGACTACAGTGACAGAAACCCTGAAACATTTATTTCAATGCCTGAATCATTATAAACCCTGTGTTGTTTTGGGGGTTAGTCTTTTGTTTTGGTGGGTTATATTGGATTTTTGTGACATATTGTCTACTAAGGCAAACGAACCTGAAGTCCACCTGCAGAAGAGTTCTTCTCTCCCACAGAATCTGGTGCTGTGTTCAAAATGTTCACTCCTTCACCATATAGTGTACTATATAGTGAATCAGCCATTTTGTAGTGCTGTTTGAAATCTTAACTGAAGATTTCATTCACTATATAGTACACTCAAGATATCCCACAGTGCATTTTGAAAAGTAGTGAACAACGGATGGTCATTACATTAGCCAATGTATCCGTTAATGCAATGCACAGCCAATGGAGCAGTGAGAGGAGAGCTTCATATCACAGCATAAACTACCTTAAGATATTGATATGTAGTAATACAGCAAAAGCGATTTGATTTAATACATATTTACTACAACTTGCATGCAGGTATTAATTTTTTGACCACCGTGAATCTGTTAGGTTTTACTGTCTCACCATGATGATGTCATTAACCACGCCTCAAAAACAAGCCCGGTAGTGTCCGAAATCTTGTAATTTTATTGTTATATTGAGTTTACTATATACAGGGTTTAAAGATTTCTGGCATGTGCTGTTTGGCTGCGGGGAAAAATGATACTCCTGTAGCAGTGACCCTCAATAGGGCGGCCCGCAAACTCCCTGTTTGTGTCCCCCGAGCTGTGATTCCTTCCCTACGTGTTTTGGTTAGGCCAGCACCTGTAAACGTGTACTGTTATCCCCATGCCAGCGATGCGATGATAGCCTGTCAGCGTGCGAGTGGCTGCAGTCAAGCGGCGTTTTTACTTTCACTTTCGGAGTGGCAGTGGGGGCCTAGATTGAATGAAAATGGCATGTTCCAAGTTTGCTGCTAAAAGAAAAGTGGACAGTGAAAATCGGCAATTCAAAGACGAACGGACTGAGCAGTTGGCATTTGTTCTCCCTCCTACCAGCACAAGACCAATGTGCTAATATGCCAGGAGACCACAGCTTGATAAAGATTTACAATTTGAAACGGCATTTTGAGAGCAAGCACAGGAATTTTGAAGAGACATTTCCTCAAAATTTAGAGGAAAGAACAACAAAAATACATGCACTGAAATCGTCATATCAAGCTGCAGGCAGGATTCTTGTTACATCTGTGACACAGCAGTAAAAAGCAGCAGAGCTGTGAAAGCCTGTCCTGAAAGTGGCTCCGCCCACAGCAGAACAGCCTGGTGTCATGGGCGGAAATCAAGGGGGTCCAGGCGTGGACAGTTTTTTTTCTTTAAAATTTGCAGCTTTTCTCATAAATGTGCAACTTTTTCTCATTAATTTACTACATTTATTTGTAAATGTAAAACATTTTTTGTTGTAAATTTGCCACTTTTCCCTCATAAATCTGCTGTTTTTGCATCTTAAATCTGTATTTTTTTTTTGTAAATTTGTAACCTTTTTATAATGTGAGTTTTTTCTGGTAAATTTACATATTTTTTCCTCACTAAATTTGCAACTTTTTTCAAGTAAACTTGAATTTTTGTAAATGTGCAATTTTCTTTCTCATAAATTTCTGACTTTTTTTCTTGTAAATTTGCAGCGTTTCCCCCGTAAGTGTACATTTGTACATTTTTACTCATAAATTTGTGACTGACAACAAAAATAGTGTCCCCTCAATATTTACTGAGAAAATGTTCTGTTTGTTGTCCCTCCCAACATAAAAATGAAATATCCGCCCATGCAGGATGCTTTCACTGCTCCGGACCTCCGGCCCACTGGGAAAAATAAATGCAGACCCCTGACAAAAACATTTGAGGACCCCTGTCATATGAAAACAAAACATTTACATCTTATTATACGCAGAACTACTTTTTGTCCAAGCGTTGTTGCTGTATGTAGCGTGACTGGAGATGCGAGTGCAGGACCGGAGTGGCCCATATCCCAGTGGGCCACTTCACTGATGAGTCGGTGTTCTAGTTGGACGTAAAATTAATTAACATCAATATAATCTGATAATCTGCAGCAGGCATGTTGTTAGCACTATCCCAATGTTTAATAGCCCTAAACCTGCCTGACTGAGCTACACACCAGAGCATCCCTCACAATTTGGTGCCAGTAACGACTGGTTCGACTGAAAGACAGACTGACAGCATTCAACAGGGCGCGGGACTCCAGAAGGTGTGTTCACATTTTGGTGGTTAACAAATGGCAGAAATTGACAGAAGAGGCGATTTTCCCAAAGAAAAATGAGCCAAACGGCACAGGTGAGGGGAGAGGAGGCTGCAGAGGAGCGTGTTCTGCTACAGCAGAGAGGCCGGCAGATTTTCAGCACCTCCACTCAGTGAAGTGGCTCTCAGAATAAATTCTAGAAGATTTAGCTGCCATCAAGTAGTTCACAATTCTGACTCCCACGTATTTTTCTCATAACTGGAAAACTAATTGATTCCTCATTACAAAGACTTTTAAATAAAGTTCTCAATTTCCAAGAAATAATAACCTAATAATATGAAAATTTATAAGCAAAAAGCTGCAATTTTTATGGTTAAAAAGGAAAAATATACATTCAAAAAGTTCTAAAATTGAAAGAATATGATTTTTTACGTCAAGAAAATCACATTTATAGAAAAAGCTGCATATTTATAATAGCCTAAACATTCCTAGTAATTATGGCCTTTTACCTATTATCTTGATTTTTAAGATCAAATATGCAGATTTTTGTGGACACAGTTTGGTGAAAAAGCCTCTTTCCACAGTAGATGTTGCTGAATGAAGAAAAAAAAAAACCTTGCTTGTTCTCAGGTGATTCATTATTTTTTAACAAGGGGGCTGGTAGTGGTGGTGGACTCACAAATTTAGTGTAAGGCAAAATCTATAAATGTAAAATAAGTATACATTTGCAAGAATGAAGCTGTAAAATATGACAAAAGGAGGTCAGTTTACAAGTAAAATAGAAAATTTGTGAGAAAAAGTTACAATTTTGTATGAAAAACATACAGCCGTGGACAAAATTGTTGGTACCCCTCTGTTAATGAAAGAAAAACCCACAATGGTCACAGAAATAACTTGAATCTGACAAAAGTGGTAATAAATAAAAATTCTATGAAAATTAACCAATGAAAATCAGACAATGCTTTTGAATTGTGGTTCAACAGAATTATTTTAAAAAACAAACTCATGAAACAGGCCTGAACAAAAATGATGGTACCCCTAGAAAAGATTAAAATAATGTGACCATAGGGACATGTTCAACCAAGGAGCCCTTCAGTCTCACTTTTAGAAATGTAGTGATCCAAAAACTAATATTTATAAGTATGACTTTATCAGTAATAAAACTGAATAAACTATCAACATTTTGCCACCTGAAATATAAAATCCTGTTTGTCAGTTTCTGTACTTAACTTTAAGTAATTTTTCAGTCTTTCCTTGATTAATATGTAGTTAAGGTGATTCCTTGTTAGTAAGTTTCTCCTTCCTTGGCACCATCAGATCCTGAATCTGCGCTTAAGGGAGGTGGAGCAGCAGCGCCTTAGGGAAGCAGAGCTGGAGAAGCAGAGGCAGGCAGAAGGCCGGGAAAGGCTGCGCAACCTCAACACCATCCAGGAGGAGATTCTGCAACTCAACCAGCTGCTGGAGCCATCCACCCAGACCAAGAGTGACCTCCCACCGGCCAGCTTCAGCTCCTACAGCACACGCGGGAACCAGCTGTGCTCCCAGGTGTCTGAGGTGGTGCGAAAGACAGCAGAGGTCAGTTTAAAGTCCATCCATCCATCTTCTTCCACTTAATCCTTTTCAGGTCACGGGGGTGCTGGAGCCTATCCCAGCATCTTTGGGCGAGAGCCAGGGTCCACCCTGGACAGATCGCCAGTCCATCACAGGGCCAACACAGAGAGACAGACAACCATTCACTCTCACAGCCATACCTAAGGACAATTTAGAATCCCCAGTTGATGCCAGTTAACCTAACTTGCATGTTTTTGGCCTGTGGGAGGAAACCGGAGAAATCCCGGAGTAAACCCACGCAGACACGGGGAGAACATGCAAACTCCACACAGATCACTGTTGGTCGGGGGCTGGGATCGAACCCAGGATCCCCTGACCAAGGGTGAGTTACTGTGCTGCTGCGGTGGCGGAGTTTAAAGTCCTGATTTTTAAAATTCACATTCCCATGCTTAATCAAACACTGTTTTTATCCCCCACCCTTTGGTCTTTGTCTGGCGGGGGATTGTGTTATGGGACACTCTATCCGCCCATCTCTGTCCCGCTTTTGTGAAATCAACTCCTCCTTCAACTCCACTTTTGTTACGATTGTGTTTAAACTTTGTACCACGATTTGATATACATCAATGATGCGCATATTGCAATTTGACTCTGATTAGATGAGTTTTGCAGGAGTTGTAGACCCTGAATTATGATGTCTTATTTCATCTCAATTAATAGACAGCAATCGTCTTGTGAAATTAACTCCTACAATTTAGTTCTAAATGTTTTGAACTGTGGTTCCAGGGTTGGATATTCGAAGATTTTATTTGTCAATACTTCTATATGTACAGGACATGCAGGAGAATCGAAATGCTGTTTCTCTGTCTTGGCACTGTGTGTAATATACAAGAAAAGGAATAAAGATTAAAACAACAGTCGTAGCCTATGTACAGTAATGCTGCCCGTAGTGCAGATAAAGATAAAAAACAGAGCAGTCCTATGTACAGTAATACCGTAATACCCGTAGTGCAAGTTCAGTGCGGTGGAGGAGGTGCAAACAGTGACAGTCTGGAATGCACATGATCAGATTCAAGATTCAAAGATTTTATTTGTCAGTACTACTGTATGTACAGGACATACAGGAGAACTGAAATGCCATAATCAGTATTGCAGTAACAGACAGCAGCAGGTATGGCATTTGTGCAAATGGTTGTAGTAAAGTGCAAGGACATACAGCAGCAGATGAATTACTGTTGATGTGCAGAGTCTTTCTGTGCAAACAGCTGAGGTAGTTATTGTGTGAGTGAGTGTGTTACTGTCCAGGGGGTGCAGGGTGGGGCAGAGTTCAGGGTTCTGATGACTTGGTGAACAAAGCTGTTTCGCAGTCTTGTGGAGTGGGCCCGGAGGCTCCGGTACCTTCTCTGTGAGGGCAGGGAGTGTGAGGGGTGGGAGGTGTCACCCATGATGATGATGGCTCTGCGAGTGTGGTAGATGTCCAAGAGGGGTGCAAAGGGGCACGATGATCTTGCTGGCTGCGTTCACTGTGCATTGTAGAGTCTTCCGGCAGGAGGCAGCACAGCTTCCATACCACACAGTGATGCAGCTGGTGAGGATGCTCTCAATGGTACCCTAGTAGAATGAGCACATGATGGGGGGCAGGGACTTGTGCTCTCCTCAGTTTGCAGAGGAAATAGTGGTGAGTTTGAGCCTTCTTGGCCAGTGATGTGGTGTTGTTGGACCAGGAGAGGTCCTCAGATGTGCACCCCCCAGGAACTTGGTGCTGTTCACCCTCTCCACAGCTGCTCCATTGATGATCAGAGGAGGATACTGTGTGTGTCCTCTCCTAAAGTTGACCACAATCTCCTTGGTTTTTCCATGTTCAGGAAGAGATTATTATCTTTACACCACTGAACAAGTTGGCTCACCTCATTTCTGTAGTTGGCCTCCTCATTGTTGGTGATGAGGCCCACCACCATCATGTCGTCCGCAGACTTGATGATGTGGTTGGCGTTTGTGGAGGTTCATATTCCAGTGTGGCTCTGATTGGATGATTTTTGCAGAAATTATAGATTTTGAGGTCAAGGTCAGAGGTCAGTTTTTCCCCTAAATCTTGTAAACGTAATAACTTCTGAAAGAAATGATGTAGGCTTTTCAAATCAGTGTCATAGTTGTATCTCAGACAAATCTTGGCTTGCACCCTGACTATGGGTTTGGGTCAAACGGTTCAAAGGTTAACATTAACATTGCTTTTGCAATATTGCTATAGATCAAGCAAAGCTAGGGTCATCAAACTTGGTCCACAGGTTCACCCTGAACTGTGACTATGGGTTTGGGGTCAAAGGTCAAGGTTAGCATTCCCTGTGGCCTATTGCTACAGAATGAGTAAAACTAGGGTCACCAATAAGGATGTTAATGATTGACTTTTGATTGTCAATAAGAATTTAGTTGACTAAATTAAATTAGTTGTCAGTTAATTGATAACTCGGCAGTCCTTCTCAATGAGAGTTTATTCAATGAACTCTAGTGGCGTTCCCATCCAGGTGGGGGGTGCACACGATCACCCATTGCCACCTTCCAACTAAAACACAATGAAAGGAACAGAAGAAGACTCCAAGCCCCAAAGTGCATGTGCTGTGCAGAGCAGAATGCCTCGTCCTTCTGGTGTACCTCGACACGTGAACTTGAAGATCCACCTACCTGCTTTAAATCAGCAGGATGGGGAAATGTACTGGAGCAAGGAAAAGGACTACATGAGTGCAAAAACCCATCCCTGCTGTCTTCAACCCGCTGCTATATGCAAAAGCAGACGGGACCCAAGTTACCATTGAGGTAAAGGTATTTACATTTCAGCACACAGCAGCAGAGGAGTCGGGTTTGGACTAACAGGACAGGCTGGTATTCAGCTTCACAGTAGCTGGAGATGGTCAGAGAGCTGCTACAGCCTCCGTGAGAGTGACTGGAAAAAATGCTCTAAAAAGAAACCTCTCGTGCTCTGCCACCATGATATTTGTGTAATTGTGGCACACATAATTGTCTGCTGCACCTTCAAAATTGATATGATCTGATGATGCCAGACAGCCTTGTGATTCATTTCCACTCTCTGTCACTGTGCTGTGACATGGTGACGGTGACACCTACTTCATTGTGTGTTTATCTGCACCGTCCTGTTCAACTGTCCACTGAGGTGAGGTGAGGTGGCCAACGACCCACGCTGCTTACAGGGTCATTTGTCCCATGCCATGTAGCATGGGTAACTTCATTCAGACAACAGAGGGAGACTGGCTCGTACTGGGTTTGCCTGGATTGCCGGGGTACTCTAAAAGGAACTAATGTTTAACCTGCAACTGATGAAGCAGCTCACAGTTTATTTTTCTATACAGTACTCTCTCTGAGTGCCTTATCCATTTTGAACTTTGGTGTACATGTTTTGGACATTGACATACATGTTCTTCCACAGACATCTGTGTATAATTCTGCATGGATTTTCTTGCAGCAATTCACTGATGATAGTGAGATAAGTTTTCCTTTGTCGGCCTCTGCTCCTCTTTCCTGACAATATGAGATTCTCCAAACTATCTTTTCTGATGATGTGCCCAAGAAATATTGTCATCTTATTATTGTCATCAACTCTTTTTGCTACAGCCCTTCTGAAAACTTCTTCATTGGTGATATGTTGTGTCCGGCTGATCTTTAATATCCATCCATCCATCTTCTACCGCTTTTCTGGAGGTCCAGGTCGCGGAGGCAGCAGTTCAAGCAGAGAAGTCCAGACTTCCCTCTGCCCAGCCACCTGCTCCAGCCAGCTCTTCAGAGAGGATACCAAGGCGTTCCCAGATCAGCTGGGAGACATAGTCTCTCCAGCGAGTCCTGGGTCTACTCCGGCGTCTCCTCCCAGTGGGACATGCCCGAAACACTTCAAGTGGGAGGCGTCCAGGAGGCATCCTGATCAGATGCCCATACCACCTTAACTCACATTTGAATAATTTGAACACACTAAATTCTTCTCAATTTGAAAAGAAATATTACATACTATACCACCTTTGTATGAATGTTTGAAAACACAGCAGAAATATACAAAGAAATACAAAAATCAATGGAGTATCACTACAGATTAAGAAAATAACTTGTTTCCAGATATAGCAATTATTATATTCCCATAAATAACATTTCACAGTTATAATGGGCACCATTCTATGGTAGAAAATTGGGGTTCCATTTTTAAAAGCACATTTCTCTTACAATCTTAGGCTTATATTTACTTTTCTTAGCAAATATGTTGCTTCCCTAAAAATTGAAAGCTGAACTGTCATTGGTAATTACCTCCGCCAGGCTGAAAAGGCCAGGAGGAGGTTATGTTTTTGCCGGGGTTTGTTTGTCTGTTTGTCAACTCCGCGTTCTTCAACGTTTTAGGCACAAAAGCACGCGCAAAACACTGGTGGCCTGGGCTCGCCAGCGTGCCTGTGTTTGCACGCAGCTCCAAAACCTGACACGGGCACCTGTCCGCCGCCGCATTATTTGGCAGAAATCTGACCAACACAAACTCCGCGTTCTTCAACGTTTTAGGCACAAAAGCACGCCGAAAACACTGGCGGCCTGGGCCCGCCAGTGTGCCTCTGTTTGCGCGACGCTGCAAAACCTGACACGGGCACCTGTCCGCCGCCGCATTATTTCCCAGAAATAATTTGATTTTGAAAATCATCCATTGCTTGGAATTCATTTAAAATGTTTAGTAAACATTTGCAGTGAATATTAAAAATACAAAACTTACCCTGTTTACTTCTCGTTTTCTGACAGCTGATCGCTTCGGTAGATCACCCTTGGTTTTCACGCCACTGTCACTGACACTTGTCTCAGAGTCAGACTTGGGAATCGCGGGATATATAGTTGGAATAGCCGTTTTCTTTATCACCAATCTTTTTGCAAATTTCATTTCAAATTGCATCTTATTCTCGAAATCGCTGTAAACGAAATGTCTACTGCACATGTAGGGCGCTGACGAGGTGCAGGTGTGCGCGCAGCTGAGGCAGATGCCTGAGACCGGCGAGCCGTGACACCTGCAAAATATATGTGGACAAGAAAGACTGACAAACCTGGGTACTATTTCACTGCAGTCTGCTTTAATACAGAAGCTGAAGCAATAGGGAACACTGTATGTCTCTGTTATTGAGAACTTTGCTTCTAAAAAACACAGGAGGATGGACTTCCAATATAAGTAACCGGTGAGTTAAACTGTCTTTCTTCAGCATGTTTTTTCCCCCTAACCGTTCTTATGATCATGAAAATATTTGGTAATTCCGAGAAATATCCGTAATCGCCGATTTTAAAACGTAAACATCAAGTGTTGCATGAAGCAAAACACAGCAGTGACCGCGACAGTATGCGTGTGTTTGCCGGTTGTGACGTCACACAGTCAGTGGCCATCTTAGCCGCTGATCGCTTGGCTCTCCAGGGCAGCATACTTTCAAGAGCACATTGTCACCATATGCGACATTTGTTGAGACCAAAACATGTGCAGTTCGCTTTAGCTCGTCTCAGACAACAATTTGAGATATGAATTAGCGATATTGAATTTTCGTCTGTCCATCTGCTTTAAGGCCGGCATACAAACCCAGAGTGAAAACAGTCAGACCAACAAAAAAGCAGTGGGGTTCTCTGATGCTCTGAAAGACTGCTTCAGCACTACAGACTGGGACACTTTCAAGCATGCAGCCACTCACAATGGTCACACAAGCATAGAGGAGTACACTGAGGTTGTTGTAGCATACATAGCTAAATGCATTGATGATGTCACTCACTGCAAAACCATCACTGTTCGTGCCAACCAAAAGTCATGGATGACAGCAGAGGTCCACAGGCTCCCGAGGACTCGGGACGCAGTCTTCAGGGCCGGCAACACCGCAGGACTAACAACATCTAGAGCCAACCTGTCCCGTGGCATCAAGGAGGCAAAACGATAGTACAGTAAGAAAATATCCGGCCACTTCAGCAACACCAGAGATAAACGTTCTCTCTGGCGTGGCATACAGACCCACACCAACTACAGACCTCCACTTCAGACCTGTGCGGGTGACATCACACTGCTCAACAACCTAAATGACTTCTTTGGGTGCTTTGAAGCACAAAACAGCACAGAAGACCACTCCTGTCCCAGACGAGCAGGCCATAAGTCTGGATCCGGCTAGCGTGAAGAGGACCCTCTCCAGGATCAACCCACACAAGGTAGCTGGACCAGACAACATATCAGGTTGTGTTCTGAAGGACTGTGCAGAGGAGTTCAAGAATGTCCTGGCCAACGTCTTCAAAATCTCCCCGAGTCAAGCTGTTGTTCCCACATGTTTCAAAACTGCTACCATAATGCCAGTCCCAAAGAAGCCCATCCAGCTACAACGATTACCAGCCTGTAGCACTGACCCCAATCATAATGAAGTGCTTCAAGTGGCTGGTCATGCAGAACATCTTCATCCTCCCTCCCTCCATCTCTGTTTGCATACAGGTCAAACAGATCCACAGAAGATGTCATTGCTGCTGCTCTCCATCCAGCCCTCACCCACCTGGACTCAGAGAACTCCTACATGCAAATGCTGTTGTTGGACTTCAGTTCAGCATTCAAAACAATCATCCCCCAGTACCTAATACAAAAACTCAGACACTTGGGACTCAAAACTGCCCTCTGTAACTGAGTGCTGGACTTTCTCACAGAGGTCACAGAATGTGCAAGTTGGCAGCAACACCTCCAATACCATCACACTGAGCACAGGGGTCCCACAAGGGTGCGGGCTCAGCCCGCTGCTCTTCACCCTGCTGACCCATGACTGTGTACCAGCCTACAACACCAACCACATCATCAAGTTTGCGGATGACACGACTGTGGTGGGCCTCATCACCAACAACGAGGAGGCCAACTACAGAAATGAGGTGAGCCAACTGGTCCAGTGGTGTAAAGATAATCACCTCTTCCTGAACGTGGGAAAAACCAAGGAGATTGTGGTCGACTTCAGGAGGGGACACACACAGCATCCCTCTCTGATTATCGACGATGCAGCTGTGGAGAGGGTGAGCAGCAATAAGTTCTTGGGGGTGCACATCTCTGAGGACCTCTCCTGGTCCAACAACACCACATCACTGGCCAAGAAGGCTCAAACTCGCCTCCATTTCCTCCACAAACTGAGGAGAGCATGATCCCCGCCCCTATCATGTGCTCATTCTACCGGGGCACCATTGAGAGCATCCTCACCAGCTGTATCACGCTGTGGTATGGAAGCTGCACTGCCTCCTGCCAGAAGACACTACAATGCACAGTGAAAGCAACCAGCAAGCTCATCAGTGCCCCTCTGCCTCCCCTCTCGGAACATCTACCACACCCGCAGAGCCATCAACATTGCAGGCAACACCTCCCACCCCTCACACTCCCTCTTCAGTCCCCTGCCCTCGGGGAAAAGATACCGGATCCTCCGGGCCCGCTCCACAAGACTGTTAAGCAGCTTTGTTCATCAGGCCATCAGGACCCTGAACGCTGTCCCCCCCCATTCCCTGACTGTAATGCACTCACCCGCACAATAACTACCTCAGCTGCTCGCACAGAAAGATTGTCACACCAACAGTAATACATCTGCTGCTGTATTTCTCTGCACTTTACTGTCACCATTTGCACAAATGCCACATCTACTGCTGTCTGTTATTGCAATACTGATCATGTGCAGTCCTCTCTGTCACTGTCTGTACCTGCACTACCACATTAAACTTGCAACTCTTTGAGTATTATTGCTCTTCTTTTTCTGTATATAGAATTGCTGGGTTTCATCGTTTATCTTTATTTACATTATGGGATGTCTAGGTCTGTCTTTTATCACTATTTGCACTACGGGTAGCATTACTGTACATAGACTGCTGTTGTTGTTTTTCCAGCCTTATTCCTTTTTCTTTTTATATTGCACACACCACTGAAGAGAGAAACGTTATTTCATTTCTCCTGTATGTCCTGTACGTATAGTAGTATTGGCAAATAAAATCTTTGAATCTAATGCGTATCTTAAAAGTAGCAGGCTACAGGTATGGAAATCTGAGGCATTTATTTGTTTCAAAATTTTAATTCATATCTATTTACTACTTTTTTAACCTTACCCACTCCCAAATCCTAGGGCTACCTTCTTAATCTCATATCAAGTAGAATGATTTAAGCAAGGTGCTGATAGCAGGATGCAAACCAGCAACCATCCAATCACAAGCCCATCATACTATCTACCTAAGCCACAGTGGCAGCTGGTTTGGAGTTGATCCGAAAAGGCTTTTTCGGATTGTCGACTCTTCCGTCGCAATAGACATTTCACATACAGATACAGCTTCTGTATCCATAGCCACTGCCTAAAAGGAACAGTCGGCACATGAAGAAGTACCATTGTTTTCAGGATAGTGAGCTACACTCTAAGCTGGAGCTTTTTTTCATGAAGTATACAATTATCAGTGCAAATTTTTGAATGTTGATTTCTTTCTTTTTTCTTTTTTCTTTAATTTACACTAGTGCATACCCGTGCATGCCCATAGAAACCCGTGCATGCCTGTAGAGGGGATGCATTGGAACAGAATTCTTGCCAGTTATAGGACAGTTGGTATAGCAACACAGCACTAAGTGGCAATCAAATATGACGGCTTTTGTATGCAGCAAAACATAAAAATCACACAAAATATGCCCTGCCATCTCGGGCTGTTTGCCCCTGCTTGTTACTTCTTCTCCTGCCTGTCACTGTTCTGTGTTATGTTGCTTACCTGTGTCTATATACTGTATATGTCTTGTAGGGAGTCATGTGCTCTGTCTGTGTGCCATCATATAGACATCATCTGGTGGGTCTTCTTCTTCTTCTTCTTCGTTCAGACCACTGAAGGGTCTCCTCCTGTCTCAGACAGCTATGTTGTTAACAGTCATGCCTGCGGCGTACTGGTGAAACCTGAGGTGTTTCATGTTCACGGCATCCTTTCTGACGTGCAGCAGTTCTCCTCATTCTATTGCTCTCCATCTGGTGGGTCTTCTTCTTCGTTCAGACCACTGGTTGAGGGATAGGTGCGTCGTAATTCCAGTTCATGGGCACGATTCTGAAAAAGTGGCTTTTGACCCTGTTTGGGAAGGCCCGTGCGTGCCCGTAGAAACCAAGAAACCAAATCATCCGGAGAAAATCAATGTTTTGCTTGGCATTTTACACATTTGTAGTCTAGATTGGCATTCGTCAAGGTTACACATTTGCCGTCATGTAGGCATGGCGAGTTGTCCAATGATGCCTGAGTTCATAGGACACGCTATAATGATGAGGCAGAGATCATAGGCCGTCCTATGATGTCCTAGAAACAGAAATGTGCTTTAAAGTTTGTCGTACCCTATGCTGGTGAAGGGTGTCCTGTCTCAGACGGGTGTGATGTACTGTTGGAACCTCAGGTGTTTCATCTTCATGGCATCTTTTCTGACGTGCAGCAGTTGTTGTCATTCTATTGCTGTCCATCTGGTGGGTCTTCTTCTCCTTCTTCTTCGTTGAGACCACTGATTGAGGGATAGATGTCATAATTCCAGTTCATGGATAGGATCATTAAAATAGATGTGAGCAAAAGGAGGCTTTCTGGCATGGACTCACTGTATATGACATCATAAAGACATGAAGGCAGCCTTGATGTATATGACATCATAAAGACATTTGTCTATGTGCCGTGGGCTTGATGTACTATGACATCATAAAGACACATTTGTCTATGTGCCGTCATATACAGGGATGAGAATCCTCTGCGGATCCGCGGAATTCCTCGGATTTGATCATGTCTAGGGTCATTCTCGTGAATCGTCTAAATTCGAGGAGAAAATTTTAGGGGGAGGGAGGGGGTGGTATGTTATGAGCGGCGAGTCGTATTTTTGATCAGCTGTGAAAATCCACCGCGCAGAACGCGCTACCCAGCGAGATCAGTAATGTAATGTAACAAGGCCACTGATTGGCTGATACTTACTGAAGCAACCAATCGGCGATTTTGTTATTCCTTTGTCATATCCAACACGCGGAGCGAAATGCAAATGGCGGACAGTTCAATCAACTGAGTTTTCCCGATTTCATGAAAATGGTGAACCTAAAACTCACGAAAGACAACAAAGCAAGAATTTTAGAAATCGACAAAGGGATAAGGAACAAGTTTCGTTGGGAATGGCTCGAAAAAACTGTGACAATGACTGTAAAGATCGGTAAAAATACCGAAGTTGTGGTTGAAAAAATGGCCGACTTCATAGCGAAATGCGAAGTACCAGGGAAAGCCCAGTGTGTTTATTGCAACGATTTCTTGAGTTATGGATCTCGTGGTTGTGTTGCCTTAGTTGAACACTGTTCAAAACAGAAACATCTCAAAATTGTGGCTACAAGGAGATCGAACTACTCGCTCGTGCTGCGTTCAAAACGATCGATGGACTCAGTCAAATTCAGATGCCAGTCGATCAAAGTTCATCACAGTCAGCCCCGATTACAGCAATTAGTGATCGGAAGACACATTCCGAGGTAAGATTTTTTTCTCGTTATAAGTAATGTACTTGAGAATTTTTGCGTAATGAATTTGTTATGAAATAGCATGTGTAAGCTGTGACGTCATGCCTGTTTTGAAACACTAATTGCATTTGATTGCTGATTATCGATTGTTAATCGATAAATGTTATTACATATTTTCTCACAATTTGAAATGCAATCTAAGAATTTTGAATATAATTTATCATTTTTTGTTTCACTAGGAGGAGTTACATAATGCATGTGTAAGTTTTTTTTGTCATGGGTGGTGATGGTTTGCCTTTCCTTAGATATCTTTGCTTTTATTAGTAAACATAATTTCTTTATGGTCATTGCATAAAAATATTAAACATCTTTTAGGTTTTACTTACTTTCTTAGATTATCTTTTAAATATTAAAATATACTAATATGCAACTTTTTTTAATATTCCTAGTAACACTAACAAATGCACACATTAATAAATCAAAATGTTTGCAGAATGTCAGTATATTTTAATAAATGGGTGATGGACTTGGTGATGGAATTTTGTTAATATTTATAATTTATTTTACTTGGTTAAATTATTTTGTCTGTTCTAGAACTATGTAAATGTAATTCTGTGTCAGTTCTAAACATATTAAATAGTAGTAAAATATAATTTAGTATTATTACATCAACATACCATTCCGATATCATAAATTTACACATGTGATGCAGCAGCAGATTAAAAAGGTAAACTATAAATGCATTTGTACTTACTTCTAACTTTAAATATAAGACCACATTTGAGCATTCTAAAACACCAGATTTCGTTGCCCCCCCCAGACCCCCCACCAAGGCTCTGCCTTGGATCCAGCTTGGGGGCCTGCGTCCCCCAAGACCCCCGGCTTAGTTTCCTCTTTTTTTCCCAAACCCCATTCTCATCCCTGCATATAGGCATCGCGAGTCGTCCTATGATGCCTGAGTTCATGGTCTATATGACACCATAAAGACACATTTGTCTATGTGTCCTATGATGCCTGAGTTCATAGGGCGTCCTATGATGTTCAGGAAGAGATCATAGGCCATCCTATGATGTCCTATGAACGTGACAGACACAGATTTCTTGCTTTTATAGCGTGATAAACCTGTGCATTTACATTCTGGTCATATTTGTAGTCTAATGTGCTGCAAATTGTAGATTTTTGTGTAGAGTACTGGGATCCTGTGGGCTAGATTTTAGTTATTTCTGGAGGTGAGCAAAATTCTCTTTGACTAATTAGCTGAAAAGTAAGGACAGCTTCATTGTTGTGAGGGGAAAAAAATCCTGCAAAAAGGCCATGGATTTTGTCTCTACTCTTTGTTTCCCCATTTTGTAAAAGTAAAATGGCCTGGCTGCAAATGGAGAAAACTTGCTGCCTTCCTTCATTTTAAACAAACGCTAATTATGATGTGCCCAGCAAGTACTTCTGGGCCTTTACATTTGTTTTGTTTGCTGCTGAGCTCAGGGAAATCTTTTGTAGCCCAAGACAATTCGTGTTCTTAAAATCAGAATCCAACATACACTACTCACAAAAGGTTAGGAATATTTGACTTTCTGGTGAAATTGGTAGATGGCGTTCACTTATATAACGCTTTTTCTCATCTCTGGATGACCAAAGTGCTTTACAGATCCTGCTATCCACCCATTCACGCACACATTCACACACTGATGACAGCAGAGCTGCCATACACACACAGGTGCTAGCCTGGCCACCAGGAGCAACTGGGGGTTCAGTGTCTTGCTCAAGGACACTTAAGACATGCAGACTGCAGACAGAGCAGGAATCGAACCCCTGACCCTCCGATCAGTAGTCGGCCACGCTACGCCTGCACCATAGCCGCCTATAGTGCATTTTAGGTACATTTCAGGATGTACCTAAAATATACTACAACCTTTACAGGTGAACTTAATTTGACCTTCTCTAACCTTTTGAATGCACATGTCCAACTGTTCATTGTTTCAGTACTTTTTGCATAACTTGCTGTTCTCCAACAAGGTGCTTAATAGCAAAATTCACACAGGGATGGCAATTTTCCTCCGATCCGCGGATTTACGCCGATTTATTTTCAAATTGATCATTTCTGTGAATCGTCTAAATCCGTTGAGAAAATTTTAGGGGGGGTAAGGTACCTTATTGTTACCGATTTTAGCGAAAATCAACACGATTACATAAGCGCTCGGCGCTTCCCCGGAAGTCGTCTCCCGCGATAACCCGGATGTGTTGTGTTCAAGCTACTGCTGTATTGCAGTAGCTTGACAGCCCTGTGATTGGATAGTTGCAAACAATTGGACCAATCAAATGGCTCGTTGTATGCTTTTTCAAAGATTCATGGCGGCGTGTTCTCAGGGATGTGATTTTCTGCTAATTCGCTGAATTCCGCTTTATTTTATCTTCCAGGAAGATAAAGTACGTTAAGTACGTTAGCGGCTTGTGGTCCACGAACGCAGTGAAGCTGCGCCCTTTCAGGCAGGACTGGCCAGGTGGAGAGCCATTAACTCTCTGTTACTGGCGGTGTACAACAGCTGCGCGGGGGAGGAAACGGTAATAAAAGTTAACCATCCCCTTTTGTGATTCCAAACAGTTTGAAATTGACAGTGCACAGTGGACATTGACTCATAACTTTTGAATATTTCTAAGACTTGGCTACATCAGTGATTGTGCAAAATGAACTGCTCAAGTCTCAATGGAGATTGAAACTGGTGATCTGAAATGAATGCTGAAATTATAAAAAGTAATGGTATGTTGGAATTTTATTTCTATTATGGAATAGATAAAATTAACTGATTTTGATTTGATCAAGTGTTAAAGCATGTGATGGATAATGCTTGTTGGAATATTTTAGGAATGCTATCTTCTTGGAACATAAGTCAATATTATACAGTAATAAGTGGCATTCAGCTGTTTGTTTTATGTCATTTAAGCACAGTTCTGGTACTTAAAAATCATAAAAACCCAGGAGTTTCGGGGGGCTCCCCCCCCCCCTCCCCACCGGGGCTCTGCCCCGGACCCCGCTGGGGGACTGTCCCCCAGACCCCCTGCTGAATTTTCAGATAATTTCCCCAACCCCAAATCACATCGCTGGTTCGTGTTGGAATTCTGGGCTTTCGGTATTGTTTTCAGCGGAATTATGAGATTTTTATCGAAGGATCAGGAGTCATCAGTGCTAGAAATAGACAAAAGTGTCAAAAATAAGTTCCGATGGAATTGGCTTGAGAGAAAAGTGACGGTAAAGGTGAAAATTGGCTCAAAGTTCGACGAGGTAACAGAAACACTCGGACAATTTCTGAAGAAACCGGAAAAGGAGATGAAGTTCAGAGACTGACACAGCTTGCTGCCAAAAGGAAGAAAGTTTCACATTAGAAGTGGCTTGGTGACCAGTGTAAATAGTGTAATAAACTCTTATAGAACTGTTAAATATGTTGGACTAAAGACAGTGAGACAACATTGAAGAAAAAGTAAGTTAACTTTTCATTAAATTTAATAATTTATCTAAGTCTAGTATTTCATTTTTTTTAATCATTTTTTTCAGTCTAAATTACTTCTGTTTTACTGAAAACCTCCCAGCTTCGCTGCGCCCCCCCGACCCCCCATAAGTCAATCGACCAAATTAGATTTCAGCTGAAATCAGAATTTCCTGTTGCCATCCCTGTAACTGGCTCCTTTGAATGTGAAAGAGCAGCGGTTCTACTCTGAGCCTTTCCCGAATGACTGCACTCCTCACCCTATCTCTAAGGGTGAGTTCAGCAATCTTACGAAGAAAGCTCATTTCAGCCACTTGTATCCACAATCTCATTCTTTCGGTCATTACACAAAGCTCATGACCATAGGTGAGGGTAGGAATGTAGATTGATTGGTAAATCAACAGCTTTGCCTTTGAGTTCAGCTCCCTCTTCACCACAACAGACCAGTACAATGTCCGCATCACTGCAGATGCTGCCCCGATCTGTCTGTCAATCTCTCGCTCCATTCTCCCCTCACTCGTGAATAAGACCCCGAGATACTTAAACTCCTCCACTTGGGGCAGGAGCTTGTCCCCAACCCGGAGAGACAATCCTCCTTTTTCTGGCTGAGGACCATGGACTCGGACTTGGAGGTACTGATTCTCATCCCAGCCGCTTCACACTCAGCGGCAAACCGTCCCAGTAAGACCTGTAGGTCATTGCTGGATGAAGCCAACAGGACAACATCATCTGCAAACAACAGAGATGAGATCCTGTGGTCACCAAGCATGACACCCTCTGTTCCCTGGCTGTGCCTAGAAATCCTGTCCATAAAAATTATGAACAGGATCAGTGACAAAGGGCAGCCATGGCGGAGTCCAACTCTCACAGGGAATGAGTCCGACCGAGTGTTGGTAATTCTCTCACAATGGTCGTATAGAGACCGGATAGCTCGTAACAACAAGCCCCATACCCCATACTCCCGAAGCACCCCCCACAAAAAACCACGAGGGACACAGTCGAATACCTTCTCCAAGTCCGCAAAACACATGTAAAAGTGGTTGGGCAAACTCTCACGAACCCTTGAGGATTCTCGAGAGGGTAAACAGCTGGTCCGATGTGCCACAGCCAGGTCAAAAACCACATTGCTCCTCCTGAATCTGAGGTTCGCCCAACGGCTGGACTCTCCTCTCCAGTACCTTGACATAGACCTTCCCACGGAGTCTGAGGAGTATGATCCCTCTAAAGTTGGAGCATACCCTCCCGGTCCCCTTTTTTGAAGAGAGGAACCACCACCCCGGTTTGCCATGCCAAAGGCACTGCCTCCGACCTGCACGCAATGTTGCAGAGGCGTGTCAACCATGACAGCCCTACAACATCCAGGGTCTTGAGGTACTCAGGGAGAATCTTATTCACCCCCGGGGCCCGGCCACCAAAGAGTTTTTTAACCACCTTGGTGACCTCAGCCCCTGTGATAGGCGAGTTGTCTCCTCCGTCCACAAGCCCTGCTTCCTCTGTGGAAGGCGTATCAGTGGGATAGAGGAGACCCTCAAAGTATTCCTTCCACCGTCCGATGATATCCCCAGTCGAAGTCAGCAGCGCCCCATCCACACCATACACAGTGTGGACAGGGAGCTGCTTCCCCCTCCTGAGCTGCCGGACAGTTTGCCAGAATCTCTTCGACGCCGACTGAAAGTCTTGTTCCATGGCCTCACCAAACTCCTCCCACACCTGAGTTTTCGCTTCAGCAACCACCCGAGCTGCACTCCACTTGGCCTGCCGGTACGCCTCAGCTGCTTCGGGAGTCCCACAAGCCAGCCAAGCTTGATCGGTCTCCTTCTTCAGCTTAATGGCACCACTCACCACTGGTGTCCACCTCTTGATTCGGGGGTTGCCACCACGAGATGCACCAACGACCTTGCGGCCACAGCTCTGGGCAGCCACTTCAACAAGGGAGGTGGAGAACATGGCCCATTCAGACTCATGTCTCCAGACTCCCTCAGAATGTGGTCGAAGTTCTTCTGGAGGTGGGAATTGAAGACCTCTCGGACAGGGGCCTCAGCCAGACATTCCCAGCATACCCTCACTATACGTTTGGGTCTACCAGGTCTGAACGGCATCCTCCCGTGCCATTGGATCCAACTCACCACCAGGTGGTGATCAGTTGACAGCTCTGCACCTCTCTTTACCCAAGTGTCCAAGACATGTGGTCGCAGGTCTGATGACACAATAACAAAATCGATCATCGACCTGCAACCTAGCGTGTCCTGGTGCCAGGTGCACATATGGACACCCTTATGCTTGAACATGGTATTCGTTATGGACAAACTGTGGTTAGCACAGAAGTCCAATAACTGAACACCACTCGGGTTCAGATCGGGCAGGCCATTCCTCCCAATTACCTCCCTCCAGGTTTCACTGTCATTGCCCATGTGTGCATTGGTGCATTGAAGTCCCCCAGTAGGACAATGGAGTCTCCAAGAGCAGCGCACTCCAGCACCCCAGTCAAGAGACTCCAAAAAGGGTGGGTGCGCTGAACCATCATTTGGTGCCTCAGCACAAATGATGGTCAGGACCCATTTCCCAACCCGAAGGCGCAGGGAAACAACCCTTTGGTCCACTGGGGAAAACTCCAGTATAGAGGCAACAAGGTGGGGTGGGGATAGAAGAATACCCAACCCTGCTCATCGCCTCTCACCCAGGGCAACTCCAGAGAAGGCTAAGCTCCAGCCCCTTTCCAGGAGGCTGGTTCCGGAACCAGAGTTGTGTGTTGAGATGAGGCTGACTATATCTAGCTGGTATCTCTCAACCTCATGCACCAGCTCAGGCTTTTTCCCCACCAGAGAGGTGACATTCTGCAGCCTGGGATCAGACCGCCAAGGTCTCCGCCTTCGACCGCCACCTGGTCCACATAGCACCGGACCCCCATGGTCCCTCCTGCAGGTGGTGAGCCCACTGGAGGGCGGACCCATGTAACTCCTTCAGGCTGAGCCCGGCCGGGTCCCATGGGCAGAAACCTGGCCACCAGGCTCTAGCCATCGAACTCCTCCCCCAGGCCTGGCTCCAGGGTGGGGCCCCGGTCACCCCATACCGGGCGGAGTACACTGACTCCTTGTTCTAACATTTATCACGAGAGTCTGTTGGGTCTTTGAGTCTGGCCCTTCACCCAGGACCAGTTTATCTTGGGTGACCCTACCAGAGGCAAATAGCCCTGGGCAACATAACTCCTGGGATCACTAGTCTTACTTATTTCAGACAAGAATAAAAAGGAGCTGTTGTTATTTCCTCTGCCAAAGGGGGAGGTTATGTGATCATCGGCGTTGGTTTGTCTGTTTGTCTGTTGGCAAGATAACTCAAAAAGTTATGGACGGATTTTCATGAAATTTTCACAGATTGTCAGAAATGGGGTATCCTACAGATGATTAGATTTTGGTGGTGATCGGGATCACTGTCCACAAGAAAACCGCCATTACGCAAAATGCCATTTTCGTGAAGAACTACTAAACCACTAATCCTATCATTGTCAATCCAATTGTTGTGAATCCAATTGCTAGTCCTATGTTTTCACGGTCAAGGAATCTGAAAACGTACACACAAACACTGTATGGGGGGAACTGTGGCGCTAAACCGCCATTACGGAAAATGCCATTTTCGTCAAAAACTACTGAACCACTAATCCTATCATTGTGAATCCAATTGCTTGTCGTATGTTTTCATGGTCAAGGAATCTGAAAACGTACACACAAACACTGTATGGGAGGAACTGTGGCCGCCATTATGGAAAATGCCATTTTCTTGAAAAACTACTGAACCACTAATCCTATCATTGTCAATCCAATTGCTAGTCATATCTTTTCATGGTCAGGCAATCTGAAAACTTACACACAAACACTGTATGGGAGGAACTGTGGCCACCATTACGGAAAATGCCATTTTCGTGAATAACTACTGAACCACTGCTTGTCATAAGTTTTCATGATCAAGGAATCTGAAGACTGTGTGGGGGGAAATGTGGTGCTTGGCGGAGGTCTGCGCTCTCCGAGTGCTTTTCTAGTCTTTACATGTTTCGACTGTCGACTGCAGTTATCCGAGGGATAACGGAACCAATTCAAAGGATCATGAAAAAACACAAAATAAACACAGCGTTAAAACCACACAAAAAATTAAGGAAGTTATTAGTACACCTCAAGGACAAAATAGAACAAGGCCAAAATGGAGCATAATATATGAAATATCTTGGAGGAGGGGGCCGATGCTGTGATCGCGAGACGTTTCGAGACTATTGCGCAATAATCCAAAATGGCAACTCCTGTCGACCGAGCTTAAACAATCTTTTCCCCAGGTAGTTTTTTTTTTTTTTTTTTTTTTCATTCTGTAATTTCCTCCGCCAGGCCGAAAAGGCCAGGAGGAGGTAATGTTTTTGCCGGGGTTTGTCTGTGTGTTTGTCTGTTTGTCTGTCTGTCTGTCTGTCTGTTTGTCTGTTGGTTAGCAAGATAACTCAAAAACTCTTGGACGGATTTCCATGAAACTTTCAGGCATTGTTGGAAATGGTACAAGGAAGAACTGATTAAATTTTGGGGATGATCCGGATCACCGTCTGGATACAGGAATTTTTTAAAGTATTCTTTAACACTGTGACATACGGCTATTTTCAACATGTGCGCAGGCGCAATGGAGGGCGCTGGTCATCGTGTCTGACCAACATAAACCCCGCGTTCTTCAACGTTTTAGGCACAAAAGCACGCGGAAAACACTGGTGGGCTGGGCCCGCCACCGTGCCTGTGTTTGCGCGACGCTGCAAAAGCTGAGACGGGCAGCTGTCCGCCGCCGCATTATTTGGCAGAAATTCCCCGGCCAGCCATAGGCGCTGCGCAAAAACGAGCTGCTCGACAGCGTGCTGTGTGCCTGTGTTTGCGCAACGCTGCAAAAGCTCAGACGGCCAGCTGTCCGCCGCTGGATTATTTGGCAGAAATTCCCCGGTCAGCCATAGTAGCTCCACAAAAAGAAGCTCTCTGCCGGGGAAGTTTCCAAATCATCTTTGGCCGCGGAGCGCAACCCCAGTAAAGATAAAGATTAGATGTACCACGAAGGTCGAGTGCAAGCAAGATGTTTGTGTCTGTGAACATTCCGTCTTTTGGCAAGTTGATACGTAACAATGTTTACAGTTTGATGAGAAGGTTGCTGCCATGTAACAATCATCTTATATCAGCAATTGTCAACTCGTCACTCACACTTCACTCCAGCATTTGGAAGTGGTGGCGTTCCATTTTATACCGAGTCCAATATTGTATGTTATTGTTGTTACAAGACCGCCGACTGTCTGCTGATCTGTATATACTTTTATTTATTTATTTATTTTCTACTCCTTTTAGTTCTGCATTTAATATGAACCCTGAGTTTGAAATAAACGTTTGAATTTTGAATAAAACCCACGCCAACCCGTCTACCTAATTGGCATCCGTCAGTGAAGCCCTCAGTGCTGCTTTCAGTGATCTAAAACGCTCGCATAACCCATTGGCCTGTGGGTTGTACGCAGTTGTGTCATGACTTCTTTTGTTTTTTCTTTTGAATTCTTGGATGGAACATGGGTGGGCAATATAAGCTGCAAATTCAGCCATCACATATTTCGGATAACTTACAGTGGGGTAAAAAAGTATTTAGTCAGCCACCAATTGTGCAAGTTCTCCCAATTAAAAGATGAGAGAGGTCTCCAATTTTCATCATAGGTATACCTCAACTATGAGAGACAAAATAAGAAAAAAAAATCCAGAAAATCACATTGAAGGATTTTTAATGAATTAATTGGTAAATTCCTCAGTAAAATAAGTATTTGGTCAATAACAAAAGTTCATCTCAATACTTTGTTATATACCCTTTGTTGGCAATGACAGAGGTCAAACGTTTTCTGTAAGTTTTCACAAGGTTTTCACACACTGTTGCTGGTATTTTGGCCCATTCCTCCATGCAGATCTCCTCTAGAGCAGTGATGTTTTGGGGCTGTCGCTGGGCAACACAGACTTTCAACTCCCTCCAAAGATTTTCTATGGGGTTGAGATCTGGAGACTGGCTAGGCCACTCCAGGACCTTGAAATGCTTCTTACGAAGCCACTCCTTCGTTGCCCGGGCGGTGTGTTTGGGATCATTGTCCTGCTGAAAGACCCAGCCACATTTCATCTTCAATGCCCTTGCTGGTGGAAGGAGGTTTTCACTCAAAATCTCACGATACATGGCCCCATTCATTCTTTCCTTTACACGGATCAGTCGTCCTGGTCCCTTTGCAGAAAAACAGCCCCAAAGTATGATGTTTCCACCCCCATGCTTCACAGTAGGTATGGTGTTTTTTCTCCTCCAAACACGACAAATTGAGTTTTTACAATAAAGTTCTATTTTGGTTTCATCTGACCATATGACATTCTCCCAATCCTCTTCTGGATCATCCAAATGCTCTCTAGCAAACTTCAGATGGGCCTGGACATGTACTGGCTTAAGCAAGGGGACACGTCTGGCACTGCAGGATTTGAGTCCCTGGCGGCATAGTGTGTTTCTGATGTAGCCTTTGTTACTTTGGTCCCAGCTCTCTGCAGGTCATTCACTAGGTCCCCCCATGTGGTTCTGGGATTTTTGCTCACCGTTCTCGTGATCATTTTGACCCCACGGGGTGAGATCTTGCGTGGAGCCCCAGATCGAGGGAGATTATCAGTGGTCTTGTATGTCTTCCATTTTCTAATAATTGCTCCCACAGTTGATTTCTTTACACCAAGCTGCTTACCTATTGCAGATTCAGTCTTCCCAGCCTGGTGCAGGTCTCCAATTTTGTTTCTGGTGTCCTTTGACAGCTCTTTGGTCTTGGCCATAGTGGAGTTTGGAGTCTGACTGTCTGAGGTTGTGGACAGGTGTCTTTTATACTGATAACGAGTTCAAACAGGTGCCATTAATACAGGTAACGAGTGGAGGACAGAGGAGCCTCTTAAAGAAGAAGTTACAGGTCTGTGAGAGCCAGAAATCTTGCTTGTTTGTAGGTGACCAAATACTTATTTTACCGAGGAATTTACCAATTAATTCATTAAAAATCCTTCAATGTGATTTTCTGGATTTTTTTTTTTCATTTTGTCTCTCATAGTTGAGGTATACCTATGATGAAAATTGGAGACCTCTCTCATCTTTTAAGTGGGAGAACTTGCACAATTGGTGGCTGACTAAATACTTTTTTGCCCCACTGTATGTTTAATTGTATAATCAGAGGAGCTATTGTCTAATTTGACCTTGTTGGATTTTATTACCCCCTTTGTTATATTATTCACTTTCTTTTAACCTGTACTCTTAATCTATTCGAAATAAAGATTAATTCATCCATTCATTCAATTGCAACACCCCCAACCTGGGAGTTTGCAGATGCAGGACATGGACACAACACCAACACTTCAGTTTATTACCTCTGCCAAGGAGGTAATGCTTTTACTACTGAACCACTAATCCTATCATTGTGAATCCAATTGCTACTCAGATGTTTTCATGGTCAAGGAATCTGACAACGTACACACAAACACTGTATGGGCTGCACGGTGGCGCAGTGGTTTAGCACTGTGGCAGCACAGTTTTACCCTCGGCCGGGGGATCGTGGGGATCATGAGATCGTGGGTTCGATCCCAGCCCCCGACCAACAGTGAGCTGTGTGGAGTTTGCATGTTCTCCCCGTGTTGCGCGGGTTTACTCCGGGATTTCTCCGGTTTCCTCCCGCACACCAAAAACATGTAGGTTTAGGGCGCTCGCGCACGCAGCAACCAGCAGCCGGTGGCTCGTCACCAGACTGCAAACCAAGTCTACCTACGGGTACAAATAAGTAAAAAAAAAAAAAAAAAAAAACTGTGGCGCTTGGCGGAGGTCTGCGCTCTCCGAGTGCTTTTCTAGTTAATTCATTAACTGACTGTCTTTCTTTTTGTGTACGGAGCTGGAGGAACTAGAGAACTATATTGTCGAGTTTTGTTACCGTTGCTGTGTCATGGAGCAGGCAAGTGTGTGTCCTGTCCCTGCTTCTCAGTCTAAATGACCGAGACCCACAGACTCACCAAAAATAACGCCCAAGAAATCACGGGAGGGTACCGAGGTTAGTGACATCCTTTTCTCTATTGAGAATAAACTTACCAGCATGGATGGTAGACTGGCACTGGTCAAGCTGCTTCATAAAGAATTCCAGAGCTTGCGGGAGAGTTTAGAGTTCAGTCAAGCACAGCTCGTCTCTCTCGTAGAGGAAGATAATAGTCTAAAAAAGTCAATAAACACACTAACCACGCGGCTTGGCGTTGTTGAGAAAGAAAACCAAAAAATGAAGGAAACAGTTCTCAACGTGCAGTCACACAGCATGAGAGATAACCTTGTTTTTTCTGGAATCTTTGAAAAAAATAATGAAAATCCAGAACAGCTGGTCCATGAATTTATGTCAACACAACTGAAACTATCCCCCGAAGTCACAAATTCAATTACCTTCCACCGAGTCCACTGAATTGGGCAAAAAAATTCCCAGAATAAACGTTTAATAAATAAATAAATAATAAATAAATGTTTTCCAAATTTGAGCGTTTCAAGCAAAAAGTTTTGGTACAGAGGCAGGGCAGGAAGCTTTTTCCCATTAGGAATCAAAACATCCAAGAAGGTAAACGAGCTATTGTTTCTGTGGATAGACTGTGTATAGATGGCAAGCTGTTTATGGATGAAACTATAATGCCCTGGTTATTCTAGAGCCTATTTTTTTTTTTTTTTTGGCTACAGGTGGAAAAAGAGTGCGATTGTGCACAGGTCTGTTGCTCGATCTCAGTTTAATTTGTTAACATTTGTCAAAATGTTTTTTTCTTTGTTGCTGAGGTTGTTGTTTGTTTGTCTGTTGTAGTTATTTTGAAGTTGTTAGGTCGTTGTATGTTATCTGCATTTTTTCACCACTTACTAACCTTTATGCCTGTTTTCTCTCATACTTCTGGTTATAGGAAATAACTTTAAGTACATGCACCCCATTTGCTTGCAATTGCGGGCAAATGGAACAGAGACATCATGTGTGCACACCCAGTCATATATGTGTAGGTGTATATTTTACACACAACATATACACACGTATGCATACATTACGGACATATAATCACATAGGCACATTTAGTTAGCCTTAAGCACATAGCCAGTTAGTGAAAACATGTCCTCATTTAAGTTTGTCATGGAACATACGTGGAATTGGTACCAGGGAGAAGAGGCTAAAAGTTTTTAATCAACTGAAGGACCTATAGGCAGACTTTGTCTTATTGCAGGAGACACACGTCTCTTAAGTTGTCTGTAGATGTGCTCACCTCCCCAGAATTCCCCCACATGTACTCAGCCGGCTTTAATTCTAAACAAAGGCGGGTAGCTATAATGGTAAACAGAAGAATATGCTTTGTTGTGAATAATACCATAATAGATCCGGAAGGTAGATTTATAATAATAAAAATCTCGGTTCAAAAGCTCATCCTATTTTCACACTTTTTTCACTTCTCTTTCTGAGCACTTGGACACTACACTTATAATAGGAGGAGACTTCAACCTGGTATTAAACCCTGCAATCGGCAGGATCAGTGCATCGGGAAATTACCGAAAATGGCAGGCTACTGACACTCTCAGACAGTAACATGAATGATTTTGGTCTTTGCGATGAATGGCATTCTCTTCACCCAACTCTTCGGGAATACACTTTTTTTTTCATCAGTTTATAGTTCACGTCTAGATTTCTTTTTAGCCAGTAACTCTATTGTGAGGGACATCACAGACACTGAAATATGTTCAAATCAAGCTATTAGCGATCACCATCCAGTATCTCTTACACTAGGAAATAGCAAAGCTACAAGGGAAACTAGGAGCTGGAAATTTAATATATCACTACTAAAAGACAAAGACTTTATCAATTACTTTAATAAAGAGTGGGATTCATATCTGGAATATAATGATGTGCCAGGAATATCACCATGTGTTCTTTTGGAAGCAGCAAAAGCAGTCATGCGAGGTAAAATAATCTCTTACTGTTCATATAAGAGACAAAAAGGAAAAGCACTGGTACTGGAGTTAGAACAGAAAATTAAATCACTGGAGACAACCTGTGCCGTTTCCTCACAGGAACAGACACTTAGCGATCTGAGAAAATTAAAGCTGGAATTAAAAGAAATTAAAAACGAAAGAGCACAGTTTTTAATACAAAGACTGCGTCTTGAGAAGTTTGAACACAGTAATAAATCGGGGCGATATCTTGTGAACCAGCTTAGATTGAATAAATAAAAAACAGCTATCCACTCTATTAAGGAAATGACTGGAAATATTACCCATGACCCTGAAGAAATAAATAACTCCTTCAGAAAGTTTTATGAAAACCTCTACTCATCTCAAATTAACCCATCTGACTCAGAGATAAATAAATTTTTGGACGTATTAAGATAAGATAAGATAAGAAAAGCCTTTATTAGTCCCACAATGGGGAAATTCCAGGATTGCAACAGCACAGGGATAGCAACACTCAGAGTAACAATCAGAAGGCAAGAAAAAAAACCAAAAAAAAAGCAAGAGCAGCTAATATACATATGTACATATTACTATAAATATATATACACAGACACACAGTGCAGAGCATTGTAGCTGGATGGAATAAATATGAGTATATAAACACACAGTGCGGAGCATTGTAGCTAGATGGAATAAATATGTAGATATATAAACACCCACACTGCGGAGCATTGCAGCTAGGTGGAATAAATATGTAAATATATAAACACACAGTGCGGAGCATTGTAGCTAGATGGAATAATATGTAGATATATAAACACACAGTGCGGAGCATTGTAGCTAGATGGAATAAATATGTAAATATATAAACACCCACACTGCGGAGCATTGCAGCTAGGTGGAATAAATATGTAAATATATAAACACACAGTGCGGAGCATTGTAGCTAGATGGAATAAATATATAGATATATAAATATAAACACACCCAGTGCGGAGCATTGTAGCTAGATGGAATAAATATGTAAATATATAAACACACACAGTGCAGAGCATTGTTGCTAGATGGGATGAAACAGCACAACCGTCTACTTAGTTATCCTACATGGTGTGGCGATGTTAAAATAAGACACGGCGTCTGGAGTTTTAATGAAGTTTATTGATCAAATCATCGCCATCACAGAGCTCACCCCAGCTGCTGTATAAGCATGCTGGGGATCGCTCTCAGGCTCTCATGAGCTGTAGTCAGAAGCAGTCAGAAGAAGAACAGAGGGTGAACATATGAATTCAGCCACTTAAATACCCAGCAACGGACAATACATCAAAGGCATTTTATCATCAAAGGAAATGCATTCAGACATGTGACATTTGTACCACAATGCGAGCAGGAAGCATGAATGTTTGCATTTGCGTCATACATATCCACAGGATGCTGGTGCCTGAACTAAGCACAGGAAGGCTGCCTATTGATCTCAACACACACATCTCACTGTCCTGTTAATTGCTCTAGTCGAGCGCTGTGTTTGTCCGTGGCTGCTGTGGGGGGGTACCCCATACACTCCCCCCCCAGAGGGCTTAGCGGGGAGCTGAGACCTCGGTAGTCCCGCTTTGGTGGCGAGCTGCGGGGAAAGTCTGTGCCGGGGAAGGGAGGAGGGTGGGGGTAGCAAGTGGCGGGGATGTCCATGGCTGTGGGAAGAAAAGTTAGTCTCTGATTCCTCTCGCGATTCAGTCCGGCAATGAAGAAAAACAGGAGCTGAAGCTATGTGAGGGACTTGGCGTTTAGGCTTTAGGTGCGTTCGCGGCCCTAAAGCCCTCGGGGACAGCTGACGGCTGGATTCCCGTCGTGCGCCGTGGCTGAGACTTACACCAAATCCTGTGTGCGGGCTGCGTGTGTGCTTCAGGTGTGTGAGCAGTCCTGAAGAGCCGTGTGCAGCGGCGGAGGATGATGTATAAGTCTGTAGAGCCAGCTTGTCTCTGGTGCGTGGCACGCGCTGCGGCCACGTGCCTTCCAGCTGCGCTGTTCTGATGCGAGGCTTCTGTGCATGGCCGGTCCGCTGTCGCGAGGCGAATCAGGGTCAGGGGGCTTGATGGAGATCTGCGCAGTCGGCGCCGATTGTCTCCCCTGTTCGGGCTGTTGGTCGTCGCTCGTGCCGGGTCATGGTGCGTTCAGGTCCACGCGTTCTCCGTTGGCCATGGGCCGCCGTCGTGGAGAGAGGGCAAGGTGTGTGCGCTCTCGTATGGAGACACAGAATCGTGTGTCAGGAGCCGTGAGAGCGGCCGGTCCAGCGTGGATGTGCCGATCTAGGCGTGCAGACCTCACCATGAAATTTCCTCAGCTTTCCCGGTCGTGGGTGGTCTCCGAAGAGCGTCAAAGTCTCCCTGAAGCAGAAAGGAAGGGCAGATCAGTCGGGCTGCCGCGTTCGCTCGTCGTCGGAGAATCACTGCCGGGTGCTGCGTTTGCTGGCAGCGTGTTCTTTTCAGCGTCGGGTCGCCAGCGTGGTTGTCCAGACCAGAAGGTTGCGTCGCACAAAGCGTGTGCGTCTGCGGGGTCACCAGTGTGGCGATGTTATAATAAGACACGGCGTCTGGAGTTTTAATGAAGTTTATTGATCAAATCATCGCCATCACAGAGCTCACCCCAGCTGCTGTATAAGCATGCTGGGGATCGCTCTCAGGCTCTCATGAGCTGTAGTCAGAAGCAGTCAGAAGAAGAACAGAGGGTGAACATATGAATTCAGCCACTTAAATACCCAGCAACGGACAATACATCAAAGGCATTTTATCATCAAAGGAAATGCATTCAGACATGTGACATTTGTACCACAATGCGAGCAGGAAGCATGAATGTTTGCATTTGCGTCATACATATCCACAGGATGCTGGTGCCTGAACTAAGCACAGGAAGGCTGCCTATTGATCTCAACACACACATCTCACTGTCCTGTTAATTGCTCTAGTCGAGCGCTGTGTTTGTCCGTGGCTGCTGTGGGGGGGTACCCCATAATGGTATGATTATGTGCCCATACATATTCTCATCCTCCATAGCGACCGGTATTTTCCTAGTTGTATGCCGGAGGGGACCATTGTGTAAGTCTGTTGCATCTTTTGCATTCAAAACTATTAGGTTGTTACGTCTTTTTGCTATCTCTGCGAGCAGCCCTGCTTAGGTTGTACAGTCTGACAGCCGTTGGTAGGAAGGACCTGCGAAACCTCTCGGTTGTGCACCTAAGATGATGTAGTCTGCTGCTAAATGAGCTCCTCAGTGCATTCAGTATGTCCTGCATAGGGTGGAACTCGGACTCCAGCAGAGATGACAGTTTAGCCACTGTCCTTCTCTCTCCTATCTCCTCCACCGGGTCAAGGCGCTGCCCCAGGACAGAGCTAGCTTTCTTGATCAGTTTGTTCAGTCTCTTCCTATCGGCTCCTGTAATGCCACTGCCCCAGCAGACCACTCCAAAAGTGATGGCTGATGCCACCACTGTGTCATAGAATGTCTTCAGCAGCGCCCCTTGTACACCAAAAGACCTGAGTCTCCTCAGTAGGAACAGTCTGCACTGTCCCTTCTTGTAGAGTGCGTCAGTATTCTGTGACCAGTCTAGTTTATTGTTCAAATGAACACCCAGGTACTTGTAGGATGTCACCATCTCGATGTCTGTTCCCTGTATATTTACTGGTGCTGTGAGGGGTTGTCCTTGCCTGCGGCAGTCCACCACCAGCTCCTTAGTTTTCCTCGCGTTGATCTGGAGGCAGTTCCGATGGCACCAGTCCACGAAGTCCTGGATAAGCCCTCTGTACTCAGCTAATAATAATTATAATAATAATAAATTATAATAATAATAAACCCAATGATCGCAGAGTCATCAGAGAACTTCTGTAGATGGCAGTGTGTTGTGTTGTGTGAGAAGTCCGCAGTATAAAGGGTGAACAGGAAGGGAGCCAACACCGTTCCCTGGGGGGCCCCCGTGCTACCGATGATTGTGTCGGACACACAGTCCCGGGTTCTCACGAACTGAGGCCGGTTCGTGAGGTAGTCCAGGATCCATGATGACAGGTGCTGGGCCACCCCTGCGCGCAGCAGCTTGTTCTTCAGGATCATCGGTTGGATGGTGTTGAAAGCACTGGAGAAGTCAAAGAACATGATCCTCACTGCATTCCCGGGCTTCTCCAGGTGGGACAGAGAACAGGTGAAGGAGGAAGATCACCGCATCTTCCACCCCAATGCCATGCTGGTAGGCGAACTGGAGTGGATCCATCGCTGGTCCCACCAGGGGGCGGAGGTGAGCAAGGAGCAGTCTCTCCAGGGTCTTCATCAAGTGGGACGTCAAGGCCACCGGTCTGTAGCTGTTCAGGTCTTTGGGGTGGGAAGTTTTTGGTACAGGTACCACACAAGATGTTTTCCACAGCTGTGGTACCCTCCCCAGCTTCAGGCTCAGGTTGAAGATGTACGCCACAATCCCACACAGCTGGTCTGCATAGGACTTGAGGAGCTTTGCACTGATGCCGTCTGGTCCCGACGCCTTCCTCGCCTTGATCTTCCTCAGCTCCGTCCTCACCTGGGTCTTGGTCAGGGTCAGGTTGGGGGGCTGTGTGTTGGGAGTGGGGGGATGTTGGTGGAGTGGGGAGTGGGCAGCAGGACTTGATGTCTTTAGAGGCAGCAGTGGTTGTTGTGCAGTCAGGGGGAGGGCGGTTGGTCAAACCTATTGAAAAACAGATTCAGATTGTTCGCCACCTCCCTGCCCCCCGTGGCCTGGGGGGAGGTATTCCGGAGCCCAGAGATGGTTTTAAGGTTTCTCCAGACCCCGCTGATGTCGCTCTGTTGCAGCTTGTCCTTCATCTTCTCCCTGAAGCTGTCCTTGCCTTCTCTGATCTTTCTCCTCAGCTCCCTCTCTACAGACTTCAGCATCTCCCTGTTCCCCGACCTGAAGATCCTCTTCTTCTCTCTCAGAAGTGTTTTTATCTCAGGGTTGATCCAGGGTTTGTTGTTTGAGCAACACCGTATGGTCTTGGTGGGAACGGTGTCGTCCACACAGAAGCTGATGTAGTCCGTGATGGTGTGAGTGAGGCCATCGATGTCCTCACCATGTGGATCGCAGAGCTGCTCCCAGGCGGTGGTTTCAAAACAGCCCTTTAGAGTGTCCATTGCCTCCTCAGACCATAACTTCACTGTGCGCATGGCCGGAGGTTGTCTGTGCACTAGGGTTTTGTACACCAGCCGGAGATGAACCAAGTTGTGATCCAATCTCCCGAGTGGGGGGAGTTGTGATGAGGTGTACGCCTCCTTAGTGTTTGCGTAGAGTAAGTCCAGTGTTTTATTGTCTCAAGTGTGGCATATAGAGTAACTACATGCCACACTTACTTAACTTACCACGATTAAATAATGAACAGATTGCAGCTCTGGATGCACCTCTTCAGGTGTCTGAACTTCAGGAGGCACTTAAGTACGTCCCAAACAACAAAGCTCCGGGACCATATGGTTTTCCAGTAGAATTCTATAAAGAATTTTGGCCTGTGATGGCACCTACTTTCTTTAAAATGGTGAACCAAATTAAAGGAGATAATGTAATCCCTACAAATATGAATTTGGCTAGTATTATCCTGCTCCTTAAACCTGGAAAAGAACCTACGCTTCCATCCAGCTACCGTCCCATCTCACTTACAAATGTCAATCTTAAAATAATTTGCAAAGCTCTCTCCAAAAGACTGGAAAGGATAATTCTGTTTATTATACACCCAGATCAAACAGGCTTCATCAAGGGTAGGCACTCGGCTAATAATACATGCAGGCTATTTAATTTAATAGACTACTGCAAGATTAATAACTTAGAAACTACAATCTTGTCCCTGGATGCAGAGGAAGCCTTTGACCGTGTTAACTGGAAATTTCTTTTTATGGTGTTAAACATGTTCGGGTTTGGTTCATCTTTCATAAACTGGATTAAAACACTATATAGCTGTCCAGCTGCGTCTGTCTGAAAAAATGATCAGACTTCCCGAAGCTTTAATCTCCAGAGAGGTACTAGGCAGGGGTGTCCACTCTCTCCCTCACTTTTTACCATCTTTATTAAACCATTAGCAGCAGCCATATGACAAAATGTTGATATTGGAGGTATCCAAACTGGAGAAAAAGAACACAAGATAAGTGTTTATGCTGATGATATATTGATTTTCCTTGAAAACTCACAAAGATCTCTTCTTCAGACAGTGGCGCTCATTGATAAATTCTCATCATTATCAGAATTAACTGGGGTAAATCAATAGTTCTACCTATAAATTTATATAAATATAAATCCTATCCATATCAATGGCATAGCTGTTGAACGTGTCCCCAGCTTCAAATTCCTGGGGACCCACATCTCAGAGGACCTGTCTTGGTCAGTTAACACCACCAGCCTGATCAAGAAGGCCCATCAGCGCCTCTTCTTCTTGAGGACACTGAAGAAGAACCATCTGTCAACTGACATCCAGGGCAACTTCTACCGCTGCGTGATAGAGAGCACCCTGACCAACTGTGTCACAGTCTGGTATAGGAGCTGCTCTGTCACTGACCGTAAGGCGCTGCAGCGGGTGGTGAAAACCGCCCAACGCATCACAGGGACTCCACTTCCAGTTATAGAGGATGTCTACAGGAAAAGGTGTCTGCGCCGGGCACGCAGCATTCTTAGGGACTCCAACCATCCTGCTCATGGACTGTTCCAGCTTCTCCCCTCCGGAAGGCGTTTCAGAAGCCTTCGGACTAGAACCAGCAGGTTTAGGAACAGTTTCTTTCCAACAGCTGTCACGTTATTGAACTTAGTTCCCCGCTGACTCTCTTACGATCATCTCTTACCATCCTCACCTGTACATAACTGCCCACCTAACTTATTGTACATTATTTGCACATAACAGTACTCTTAACTTTCTGCACTGCTGCATATATTTGCATATATTTGCTTAAATTGCACATACTGTCAATTACTGTATATACTGCACTGCTGTCCTTTGCACTTCTGATTGGATGCTAAACTGTGTTTCGTTACCTTGTATTCATACATGTGTAATGACAATAAAGTTGAATCTAATCTAAATTGTGATTTCTCAAATACATCTACTATTCCAATACAATCAGATAATATTAAATATTTAGGAATAGATATTTCCCCCAGGCTCTCAGAGTTATTGCGACTAAATCATATTCCACTTTTAAAAACAATACAAGATGACCTTAGGCGCTGGAGGACACTACCTTTTATCACTAATGGGAAGAGTTACAGCCGTTAAAATAATGGTCCTTCCTAAAATCAACTATTTGTTCTCAATGATTCCTACCCAACCATCAATGGCCTGGTTTAAGTCTCTAGACTCAAATATAAGTAAATTTTTATGGAAGGATAAACCATCACGGATTAGTTTAAAAACTCTTCAAAAAGCGAAAGAGTGCGGAGGTTTAGATCTACCAATTTTTTTTAATTACTTTTTAGTCAATAGACTGCAGTTTGTTTCAATCATTTTTGGACAAAATCAACCCCACTAGGAAACCCATGGTTTGATGCTGAACAGGCTCTCTGTGGGTCGCTAAATATCTCTGACTTACCTTTTATAAGTCCCTGTATTAAACGCCATGACTGTTTTAAAAACATTAATATCAGCTCCTCTCTGATGGCTTGGTGGAAATTTTTAAAGATAACGGGGTCTTCACGTGTCCCCTGTAAACTTACACCCATTTGGAATAATTCTGATATCTTTCAACAAAAGAGGACATTAAAATTTCCACTATGGCAAGAGAAGGGAATAAAGAGAAGGGAATAAATAACTTTTCATTCATTTTCTTCCGCTTAATCCTTTTTGGGTCGCGGGGGGGGGGGGGGGGGGCTGGAGCCTATCCCAGCATCTTTGGGCGAGAGGCAGGGTACACCCTGGACAGATCGCCAGTCCATTGCAGGGCCAACACAGAAACACAGAGAGACAGACGACCATTCACTCTCACAGTCATACCTAAGGACAATTTAGAATCCCCAGTTTTTGATGCCAATTAACCTAACTTGCATGTTTTTGGCATGTGGGAGGAAACCGGAGAAATCCCGGAGTAAACCCTCGCAGACACAGGGAGAAATGCAAACTCCACGCAGATCACTGTTGGTTGGGGGCTGGGATCGTACCCAGGATCCCCCGGCCAAGGGTGAGTTGCTGTGCTGCTGCAGTGCTAACCACTCTTCCACTGCGCCGCCGCCGGAATAAATAACTTTTAACATCTTATTCAAGGTGGAAATTTTATCCAATTTCAGGAACTAGTGTCACAGTACGACATCAGTGATAAAAAGTATTTTGAATACCAACGACTTAAATCCATAATAAAAGCAAGATTTAATTTTAATCAGACATAGATTTAAAGGTACCAGTTAAGGTGGCAGAGTTTCTAAATCTTCGTTCCCCTAAATTGATATCGAAAATACATGGACTACAGTCAAAACTGGATGAGTCTGTGTCTCTTCCAATATTAAAATGGGAGACAGACCTATCGATCAATAAGGAGGAAAGTTTCTGGACACAAATATGTTTAAACACTTTTAAGATGACTAAAAACTAACCTACAACTTATACAGTATAAAGTTCTACATAGAATTCATTACACAGGACAAAGGATGTTCAAAATGGGACTGAGTCACACAAATATCTGCTCTCACTGCACCAGCAACGTCCCAGATAGCTATATACATGCTATGTGGTCCTGTGCACCGGTTGAAAAGTTCTGGCAGAAGACATGTGAGGACTTGTCGGCATGGCTTGGGTATAGTGTCCCTTTCTCACCCACACTTTGCATATTAGATGATGTAAGTGAAATAAATATAGTGTAGAGGGTAAAAGGGAAGGATGTGGAGGCGAGGCACAAGCGTAGGTTGACACAGAATCTTTATTGACCCTCTGACATATACGTACAACCTGTGGCCCCCAGCGTGGCTGCTGTGGCCGAATCTCTGTAGAAGAGCCTTCCCAGTCTCTCTGCGTTCTCTTTATATAACTTTATTGACCTCGCATAGAGACTGGGGTTGGCGCATTATGTATTGGGTATGACAAAGGAAATGTGTGGCGCGATCATCATAACACGTTGCTTTTATCACAATACACTCGCCTCCCTGCGCTCCATACTGCAGTTTGGAGCAGCAGGGGGCGAAGGCACCTTGTCATCTGGTCGAGTTACCCCCCGAGCGGGCTTTAACTCTTCAGTCCATTATTCTGCCCCTCTTCCTGCTTCTGGGTGTGAGAGAATGGCCACACGCTGTGTCTAGTGTCACTACAATAGATGCAAGGATGTCACACATGGTTCTCACCGCCTTATGCATCGCAAAGAAAACTATCTTCATGAATTGGAAATCAAGAAATAACTTATGCATGACTTATTAGAACAACTTACTATTAGATTATATTAGCCTGGAGAGATTGTCAGCCTCCTCAAATAATCAATTGGCAGAATTCAATTCTCTCTGGTCCCTGCTTATTAATTCTATAACCTGAGGGGTGGCAGATGGTGGCTCGCTGTCCTTGGTACCTCTGGTGGCTGGCTGCGCCCCGACCGCAGGTGTCCGGGATGCCTGTTCTGGGGAGGCCGTGTGTCTGGCTTGGGCCGGAGTCAGGTGTGCGTCTCCCCCCACCCCCCACCCCCCCCCCCCCCCGGGCCGGGGTTGGGTGTGCGCCTGTGGTGCGGGTTGGCCCCAGTGTGTCCTTGTGCGGCGGGGTCGTGTTCTCCCTGGGGCCCTGGCAGCACCCTGGGGCAGGTGCCTGCGTCCTGGGTCCCCTCCCTGTCCACTGGTGTATGTGTGTGTGTGAGAGAGAGAGAGAGACTGTGTGAGTGGGGGCTTGTGTATGAGCGGGTGCGGAAGTGAGTGTGTGTGTTGTAGGTGGGCAGGTGGGGCTGTGTGTGGGTGTAGTTGGGTATGTGTGATGGTGGGTGTGGGTACTTGTGTGTGTGTGGGTGGATGTTTGGGGGTGGAGGATGTGTGTATGGGTAGGAGAACTTTGCTGGGTGGTGGGGGTGGGGCAGTCCATCTAGTGGCATGGAGGTTGGCGTTTCGGGGGCGCTTTGTCGCATTGCCCCTGGTGTCATTGGCGGCGGGTGTGTGTTGGTGTTCGGGGGTGGTTGGGGAGCCGTTGGCGCAGGATGGTGGCCATGTTTCCGTCTGGTTGCTCCAGGGTGGCTGTGGCTGCAGGGCGGCCTGCCGCTGTCAGTATGCGTCTGGGGTGGGTAGTCGGTGGGCTTGCGTGGGCACTTTGGGGTGTCGCTTGGCATGTGGGGCACCGTGTGGGTCCGGCCCATTGTTCACTATTGTGACTATTGTTGTCCATGTTTGTGTGTGTAAGATGAGTGGGAATGGGTATGGCTGCCCCGTCATGTTTGTGGTGCTGGGAGCGCCAGGGCGCAATATTGGTGGGTCCTGGGCTGCTCGCACTGGCGGCCCTCTCCCTGGGTTGGGATTTGGAGGCAGTGGGTAGCCTCATAAACCAGTTTGCAAGCTGGCTTCTGGGCGGGGCTCGCTTTTAGACCGCTTCCCTCCCAGTCTTATTTCCCCCCCTCCCCCTGACTCTGGATGGAATATACATCTTCTTGGATACATTTAGGGCTTTGAGGTAGGAGTGTGCCGCACTGTGTTGGCGAAGGGGATACCTTTGCTGCACGGTGGGGCTGCCCTCACCTCAATTTTAATTGCATTTTAAACACTGAGGGCTTGGGGGGATGGGGGCCCCACTGCCCATCGCAGTGGCTAGCGGTGTTCCAATCACCATCCCCCTAATTTTAATTTAATTTAATTTGGTAGTCCACACATTTACACACAATTACATCATATAACCGACATACACCCACCATGTTTTGTGCAGGGGGGAGGGGGGCCTTCTCCTGTTACCCTGTTACCCTCCTGTTACCCTTCTCCTGCTGGGGGCGTGGGGGCCCGGTGGGGAGCCTGGGACCCGTCATGTTGTCAAAATCCCTGGGTGCTACTGAATGTATAGATACAACCAAGGGAGTGTGAGCGGGACTGAATATCGTGGCGCTGGCGGTGGTCTGCTGATCAGTTGCTCGGGTGGGCGCAGAGGGTGGGGGTCTGCTTCTGTGTCCTGCGCTGGCGGTTTCCCCGGCCATTGCTGGGCACTGGTGCGTGTTCAGGCTCGCTGCATCTGCTTCGCAGCTGCCTTATGAAACAAGGGTGAATGAGGGTTGAGTTTGAATGGGTACAGGAGTGAGAGAGAATGGGTTGGTCTGGGTGAGTGAGAGTGAGTTAGTGCATATGGGTGCGCATGGGAGCATGTGAGTGTGAAGGTGTGGGGAGGGGTGTGTCTGTGAGTCGTGAGGTGCTGGATTAAGGGGGGTAGTGCCTCTCGGCAGTGTGGGCTCCCCTGGGTGGGGGGGACTTCTTTGGGCATGGTGGTCCCCGGGGTGTGCAGCTGGGGGGGGGGGGGGGCTCACGCTGGGGGGCGCGGGCCGGTTTCCGGCCCGGGGGGTGGGGTCACTAGCCTCCCGGGGCCCGGGGGCAGGTGTGGGCTCACCACGCCGGCCGCTGAGTGATCTGGCCTCCCTCGATCGTCCCTCTGGGGGCGGATGCCTGGCTTTCCTGGGGCTTGCTGACCTCGGATGTTTGTGCCCTGTGGGAGTTGGTGGCGCTGCCTTGCCTGCTTGGGGTTTCTGGGGGGAGAGCTGCTGCAACCAGCCCCCCGCTTTGTGTGTTTCCTGGCACACCACTCACATGCACACACTTATTTTGTGTGCGCTCTCATATATATATGCACACAGACGTATACGCACAAGTGTCTCTCCTTTAACAGGTGCAGAAACCAGACTTGTGTTGAGACATCTTCGGTGGAAGAAGCAGTTTGTCTTTTGTTTGTTTTTTTGTCTGTCCCCCCCCCCCCTTTTCTTTCCCCCTCCACACACTTCCTTTCCCACTTCCCCATCCTATCGGGTCTTCCATGGATAAACTAATTAAAATAAAGTATTAAAAGTTATTACAGGAGGAGTTTACAACAATATGCAATACATAGTTAGGTACTGTATAAGCTCCTCTTGGCAAAGTAAATCTGTTTTGGCACAATAAGGGTGACAGAGCCCTGTTCTGCTTGCCTAGCTGCCTGACAGGACAAGGGAAAAAAAATACATGAAATATCATGCTGATATGTAACAAGACCTACATCGGAGAAACAGCAAGATCATTCACCACAAGGAAAAAAAGAACAGAAGGAATGTGAGAAGGAAACACAAGGATGACTCACAAGATTGCAAAAAGAACAAGCAACACTAAAATCAGCAATATCAGATCCCTGCAAAAGAAATAATCACATCATGGACTGGGACGTCAAAATCATTGGATCGGAGAGCAACGGACACAAACACTGGATCAAGGAGGCCATAGAAATCAGGAAGTGAGGAAAAGATAGCATGAACCGGGATGAGGGGGCATTTATGCTTTCCCACACCTGAGACTACATTCTCCAGAGACCATTGGACGGCGGTGGGCGTGGCCAGCCCAGTGGATCTGACAGTTCTGCTGGGCTGGCCACGCCTAGGAAAAACAGCTGATAAATGACACTTCACAGCAATCAGCTGACACTTCTGAGGAAGACTGCAGTTGACAGTTGAAACATGTAAAGATAAAAACATCTCCTTTTTGTTCTTGTCTGAAATAAGAAAAACAAAAGAGCCGATAGTTGAAGAGGAAGACAAAATGAATGTACTCGAGGTAGAAATGAGTGTATCAGAGGAGCGGCTCATTTTGAGCAGTTTAGAGATGAATTAAGAGTGGCAAGTCTGAGATGGTTTGGACATGTGCAGAGGCTGGAGCTGGAGGATACCATATTTACTGTTATGAATGGGAAAGTTGATTTTCGCAATATTTTTATGCATCATCCAAATAGGAATGGGAATTGATAAGATTTTATCAGTATCGGATCAGAATCGATCTGATTCTTTATCAATTCCCATATCAATCCTTGATCAGTTTTCCGTGTGGGGGGAAAAAGCAGGCCTTCATGGGATTTCAGCATCAGTGCAGGAGTTTTATTATTTTTCTGACATTAAACAATCCTCCTCTGAAAAAGATATAACAAAATTATATATAAAAGAGTGTAAACATGAAAAAAATGGGCATTTTTGCCGTGTGACATTTGTTATGTGTAAATGCTGGAAAGCAATATAAATAAAAGCAGTATGAATGGAATACTGAAGTGACTAGAACAACTGCACAATTATGTTATTTTAGCAATCACAAAATTATACATGCTGTACTTGGGTGTAATTTTTGCATGTTTTTTTTAAACACATACTGTATATGTGTACAGGTACATCTCGAAAAATTAGAATATCATGAAAAAGTTCAATATTTTTTGTCTCTCATATCAGAAAGTTAAACCCATATATTATATAGATTCATTACACAGAGTGATATATTTCACGTGTTTATTTAGTTTAATTTTGATGATTATGGCTTACAGCCCATAAAAACCCCAAATTCAGTTTCTCAAGAAAATAGAATATTACATAAAATTAATTTTAAAAAATTGTTTTTTAATACAAATGTGGACTGACTGATAAGTATGTCCATGTACACACTCAATACTTGGTCGGGGCTCCTTTTGGATTAATTACTGTATCAATGTAGCGTGGCATGGAGGTGATCAGCCTGTGGCACTGCTGAGGTGTTATGAAGGTCCAGGCTGCCTTGATAGTGACCTTCAGCTCGTCTGCATTGTTGGGTCTGGTGTCTCATCTTCCTCTTGGCAATACTCCATAGATTCATTATGGGTTTTAGGTCAGGAGAGTTTGCTGGCCAATCAAACACAGTGATGCCATGGTCATTAAACCAGGTTTTGATACTTTTGGCAGCGTGGGGGGGGGGGTACCAAGTCCTGCTGGAAAATGAAATCAGCTTCTCTATAAAGCTTGTCAGCAGAGGGAAGCATGAAGTGCTCTTAAATTTCCTGGTAGACAACTGTGCTGACTTTGGTCTTGATAAAACACAGTGGACAAACACCAGCAGATGACCTCTGTTCAGATAAAAGTAAATTCTGCATTTCATTTGGAAATCAAAGTCCCAGAGTCTGGAAAAAGAGTGGAGAGGCACAGAATCTAAGTCGCTTGAGGTTTAGTGTGAAGTTTCCACAGTCAGTGATGATTTGAGGAGCCATGTCATTTGCTGGTGTTTGTGCACCAGCAGATGACATGTATATACACCCACACATGCATGAAATAATTACACTTTGAACTGCTGCTATCTGGCAAACGATTCCGGAGCATCAAAGGCAGAACCACCAGACTGATTAACAGCTTCCTTCCACAAGCTGTTAGCATGCTGAACAGTTGATCCGGAATCTTTCATACATACTACTGCACCTTATGGACATTATGTATATTATATGTATATAGTTCTAGTTAGTTTCAAGTGTGTCTCAGGGATGTGTGAATGGCTGTGTTGGGGTGGGTGGTGAGGGAGTGTGTGAGTGTGTCTTAAATCATGTTCTTTTTCCTTATATGGATGCCTAGACAAATGTAATTTCATCTTGCCTGCACTACAGTTGTATGTACAGCAACATGACAATAAAGGTTGATTTGATTGTATATTAACATACTGGTAAAACCTAAAGACATTACTAATTCTCTTAAGGAGTCTAGTTCAGTATTAATCTGTAACTTACACCACATGTACCACCTACCTAAACTAAAGCTGCTCTACGGTCATGAATGGATGCAAGCCTTTAAATACAAACTTCATTACAGTTCCGTGGGCAACTGTATCAGTGGGTTTTCCTGGCAAGAAACAGTTGGTAAAACCTCAGAGCTACCTTTTGCCGTCATTGTCATTTTGTGTATGATTGTTTGTGTGTGCGTTTTTGTGACCTGCCGGGGGACTACAGATGCGAATTAGCAGTATTGCTAAGTCTGTCATACTTAGATTTGTATTAGTGTTCATTAGTATGTAATGTCCCTTTCAAATAAACATTAAACTAAACTAAAAAGAACAAGATCATATTTAAATATCAGATGTTTTTAGCTGGGTTTTGTGAGTTAAAAAAAACTGATTAAACTTAGCCTGCAAGGTTGCCAGCATTATGCTAATATTCTATTAATAATAATAATAAGCTTGTGGAGAGAGGAATAACCAGGCCGAGCGTTCAGAGCAGATGAACTATATTCACTCTCTCACATCTTCCAGAATCAGAAAACAACCTCATGTAGCAGGGACTCTTTTATATCACAACACTCACACGTCCCTGCTACCCGAGGTCCTGCATTACAGTTCATTCCCGCATGACAATTCCTTTTGTCCCCCAGCCCTTTAATCCCCATGCTCTTCCATCAGAGGAAATTACTGCATCTCCCTTCCTTCCAGTCTGAGATGAATACCACAGCATGGGTCCCCCATAAGCTAATATTACCGTCACTAATGGAGGTGCTGCCATTGGGGAATCAGGTGCAGGTACACTTGTTAGACTGTCGAACACATTGCAGTCTTCCGTTTTATTTATCCCTTGCTGCTGCGTCAAGAGATGTTTCAAGTCGTTTAACATATGCCATGCTACTGATGTTTACCATACTCTTTTGCCATTATCCATTATTTGGGCAGCTCGGTGCAGTGGTTAGCACAGTGGCAGCACAGTAAGAAGGTCTTGGGATTGATCCCACCCCTGACCATCGTGGGTTCGATCCCACTCCCTAACCATCGATGACCCTTCTATGGGGAGTTTACATGTTCTCCCCGTGTCTGCGTAAGTTTACATTGGATACTCCGGTTTCCTCCCACAGGCCAAAAACATGCAGGTTAGGTTAATTGGAGACTCTAAAGTGGCCCTAGGTGTGAATGTTTGTGTGAATGGTGACGGGATTGGCGTCGTACCGTGGCTGCCTCATCCATCCAGGTGCCCTGAATTTCCCTCTGAGGATTAATAAAATATACAAAATACAAAAAAAAAAAAAATTCCTTGGTAGCGGCATTGCTTCGTAACAGGCAGTGTGCGACGTCATGACGTATGCCGTTGTAAAAAAAAATAATAACAGAAGTGTTTAAACCCGCAGTATCGATAAGAGGAATTGATAACCTCAGCGTCGTATGATTCTTGGGGCTTAAAAAATTTAAGAACCAGTTCTCAATTCCCATTCCTACGTCCAGACCAAAAACGTTTTGTTTTGATTTGGAATAAATTTATTGCCCAGCTCTAATTCATAGATTTAGGGAAGGAGGACATGTGGGGTGAGAGTGTTGGTGTGACAAAATAGGATACAGAAGGGCTTGGGTGAGATGGAAGGAGACGATCTGGTGTGGCGACCCCTAAAGGGAGCAGCTGTCCATACAGTAGATGGCCATAAGAAGACCAAGCTGGTCTGAACACCCAGAATCACAAACCGAGGAGGAAGAACATGAAGGCATTTCATTTCACTATAAACACTGGTTAACTAGCAATAACTAAGCTAAGCTTACACTGGCAGTGCTGTCAGTGTGGGTGCATTCTGGAGAAAATGTAATAAGGCAGAAAAACATCTCGAAATGTAATGTATGATTGAATGAATTATTAAAGCAATTTTGAACATTGATCTCTAGTGGGGTGAGTAGAATATGTAGAAAGGAGCGCTAAATGCTTCAGGAGCTCCATTAGGCTAACTGGGCTTAGAATGCTGTCACAAAGTGGCAGTGTTGTCATTTTTCCCCTCTCTCCTGAAGGTGAAGGTAGAAAAGAATTGTGAAAATTTCCCAATTCGTGCCCTTTAATGTCTCTGAGTTACTGGAACCCTGTGTGACACTTTCATTTCTCTTCCCAGGGAGAGTTTCCCAGCGTGGAGGACATGACTGTGGCAGAGCGGGCCCTGCACGAGATGAGGGCTCTGATCCGGCTAATGCAAGAAGAGGCATCCAAAGCTCAAGAGAAGAAGAAGAAGGAACAAGAACATGAAGAGGAGCGCAAGAAACAGGCGGCGCTGCAGGCACAACAGGAGGTCCAGAAGAAGGCTGTGCAGGTGGCAAAAGAGAAGGCACAAAAAAAAGGTGAGGGTACAGGAAAGTAATTGCAAGCATGAATATGCTGCTTGTCCACCACAGTGCAATAGATTCAGAAAACACACATTGATGATGGACTTTAGAACAGGGTGTCCTTGAGCCTTAAAAAGTGTTAAAAAGCCCTAAAATTGTTAAAGTACAAAAAAGGGGTTACTGAGGTCCTGTCCTTGAGCCAGGCCCGGTGTAGGGACTTGATAGTGAGCTGGTGGCCGGGTTTCTGTCCATGGGAACCAGCCAGGCTCAGCCCAAAGGAACCCTGTGGGTTTGCCCTCCAGTGGGTTCACCACCTGCAGGAGGCATCGTGGGGGTCCAGTGCTGTGTAAATCAGGTGGCGGTCGAAGGCAGAGAACTCAGTGGTCTGATCCCTGGCTTTCTAAACTTTCTTTTGGACACGTGGAATGTCACCTTTCTGGTGGGGAAGGAGCTTGAGCTGGCACACCAGGTTGAGAGATACCAGCTAGTTAAAGCTGGGCTCACCTCTGGAGAGGGGCTGGAGTTTGGCCTGCACTGAAGTTGCCCTGGGCCAAAGGCGGTGAGCAGGGTGGGTGTTCTTGTATCCCCCCCCCCCCCCATCTTGCTGCCTCTATATTGGAGTTCTTCCCGGTGGAGGAAAAGGTTGGTTTTCTTGCGCCTTTGGGTTGGGAAACGGGTTCTGACTGTCATATGCACAGGTTGATGGTTCCGAGTACCCACGCTTTTTTTTTTTTTATCCCCCACCAGTCGAAGACCAAAGAGGGCAAAGACCAAAGGGGGATTATGTTATGGGACGGTCTGTCTGTCCCACTTTGGTGAAGTCAACCCCTCCTACAGTTTTGTTCCAAATGTTTTGAAACTTGGTACTGGGGTTTGATATACACTGATGATGCGCATATTGCAATTTGACTCTGATCGGATGACCTTGAGATCAAGGTCAGAGGTCAGTTTTTTTTTCCCCAAAATCTTGTAAGCACAATAACTACTGAAAGGAATGATGTAGCCTTTTCAAACTGATATGACATCTAAGACAAATCTTGGACGGCTTACTCCCGTTAGCCTGACTTGACTATGGGTTTGGGGTCCAAAGGTCAAAGTTAACATTCCATTAGCACTATTACTATTGAAGTTTTGCAGTCAGTGACCTCGAGCAGTGATCTGGGTCCTTAGGAGTGAAAAATTTCACGTTGTTGTGGCTACCCCATACACAAAACGACTTGAAGACAACAGGTGTTATAACAGTTTCTCCCGACACATTTTCCGAGGTCTGAGGAGGCCGAAATGTCAGGGGGATCCGTTAAAATGGCACGTCGCCAAAAATCCATTTTTTTCCTATTGTTAATATGACTGTAACATGTTTTTTGTGACTTACAAGACATATCTAGAGCAAAATCAGTTCCAAGTGTGTTTTCTGCTGTGACTGTCCCGTTAAGCGCCCCGCCCCCCGCCAAAAAAAAGGCTGTTTTGAGCAGAGTGTTTCCAGCTTCATAAGCATTCGTGGTTAGCCTGATTTGTTATAACATTAACCAATCAGGCTAAGCACTGGGCATGGATAAATGCCTGAGTTCACTCCCCCAGGGGAAGCGGGAGGAGCCAACGTGGCTCTGTGGACTACCTACAGTCAGCGTCCCTTCCCGGGGGACAGCGCAAAACCAACTGCACTGTCCCCGTATACCGGAACCCCATAGCACACGCGGGGCACTGTCAGCTCGGAGACTGGAGACTCGGAGACAGGAGTCTGTGCCTGCACGTACGGAGTCAGAGAGGCGCCCACAGAGGAATGAGAGGCACATGGTCGGAAGGACAAACCAGAGAGAGATGTCTGCTCTTAGGGGGATGAAGGTGCCACGACCGCTACCCGTCCATTTTGCATTTGTTTGACTGTTCGGTGAAGGGGTTCTTTTTTGAAGGGGGGGGGACAAAACCTGTTGGCACTCCATTTCATCCCCACCAGGGAGGACAGAGGAGGAGACATTAAATTCCCCGCTCCCTCCAGAGGAGGGAGGTGAGTTGGCTAACCAGGGGCGCGTGGCACAATGGCCAGGGCGAGACTGTGGTTCCATGATGGAAGGCAGACACACTGAACTGCTGGTCCTCAGCGAGTTGCCTGGCGGGCACCCATCAGCCCCCAGGTGGGACCGCCGAGGCCAGCTTGCTTTGGCAGGGGTCAGCGGCGTGTACATGCACAGCTGAATCACTCCGATATTCTGACCAGCCATTGTTTAGCGAAGCAGTCTGTGTTCTCAGGTCGGAGGAGAGGGGAGGGCTGGCCTTGCTGCATCCACTACTGGTGGGTGGGAGTATGGGTGGGGCGAATCACAGTGTTCATAGATCTGTGCTTACTAAAGTAGGTGGAAGATGTAAAAGCTCTTTTCAAGCAATTCTAAGGCAATGAAAGTTTTTTTGTGGGTAAAAAGTTACAATATACTATTTTGGGCAATACACATTTGTTTTTGAGGTGGTTTTAGAGCTGCTGGAGTGCATCTTTAAGGGTCTCTGGAAATCTGGGTCAATTGCAGCCCAGAACTCATGGTCCTCTTTTTATTCAATGTTAACCCATAGGATCTCCTTTTTTTTCTTCGTGTCAAAATGACATTTATAGAAACGTCATCCAGTTAACAGCGACGCTGGCTGGTCCATGAGTGAGGCAAGTTACTGTAATTAGTTATTATTCATTGGAGTTTCACTGTGCGCAATAAGCCAAGTTATGGAGTTAAATCATGTAATAATAATCATGTTTTTCACAGACTAATTCATAGACAAAGCATTTTAACTGAAGTGGAAACGTTATTTTAACACATTCTGTGAGTTTCAGCTGTTTGGTAGTTTAACAGACCCACCTGATAGAGCCAAACAGAATTTTGTGGACAGCCACAACTTCTCACAGCAGGTCAAAACTTTAGGGCTCGGCCCGCAGATTCTCACATCATGTTTGTTTTTACAGGTACATCTCAAAAAATTAGAATATCATGAAAAAGTTCAATATTTTTTGTCACTCATTTCAGAAAGTGAAACCCATATATTATATAGATTCATTATACAGAGAGTGATATATTTCGAGTGTTTATTTAATTTAATTTTGATGATTATGTCTTACAGCCCATGAAAACCCCAAATTCACTTTCTCAAAAAATTATAATATTACATAAAATTAACCCCTCGCACTCTGGTCAATTTCCCTAAAAACGCCTAAAAATAACGTACCCAAAGTAAATCAAAAGCTGTTCTTCAACCCTTTGCAGCATCTTCATGGGGTTGGTCTCATTTAAAAGAAAACACTGAATTTTTTTGGCAAAACAGTCATAATCTAAGTGCTCCTGCCACTGAGAAACAGTCATCTAAACATACTGAACTTGAAGCAAATAAAGTTCGCCTGGGTGTTTTTTTGGATACAAATGCTTGCAAATAACACACAGCTGTCAGATCCGGGCTGGAAAATGCAACAGAAATGTAGAACCAAGTGTTATCCAGCTGAGGTCAAAATTTTGTAACAATACCACAAAAAATGAATATATTGCACAGCTTTTTTGTCAGGTTGTTCCCAGGCGTTTTTGAATTGTGCCAAATGGCACAGTTTGGAAAAACGTCTCTAACTTTTGAATGATTCAATATAGAAGCTTGATCTTGGGCTCTAATGAAAGGTGACACTCAGGGCTGTGTGTGTGTGTGTGGGGGGGGGGGGGTTGTTTATTCATTCATTCATGAATGAATGAATGAATAAACAAGCCCCCACACACAAAGAAGCATGCTACGTAAAAAATGTGTGGCTTTTTTTTTACAAGAAAAAATAACCTACAGTGCACTAAAAATTATACTAGAATATCTGTAATGCAGAAGATAACAACTCCCACCCACCCCCCACCCCCACCCCCGCTACAGAGGACAGACATCGCCCATCGCTACATGACGGAAAGTGGTGACGGTGCGCCGGTCTACTATGCACAGTTGCACTAAAATATCTGCAATATATCTGCAATCCGCTACAGAAGAGTAGCGGGGGGGGGGGGCCTTCGCACAGTTGTAATTTACCGATCGGTCAAAAGTCATTTGGATTACAATTTTCAGGGATAAAGAATAATTTAGCTTATAACACTTACCTGTCCGCAACAGCAATGTTGCTGGCGATCTTCTCTTCCTCATTGTCAGACGAACATGATGCTGGTCCGCTTGTTACGGACTCGTGGTTCTGGTCACGCGACCCGGTCAAACCATAATTCCATTATTGTGGTTTTGCGCTTCCATGATTGCGGTTTTGGCGAATGATTTTTCAAAACAAATAAGAACAGTAGTTAGAAAAAAAGACTGGCGAACGCCTGTGTATCACCCAGCCTTACACAAAACAGCTTTCGAACTTCTGTGCTTCAATTGGCTCGCTGTATTCGCAGCCGTTGGTAGGCGGGTCCTTCTTGCTAGGTTTTCAGTCATTGGTTCTTCAAGGTTTCAGAAACCCAATTCAAGGCTCTTATTAGTCGAATGAGAGGTCAATCACATCTAAACCAATCAAAGCACTCCTTTGGCTTTCTGTTTGTGGCTGTGTCTGTAGTGGAAGAACGGAAATGCAGTTTTGGTTTTTTTTTTTTCACTGCCTCCTAGGAGTGTGCGTCCTAGGACGCCCTCGTGCGCCCTAGGACGCAGAGACGTGTCCGCCCGCGGTACACCGGAGTGCAACAGGTTTTTTTTTTTTTTTCCCCACAATATTTTTTATTGAACCTTTTTTTTTTACAAACATAACACAAACAATCAAACACTAACACTAAAGTAAATAAAAATAAATAAATAAATAAATAAAAATGTACTAAAAACACCAACAACCACTAACAAAGGCAAGTCTTCAACAATGCTCTTCTGTTTAGTCTTGGTAATCCATTACATAAGTATACATATACATTCACCAATTTGGAATTTACAAGGTCCACACACATCATTCACCTTCTTCTTCAGAAGTTATGTTTAATTTCTTTACATAATCAATGAAAGGTCTCCATATATTCTCAAACATATTTTCCTTTGATTTCAGTATGTATGTTATTCTTTCTAGTGGAAGGTTTGTTAACATCTGTCTTAACCACTGAGTCACATCTGGTCTATGAGTCTTTTTCCACAGTAGTGCAATACATTTTTTGGCATTAAGCAAACTGAGGTCTATGAATGCTCTTTCACTCTTATTAAAGTTATGCTTTTCTGGATACAGACCCAACAAAAACAATTTAGGATTCAATATGAAATGTTTTGAAATTATTTTTTCAATTGTTACCCTCACCTCTTCCCAAAACATTCTAATTTTCCTACATTCCCATAAACGATGAAATAGGGTTCCTTTACTTTCCATACATTTTGTGCATGTATCTAGTATGTTTTTGTATATCTATTTAACTCCATCGGTGTAACATACATCCACATTAACCATTTAAAATGTATCAATTTAAGACGTACATTTATTGATTTGGTTTGAGCTTCTGTACAAGCCAATTCCCATTGTTCCTCTGAAATTTCAGTTTGCAGATCTTCTTTCCAATAATTCAGTCTTTTCTGTGAGTTTTCACTTGAGGATAGTGTCAATGAGTTATAAAACTCTGAAATAATACCCTTTCTCTTACTATCTTTCGTCAAAAATTTTTCCAAGGATGAATAAGTAGGTCGGATGAGAGCATTATTGTGATTTGATCGAATAAAATTCCTAAGCTGAAGATATTTAAAAAAATGTGTTCTATTAAGATTGGAGTGCAACAGGTTAATGAAAAAAATGTTTACATGTTCAATACTTATTTTCCCCGCGGTATATCAGATATGGTGGCTTTAAAGTTGTGAAGTCACAACTGGTGAAGAAAAACATTAGAGAATGGAGAGACTGGTGTCACAACAGAGTGGTTAAAATGTAATGATTGCAGTATCTAGAATGTCTTATGTGTTTTTTCTGTTTACAGCAAAATTAAATCCTGCAAATGTATCCCAACAGGGCTGCAGAACAGCGCTGATGACAGTACAGTGAAGTGGTACAAGGAGCTGCAGGAGTCAGAAGCTCGCTTCGCTAAGTCCATCGAAGAATTCAGTTCCTCAAAAGACACTGAGGTGGGGTGGTGCACATGAGTGTTTATCACATCTGCCAAGAAGGCTAAGGGGTTTGGGTAGTTTTCTGTTTGTTGTCAGAATGGGGAAACAATCTTTCCTTCCAACAAAAACACTGGACAAACAAACTTGGGTCATTGTCTAGATGAGCAAAGAAATCAAACCATTGCATTAAATAAAAATGTAATTAGCATCCATATGAACATTGAAAATTTACAAGACAAAAGTCACAAATTATTTTTAAAAAGTCACAAATTTATAAGAAAAAGTTCCAAATTTATAAAACAAATTTCACAAATTTATGAGACATTTCAAAATTATGGGAGGGAAAAAAAGCAAGTCTGAGGAAAAAAACAGTTGAAGGTGATTTTAATTCTCCCCCAGAGATGTTGCAGGTGAACTTGTAGCTTGGAAGCCCCTGGTGGCTGAAGGGCCCAGAGTAATGCCTCTGCTAATAATTTACCTTGAATGCCAAGGTTTGATTCCTCTTCGACTTTTTGTCGATTCAAGAAGAGGAACGCTGCTAGAATACTGTATATGTTGAGAACCTCTGACTTAATCCTTTGAGTGTGAGATTTTGCGTGCCCCTAGTGGCAGAGCATGTTGCTGCACCTGTCATCTCACTCTGACAACCCCGGCTCCACTGAGGATTTGTACTGATTTGTACTGATCTGCCAGTTTCAGAAGGTGACAGAAACACGTTGGAGGACTCAATGGATGACACGTAACACACCAAAGAAGAAGAACTCCTTAGTTCCTTTTCCTGTTTTCATGCTTTTAGCCCAGAAAGCTAATATGACTGCCATCCATCATCGTGCACTGTCACTTAGACTGCTTCGTACACGGAAAATAGCCGCAGGATACAAGCAGAATTTATGTGGGATAATCATAAGACTTTGTAGATGTGGTAGAGAGCGTAAATGACCGACAGAATGCAAAATAACGACCATGATGGACGAAAACGCAGCGACCACAGTAGTGAGCGAGTCCCCTTAGCCGCCGGTAAGTGACAATTTTTTTTTTTTTAACCCCTTGCACTCTGGTCAATTTCCCTAAAAACGCCAAAAAATAACGTACCCAAAGTAAATCAAAAGCTGTTCTTCAACCCTTTGCAGCATCTTCATGGGGTTGGTCTCATTTAAAAGAAAAGACTTTGAATTTTTTGGCAAAACAGTCATAATCTCTCTAAGTGCTCCTGCCACTGAGTTACAGTCATCTAAACATACTGAACTTGAAGAAAATAAATTTCGCCTGGGTGTTTTTTTGGATACAAATGCTTGCAAATAACACACAGCTGTCAGATCCGGGCTGGAAAATGCAACAGAAATGTAGAACCAAGTGTTATCGAGCTGAGGTCAAAATTTTGTAACAATACCACAAAAAATGAATATATTACGCAGCTTTGTTCTCAGGTTGTTCCCAGGCGTTTTTGAACTGTGCCAAATTGTGCCAAATGGCACAGTTTGGAAAAACGTCTGTAACTTTTGAATGATTCAATATAGAAGCTTCATCTTGGGCTCTAATGAAAGGTGAAGGGCTGTGTGTGTGGGGGGGGATTGTTTATTCATTCATGAATGAATGAACAAACAAGCCCCTACACACAAAGAAGCATGCCACATAAAAAATGTGTGGCTTTTTTTTACAAGAAAAAAAATAACCTACAGTGCAATAAAAATTATATTAAAATATCTGTAATGTATAAGATAACAACCCCCCCCCCCCCCCGCTACACAGGACGGACATCATCCATCGACACATGACAGACCGCGGCCGTGTGCCGCGGTCTACTACGCACAGTTGTACTAAAATATCTGCAATGACTTCCGGTTATGGCTGCCACGTAGGACGGACGTGTCTCGCTCTGCTCTGCTCCTGGAAAAAAAAAAATCGGCAAATAACTCTCTCATTTGGGACAGAACGTATCCCAGCATTTGGGCGAGGATATGTCGGCGAAGCCTAAGGCTGGAAAACCAGGAAAAGGAAAAAGCGAGCCGCCGAAACAGTCCAAATTAACGGACTTTCAGGTCTGTGACGCAGCAAACAAGGCTCCATATATGGCGGAGGAAGCTGGCGGCGGTGCGATTTCTGCGGGGAATGGCGCAGATGCGCTGATGGCTGCCATGAGTTCAATGAGAGCGGACTTTTCCTCTAGATTTGATGGGATTATGACAGCGCTGGAAGGAATAAGAAAGGAATTGGGTGACTGTGTAGAACGAACGGCGCAGATGGAGCTCCGTCTCGCTAGTGCTGAAGATGACGTCACCCGTCTTCAATTAAAGGTGCGCACTTTGGAAAAAAAAAATAAATCTCTGGAAGATAATATTTTGGATTTGGAATCTCGGTCGAGACAGAATAACTTGAGGCTGGTGGGTCTTCCAGAGGAATCAGAAGGTCGGGACATATATTCCTTTCTGGAAAAGTGGATTCCGGAGGTGCTGGGCAGCGAGGAGTTGCAATCAGCAGTGGTTCTGGAAAAAGCACATCGTATTGGCGCACGGAGAGATAAGGGACCGCCGAGGACCTTAATTATGAAGTTTCTAAGCAACAGAGACAGGATGAAGATCTTCAACGCTGCACGTGCTAAAGGAGAGATTAAACACCAGGACCAGCAGGTGCGGTTCTACCCAGATTTGGCCACAGGAATCCAGCAATTGAGGAAGCAGTTTGATCCCGTACGTAAGGAGCTGCGCAACCTTGGGATTCGTCATGGTGTAATCTATCCTGCGAGACTGCTGACCACGTATGAGGGCAGAACCCACATCTTCAAGACCCCAGAGGAGGCGCAGGAGTTCATCAAGAAGATCAAAGAAGAAGAAGAGACTGGTGGGAGCTAAGCATGAACAAAATATAAGGTAGAATAACTAAGCATTTGCACAGGCATCTGACTGACTTGAAGTAAATAGTAAGTTTACAAAATATAGATTGTATTATATATTAAAAAAAAACAAAACAAAAACAAAACAAACAAACAAAAAAAAAAAACTAGGATGTACAAAGTTGGTAAAAATTTTGGAGTTAAGTTGGAAAACTACAGAGGAGAGTTAATGTTACGTCATTAAAAGCAGTAGAGTTAGGGTGATTGGGAGGATGAAGAAGGAGTGGCTTAGGCTGTTCCCCGTGGATGTGGAACAGTCGATGGCTATATCGGGAGACAGAATTTTTCTTTTGATTTTGGGGGGTTTGCCACAAGTGTGGGAAGGGGGAATTTGTTTGTGTGTAGTTTGTAGGATGAATGTTCAACCACTCATGTTTTTGCTTCTCTGTATGAGCATGTTTACACTGCAAGGTAATCCCAAACTCTCTATTGATCATGGACCAAAGTGTTAATCTTAATTTAACTTCATGGAATTGCAGAGGTCTACAAAATTTAAAAAAACTTAAACAAGTTATGAATAAAATAAAGGACATGGGTTCAAGAATTGTGTTTTTACAAGAAACTCATCTGATAGAGGAGGATGTTAAAAGAATTAGGAGTAGATGGCAGGGAAGTGTATTCACCTCTTCATTTTCATCCCGAGCCAGGGGAGTTATGACTCTCATACATAAATCAGTTCCTTTTCAAGTGAAAAATGTAATTGGAGACAAATTTGGAAGATATGTAATCATTCAAGGTTCTTTGCTATTAGAAAATATAAATCTTGTGAACTTATATGGTCCCAATATAGATGACCAGAAGTTCTTTGCTAATTTATTTCTCATCTTATCATCACTTACAGGGCAACATATAATAGCAGGGGATTTTAATTGTACATTGAATCCAGGTGTGGATAGATCAACAGGACTGGATTGTACGCACATTGGATGTAGGATGACTATTAATCATTTTATGAAAGAATTGAGATTGTTAGATATATGGAGAGAAATGAAACCACAAGTTAAAGCCTATTCTTGTTATTCCAGTACCTACAAGACATTCTCACGTATTGATTATTTTTTGATTTCCACAGAATTAAGGTCCAAGATTCAAAACTGCTTTTATGATAACATCGTGATCTCTGACCATGCACCCTGTTGTCTAATATATGTAGATAAAAAATTGATAAAGGAATCAGGTAGATGGCAATTTCAGCATAAATGGCTTCAGGATGAGGAATTTGTCAAGTATATAGAAAAACAGATAGACGAGTTCTTTGACATCAATACTACACAAACATCAGCATGTGTAAAGTGGGAGGCTTTCAAAGCTTTTATTAGGGGACATATTATTAGTTATACAGGATCAAAATCTAAGAAGACTCGAGAGGAGAGAGCTAAATTGGAACATAAAATAAAAAATCTTCAGGAAAAAGTGTATGCAGGAAGTGACCCAAGGTTGGAGAATGAATTACTGATTTTGAGAGCTGAATACGACAAAAAATCAGCGAATAGAGCTGCCTCGAGTCTTCTAAGATTGAAACAATCTTTTTATGAACAAGGTGAAAAATCAGGAAAATTATTAGCATGGCAGATTAAACAATTGGAAATTAAAACACCAATTACCAGTATTATAAGTAATGGACAGGTAGTTATAGATCCTTTAGAAATTAATAGAGCCTTTAGAGATTACTATGAAAAATTATATGATACCAAAAATGAACCTGAATTAACAAAACTAAATGGGTTTTTGAACGAACTATCTATACCGTGTATTCCAAATGAAAACAGGGAGATATTGGAGTCTAAAATTAGTCAAGAAGAAGTTGGGCTAGCCATTGATAATATGAAATCAGGAAAAAGTGCAGGACCAGATGGTCTTCCAGTTGACCTTTATAAAAAATTTAAGAATAAATTAATAAAACCTTTTTTGGAAATGGTTTTAGAAGCATTTCAAAATAATAATTTACCATCATACATAAATAATGCCTTAATTATACTGCTGCCAAAACCAGGTAAGCCCTCTAATAAATGTGAAAATATGAGACCAATAAGCCTATTAAACGCCGACCTTAAGATAATCTGTAAAATTTTAGCAAGACGAATACAAGAAATTTTACCAAATATTATTAATCGAGATCAGAATGGCTTTATAAAGGGTAGACAAGGCTTCCATAATGTAAGAAGACTATTTAATATTATTTATTTTAATAAAGAAGCACCGGATACAGCTCTCCTATCATTGGACGCCGAAAAGGCCTTTGATAGAGTTGAATGGCCCTTTCTTTTTGAAGTACTACAAAGGTTTGGACTTGGAAATAATTTCATAAAATGGGTTCAAATAATATACAATAATGCTACAGCAGAAATCCTAACAAATAACAATATTTCAAAACCAATAAAAATCAATAGAGGATGTCGACAAGGCTGTCCACTTTCACCTTTACTGTTTACTATGGCAATTGAACCTTTAGCGATAGCGATACGTTTACATTCACAAATATATGGAATTAAAGTTGGACCAACAGAACATAAAATCTCCCTGTACGCCGATGACATAATTTTGTTTATGTCGAATCTAAAAAAATCAATTCCAACCTTGTTGAATTTAATAAAGAATTTTGGGGAAATATCAGGATATAAAATAAATAAAACTAAATCTTCAATATTAATGCTAAATGAGACCCAGAGAAATTACCCAGCCCCTGAGGTAAATCAATTCAATGTTGTAAATCAGTTTAAATATTTAGGAATCCAAATTATGCCTAAGCTAGAATCAGTCGCCAGTGTCAACTATGAAGCCTTAATGTCAGATATCAGTGAGTTAACTCAGAGATGGATGTCACTACCAATGTCGATGATCGGGAGAATCAATATACTTAAAAGTAATATTTTACCTAAAATACTTTATTTATTTCAATACATTCCCTTATCACCACCTTTAGATCTATTCTCAAGAATAAAAAAAAAGTTAGTGGAATTTATATGGAACAACAGGAGGGCTAGATTACGTTTGTCTTTATTATATTTACCATTTGATCGTGGAGGTCTGAAATGTCCAAATTTTATGTTGTATTATTGGTCGGCACAACTGAGGTCTATGACATATTATTTTTCATCAAATGATCTCCCTCACTGGACTGAAATGGAATCATACAATTTACCTTTACCTCTTCCCATATTCATATACTCAGATTCGGCAAAAAAATTACAAAAACAAGTTAAAAATCCATTTGTAAAGCATATGATCAAAATATGGTGTGAAGCTAAAAACTATTTAAAAGAACCACAGTTATTGTCACAATTTAGTCCAATATGGGGTAATCAATATTTTAAACCAGGGAGAGCGGACGCTGTATTTAAAGTATGGAATTTAAAAGGGATACAAAAGATTCAGGATTTATATTTGCCAGGTGCAGACAACATAATGTCTTTTGAAGAGCTGAGGATCAAATTTAATCTCAATAGAACACATTTTTTTAAATATCTTCAACTTAGAAACTTTATTCGATCAAATCAAAATAAAGCTCTCACTCGACCTATTTATTCATCCTTGGAAAAAATGATGATGAAAGATAGTAAAAGAAAGGGTATTATTTCAGAGTTTTATAACTCATTGACACTATCTTCAAGTGAAAATTCACTGAAAAGATTAAACTACTGGAAAGAAGATCTGCAAATTGAAATTTCAGAGGAACAATGGGAATTGGCTTGTACAGAAGCTCAAACCAAATCAATAAATGCACGCCTTAAATTGATACATTTCAAATGGTTAATGCGGATGTATGTTACACCGGAGGAGTTAAATAGATATAACAAAAATATACCAGATACATGCACAAAATGCATGGAAAGTAAAGGAACCCTATTTCATTGTTTATGGGAATGTAGATTAATAAGAATGTTTTGGGAAGAGGTGAGGGTAACAATTGAAAAAATAATCTCAAAACAAATCATATTGAATCCTAAACTGTTTTTGTTGGGTCTGTACCCAGAAAAGCATAATTTTAATAAAAGTGAAAGAACATTCATAGACCTCAGTTTGCTTAATGCCAAAAAATGTATTGCACTATTATGGAAAAAGACTCATAGACCAGATGTGACTCAGTGGTTAAGACAGATGTTAACAAACCTTCCATTAGAAAGAATAACATATATACTAAAATCAAAGGAAATTGTGTTTGAGAATATATGGAGACCTTTTATTGATTATGTAAAAAATTTAAACATAACTCTTGAAGAAGAAGGTGAATGATGTGTGTGGACCTTGTAAATTCCAAACTGGTGAACATAATATGTATACTTATGTATTGGATTGTCTAGACTAAACAGAGGAGCATTGTTGAAGACTTGATTTTGTTGGTGGTTGTTGGTGTTTTTAGTGCATTTTTTTTTTGTAGTACTTTAGTGTTAGTGTTTGATTGTTTGTATCATGTTTGTTAAAAAAAAAAAAGAAAAGGTTCAATAAAGATATTGTGGAAAAAAAAAAATATCTGCAATAATATCTGCAATCCATTACAGAAGAGTAGCGGGGGGGGGGGCGTTCACAGTCCGGACCGTGGACTGGACTGGACACGCACGGACTGGATGCGGTCCGTGCGCCGCGGTCTTCATGTTGCGATGACGCACAGTTGTAATTTACCGATCGGTCAAAAGTCATTTTGATTACAATTTTCAGGGATAAAGAATAATTTAGCTTATAACACTTACCTGTCCACAACAGCAGTGTCACTGGCGATCTTCTCTTCCTCATTTTTTTTTTTTTGTTACTTATTTGTACCCGTAGGTAGATTTGGTTTGCAGTCTGGTGACAAGCCACCGGCTGCTTGTCAGACAAACATGACGCTGGTCCGCTTGTTACGGACTCGTGGTTCTGGTCACGCGACCCGGTCAAACCATAATTCCATTATTGCGGTTTTGCGCTTCCATAATTGCGGTTTTGGCTAACGATTTTTCAAAACAAATAAGAACAGTGGTAATTAAAAAAGACTGGCGAACGCGTGTGTGTCACCCTGCGGCTTACACGAAACAGATTTTATGCAAGGGACGCACGCTTTTGAACTTCTGTGCTTCAATTGGCGCGCTGTATTCGCAGCCGTTGGTAGGCGGGTCCTTCTTGCTAGGTTTTCAGTCATTGGTTCTTCAAGGTTTCAGAAACCCAATTCAAGGCTCTTATTAGTCGAATGAGAGGTCAATCACATCTAAACCAATCAAAGCACTCCTTTGGCTTTCTGTTCGCGGCTGTGTCTGTAGTGGAAGAACGGAAATGCGGCTTTTTTTTTTCAGTGCGCACTAGCGTCCTAGAGCGCCCTCGTGCACTCTAGGACGCAGAGACGTGACCGCCCGCGGTACACCGGAGTGCAAGAGGTTAATATTGTACTGATTTCTTGTTCATATACTTTGAAGATAAGATGATAAAGTACCTCTGAACAAAAAACAGTGTCAAAAGACTGAACCATTCTTTGTGTAAATATGTCCAAAGTCCGCTTTTGACTAAGTTATGGAATTCAATATTGCTGCCGCGGCATTATGCAAGTTAGATGCGTAAAATCACTCCTATCTGAAACTTTGGATCATATTTTACATCTTTGTAATTGACAGTAAGCCATTATCTCTTACCACTTTCAAGTTATAGCCTTGGAAATCTGAACTATTTTATTGACAAAAAATATTTACCACTCTTGACCACTAGGGATTATGTCGCAATTCGGCGACAGACACACTCAAATGGTTAAAAATGAATTTGAATCTAACCTGATATCGTCACTTTAACAGTCCCCTTATGTCAGTAGTGTTTTCTTTTCTTCTGAGTGCAGATAAAGAAACTGAAGGTGCAGCTCCAGAAAGCCGCCACCATCCCCGTCAGTCAGATCTCCACCATCAGTGGATCAAAAGTGTGTGAAATCTTCAACAAGCTCGACAAGCTGCTGTCGGGCCAAGCCGTGGTGTCCGAGGGAAAGTCGCTTTCTGCCTCGCAGCATCCACAGGGCCTGGGCTTCGTCACCTACAAAGTGGCTGAGAAGTTTGTGGTGAGTCAGATTCATGTGTTCCTCTTTTTTTTTTTTCCACAATATCTTTATTGAACCTTTTTTTTTTTTTTTTTAACAAACATGATACAAACAATCAAACACTAACACTAAAGTACTACAAAAAAAAAAAAAAATGCACTAAAAACACCAACAACCACCAACAAAATCAAGTCTTCAACAATGCTCCTCTGTTTAGTCTAGACAATCCAATACATAAGTATACATATTATGTTCACCAGTTTGGAATTTACAAGGTCCACACACATCATTCACCTTCTTCTTCAAGAGTTATGTTTAAATTTTTTACATAATCAATAAAAGGTCTCCATATATTCTCAAACACAATTTCCTTTGATTTTAGTATATATGTTATTCTTTCTAATGGAAGGTTTGTTAACATCTGTCTTAACCACTGAGTCACATCTGGTCTATGAGTCTTTTTCCATAATAGTGCAATACATTTTTTGGCATTAAGCAAACGGAGGTCTATGAATGTTCTTTCACTTTTATTAAAATTATGCTTTTCTGGGTACAGACCCAACAAAAACAGTTTAGGATTCAATATGATTTGTTTTGAGATTATTTTTTCAATTGTTACCCTCACCTCTTCCCAAAACATTCTTATTAATCTACATTCCCATAAACAATGAAATAGGGTTCCTTTACTTTCCATGCATTTTGTGCATGTATCTGGTATATTTTTGTTATATCTATTTAACTCCTCCGGTGTAACATACATCCGCATTAACCATTTGAAATGTATCAATTTAAGGCGTGCATTTATTGATTTGGTTTGAGCTTCTGTACAAGCCAATTCCCATTGTTCCTCTGAAATTTCAATTTGCAGATCTTCTTTCCAGTAGTTTAATCTTTTCAGTGAATTTTCACTTGAAGATAGTGTCAGTGAGTTATAAAACTCTGAAATAATACCCTTTCTTTTACTATCTTTCATCATCATTTTTTCCAAGGATGAATAAATAGGTCGAGTGAGAGCTTTATTTTGATTTGATCGAATAAAGTTTCTAAGTTGAAGATATTTAAAAAAATGTGTTCTATTGAGATTAAATTTGATCCTCAGCTCTTCAAAAGACATTATGTTGTCTGCACCTGGCAAATATAAATCCTGAATCTTTTGTATCCCTTTTAAATTCCATACTTTAAATACAGCGTCCGCTCTCCCTGGTTTAAAATATTGATTACCCCATATTGGACTAAATTGTGACAATAACTGTGGTTCTTTTAAATAGTTTTTAGCTTCACACCATATTTTGATCATATGCTTTACAAATGGATTTTTAACTTGTTTTTGTAATTTTTTTGCCGAATCTGAGTATATGAATATGGGAAGAGGTAAAGGTAAATTGTATGATTCCATTTCAGTCCAGTGAGGGAGATCATTTGATGAAAAATAATATGTCATAGACCTCAGTTGTGCCGACCAATAATACAACATAAAATTTGGACATTTCAGACCTCCACGATCAAATGGTAAATATAATAAAGACAAACGTAATCTAGCCCTCCTGTTGTTCCATATAAATTCCACTAACTTTTTTTTTATTCTTGAGAATAGATCTAAAGGTGGTGATAAGGGAATGTATTGAAATAAATAAAGTATTTTAGGTAAAATATTACTTTTAAGTATATTGATTCTCCCGATCATCGACATTGGTAGTGACATCCATCTCTGAGTTAACTCATTGATATCTGACATTAAGGCTTCATAGTTGACACTGGCGACTGATTCTAGCTTAGGCATAATTTGGATTCCTAAATATTTAAACTGATTTACAACATTGAATTGATTTACCTCAGGGGCTGGGTAATTTCTCTGGGTCTCATTTAGCATTAATATTGAAGATTTAGTTTTATTTATTTTATATCCTGATATTTCCCCAAAATTCTTTATTAAATTCAACAAGGTTGGAATTGATTTTTTAAGATTCGACATAAACAAAATTATGTCATCGGCGTACAGGGAGATTTTATGTTCTGTTGGTCCAACTTTAATTCCATATATTTGTGAATGTAAACGTATCGCTATCGCTAAAGGTTCAATTGCCATAGTAAACAGTAAAGGTGAAAGTGGACAGCCTTGTCGACATCCTCTATTGATTTTTATTGGTTTTGAAATATTGTTATTTGTTAGGATTTCTGCTGTAGCATTATTGTATATTATTTGAACCCATTTTATGAAATTATTTCCAAGTCCAAACCTTTGTAGGACTTCAAAAAGAAAGGGCCATTCAACTCTATCAAAGGCCTTTTCGGCGTCCAATGATAGGAGAGCTGTATCCGGTGCTTCTTTATTAAAATAAATAATATTAAATAGTCTTCTTACATTATGGAAGCCTTGTCTACCCTTTATAAAGCCATTCTGATCTCGATTAATAATATTTGGTAAAATTTCTTGTATTCGTCTTGCTAAAATTTTACAGATTATCTTAAGGTCGGCGTTTAATAGGCTTATTGGTCTCATATTTTCACATTTATTAGAGGGCTTACCTGGTTTTGGCAGCAGTATAATTAAGGCATTATTTATGTATGATGGTAAATTATTATTTTGAAATGCTTCTAAAACCATTTCCAAAAAAGGTTTTATTAATTTATTCTTAAATTTTTTATAAAGGTCAACTGGAAGACCATCTGGTCCTGCACTTTTTCCTGATTTCATATTATCAATGGCTAGCCCAACTTCTTCTTGACTAATTTTAGACTCCAATATCTCCCTGTTTTCATTTGGAATACACGGTATAGATAGTTCGTTCAAGAACCCATTTAGTTTTGTTAAATCAGGTTCATTTTTGGTATCATATAATTTTTCATAGTAATCTCTAAAGGCTCTATTAATTTCTAAAGGATCTATAACTACCTGTCCGTTACTTATAATACTGGTAATTGGTGTTTTAATTTCCAATTGTTTAATCTGCCATGCTCATAATTTTCCTGATTTTTCACCTTGTTCATAAAAAGATTGTTTCAATCTTAGAAGACTCGAGGCAGCTCTATTCGCTGATTTTTTGTCGTATTCAGCTCTCAAAATCAGTAATTCATTCTCCAACCTTGGGTCACTTCCTGCATACACTTTTTCCTGAAGATTTTTTATTTTATGTTCCAATTTAGCTCTCTCCTCTCGAGTCTTCTTAGATTTTGATCCTGTATAACTAATAATATGTCCCCTAATAAAAGCTTTGAAAGCCTCCCACTTTACACATGCTGATGTTTGTGTAGTATTGATGTCAAAGAACTCGTCTATCTGTTTTTCTATATACTTGACAAATTCCTCATCCTGAAGCCATTTATGCTGAAATTGCCATCTACCTGATTCCTTTATCAATTTTTTATCTACATATATTAGACAACAGGGTGCATGATCAGAGATCACGATGTTATCATAAAAGCAGTTTTGAATCTTGGACCTTAATTCTGTGGAAATCAAAAAATAATCAATACGTGAGAATGTCTTGTAGGTACTGGAATAACAAGAATAGGCTTTAACTTGTGGTTTCATTTCTCTCCATATATCTAACAATCTCAATTCTTTCATAAAATGATTAATAGTCATCCTACATCCAATGTGCGTACAATCCAGTCCTGTTGATCTATCCACACCTGGATTCAATGTACAATTAAAATCCCCTGCTATTATATGTTGCCCTGTAAGTGATGATAAGATGAGAAATAAATTAGCAAAGAACTTCTGGTCATCTATATTGGGACCATATAAGTTCACAAGATTTATATTTTCTAATAGCAAAGAACCTTGAATGATTACATATCTTCCAAATTTGTCTCCAATTACATTTTTCACTTGAAAAGGAACTGATTTATGTATGAGAGTCATAACTCCCCTGGCTCGGGATGAAAATGAAGAGGTGAATACACTTCCCTGCCATCTACTCCTAATTCTTTTAACATCCTCCTCTATCAGATGAGTTTCTTGTAAAAACACAATTCTTGAACCCATGTCCTTTATTTTATTCATAACTTGTTTAAGTTTTTTTAAATTTTGTAGACCTCTGCAATTCCATGAAGTTAAATTAAGATTAACACTTTGGTCCATGATCAATAGAGAGTTTGGGATTACCTTGCAGTGTAAACATGCTCATACAGAGAAGCAAAAACATGAGTGGTTGAACATTCATCCTACAAACTACACACAAACAAATTTCCCCTTCCCACACTTGTGGCAAACCCCCCAAAATCAAAAGAAAAATTCTGTCTCCCGATATAGCCATCGACCGTTCCACACCCACGGGGAACAGCCTAAGCCACTCCTTCTTCATCCTCCCAATCACCCTAACTCTACTGCTTTTAATGACGTAACATTAACTCTCCTCTGTAGTTTTCCAACTTAACTCCAAAATTTTTAACAACTTTGTACATCATAGTTTTTTTTTTTTTTTTTTGTTTTGTTTTGTTTTTGTTTTGTTTTTTTTAATATATAATACAATCTATATTTTGTAAACTTACTATTTACTTCAAGTCAGTCAGATGCCTGTGCAAATGCTTAATTATTCTACCTTATATTTTGTTCATGCTTAGCTCCCACCAGTCTCTTCTTCTTCTTTGATCTTCTTGATGAACTCCTGCGCCTCCTCTGGGGTCTTGAAGATGTGGGTTCTGCCCTCATACGTGGTCAGCAGTCTCGCAGGATAGATTACACCATGACGAATCCCAAGGTTGCGCAGCTCCTTACGTACGGGATCAAACTGCTTCCTCAATTGCTGGATTCCTGTGGCCAAATCTGGGTAGAACCGCACCTGCTGGTCCTGGTGTTTAATCTCTCCTTTAGCACGTGCAGCGTTGAAGATCTTCATCCTGTCTCTGTTGCTTAGAAACTTCATAATTAAGGTCCTCGGCGGTCCCTTATCTCTCCGTGGGCCAATACGATGTGCTTTTTCCAGAACCACTGCTGATTGCAACTCCTCGCTGCCCAGCACCTCCGGAATCCACTTTTCCAGAAAGGAACATACGTCCCGACCTTCTGATTCCTCTGGAAGACCCACCAGCCTCAAATTATTCTGTCTCGACCGAGATTCCAAATCCAAAATATTATCTTCCAGAGATTTATTTTTTTTTTCCAAAGTGCGCACCTTTAATTGAAGACGGGTGACGTCATCTTCAGCACTAGCGAGACGGAGCTCCATCTGCGCCGTTCGTTCTACACAGTCACCCAATTCCTTTCTTATTCCTTCCAGCGCTGTCATAATCCCATCAAATCTAGAGGAAAAGTCCGCTCTTATTGAACTCATGGCAGCCATCAGCGCATCTGCGCCATTCCCCGCAGAAATTGCACCGCCGCCAGCCTCCTCCGCCATATATGGAGCCTTGTTTGCTGCGTCACAGACCTGAAAGTCCGTTAATTTGGACTGTTTCGGCGGCTCGCTTTTTCCTTTTCCTGGTTTTCCAGCCTTAGGCTTCGCCGACATATCCTCGCCCAAATGCTGGGATACGTTCTGTCCCAAATGAGAGAGTTATTTGCCGATTTTTTTCTCCAGGAGCAGAGCAGAGCGAGACACGTCCGTCCTACGTGGCAGCCATAACCGGAAGTCGTGTTCCTCTTTTTACTTTGATGCACTCACATTATTTTTCATTCAGCTGGATTGATGGCTCACATTTTCAGAAATTTCAATTCTAGTAAATAACTGGACTAACTGTAGTTAGTAATAACTAATGATAATGTGATCAGACCCCCCCCCTCCAGTTTACAAATGTGAGGTCTTATTAGGGGTGGGACAAAAGATCGATTCAGTGATGGATCACGATACTTTACACTAAAGATGATGCACGATCCCTAAACGCATGGATCAATCTTTTATTAATTATGCACATTCATGTAAACGTTGCATACTCTCTGGGGTAGTCAACCAATTGCGTTTTCAGTCCACTAGATGGTGCAAAACACACACCCAGTCTGGCTGCAAATCTCACGAGAACAGCTGGCACAAAAGCGCGTATTGTTGGTGGAAGTCATATCTTGTCTCGCAAGATTTGCAGCCAGCTTTGAAAGTTAGGAAGCAGTTAGCTCAAAGTTAGCTCAAATGTTGTTGTTGTTGTTGTTGTTTTTTAAATTTTATAACAAAGATGGAAAGAAAGACCTTGACATGACACACAACCTGCAAAAAGTGCTGCATGAAAAAAAATAAAAACATGGGTGAGCACACGTCTCGGAGCAATGCTAGCAACGGTTAAGCTAAAATTACATCGGCATGGAGCTTGAGATCAGTACTTGGAGAAAAACTAATGATTATTTATGAAGCGCTTTGCAGAGACATAGTCACAAAGCACTGTACAATAAAATAGAATACGAAGAATGTGATAGATAAAAATAATTTTAAAAATCCAAAAACAAGTTAAAACACAACATTAAAATAATTTAAAAATATCAGACTTACCATAAAAAAGCAGTTGAACTGAAACTCTACAGAAATCCTCCTTAAAGCGTACCTGTGGTGTTCGTGGAAAAAAAAGATATTATATTGAGCCCCTGTCTCACGTTCTAGTTCAAGTTTAAGTTCAAGTTCAAAGCAATGTGATATAAATCCATTGCTGATGTGCTGGTTCAGCTATGTCAGCAAAACATGGGTGCAGCCATACTGACAGCTACATGGCCTGGTAGGACGCTTCCTGTGACGTAGTAGCGTGGATACCACGATCTGGATCAATATTGGCTGAGCCTGGAGTGCCCGGATGAGCAGTGGCTTTCGGGATATTCAAATTCAAACGTTTATTTCAAACTCAGGGTTCATATTAAATGCAGAACTAAAACGAGTAGAAAATAAATAAATAAATGCTTAAATTCAGCGGGTTGTCTCGTCTGATCTGAGGTCGTAACGGCCGCCAGACGGCCGATGATTCTACAGAGCAGCAGACACTCGGCGCTCTTGTAACAACAAAACCATACAATGCGATATGGATATCGCAACATGGCGGAATGTAAAGCCTTTGGATGTCTCAATAATAAGTGAAAAAACAAAGATAAACACTTCTTTTGTGTACCCAAACCCAGCTCACCTTGTCAGAAGATCATAGCGGAAAAGTGATTGCGCAATCTCGGAACAGGGCACAGACGAATCCTTTCAGACGAAATTGCGTTGTGTGTGAGGACCACTTCGTCACTTTCACCCTCAGAAGACCTTTCTGGCTCAAACCTGTAGCCATGTTGGACGAATTCTTCCTCAGAGTCTGACAATTCAGCCATAATAGAATAAAAACACTCACAACAGCACCCTAGTCGCTCATACAGATGGAGTATTGACTTTTCAGTATCAACATAATGACGTCACATCCGCATGTGTCATGGCTGCGCGCAGAGTTTTCATTGGCTGGCCATGCCTGCGGTCGTATTTGCATATTTCTCTGGTGGTATATGGCTGGCAATAATTATTTAACCAAATAACGAATACTTTGCCTAATGTTTTCAAGTTGAATGCGTTTAGATGACCACCACAGGTACCCTTTAAACAAAGAAGTTTTCGGCTGCTTTTTAAGAGTCCACAGAGTCAGCTAAACATAGCTGGAGTGGGAGTCTATTCCAGACAACACCATCCTCCCTGTGTGCAGACACATGTCTCCGTGGAAAATGAACCCCCAAGAATACTTTACAATACAGCTTTATTGTCAATTATTACTGAAATTTGTTTTGCAGTTCATATGACACTCCGTTTTCAAACGTACAAAAACACATAGATTGGACAAACATACGAGTCACACAAAACATACTTGTTGGACACACCATACAAATAAAAATAAAACTGTGAGGACAGACATAAGAGGACATGTTCAGACTGTGGGCTTGATGGTATTCAGCCATTCACTGATTCTGGTTCAGCAGCAGAATAGATTGATGGATAAATGAATTTTTGAGTTTATTGTGTTTAAATGTAGGGATTCTGAATCGTGTGTTTGAGGGAAGAAGTTGGTATTCCCTGTTTAGAACATGGGATGAGTCAGAGGAGATGGATTTGGCTAACCTGATCATGCTTTTCCTGTGTGCTTCATGAAAATAATTTATGACCAATGATCTTTGCACAGATTTTTATTTTGTTATTGAGTTTAGTTTTAAGTTTGACAGCCAGGCTGCTGAACCAGACCATGCTACAGTACAACAGCACACTATCACTGAGAAGTGAAACAGAGTCATTATCTTGCTGCTGGCTCCAAAAGATCTAAGTCTACGCAGGAAGTAGACGCGCTGCTGGATCTTCTTACACATACAGTGGGGCAAAAAAGTATTTAGTCAGCCATCAATTGTGCAAGTTCTCCCACTTAAAAGATTCAATTCAATTCAATTCAACTTTATTTATATAGCGCCATTTCACAACAACAGTCATCTCATAGCACTATAATGAGAGAGGTCTCCAATTTTCATCATAGGTATGCCTCAACTATGAGAGACAAAATGAGGAAAAAAAAATGCAGAAAATCACATTGTCAGATTTTTAATGAATTTATTTGCAAATTATGATGGAAAATAAGTATTTGTATTTGGTCAATAACAAAAGTTCATCTCAATACTTTGTTATATACCCTTTGTTGGCAATGACAGAGGTCAAATGTTTTCTGTAAGTCTTCACGAGGTTTTCACACACTGTTGCTGGTATTTTGGCTCATTCCTCCATGCATATCTCCTCTAGAGCAGTGATGTTTTGGGGCTGTTGCTGGGCAACACGGATTTTCAACTGCCTTCAAAGATTTTCTATGGGGTTGAGATCTGGAGACTGGCTAGGCCACTCCAGGACCTTGAAATGCTTCGTACGAAGCCACTCCTTTGTTGCCCGGGCGGTGTGTTTGGGATCATTGTCATGCTGAAAGACCCAGCCACGTTTCATCTTCAATGCCCTTGCTGATGGAAGGAGATTTTCATTCAAAATCTCACGATACATGGCCCCATTCATTCTTTCCTTTACACGGGGTCCCTTTGCAGAAAAACAGCCCCAAAGCATGATGTTTCCACCCCCATGCTTCACAGTAGGTATGGTGTTCTTTGGATGCAACTCAGCATTCTTTCTCCTCCAAACACGACAAGTTGAGTTTTTACCAAAAAAGTTCTATTTTGGTTTCATCTGTGTCTTTTATACTGATAACGAGTTCAAACAGGTGCCATTAATACAGGTAACGAGTGGAGGACAGAGGAGCCTCTTAAAGAAGAAGTTACAGGTCTGTGAGAGCCAGAAGTCTTGCTTGTTTGTAGGTGACCAAATACTTATTTTACCGAGGAATTTACCAATTAATTCTTTAAAAATCCTTCAATGTGATTTTCTGTTTTTTTTTTTGTTTTTTTTTTTGTCTCTCATAGTTGAGGTATACCTATGATGAAAATTGGAGACCTCTCTCATCTTTTAAGTGGGAGAACTTGCACAATTGGTGGCTGACTAAATACTTTTTTGCCCCACTGTATAATCTGTATGGGGTGTCCATGATAGGGGCGCATCAATCACGACTCCTAAATATTTATAAGAAGTCCATCCATCCATCCATCTTCTACCACTTTTTCTGGAGGTCCGGGTCACGGAGGCAGCAATTACAGCAGAGAAGGCCAGACTTCCCTCTCTCCAGCCACCTGCTCCAGCTCTTCAGAGATGGATACCAAGGCGTTCCCAGACCAGCTGGGAGACATAGTCTGTCCAGCGAGTCCTGGGTCTGCCCTGGGGTCTCCTCCCAGAGGGACGTCCCCAAAACACCTCAAGTGGGAGGTGTCCAGGAGGCATCCTGATCAGATTCCCATACCACCTCAACTAGCTCCTTTCAATGTGGAGGAGCAGCGGTTCTACTCTGAGCCTCTCCCGAATGACTGAGCTTCTCACCCTATTTCTGTGGTGAGTCCAGCGATCCTACAAAGAAAGCTCATTTCAGCCGCTTGTATCCGCAATCTTGTTCTTTCGGTCATTACCCAAAGCTCATGACCATAGGTGAGGGTAGGAACGTAGATTGACTGGTAAATCGACAGCTTTGCCTTAGAGCTCAGCTCCCTCTTCACCACAACAGACCGGTACAATGTCTGCATCACTGCAGATGCTGCTCCGATCCATCTGTCAACCTCTCGCTCCCTTCTCCCCTCACTTGTGAATAAGACCCCAAGATACTTAAACTCCTCCACTTGGGGCAAGAGCCTGTCCCCAACCCGGAGAGGACAATCCACCTTTTTCCGGCTGAGGACCATGGACTCGGACTTGGAGGTACTAATTCTCATCCCAGCCGCTTCACACTCAGCGGCAAATCATCCCAGTAAGACCTGTAGGTCATTGCAAGATGAAGCCAGCAGGACAACATCATCTGCAAACAACAGAGATGAGATCCTGTGGTCACCAAGCATGACACCCTCTGTTCCCAGACTGTGCCTAGAAATCCTGTCCATAAAAATTATGAACAGGATCGGTGACAAAGGGCAGCCCTGACAGTGTCCAACTCTCACTGGGAATGAGTCTGACCGAGTGTTGGCAATACGAACCAAACTCTCACAACGGTCGTACAGAGACCAAATAGCTCGTAACAACAAGCCCGATACCCCATGCTCCGGAAGCACCCCCCACAAAAAACCATGAGGGACGCGGTCGAATGCCTTCTCCAAGTCCACAAAACACATGTAAACTGGTTGGGCAAACTCCCACGAACCCTTGAGGATTCTCAAGAGGGTAAAGAGCTGGTCCGATGTCCCATGGCCAGGACGAAAACCACATTCTCCTCCTGAATCTGAGGTTCGACCAACAGCTGGTCTCTCCTCTCCAGCACTTTGGCATAGACCTTCCCAGGGAGGCTGAAGAGTGCAATCCCTCTAAAGTTGGAGCACGCTCTCCGGTCCCCTTTTTTGAAGAGAGGAACCACCACTCCGATTTGCCATGCCGAAGGCACTGCCCCCAACCTCCACGCAATGTTGCAGAGACATGTCAACCATGACAGCCCAACAACATCCAGGGCCTTGAGGTACTCTGGGCAAATCTCATCCACCCTGGGGCCCGGCCACCAAAGACATTTTTAACCACCTTGGCGACCTCAGCCCATGTGATAGGCGAGTTGTCCTCCTCATCCACAAGCCCTGCTTCCTCTGTGGAAGGCGTATCAGTGGGATTGAGGAGATCTTCAAAGTATTCCTTCCATCGCCCGACGATATCCCCATTCGAAGTCAGCAGCGCCCCATCTGCATCATACACGGTGTAGACAGGGAGGTGCTTCTCCCTCCTGAGCAGCTGGACAGTTTGTCAGAATCTCTTCGAGGCCGATCGAAAGTCTTGTTCCATGGCCTCACCGAACTTCTCCCATACCAGAGGTTTTGCTTCAGCAACCACCGGAGCTGCACTCAGCTTGACCTGCCGGTACACCTCAGCTGCCTCGGGAGTCCCACAAGCCAACCAAGCTTGATAGGACTCCTTCTTCAGCTTAATGGCCCCCCTCACCACTGGTGTCCACCACTTGGTTTGGGTTGCCGCCACGAGATGCCCCGACAACCTTGCAACCACAGCTCTGGGCTGCTGCTTCAACAAGGGAGGTGGAGAACATGGCCCATTCACACTCCATGTCTCCAGACTCCCTTGGAATGTGGTCGAAGTTCTTCTGGAGGTGGGAGTTGAAGACCTCCTGGACAGGGGCCTCAGCCAGACATTCACAGCACACCCTCACTATACATTTGGGTCTACCAGGTCTGAATGGCATCCTCCCCTGCCATTGGATCCAGCTCACCACCAGGTGGTGATCAGTTGACAGCTCTGCACCTCTTTTTACCTGAGTGTCCAAGACATATGGTCGCAGGTCTGATGACACAATAACAAAATCGATCATCGACCTGCGACCTAGATTGTCCTGGTGCCAGGTGCACATATAGACACCCTTATACTTGAACATGGTGTTCGTTATGGACAAACTGTGGTTAGCACAGAAGTCCAATCACTGAACACCACTCGGGTTCAGATCTGGCAGGCCGTTCCTCCCAGTCACCCCCTTCCAGGTTTCACTGTCGTTGCCCACGTGTGCATTGAAGTCCCCCAGTAGGACAATGGAGTCTCCAAGAGGAGCACTCCCCAGCACCCCAGTCAGAGACTCCAAAAAGGGTGGGTACTCTGAACCATCATTTGGTGCATAGGCACAAATGATGGTCAGGACCCTTTTCCCAACCCGAAGGTGCAGGGAAACAACCCTTTCGTCCACTGGGGAAAACGCCAATATATTTCAACTTTATTTGTATAGCGCCATTTCACAACAACAGTCATCTCATAGCACTTTCAACTGTAGGGGGGACCCCCACAGTTGCAGAAAGACCTCAGCAATCAGGCTTAGTGACTTGGTAACTCCACTAAGCAGGCAGTAAGGTGATGGGATACAAGAATACCCACCCCTGCTCGTCACCTCTCACCCGGGGCAACTCCAGAGTAGGCAAAGCTCCAGCCCCTCTCCAGGAGACTGGTTACGGAACCGGGGCTGTGTGTTGAGGTGAGGCTGACTATATCTAGCCGGTTTCTCTCAACCTCATGCACCAGCTCAAGCACCTTCCCCGCCAGAGAGGTGACATTCCACGTCCCAAAAGCCAGTTTAGGAAGCTTGGACCAGACCGCCAAGGTCTCCGCCTTTGACCGCCACCTGATCCACATAGCACCGGATCCCCATGATCCCTGCTGCAGGTGGTGAGCCCACTGGAGGGCGGACCCATGTAACTCCTTTGGGCTGAGCCCGGCCGGATCCAATGGGTGGAAACTCGGCCACCAGACGCTAGCCATCGAGCACCCCCCCCCCCCCTCCAGGCCAGGATCCAGGGTGGGGCCCCGGTAACCCCATACCAGGCGGGGTACACTGAATCCTTATTCTAGTATTTGTCATTTACATTTATAATTATGTATTATAAATAATTATATATTTATCATTTATAAGAAGTCACCTGTTTAATTTCCTCATTGTGGGTAATCAGTGAGGAAAGTGGATTATTGGGAGAATGGCCCAAAACAATCTCCTCAGTCTTTTTTGTGTTGATTATTAAGGCATTTTTGTCACACCACTCAGTTAACCTCTTGCACTCCGGTGTACCGCGGACGGGCAGGTCTCTGCGTCCTACAGCGCACAGAGGGCGCTCTCGTGCGCTCTGTCCTAAGAGCACACTGGAAAAAAAAGCTGCATTTCCGTTCTCCCACTACAGACACAGCCACGAACAGATCGGATGTGATTGACCTCTCATTCGACTAATAAGAGCCTTGAACTGGGTTTCTGAAACCTTGAAGAACCAATGACTGAAAACCTAGCAAGAAGGACCCGCCTACCAGCGCTGTGAATGCAGCGAGCCAATTGAAGCACAGAAGTTCGCGAGCTGTTTTGTGTAAGGCTGGGTGAAGAGAGACTGACTGCTGCAGCAGATGAAAAAAAAGGACCCGCAGGAAGAACCCCACAGACCCAGCAGCACAGAGACCATCCACAAGTGCGACCTGTGTGACAGGGACTGCCATTCGCGCATCGGCATGTTCAGCCACAGGCGGTGCTTTTTTTGTTCTTGTTCCAGCAGAGTAGACGTTAGGATTCTCTTCCATGGTCATCATAGACCGACGGAGGCCGACGACGAAGGCTGAGTGACACACACACGTTCGCCAGTCTTTTTTTAATTACTACTGTTATTTGTTTTGAAAAATCATTCGCCAAAAACCGCAATCATGGAAGCGCAAAACCGCAATAATGGAATTATGTTTTGATCGGCTGTGAATAAAAATCTTGAGTTATTACACCAATACAGATTTCTGAGTTCTTCCTAAATATAAATAGTAAAACCAGATAAAGTGATAATTTTGCAGTGGTCTCTTTAGTGTCTTAATTTTTTCCAGAGCTGTAGTTGTCATTCCCAAGATTTTGTCTTCCAAAAATTAGACCTAGAAGTCTCAGTTCTTCTGGGATATTTCCACCCATTATGTAGAAACAAGGAGAAGAGGAGGTGGCGGCGCACCACGAAGCAGCCTTCCCCATCGCTGTGGTGGCCTCTGGTCTCTGGGAGCTGCACCCTCAGGTGGGAGACCTCATCCTTGCCCACTTACACAAGAAATGTCCCTATGCAGTCCCATGGTACCCCCCAATGAAGAATGGGATGTCTGTGGAGGAATATCAGAGGTGAGTGAAATGATTTCTGTGTAAGGAAGTAAACTGGTTTAAGGAAGTGTTTTATGCTTCCATTATTGTAGCTCCTCGTTTACTTGTCTGAATCGGGGGCAGAAAGATCCAACTCAGGCACCACATTACTTCAGTCATAGCAGGGTTGCCGCACTATGAGAAGTGAAATCTACGCAAGATGAAATATCTTAAGTCAAGGCAACCAATTCTTGGTTTTTTGTTTTTTTTTTTTGTTCTGACTTGACATTTCTTCTTCCCATTCAGTTTTTACACGAGACCATTTCACTTGTGTCGAGATCAGTTTTACTTGTTTTGATAGGTCACAGCTTCTTGTTCTATTGGCAGAAAGGTTTGCTTATTTTCTTAAATTTGCAGCTTTTGTCTTGGAAATTTTTTTTTTTAGCTCATTCCGATGAAGCCAAAAAGAGCTAATGTGATGACATGGCATCCGTCCATCCATCCGTCCACATTTCTCAAAAAATCACTCCTCCTCCTAGGCAATTTGCCCTGATACTCAACAACCTCCCTCACAGTGACACTGAGGTGGGTCTGCATCCAAGTTTCTCATAGAGATGGCAGCACGTATAGACGCAGCGGCTAGTCGCTCCGGACTACTGTGTACGTTTTTGTTTGTCTCTTTTTGTCTTCTGTCTGCGACTGACAAAAATTTTTTTTAGTTCAGTTTATTTTCTTTTTATGCATCCATCAAAAATTAAAACAAAGTAAATAACCGTCATCTTACAAAAAGCAAGCATCAATCTTTCAGTCCCCTTTAGTTACCCCTTTTGCTGAAGGCCCTGTTGCACCTAGACATAAGAATAATTTATTCTGTTGCACCGTACTGGCTATTGAAGTCTGTGTTTTTCTTGAAAAAAAAAATACAGAGAATGTTCTTTCTCTTTTCATGCCTACCTGTCTGTCTGCCGCATGTCGGTCTTCACACATACACACATCTTTCATTTACAGCGAAACGGCGGGGGGGAAAGGGGGGCCTTTGTCCGTCCACACCAGAGATTCACAGGTTTAAAGCTCATTGACCAGATGTAGTAATAATTTTACCTCTAAAGATGTATAAATGTTCAAACACTGGCTGTAGTATAGTAGTGTACTCTGTTCATGCGCGCTCCCGCAACGGGGTGCTTTTGGGCAGGCGCATGTATTTCAACACAAGCCCAGCGCTTCGTACACGTGGTCAGGATGGAGACGTGGCAAGGTGTCCACGGGCAGGCTGGGGGAGACAGAGGAAGGGATGGTGTTGAAAACCTCGCGGGTGAGTGTTTCTTTTAATCACACACTCTGTTTGCTGATGTGTTCTGTTACTCACTATAAACTCACTACTCACTGTAAACACGGAAGTGAACACGGTGCAGCGATGCATTCAATTGGTTAGACTGACCGTTTCAGCGCCAGTTAGAGGCAAATTTGATGGGTGAAATTGGTGGAAGTTGACGAGGATTGGCCAAAATTGCAGGAAAATTGTGGTGATTGGACAAAGTTGCAAGGTTGCGCAATAGTTGCGCTGATTGGCTGATTTTGCGTGAAGTGGTGCGATCCCAACATCGCAAAATCCTGTGCAATGTGGGAGCTATCTGGATGCCAAGAGGACAGTTTGAAACAATAGACATGTATTGCTGGAGAGTGGGTGGGAACCGCCCACCAACTCAGAAGCTATATGTAAGAGGGACTTCCTTTGTTTGGGGTCTGAGATCAGGTTGCACAGCTGAGACCCGGCCGTGTTGACTCCCTGTGAGGTTCAATAAAGTTAAACTGAGAAATAGTATTTTTTTTTCTGTGATCATTGGTTGGTTAACTGAAAAGATTCTGCTAACTGTCCAGAAAACTAATTTTAACAGTTTGCAATTCATTTCCTGTAAATTTACTAAAAAAGAAAATTCTTTAAAGTAAATTAGTTTTTTTTTTTCTTATTAAGTTGCCAGGTCTGTGGTAGTCGGTGGTAGTTTGTAGTTTGAGGTATTTTACTTGAATAACTTGATAATCTAGTGACAGTGTTAATCCTGGGGAAGTTCAAATTTAACGTGAGCTGTAGTGATGACCCAAAATTTATTTACAAATATTTGTTAATAATTAGACACGACCAATTGAAATGTGGGCACAGGCATTTTATAAATGCTTGGTCTTAAATTTGATCAGGTGGCCTTTAATAAAGGTCCTAAGTCTTAAAGTTAACGTCCTTATAGCTGTGGGAAAAAAATAATCTGAATATTGTTTTGTATTTTCCAGAATTCTTGGTTACCGCATAGAGGACTCCAAGGTCGAAGATCAGTATATTTTTTTAAAGAGGATGTCCGGAATGATCCGTCTCTACGCAGCCATCATCCAGCTGAAGTGGCCCTACAGCTCAAAGCAGGAGGTAAAATATTCCCTTTTTATGTTTGTTGCCATTTAAGCATATTCCAGTTCTGATGCAGTCCCTCAACAACATTGTTTGTTCCTGTGTTGTGTGTCAGTCTGCCTCTCACGGCCTGCAGCACGGCTGGCGCTGGTTGGCTCAGATGCTCAACATGGAGCCTGTGGCGGACATCACAGCCACGCTGCTGCTTGACTTTCTGGAGGTCAGTCCTGGATCTGTTTAGAAGCACACATCACAGTAGCTCATATTGTGTGCTGTTCCTGCTACACAGAATATAATTACGAGGGGGGGCTGGAAAGTTCATAGTGGTCAAATTTGACCAAATGTGGTTTATTTTTCAACCACAGGGATCCAAGCGCTACAACACCAATGGAAGAAGTGTGTGGACCGAAGTGGAGACTATGTTGAAAAATAAACCACATTTGGTCAAGTTTGACCACTATGAACTTTTCAGCCCCTCCCCCTTGTAAATTGGACTCTAGTAAAAGAAGCTTTACTTTATCATATTACTTAAGTAAGAAAGGGCAGTCAATAAAAATGTTACTTGAATAACAAAGTATCTGGTAATACCGTTTCTTGAGTAGAGAGTAACGGCTTCATCATTACCAGTTTTTTTTTTTGTTTCTTAAATTTGTGAATCTTTTTTGTGACAAATTGGCCAACTTCCCTCAAATTTATGACTCCTTTTTCCTAAATTCTCTGCTGTTTTTTTATTAATTTGACTTTTGTCATAAATTTGTGATTTTTTTTCTCCATTTTTTATGTTTTTCCTCATAAACGTGAGATTTTTACTTGTAATTATAGTAGGGATTGACGATATTAAAGTTTAGCTGATAATCAATATGCCGATATTTTGCCTGTGGTATTTGCTGACAGTGGTAGCGATATATGCACATATTTTCCCCACTTATTTTCATCATCTTTGTCTTACAGTGATGATTAACTGGTATATAAAGACATCTTGCTTCAGGAAAATAAGCCAACACGGTCGCTATGGTCTCACCAGTCCTCGTATTGGTCTGGTTGATGAGAAATAGAGTTCATAGTGTTAAAGTAATGCGTTTTTGCTCCGCCTCCGCATAACTTTTGTGGGACCATTTCAGACACCTTAAAAGAAACTTGTCAGATGGTAGGCAGGCATGTTTGTTTTTTGCTTGCTCACAGAGTCCAACAGCAGGAAAAACTCCACTGTTATATTTTATTGCTTGTTAATATTAATTTGTGTCGGTGTCAGTTAATAATTTTAAATGCTTTATGGGCCAATAACGATAATATACCAATATCATCGTGCAGCTCAGAATTTTAGAATTTTTTTTAGAGGAGTCATTGACTGAAAGTTAACTGTATGAAATGTGTCTGTTGGTCACACAATTATCCAAAAAATATCAAAACAGTCAGTTCTCTTTAAACAAAACACACAGCCTTTATCTCATTTTTCTCTCTCAGAAACGCAGACACATTTTTGACTCTTCCGGGTAAATCATATACGTCATGATTCGACAAAGCCAACCCACCACCGTCCTTGAGATCCGCCCACTGCTCTATTATTGGCCCGCCTAGTTGTCTGTCATGTAGATGGAAGGGGTGCTAAAGGTAGCTTATTGGCCCCTGAGCTATTAGCTCCCCAGTTAACACTGGTACCAAGAAGTTCACACCAAGTGTGGCTTATATTGTTATTTTCTTCAGATCTTAGTCACCCTAATAGTCATCCCTGTTACCACCTGGTTCACCAAGTGTAGTCCACAGTATACCTGGCGTCACTCCAGCCCATCTCCCAATAATTTCACAGTGATTCCACAGCAAATAGCAAGCACCGGCACGCCGATCATGGCAACCGAGGCTGCTGGCTCTCACGGCCAGCTCCCCCACCGTCCTCCAGGGCTTCATGTGACTCCACTCTCGTGGGCAGTGTAGGGGAGCTACCTCATGACGGGGTGCCCCCCAGCTGGCTGTGGGAGCAGAGCGGCGTCCCAAAGAGCAGGACACTGCCCTTGGAGATCCCGTGGCTCAGCAGCTTGACTGAGCCACCAGCCTCGGATCCCGGGCCAGGTTGGTTGTGGCGGTCGAGGGGGCCACCCGGCGTGCGGTGCTAGCGATTTGTTGTGAAATCACGGCAAAATTATTGGGAATGTGCTGGAGTGATGCGAGATACACCATCGACTGTGGATCAGTGAACCAGTGCCGCTCACCTGAGCAAGAAGGAGGCTAAAGGCGAGAAGCTAGTCAGCTAATGGCTAACTGACATAAGAGGGAGGACAGAGTTGAATAGATGAAGGAAGTTTCTTAAAGTGACAGATTTTAAATCAGAGTGTTTCAAGGAAGCCAGGAAAAGTACAAAACAAATTTACTTCAATACTTTAAAAAAATGAAGAAAATGTGAACAAAATATTTCAGAAACACTTCATTAAGTCATGAGTGAGCTGTTAAAATGTGGAAAAAGTGCAGTCAGCGATCACTTTAAGTGCAACCTTGGTTTCATCAAAGCATAACACATTTTCCCACATTGTTTTTGGAAAACTTTTTTTTGTTTTTATTAACCATTTCACCAGGCCTGGATGTTTTCCAGACATGTGGAGAATACAAGAGATTGCAGTCACCTGTAGTACACACCCAGCAGTTGCAATAAATTCCTGTGCCTCCTTCGATTTTGCTGTAGGCCTCTCTGCAGTCTCCCTGACCAGTTTCTGTCTTGTTTTTTCATTACTTTTGGAGTGACGTCCAGTAACATCCCATATTTTTTCCACTTCATGATGATTGTCCATGGCAAATGAGGTGCTGTGGATATTTTTGTACCTTTCTCCTGATACTTTTCAACAATGAGGTCCTTTTGATGCATTGTAAGCTTCCTGTGAGCAATGACTTTTGCTATATTCAGTTCAATTCAACTTTATTTATATAGCGCCATTTGACAACAACAGTCATCTCATAGCGCTTTCAACTGTAGAGGAAACCCCCACAATTGCAGAAAGACCCCAGCAATCAGGCGAGCCCCTGTGAGCAGCACTTGGCGACAGTGTAGAGGAAAAACTTCCTTTTAGCAGGAAGAAACCTCCAGCAGAACCAGGCTCGGGGAGGGTCAGTCATCTGTTGCAACTGGCTGGGAGGTGAGGGGATAGAGAAGAAGAGAAGAAAAGAACAGACATGTAGAGAGCAAACAGCATGACAGGGACTCAATCTGTGGGAGAGAACAAACAGATGTTAATGACCAGCAAAAATATTTCGAGAGTGAAGAAAGGAGTGAAGCCCAGTGCATTGTTGGAGGTCCCCTGGCTGTCTAAACCTATTAGCAGCATAACTAAGGGAGGGTTCAGGGGCACCTGATCCCACCCTAATTATAGGCTATATCAAAACGGAAGGTTTTAACCCTATTCTTAAAAACAGAGATCGAGTCTGACTCCCAAATCCAGATTGGCAGCTGGTTCCAAAGTAGAGGAGCTTGATAACTGTAGGCTCTGCCTCCCATTGTACTTTTGGAGATTCTAGGTATTACAAGTAATCCTGCATTTTGGGAGCGTAGTGCTCTGTTAGGATGATAAGGTATTATCAGATCTTTTAAATAAAAAGGGGCCTGATTATTTAAAGCTTTGTATGTGAGAAGAAGGATTTTCAACTTAATTCTAAATTCTATGGGAAGCCAATGAAGGGAGGCCAGAACCAGAGAGATGTGATCTCTCTTTCTAGTACCTGTTAAAACTCTTGCTGCAGCATTTTGGATCAGCTGAAGACTTTTTAAAGATGTTTTAGGACAGCCTGATAATAAAGAGTTACAATAATCTAATCTAGAGCTAACAAAAGCGTGGATTAGTTTCTCAGCATCACTCTTGAGACAAGATGCTCTTAATCTTGGCAATATTACGCAAATGATAGAAGGCAGTCTTAGAAACAAGTTTAATATGTGAATTAAAAAACAGATCTTGGTCAAAAATAACTCCAAGGTTCCTCACAGAAGAAGAGTAACCGCATCCAAACTAAGAGTTTGATTTGGAAAGGTATTTCTAAGGTTTTTTGGACCAACTAGAATGACTTCAGCCTTATCTGCTTTTAATAGCCAGAAATTACGTCAATTAAATTAAATTACGTAAATTAAGTCATCCAAGCTTTGATTTCCTTAAGACATGCCTCTAACTTGGCTAATTGATTACTATCATCTGACTTCATTGACAAGTATAATTGCGTGTCATCTACATAACAATGAAAATGTATACAGTGGAGGCTTCCGGTGACGCGCAACAGCATGGATGCATAAAAACCGAACTCTGGCTCTAGCTCTATTTTTCCCCTAGACTCGAGACCCAAATCTGGGAAAAACGGCAAAATTTTGCTGCCATAATGAGTGGGGACAAATTCAAGAAAGGCGGATATGGGCTACGAAACAATACCGATAATGAAGCAGCAAAAGAAATCTCGGCTAATGAAACGGACCTAACATCGGACCAACATGGCGACTGCATGGCTGGTTTGGACCAGATTCAAGTTACCGTGAGCGAGGCCGTGGCAGCTGGAATGGCAACTCTCCGAGCCGAATTAAAAACAGATCTACAAGATTTTCGTTCAGTAATTCGTGAGGATATGAAGAAACAAATGGATGAATTCACAGCGGAAGTACAGTAACAGCTCCAGGAAACCGCTAAACAGGTGCATGACGCGGGAGAACGTATAAAACAGACTGAGGAAAATATGGCAGAACTGGAGAATTGGAACATTGGCGTTAAAAACATGCTTGTTCAACTGTTACAAAATCAGCGGACACTTGAGGATAAGATATCCGAAATGGAGGGCCGGGACAGGCGGAATAGTATTCGCATATACGGGGTACCTGAGGACTCAGAGCAAGGCACATCTGTGACTTCCTTTGCCGAAAGTCTCATTAAAAAAGAGTTTGGTGATGTTTTAGGCCAAGATTACGACCTCGGCATTGAGCGCGCCCATCGTGCCTTGGGCCCAAAGCCGCCAGCGAGCGCCCCGCCACGTTCAATAATAGTCCGCTTCCTCCGGTTCACAGTTAAGGAAGAAATACTCTGCGCTGCATGGAAAAAGGTAATACGCATCCACAACAAGCAAGTGTATTTTGACCATGACTACGCGGTGGAAGTACAGAAAAGAAGAAAAGAATATATCCCCGTTAAAAGAGCTCTGAAGGAGAAAGGGATTCGCTTTCAAACTCCACTCAACAAAATGGGTATTTTTTACGCATCAGGAAGTGTTCTCTACAATAGCGCGACAGAAGCCACGGAAGATTTACAAAGGAGAGGCATCGGCACGGTTCAGATCACCGCTGCCAGAAACAGAGATGCTGAGACGATGACGGAGGAGATGCTGAAGCAGCTTTTGCCATGGGAGACGCAGAGGACCCGCCGCGGGGACTTCCACAAACACATCCGGGAGAAGCTGAGCGAGTTTCGGCGGATGTCAGAAGAAACAACGGCGGACTAATGAGTACTCCGCAAGAACACACAGCCTTACTATGGTGAGAATAGTTGTTTTGGATTATTCATGACTATGATTCTGTAGCCTTATCCGGTCTCATTATTGATGAAAGGGCTGGAGCCTCCAGACTCGAGCTGAGGGTCACCAGACTACCTTATTTCTACCTAATTACTGACCTTCCTTTATTATTATTGGCTAGGGTTGGGGGTTTTTTTCTCTTCTTTTTGTTTCCCACGATGCTTACCGTGGAGAGGGGCCCCACCTTGTGGCCAGACCCCTCTTATTTCAAGGCCTACATTGTATCCTTCTTGTTGGAAGCCCAGTTCAGTGTTACGTCGTTTTACTGTTCAGCATGTTCACGTTTTACAGTTGTCGTGGGATCGTGGGTTCGATCCCAGCCCCCGACCAACAGTGATCTGTGTGGAGTTTGCATGTTCTCCCCGTGTTGCGTGGGTTTACTCCGGGATTTCTCCGGTTTCCTCCCACATGCCAAAAACATGCATGTTAGGTTAATTGGCTGTTCTAAATTGTCCCTAGATATCTGTTTCCTATAGGCCCTTAGAATAGAGGGTTAGTATTAATGAAAGCGCTTTGAGTGGTCTTTGTGACTAGAAAAGCGCTATATAAGTGCAGGTTAGTTAGTTAGTTAGTTAGTTGTTCTGAGGTCTGGGATGATACTTTGTTCTTACATGTTAAGCTATGTCTCTTAAATATTATAATATACTGTCACTAAATGTTAATGGAGTGAATAACCCTGTAAAAAGCAGGGATGGCAATTTTCCGCCGATCCGCGGATTTCCGCCGATTTTATCATTTATGTCATAATTTTGTACCTTTACCTTGTTCTCAATAAAGTTTGGGGAAAAAAAACATACGCGCTCGGCGCTTCCCCAAAGTCTCGCGATAACCCGGATGTACTCAAGCTACTGCTGTATTGTAAACAGCCCTGCGATTGGATAGTTGCAAACGATTGGACCAATCAAATGGCTCGTATGCTTTGTCAAAAATTCATTTCGGCTTGTTCTCAGGGATGTGATTTTTCCGGTAATTCACCGAATTCCGCTTTATTTGTATATTATATGTACGTTAAGTACGTTAGCGGCTTATGGTCCACGACGCAGTGAAAGTGTGCCCTTTCAGCCAGAACCGGAAGTGGCGTACGCCAGGTAGAGAGCCATTAACTCTTTGTCGAACACGCTGTATTTACGCTCACTGTCGTGCAAAGACCTGCTTAAAAAAAAGGTGAGCGGCTGCCAAGAACCGGCAACGCATTGCTCCACGACGGCCGCTATGCCCATGTCCGAGACGTGGGTAATGAGCGCTGTTTTAACCTCAGAACGCCTGCTCCCGTTCAGGAGTCCAGTCGACTCGCTTTCCGTTTGAGTGCAGCGTACAGCGGCTGTTTGAGCTGAGCTGCGCGGGGGAGGAAAATGAGCTGCTCAAGACTCAATGGAGATTGAAACTGGTGATCTGAAATGAATGCTGAAATTATAAAAAGTAATGGTATGTTGGAATTTTATTTCTATTATGGAATAGATAAAATTAACTGATTTTGATTTGATCAAGTGTTAAAGCATGTGATGGATAATGCTTGTTGGAATATTTACCTCCGCCAAGGAGGTTATGTTTTCATCGGCGTTGGTCTGTCTGTTTGTTAGCAAGGAAAAGTTATGGACGGATTTTCATGAAATTTTCAGGAAAGGTGTGCAATGGCACGGGGAACAGATGATTAGATTTTGGTGATGATCTGAGAGTGCATACCTCCATCAAGGGCTTTTTTTGTATTTGTGCAGCAGGATTACACAAAAACTACTGGATGGATTTGGATAAAATTTTCACCAGAGGTGGTTCTTGGGCTAGAGAGGAACCCATTATATTTTGGTGATGATCTGAGAATGCATACCTCAGCCAAGGCGCTTATCTTCTCACATTGTGTTAGCAACAATACTCCAAAACTGATGGACAGACTTTGATGCAATTTTCACCACAAGTGGCTATAGGCCTACACACAAAACCATTACATTTTGGAGTTGATCCATGACAAACGGAAGGAGCCTTGGCGGAGGGATGCGCTCTGAGTGCTTTTCTAGTTTAGGAATGCTATCTTCTTGGAACATAAGTCAATATTATACAGTAATAAGTGGCATTCAGCTGTTTGTTTTATGTCATGTAAGCACAGTTCTGGTACTTAAAAATCATAAAAACCCAGGAGCTTCGGGGAGCGAAGTGACAGTAAAGGTGAAAATTGGCTCAAAGTTCAATGAGGTAACAGAAACACTTGGACAGTTTCTGAAGAAACCAGAAAAGGAGATGAAGTTCAAAGTTCAGAGACTGACACAGCTTGCTGCCAAAAGGAAGAAAGTTTCACATTAGAAGTGACTTGGTGACCAGTGTAAATAGTGTAAAAAACTCTAATAGAACTGTTAAATATGTTGGACTAAAGACAGTGAGACAACATTGAAGAAAAAGTAAGTTAACTTTTCATTAAATTTAATGATTTATCTAAGTCTAGTATTTCATTTTTTAAATCATTTTTTTCAGTCTAAATTACTTGTATTTTACTGAAAACCTCCCAGCTTCAGGGGGGCTGTGCCCCCCCGGCCCCCCCGTAAGTCAATCGACCAAATTAGATTTCAGCTGAAATCAGAATTTCCTGTTGCCATCCCTGAAAAAGAAGTAAACTGGTGGTAAAGATGAAAAAAGAGAAAGTAGATATTGCATATTGGCAAGAAACTCATCTATCCAACACAGAACATGATAAATTAAAAAAAAATGGGTTTCAAAAATACATACTATTCCTCTCATAGAAGTGGTAAAAAAAAAGAGGAGTAGCTATCTTGATTTCTAATAGAATTAATTTTGAATTCATATCTGAATTGAGTGACAAAGAAGGCAGATATATTTTAGTGAAAGGTAAAATTGACCATAAAGAGGTTACATTATTGAATGTATATGCTCCCCCCGGGAGTAATATTGGTTTCTATAAAAAAGTTTTTGATTTGACTACTAAAGAATCTTATGGACCTTTAATTTTTGCTGGAGACCTTAATCAATTGTTAAACCCTCAATTGGATACAACAAATATTAGAAGGAAACGTCTGCCTATAGAGAAACGTGTAAAAAAAAATGCTTTCAGATTTAGGACTTATTGACGTATGGCGCTCTGTACATAGATCTACCCCTGGATTTACATTTTACTCTGCACCCCATTCTTTTCTCTCAAGGATAGATTATTGCTTCATGTATAATAAAGACTTAAACAGGATAAAAGAATGTAGAATTGGTCAAAGAGATATTTCTGATCACTCTGGAATTTACCTAAGTTTACACCTTGATGTCAGACAGAGAAAAACACTATGGAGATTAAATACAGGGATGCTAAATGATCTCTCCTTTCTACAGTCCATGACAACCGATTTAAATTCATACCTACAGGATAACAACAATGGCGAGACAAACCCCAGCATCGTGTGGGATGCAGCTAAAGCGGTTCTGAGGGGGAAAATAATAGCAAGGTCGGCTATGCTTAAAAAACAAAAGACTCAAGAATTGTTACGACTACAAGAGAGACTGAAAGATCTAGAGAAAACACAACTGACAAAAAAAAGTCCCACTATAACACAACAAATAAGACAAGTTAAACAGGACATAGATAAGATACTAGGTGAGGAAGTAGAGAAAAACTTACGGTTTATGAAACAGAGGTATTATGAGGCAGGATCTAAAGCATCTAAACTGTTGGCATGGCGACTTAAGAAACAACAAGCAGAAAATTCAATCTACAAAATAAAAGACCCTATAAGTCGCAACATTTTAACTGATTTGGATGGTATTCAAAAATTATTTGAAACATACTACAAAAATCTATATAGCCAATCTGTGCCGATTAATAAAAATGCAGTAGTTGATTTTTTGGACTCTTTGGATCTTCCCTCACTCGGCACAGATGCAAATAATAAGCTTATGTCACCAATAACACGTGAGGAAATTGACAAGGCCATCTCTAACCTTAAACCTAACAAATCTCCTGGTACCGATGGGTTCCCCCCTGAATGGTACAAGAAAATGAAAGAAAGTCTGATACCTCTACTAGAAACCAGTTTCAATTATATTCTGAAAGGAGGCCCTGTACCTCTGTCCTGGAAGGAAGCCTTTATATCTGTTATACCAAAAGAGGGAAAGGATAAAATAGACTGCAAATCATATAGACCAATAAGTGTATTGAACACGGATTATAAATTATACACAACTATTTTGGTCAAACGAATGGACACTGTGATGCCCTTACTGATTGATGAAGACCGAACAGGCTTCCTTAAAAATAGACAAACTTCGGATAACATAAGGAGAGCTCTACATATAATTGAACAGATTAATAAAAGAAAGATAAACTCAGTTATTCTCAGTCTTGACGCTGAAAAAGCATTCGACTCAGTTCAGTGGGACTTCCTCTATTTAGTAATGAGGAGATTTGGATTCTGTACTGACTTTATAAAATGCATTCAAGCTCTTTACTCTTCCCCTACTGTTAGAATAAAAATAAACGGGAGTCTTTCTAATTCTATACAACTACAGATGTAGTTGTATAGAATTGTATAGAATACACCCTGCGGATGTAGACAGGGTTGCCCTGGTAGCCCCAATTTATTTAATTTATTTATAGAGCCTTTAGCACAAGCAATACGCCAAGAGACCGCACTAAAGGGTGTTCGGATTGGTGAGGAGGAATATAAATTGAGCCTGTATGCGGATGATGTATTGATCACAATCTCAGATCCGGTCTCTGGCTTACCAGTGTTGATGGAAATCTTAGAAATGTATGGTTCATTTTCTGGATGCGCTCTTAATATCCATAAAACTCAGGTTATGACCTTCAATTTTCACCCTGGACAAGATTTAATATCTAAATATAATTTTAATTGGTATTCTGACCATATAAAATATTTAGGAGTGTACCTACCCAAAGATTTGTCACAATTGTATTATATGAACTACAACCGACTAAATAAAGAAATAATTGACGATCTTGATAGCTGGAGTCTGCTCCCCCTTGACTTTGGCAGCAGAATACAGGCAATCAAGATGAATATCCTCCCTAAATTGCTGTATCTCTTTTCATCTCTTTCAGTATCAATTCCTGACAAACAATTTAGGAAATGGAATAAATACATTTCAAGGTTTATTTGGCTTAAAAAGAGACCAAGAGTTAAGTATTCTACCTTACAGCTGCCGAAGGATTGGGGGGGGGGCAGGCCCTGCCCTCTTTACGAGACTACTACATATCAGCCCAACTGAGACCATTGGTTTGTTTGTGTGACCCATCTTATTATGCAAAATGGAAAACAATCGAGATGTCTTTATCTGAGGTCCCAATCCAATCTAAACTAGGTACCCTTGAAAGCGAAACTACCCCAGCAACTAGTCAGTGGACTAATCTGACATTTAAAATCTGGAAATCAGAGATAAGAAAACTAAAACTCCAGGAAGAAGTTAAATTGCTCAGATGGCCAGCATATGATCCTGACTTTTTGCCCGCCTCACATGATTTTAGATTTAGACAGTGGACATTCAGGGGCCTTACCGCAGCATGTACAATGTACGAGAAATCAAACCTAATGTCATTCGATACTCTACGAAGGAAGTACAATCTGGAGAAGCAAGATTTTTTTAGATACTTGCAGCTTTGCGATTTCATTAATAAAAAGATACAAAGCAGTAATATCAAAGAATCTTCATTATTTCTTAATATCTTTATTAATGCATATAAGTCAACAAGTCTTAAAAATCTTATTAGTAAGTTATACTGCAGTTTAATGACACTTAAAACAGACTCAACAACATATATAAAACAAAAGTGGGAAAAGGAAATGAACATTGTAGTAACTGATGATATGTGGTTAAGGGTTTGGGAGGTGCAATCCTCATCCACCAACTCCGGTACCTGGAGGGACTTTTGCTGGAAGACTCTTATTCGTTTTTTCATAACACCCAATCAGAAATCCAAGTACAGTGGAGTTCCTGCTCACTGCTGGAGAGAATGTGGGGAAACAACAGCAGACCATGGGCACGTATTCTGGTCTTGCCCACACATTCAGCCTTTTTGGACAGACGTAGCAAATGTCATTTCTAAGGCACTGGACTTTAATATCAGCTGCTCTTTTATTTTGTTATTCCTTGGATGTTTCCCTGACAAGCTGACTGCAGATGATATTTACCTCTTGAAAATTTTTTTGGCATCGGCCAAAAAGGCTATAACAAAGTGCTGGCTACAAAAACAGCCCCCCACACTGAACCTTTTCACCTCCATAATAGACAATATAAGGTCTATGGAATGCATGACGTATACCCTGCGACTCCAAGAGGAGCTAGGAAAAAGACATTGGAAAAAAATGGCTGGACTTCATAAGACGTGACAGTACTTATTAATGTGCGGATTCAGAATTGTATGTTTTTGCTACTTCTGATTTGTACCATATTGATCATCCCATGACCTCTTGTGTTTGTGTCTTTATAATTGAAAAATGTTCATAAATAAAAAGTTTCAAAAAAGAAAATGTATACAGTGCTTTCTAATAATGTTGCCTAATGGAAGCATATATAAACTAAAAATAGGGCCTAGCACAGATCCCCGTGGAACTCTGTAACTGAGCTTTGAGGTGGAAGAAGACTCATTGACATGAACAAACTGGAACCTATCAGATAAATACAGTAAGATCTAAACCACTGCAACGAAGTTCCATTAAGTCCAACAAGGTGTTCTAGTCTATCAAGTAAAATATTATGATCAATAGTATCAAAAGCAGCACTAAGGTCTAAAAGGACAAGTACAGAAACAAGTCCATTATCAAATGCAATAAGGAGGTCAGAATCAGAATCAGAATCAGAATCAGAATAAACTTTATTGCCAAGCATGTAAAAAACACACGAGGAACTTGACTTGACATTGGTGCGCATGCGCGCGACACAACGACACGGCAGCCATAATAGGCGCCTCATCAAACAGAGATAGATAAGAAAGGGAGGGGAAGGGAGGGAACGACACAAGGGGGGAGGAGAAAAAAAACTTCGTTATCATAATACAGCTTATTTTTAAGCAGATTATGATTACAATGAAAAAAAATCTCTCAATAGCACAGAGCAACAACTCAGAATTTCACAAGACACAAGAGAGCAGCTCTAGTGACCTTCACTAGAGCTGTTTCAGTACTATGATGGATTCTAAACCCAGATTGAAACTCTTCAGGTAAAACATTTCCCTGCAAGTGGTCAAATAATTGTGTAGCAACAACTCTAAGATTTTTGAAATGAAAGGCAGATTAGAGATTGGTCTATAGTTAGCTAAAACTCCTAGATTCAGTGTTGGCTTTTTGAGTAAGGGTTTAATTACAGCAGTTTTAAAAGCCTGCGGTACATGGCCTAATGTTAATGAAGAATAGAGCTACCAATGAATGGGAAGACTTCTTTAAATAACCTGGTAGGAATAGGGTCTAAAAGACAAGTTGAAGGCTTGGATGAGGAAATTATTTTATCTAACTCTAAAAGGTCAGTTGGAATAAACTCATCCAAACAGACATCAGTTGAAGGAGTTGTAGTAGTTACTGTGTTTAAGTTAACGGTGGGAAGAATCTGACTGATTTTATCTCTGATAGATGAAATTTTATTATTGAAAAAGTTCATAAAGTCCTGACTAGTGAGCTCTAAGGGAATGCTAGGATTGACAGAGTCCCGACTCTTTGTCAGCCTGGCTACAGTGCTGAAAAGAAACCTGAGATTATTCTTATTCTCTTCTATTAATGTGGAATAATAACTTGTTCTAGCTTTCCTAAGAGATTTTTTTTATAAATTAGAAGTTGATTTCTCCAAGCTAAATAGATTTCATCTAATTTAGTGGAACGCCATTTTCTTTCTAATTGACAAGTCTTCTGTTTTTAAGCTACGAGTTTCTGTGTTGAACCAAGGAGTTAGAAATCTCTGATTAGACTTTTTCTTTTTTAAAGGGGCCACCATGTCTAGAGTCTGATGCAGAGAAGCTGTCACACTATCTACCATGCTATCAATTACAGAAAGAGCAAGCTCTCCATAGATTATGTCCGTCATGTTGACACATGGCATAGAGGAAACAATCTGCATAAATTTGGTAACAGCATCATCTGAGAGGCATCTACTGTAGTAATATTTTTCTTTAGGAGCCAAATAGTCAGAAATAGTAAAATCAAAGGTTAACAGACAATGGTCTGACAGTGCAAGGTTATGAGGAGACACTACCAGATTTTCTATTTCCATGCCATATGTCAGAACAAGGTCCAACGTGTGGTGGAGATATAGGATGCAGCTAAGTAAATGTCAGGAAACTCAGCTTAACTTTAACTAACAGCTTAACTAACAGCTTAACTTTATTTGGAGTTAGTCAGAGTCACTTTAATAGATGGGAGGTGTATATGCTGTAATTGAATCTAAAGATGCCTCCAGTATTAGTTTCAGGGTGTGCACACTTATGCAGTCAGCTTATTGTAGGTTTTTATCCCCGCCAGGCGAAGACTGAAGGGGGATTGTGTCATGGGACAGTCCATCCATCCGTCCCTCTTTTGTGAAATCAGCTCTTCCTATAGTTTTGTTCCGATTGTTTTGAAACTTGGTACCATGGCTTGATATACGTACACTGATGATGTGCATTTTGCAATTTGACTCTGATCAGATGATTTTTGTGGGCGTTTGGGGGCAAAAGGCTGTCAAGGTTGGCATTCCCTATGCCCTATTACTATAGAACAAGTAAAGCTGCGGTCATCAAACTTGCTACACAGGTTCATCTTGGGCTCCTGACCTCCAGCTATTGGTTGCATAAAACTATTTTTGTTTTATATTTATGGATGATAGGCTTATTATAATTTGGTTCTGCCCTACAAACAAAAACCTGCCATTTAAAAATTACAAATGAAGTTTGCATTGGGTCACTGAACGCAGTTGTTTTTGTCTCCTCCAGGTGTGTGGTAACGCTTTAATGAAGCAGTATCAGGCCCAGTTCTGGAAACTCATCCTGCTTCTGAAAGAGGAGTACTTCCCCAGGTTGATGTTATTCTGCCTTCATATTTCACCACCAGCTGTTGGCAAGTCGTTTAAACGTGTTGTGTCCATGGCTGAATTGTTTCTTCGCTGTGCGTCTGCAGGATTGAAGCTGTGACCACTATTGAACAGATGGGATCAGTCAACAGACTCAGAGAGTTTCTAGTGGTACGTTACCCAAAACACTGAACAGACACATCATGTTTGTGCCATACTGCCCAGCACTAATACACATATTTGGGTCATTCCACACCAAATCACCCAAAGAGCTACAGGTCATCCTCTCAGACTGTCTTGAAAAAAAACCACAGGTGTTCCTATACCAGACTGATAGAAAAATCCAAAGAATGACATCTGTAGCTGTGTTCATTTTAAAATTATTTATTTATTTTTAGGTTTTAGCTGAACGAGCCTTTTGATCAAACTTCTGAGATGAATAAACTTTGTCAGTGGAGCTAATGTTTCCTCTAAAATTCTAAGCGTGGGCTCCCACTGTAGTGTCTGTTCATGCTAACTGAAGTTTGACCCCTAAAGTCTGGAATATTTGATAAGTGTTGCACATTTGACAGCAAAACAGCCCATCTGCACCTGGTTTCCAACAACGGAGCCCCATAGTGTTCAAGGTTTCATCTGTTCAGTAGGAAAGTTTCCTAAATTTAATGAACAGACTGTCGATTTCTAAACATATTTTGTTAGTATTCTGAAACTATTGACTATAAACTTTTATTTTTTTAAATGCACAGAGCCTGCTCATGACCTAAACAGTGTTTCCTCTGGCTTAAAGACTTTGGTGTGGTGGCAACATATCCCCCCCCGCGGGGGGGGGGGGGGGGCGTAAACATACCAGAATATGTTAATTTTATACTATTTATTTCTCTTTAAAATTTTACACCGTAACGTTGCATATGGAACTTACCACTTGAAGTATTGTACAACCGAGGCTTGAATATTGGGCCAGTTGGGGTCCCACCCAGACATCCTGTGTTTAGACTTTTTAGTGGTGTTATCCACCAAAAAAAAAAAAAAAAAAATCCTTCTCTCCTTCCTCTGCCTGAACACTTTCCTCTCCTTGGCTCCTCTCTTCCAGGGATGGCAATTTTCCGCCGATCCGCGGATTTCCGCCGATTTATGATTTTAGCAAAAATTAATATGATTACAAAAGCGCTCGGCGCTTCCCTGAGTGACAGTCTCCCGCGATAACCCGGATGTTATGTACTCATGCTACTGCTGTAAACGGCCCTGCGATTGGATAGTTGGAAATGATTGGACCAATCAAATGGCTCGTTGTTGCTTTGTCAAAAAAAGTCATGGCTGCTGGAGCAGGTGGCTGGGGAGAGGGAAGTCTGGGCTTCTCTGCTTGAACTGCTGCCTCCGCGACCCGGACCTCCGGAAAAGCGGTAGAAGATGGAAGATGGATGGTAAGGTACCTTATTGTCGCCGATTTTAGCGAAAATCAACACAATACATTAGCGCTCGGCGTTTTCCCGGGTGAGTTTCCCGCGATAAACCCGGATGTTATGTGTAAACAGCCCTGCGATTGGATAGTTGCAAATTTGGACCAATGAAATGGCTCGTTGTATGCTTTGTCATCGGTGTGTTGGCGTTGGAATTTTGAGCTTTCGGTAATATTTTCAGCGGAATTATGAAATTTTTATCGAAGGATCAGGAGTCATCAGTGGCAGAAATAGAAGTGTCAAAAAGTTCCGATGGAATTGGCTTGAGAGAAAAGTGACGGTAAAAGTGAAAATTGGCTCAAAGTTTGACGAGGTAACAGAAACACTCGGACAATTTTTGAAGAAACCAGACGTGGCAGGAAAAGCTTTTTGTGTTTATTGTAAAGAGCTGATTAACTATGGATCGCGTGGATGTGTGGCGCTGTCAGACCACGCATCAAAAGTGAAAAACCATGCCCACTACCTTGCCATTCGGCGGAGCAACTATTCTTTGGGATTGTGGGGAGACTTGAATAACGAAACCGAATTGTCTTTCATTCCAGTTTATTCAAGTAATCATTCCACTGTCTGCTCTCATTCTTGAGCAGCGAACAAAGAGAGTGAACACACCAAAGTTCTCTCCTTTAAACATTCTGACATCAAACCATTTCCCTCGCGGGGAAATCACACATCTCTCTCAAAATCTCTTTATTCACATTCATTAGCCTTTTATTTACATAACTCCCCCTTCTCTCTTCCCGAGCCTCAGTGGTCAGGAAGTCTTCTGTCCCCTGTCCTCCGCAGGGGGTCCAGGCTCTGTGGCTCCGCACCGCAGGGGGCTGGCTCTCCTTCATCGTGGTTAAATCACATATGCAGTGTCCAACATATACATGTCTCACAACACAGCCATATAACCCCCCCCCCAAACGATGAAGAACAGACTAATTCCTAAAATTAAATAGCACCTTACTCAAAGTGAAAGAACATTCATAGACCTCAGTTTGCTTAATGCCAAAAAATGTATTGCACTATTATGGAAAAAGACTCATAGACCAGATGTGACTCAGTGGTTAAGACAGATGTTAACAAACCTTCCATTAGAAAGAATAACATATATACTAAAATCAAAGGAAATTGTGTTTGAGAATATATGGAGACCTTTTATTGATTATGTAAAAAATTTAAACATAACTCTTGAAGAAGAAGGTGAATGATGTGTGTGGACCTTGTAAATTCCAAACTGGTGAACATAATATGTATACTTATGTATTGGATTGTCTAGACTAAACAGAGGAGCATTGTTGAAGACTTGATTTTGTTGGTGGTTGTTGGTGTTTTTAGTGCATTTTTTTTTTTTGTAGTACTTTAGTGTTAGTGTTTGATTGTTTGTACCATGTTTGTTAAAAAAAAAAAAAAAGGTTCAATAAAGATATTGTGGAAAAAAAAAAAATAGCACCTTACTCACTACTGAATAATCAACACCAACATTCAGTCTGTGCGCCGTTTGGGCTTCAGCCGTCTGCCGAATCTGCTGTGCGTTGGCCCCGCCTTGCCTGCGGTGCGTTTCTGCTTCGGGTCTGTTGACTGAGGGAGAGAGTGATTAATTGCCCCCTGCGGGGGCCTGCCTCGTCGAGGCACCACTGCGACCGGTACAGACACGTCCTTCATGACAAAAGCAGGTTTTAGTCTGTCAATACTGACTGTCTCTTTTCTGTCTCCAAAATCTAGCACAAATTGCTTATCACCTGCCTCCAGCACTCGAAATGGCCCTTCGTAAGGCGGTTTGAGCGTTGCTTTTAGGGCTTCGCGCCTGACAAAAACGAAATCGGCATTTTTCAAAGCCTTGGGGACGAAAACTCGTGGAAAAGCGTGATGAACCGGACCCGGGAGCGTGTCTGCCCCCGTGCCGACTAACGGTCCCAGAGCCGAGAGAGGTGGGGGCTCTGGGTGCTCTGGTAAAAACTCGCCCGGCAGCCTCAGAGTTTGTGCGAATACCAGCTCCGCTGGGGAGGCGTCTAAGTCCTCTTTAGGCGCAGAACGCAACCCTAATAAAACCCATGGAAGTTTATTCACCCAATCTGCATCCGTGAGCGACGCTCTGAGTGCTGCCTTCAAAGACCTATGAAAACGCTCGCATAAACCATTGGCCTGAGGGTGGTAAGCCGTAGTGCGGTGAATTTTGGCTCCTAAGCCGTTGGCCATCGCTGACCACAGCTCAGAGATGAATTGCGGTCCTCTATCGGACGTAATGTCCGACGGAACCCCGAAACGCGCCACCCAAGCCGTTAAAAAAACGCGAGCCACCTCCGCGGCCGTGGTCGTCGCAAGTGGGACCACTTCCGGCCAACGTGTGGTGCGGTCCACCATTGTCAAAAGATACGTGAACCCCTGTGATGCCGGTAGGGGGCCCACAAGGTCGACGTGCACATGGTCGAACCTTCTGGCCGGAATGCGGAACGGTTCTAACGGGGCTCTTGTGTGCCTGTGAATTTTGGCCCGTTGACAGGAAATGCAGGTTTTTGCCCATTCCTTCACGTGCTTGCGCAGGCACGGCCAAACAAACTTTTCCGCCACTAGTTTCACCGACGCGCGCACCCCCGGGTGCGCCAGTGAGTGGACCGAGTCAAAAACACGGCGGCGCCACGTGGCCGGAACCACCGGACGCGGGCGCCCCGTCGACATGTCGCAGATCAGGGGGGGCATACCGGTTTGTAAACACTTGCTCTCCAGCCTCAACCCTGTTGGTCCAGACTGGAGCGCGCGCACGTCTGCGTCCGCCCCCTGGTCCGCTGCCATGGCTGCGTAATCTATACCCACGTGCACCGGGGCTGTGCGCGCCACCGTGCCGCTCTCCTGCGGCGCGGTCACGGTGGCCTGTTCTGCCTCTGCGCGTGTTGGGGTCGTGAACGCGCGTGAGAGACACTCCGCTACTACATTGAATTTGCCCGCGACATGCCTAATGTCAGTGGTAAATTCCGAGATTGCGGCCAGCTGCCTCTGCTGCCTGCCGGACCACGGGTCTGAAATTTTGGCCATGGCGTATGTGAGCGGCTTGTGGTCCACATAAGCGGTGAAGCACCGTCCTTCCAGCCAGAACTGGAAATGACAAATAGCCAAATGCAGCGCCAACAGTTCTCTGTCAAACGCGCTGTATTTTCGTTCAGCCGCGCTTAAAGATTTGCTAAAGAAAGCCAAAGGCTGCCAAACTCCGGCTACCTGTTGCTCAATAACGGCCCCTATGGCTAAATCTGAAGCGTCTGTCGTCAGCGCGATACGTGCTGCAGGGTCTGGGTGGGCCAGGAGCGCAGCGTCAGCCAAGGCTTTTTTAACCTCTGTGAACGCGCGCTCCCGCTCCGGGGACCATTCGACCGCCTGGGTCGGTTTTTGTTTTTTGAGCGCGGCATATAACGGTTGCATGATTTGAGCTGCGTGGGGCAGGAATCGGTTATAAAAATTCACCATCCCCAAGAATTCCTGTAGTGATTTGACCGTTTGTGGACGGGGAAAATCCGCTACCGCGCGTACTTTCTCTGGTAACGGAACCGCTCCCTCCGGGGAGACGCGGTGACCCAAAAAATCGATCCGCTCAACGCCGAACTGGCACTTAGCTGGGTTAACTATTAAGCCGTGCTCTCCCAGCCTCCTAAAAACTGCTGTGAGGTGCGTTTCGTGTTCGTCCTCTGAAGTACTCGCGACCAAAATGTCGTCGAGGTACACAAACGCGAAAGGGAGATCGCGTAACACGGCATCCATCATCCGCTGAAATGTTTGCGCCGCCCCTTTGAGACCAAACGGCATGCGTAAAAATTCGAAAAGTCCGAACGGGGTTATTACCGCTGTTTTAGGAATGTCCTCCGGTTGGACCGGGACTTGGTGATAGCCGCGAACTAGATCAATCTTTGAAAAAATGCGCGCCCCCGCCAGGTGCACCGAAAAATCCTGAATGTGCGGGATGGGATAACGATCGTGCGCCGTAGCGTTGTTTAGCCTGCGGTAATCCCCGCACGGTCTCCAGGAGCCATCGGCTTTCGGTACCATGTGCAGCGGCGAAGCCCACGGGCTCTTCGACCTACGAACGATGCCCAGCCTCTCCAGGCTGGCGAACTCCTCGCGCGCAATGGCGAGCTTAACTGCATCCAAGCGCCGAGCTTTTGCAAACACGGGAGGACCAGAAGTGGGGATAAAGTGTTTCACCCCGTGCTTCGCGACCGTCGCTGAAAAAGTGGGCACAGTGAGCGCTGGAAATTGGGTGAGGAGTGTGTGAAACTTACCACCTGCTGTAGCGACGTGGGTCTGTACTGGTGGCGGGGACACCCGAGCTGAACAGGGGAGAGAGTAAAAAGAGAGTGCATTTACCAGCCGTCTATTAGCAAGATCAACTAACAGATTGTGTGAACACAAAAAATCCGCGCCCAACATGTTGAAACTCACCGCCGCTGTCACAAAAGTCCATTCATATGTGCGGCCATGTAAGCATAAAGGCAAGGTCCTTCTCCCGTAGGTGTTGATGTTCGAGCCATTTGCCGCTGTAGCTCCGCTACCGTGGGGTCCAGCCACCCGGTCCGCGTATGTTGGGGTGATGAAGCTCACTTGTGCTCCGGTGTCGATGAGGAACTCTCGTCCGGAGCGCGCATCCGTGATGTAGAGCAGCTTGTTGCGTTCTCCGAGGGTCGAAGCTGCTAGCGACCCCCGGTCTTGCCGTTTCCCGAACTCCTGAAGATGCAGGGCGGCACACACCTGCGTGCCTTCTCTGCGAACTTCCGATGGTAAAAGCAGAGATCTTCTCCTCCGCTGTGTCGTGCCCGCGCCTCTGCCGCCGGGCTATTGGTTCCCCCTCGTCGCGGCCGTGTTGCCGCCGTCGTCGGCCAGTCTGGTTCTGCCGCCTCTGGCTCCCCGCTGTCTCGGGTCGCTGCTGTGGTTGCTTGCCCGCCGCAGGCGTCCAGGATCCCATCTGCCTCCTGGGCCAGCTCCCGGAACTCCTCCAGGGTGTGACACTTTTTGCCGGCCAGCGTGCTTCTCGCATGCGCCGGGAGGTTGGAGAGGAAGATGAACTGAAAAATGAAATCATCGTTGTCCAACCCTCTCAGCTGTATCATCTCCTCCATCAGGGCGCTCGGCCTGTGTCCACCTTGGTCTAGCAAAGACAGGATCCTCCTCGCCCTCACTTCAGCCGAGGGGGTGAAAAACTTGATGAGGGTGGATTTCAGCTTGCCGTACCTGTCGGTCGCGGGTGGCTGCTCCACCAAGCTTTGCACGCACCGAGCTGTGCTGTTGTCCAGTTTAGCGATGACATGGTGGAACTTAGTGTCATCCACCGTTACTCCTGCGAGCGCGAACTGCGACTCTGCTTGCAGAAACCACGACCGTGGGTTATCCTGCCAGAAATCAGGCAGCTTAACGGCCACTGCGCTCACCAGCTCTGAGCGCTGTGAGTCCGGGACCCTGAGAATTTCTTTGTTCATTCTCAACGTCGTCAGTCACCAATGTGGGGAGACTTGAATAACGAAACCGAATTGTCTTTCATTCCAGTTTATTCAAGTAATCATTCCACTGTCTGCTCTCATTCTTGAGCAGCGAACAAAGAGAGTGAACACACCAAAGTTCTCTCCTTTAAACATTCTGACATCAAACCATTTCCCTCGCGGGGGAAATCACACATCTCTCTCAAAATCTCTTTATTCACATTCATTAGCCTTTTATTTACATAACTCCCCCTTCTCTCTTCCCGAGCCTCAGTGGTCAGGAAGTCTTCTGTCCCCTGTCCTCCGCAGGGGGTCCAGGCTCTGTGGCTCCGCACCGCAGGGGGCTGGCTCTCCTTCATCGTGGTTAAATCACATATGCAGTGTCCAACATATACATGTCTCACAACACAGCCATAGGGATCAGTGTTTTTGAAACAATCTTCCACAGTAGATAAAGCAGTCAAAGATGTCACACACTGGGGGACTTTGGCATAGATAAAATTAACTGATTTTGATTTGATCAAGTGTTAAAGCATGTGATGGATAATGCTTGTTGGAATATTTTAGGAATGCTATCTTCTTGGAACATAAGTCAATATTATACAGTAATAAGTGGCATTCAGCTGTTTGTTTTGTGTCATTTAAGCACAGTTCTGGTACTTAAAAATCATAAAAACCCAGGAGCTTCGGGGGGCTTCGCCCCCCTTGCCCCCCCACCGGGGCTCTGCCCCGGACCCCACTGAGGGACTGCGTCCCCTAGACCCCCTGCTAAATTTTCAGATAATTTCCCCAACCCCAAATCACATCACTGGTTCGTGTTGGAATTCTGAGCTTTCGGTATTGTTTTCAGCGGAATTATGAGATTTTTATCGAAGGATCAGGAGTCATCAGTGCTAGAAATAGACAAAAGTGTCAAAAATAAGTTCCGATGGAATTGGCTTGAGAGAAAAGTGACAGTAAAGGTGAAAATTGGCTCAAAGTTTGACGAAGTAACAGAAACACTCGGACAATTTCTGAAGAAACCAGAAAAGGAGATGAAGTTCAAAGTTCAGAGACTGACACAGCTTGCTGCCAAAAGGAAGAAAGTTTCACATTAGAAGTGACTTGGTGACCAGTGTAAATATTGTAATAAACTCTTATAGAACTGTTAAATATGTTGGACTAAAGACAGTGAGACAACATTGAAGAAAAGGTAAGTTAACTTTTCATTAAATTTAATGATTTATCTAAGTCTAGTATTTCATTTTTTTATTAATCATTTTTTTCAGTCTAAATTACTTCTGTTTTACTGAAAACCTCCCAGCTTCAGGGGGGCTGCGCCCCCTCCCCCCCCCCAGCCCCCCATAAGTCAATCGACCAAATTAGATTTCAGCTGAAATCAGAATTTCCTGTTGCCATCCCTGCTCTTCTGTCTCATCTCTCCCTCTCTGAGCTCTGTTTAATTCAGGTTCTCTCTCTGTCTATGGTGGTATACAAACAGGTTAGAAAATATCAAGTGTCATGTTTTGTCCTGCAGGATTTTTTTGTCATGGTTTACATAAATGACAAAAATATGTGTATTTTTTGTATTTTTATTCTAGTGTTTCTTTTTTTCCATTGAGAGAGTAGGGAAGGGAAAGAAACATTCATAATAGTAATGTACTCATGCATACTTAAATTATATGATCAGGTGGGTATAGTAACCAGAAATTCTACTCATGTAAAAGCAGTGCTTTGAAATTAATAATTAAAAGTAGGCAACCAAAAATTTCTAATTGAGTTAAGGGTACAAAGAGCACCCACTTAAAAACTTGAGTAATGACTTCAGTCTTGAAGGTTTGAGGATTTTCTCAAAAATTTATAACAATATTTATAAATATCGTCTGCCATTTATGTCTGCACTAAGTGGCCAGGAGCCACTTAGTGAATGAAAAACCCACGTGCAGGAGTGGTTTCATGCGTTGTATTGAACAAAACTCCAAAATGTGTTAATGGGAATGGATGAAGTGTGGATGTGTATGTGTGTGAAACACCCGAGCTGTCAGGGAGCGAAGGACCCAAAGGACTCCCTGACGCGCCTGATGGAAAATAAATAAATATGTGCATTTAAAAATTTTTTTTAACCAAATACTTGTATTATTAGCATATTTGTAATTTGTGTGTATTTTCTACTATTGAATAAATAAAAAAGAATCGAACTGTAGGCACTTCCCAACTCAGATACTGTGATACTAGGAGACTGGCTCCCGGCCGTGTAGTCACTTTGCAACTATAACTGCCTAAACAGATCATTCTGTACACAAACACATATTGTGGTGAATTATGTCTTTAGAGTCTGCTACAGTTCTCTATTATGTACCTGGCAGGTTAAAGATTACCAAAATTCACAAAGTCAATGACTTTAATCTGTCAGCAGCCTTCAGACAAACTAAACGTGTCAACATTTGATTTCAAAATAAGGGAGGTTTTTCCTGCTGTCTGGGTGGTGAGGAGATTTCTGAGAAAAAAAACCTATAAATATAAAGAAATATAACAGAAATAATGGCATCCTTGGTCATTTAAATTATTTCATTAAATACAAGGTCAAAAATGTAAATTGTTATAAAGATAAAGTAAAAAAAAAATACCACAGTCTGTTTCAAATTTATCTTTAAAAAAAACTAATTTTTTTTTTAAAAACAGACAAAAATTAGACATAAAATAATCCACAAATTTATAATAAAGTTTCAAATGTACAAGAAAAGTCAATTATACAGGAGGAAATTACAAATTTGAGGAACATGGTTTCAACTTTAGATTTACAGAGAAAAGTAGAAAACTATAAGAAAATTGGTATAAATTTTTTGAGAAAAACCTCAAACCTTCAAGACTGAAGTCATTACTCAAGTTTTTAAGTGGGTGCTCTTTGTACCCTTAACTCAACTAGAAATGTTTGGTTGCCTACTTTTAATTATTAATTTCATAGTACTCTTTTACATGAGTAGAATTTCTGGCTACTATACCCACCTCTGATCATATAATTTAAGTATGAATGAGTAAATTACTATTATGAATGTTTTTTTCCCCTTCCCTTTCCTACTCTTCATCAGTGGAAAAAAAGAAACACTAGAATAAAAATACAAAAAAAAATACACATTTTTGTTATTTATGTAAACCATGAAAAAAAATCCTGCAGGACAAAACATGACACTTGATATTTTCTAACCAGTTTGTATACCACCACAGACAGAGAGAGAAGCTGAATTAGACAGAGCTCAGAGAGGGAGAGATGAGACAGAAGAGAGGAGCCAAGGAGAGGGAAGTGTTCAGGCAGAGGAAGGAGAGCAGGATAACACCACTAAAAAGTCTAAACACAGGATGTCTGGGTGGGACCCCAACTGGCCCAATATTCCAACAGTCAATCCTTGGTTGTACAATACTTCAAATGGTAAGTTCCATTATGCAATGTTACTGTGCAAAATTTTTAAAAATAAATAGTGTAAAATTAACATATTCTGGTTACAATCGTGTCATGTGTCCCCCCCCCCCCCGGAAAAATATGTTGCCACCACGCCAAGATCTTTAAGCCAGAGGAAACACTAAAGAGGTAATAATTTTTGCTTTTAAAAATGCACAAATGGTTACAAGTCTGGCTGTAGTATTATATTTTATAGTTTTGACGGCTGGAATGCAATTCTCGGCATAACACCTGTTATGGAATGACTTAACAACCAAATGCAGGACACAAAAAACACCCAAATAATGAAATAAATCATTTTTAGTTAAATATTTACTGACAAATGGGCAACGCTGATGAAATGTTTGCAGATAAGATAAGGCCTTATCTCATCTTATCTTATAAAATAAGATAAGCCTTTATTAGTCCCACACTGGGGAAATTCCAGGATTGCTACAGCACAGGGATAGCAACACTCAGAGCAATAATTTAGAAGATAAGAAAATAAGAGCAGTGAATGGACTAAACAGCATAACCATCTATTTAGTTATCCTACATGGTATGAATATGTACCCGTACATATTGTCACCCTCCATAGCGACTGATATTGTCCTAGTTGTATACTGGAGGGGCCCATTTGTGTAAGTCTGTTGCGTCTTTTGCATTCAATACTATTAGGTCGTCACGTCTTTTTGCTATCTCTGCGAGCAGCCCTGCTTAGATTATACAGTCTGACAGCCGTAGGTAGGAAGGACCTGCGAAACCTCTCGGTTGCGCACCTAGGATGATGTAGTCTACTGCTAAATGAGCTCCTCAGTGCGTTCAGTATGTCCTGCATAGGGTGGGACTCGGACTCCAGCAGAGATGACAGTTCAGCCACCGTCCTTCTCTCTCCTATCTCCTCCACTGGGTCAGGGCGTTGCCCCAGGACAGAGTAAAAATAAATAATTATAATGATGACTGAACAACTCCCACTCCCCAAAGTGAAGATACACTATTATGAATATAAGCGATAAAGGATCAGACAAATAAGTGATCTGACAAATAAACAAGGGATCTGAAATAGTCGCTAATATTGGATGTCCCATTCGTTTTCAGTATTTAGGTATTCTGTAATTAATATTCACACAATCAAATAAATCTTAGTGCCATTTAGTCCCTTTTATATGTATTTGTCAGAGTCTAACATGTGACTGCCTACATATAGGCTACACCTCTGTATTCCACTTTCAAACCCAGCCTACATGTGGCCCTGCAGAGTCTGATTGGGTTGCCTGTTTCAGACAGGAATACTTGCTTTGTACGGACAATGCACTAGTATATGTAAATTTATGACCTTTCATGGGGTAGAACTGCCGCATTTCTTAGATAAATTTATTACATTTTTCTCATGAAATTCTAACTTTTTTCCAGTAAATTTGTGATTTATTTTCCAGCATTTTTCTAACTTTTTTCTTACAAATGCTTGGGATTTTTTTCCCTCAGAAAATTGCAACATTTTTCCCTAAATTTGTGATGGGGTGGCTGTGGTGCAGGTGTAGTATGGCCGACTTCTGATCGGAGGGTCAGGGGTTCCATCTCCGCTCTGTCTGCAGTCTGCGTGTCGAAGTGTCCTTGAGCAAGACACTGAACCCCCAGATGCTCCTGGTGGGTCAGGCCAGCGCCGGTGGTTGGCAGCTCCACCGCCATCAGTGTGTGAATGTGTGAATAGCAGGATCTGTAAAGCGCCTTGGTCATCTGGAGATGAGAAAAAGTGCTATATAAGTGAATGCCATTTACCTTCATTTTTTGCATACATTTTCAGGTTTTCACATTTTCTGCTTTTTAGGATATTTTTCTCATGAATGTGCAGCCTTTTTCCTTGTAAATTTATTGCTTCTTTTCTTGGAAATGTATTTATTTATTCTCCTTACCTCAGGGAGCCACTATCTATGGGCAAAAGAGCCACACGTGGCCACAGATTGCAGACCCCTGGTTTAGAGGGTGAAAGCACTCTTCAAAATTCAGCATTCAGAATTTTCAAAAAGGTTCAGACTTTTGGACCAAACACAGCAAGTTATGGCAGCTGAAGAGTGAAAATGAGCCGCAGTAGTACTCTGGGAACGGAAGAGAGCCAGGTTTTAATTGAAATGAGGTCCATTAGTGGCATGAATAGTAAATTTGAAAAATCATAAAAATGCAGAAACTTAGCAGATATTTTCAGAGGGGAGGTGATGGAGAATATTCTAGCCTCACTAAACTAGTTCACTGACTAATATGATGGCGTCTGAACCAGTTTACACTTAAGCAGCACCATGTGACTTTGTTGTTCCAGGTGGGAACATTGAAGAGACCATGAGGTGGAGAGAGTGAGGTCATGGTCTCCATGACCTCACTCCCAATAGCCAATCACAGGGCACAACTATAGCCACCAACAACTAAGCACTTTGTGATTGGCTGTTGGGACCCAGGTCATAATCTCCATAGTTGTAGTCTTTTCAGTGTTCCTACCAAGAACAGAGCTGTTGGCAGGCAACGCAGAGCGAGTGTGAAGTGACCTTCACCGAGTCAAAGGTTGATGTACCATCAAAACAAATGTGGAAAAAGGTGAAAGTTTTACATAGTTTGAAGTGTGGTTACTGATGTCTCAGAGCTGCAGAACACACCTGCATGTTTGCCGACTATGGCATCTGTGTTAACAACACAGACATCGTCATGACAACAGGACATCAGTGTGTCATGCAAAGTTGTTTGGTCCGCTTGGATAAAATGCTGCATGAAACCAAACCTAACCAGATCAAGTGTAGACAAATGTGATGAAATAACTTTAGTGCGGCCCTTGGTGCGAAAAAGTTTCTCAGACTAGGTCGGGGGTCGGCAACCCGCGGCACTTCAGCCCCCATGCTGTAGCTCCCTGCAGTTACATCTCAAAACACATGGAAATTAATGTTCATTTTAATTATTTTATTTTTCAAATTATTGTTTATTGGATACATTTCTCAATGGAAACACATACTTTAATGATTGTAAAATATATATTTTTAAAATTATTTATGTTGTCAACCATGCGTCACATCCGACAGCGGCCCACACGCACAGAGAGCCTCTGCAGCACATGTGAAGAGGACAGAGAGCCACAGCTGCCTGTTTATCCTCCCCACCCTCCGTAAAACATGAACAGCTCCAGAGAGAGTAAAATCACAGAGAGACATAGAGTCTTATTCTGTGTGGACAGACAAATTTGCGTTCATGTATGGTTGTTATGTGGCGAGAGTTTCTCCACAAGAACACAAACAAGGAGGAAAACAGCCGTAGTGTCTATGGGTCCATAAAAAGTCTTGAATGTGATTATCTAAAGTCATTGTCTTAATTATCCTTAAAAATGAGAAACAATGCTTGAATTCCTGCTCAATAACCTTAAAATTAGTCACCTGTGCTATAAATGCTGGATTCACCAGACATGATCAAAGTCTGAATTAGTGTAAATTGATTTTCAGTGATGTAAAAATAAAAGCCATTTATAGCAATTCAATTTTAAGAATGGTTGTCTGTTAAGATTGAAGATTCAAAGGCTTTATTATCATGTGCACAGTTAAGAAATGCAACATTTCCTGAGCAATGAAATTCTTACTCTGCTCTCCGAACGAATGCCAAGGTAATGGGTACATAACATACTAATAAGGTAATAACAAACCTAATACTAATGGATACTAATAATACACACTATACACACAGTTAGGCAATTAGGACACCTTAGCACACCTTGATACTAAGTACTAATACTAATGAATACTAATAACAGACATTAGGCAATTTGGACAGCTCAAGCAGTTAAAGCAGTCAAACTAGAGGAAAGAAGAAGAGTGAAATTTGAAAGTTCGCTGATGTCTACGTATAGTGGACAGTGGTATATTGATGTCAGATGATTTGAACCTGAGATGGCGTAAGCCTATGTACAGTGTGCAAATGAGCAGTATACAAATTACAATTGGCACCCAGTGTGAGAATTTCTCAATAATGATAATACCTGTAGACTGTACATGATAATTAGCAGCAGAGATGATATGGACATCAGACGGGGTGAGACTATGTACACTGTACAATTGAGCAATGTGCAAATTTAGCAACCGGTGTGTGGGTTCCTGTTTGCAAAGCTGTGTTGCGGAGTTTTGGGAGTTTATTTGTTCAGGAGTCTGATGGCATTGGGAAAGAAGGAGTTTTTCAGTCTGGCTGTCCTGCATTTCACATTTCTGTACCTTCGGACTGAGGGTAGAAGTGTGAACATTCTGTGCTGGGGGTGGGTGGGGTCCCGGAGGATGGCGGCAGCTCTCCTTTGGACTCTGCGGTGGTAGATGCTCTGCAGAGAGGGGAGTGGAGTCCTGATGATCTTCTCTGCTGTCTTCACCACTCTCTGCAGGCGTTTGTGGTCCAGGGCAGTAGTGCTGCTGTACCACACAGCGATGCAGTTGTAGAAATTGTTGAGGATCCTGGGGGACATGCCAAACTTCTTCAGCCTCCTCAGAAAATACAGCCGTTGTTGTTATGGGCTATTATTGTGAAATGTCGTCAACCGGATATACTTGTCTGAAATCAGCAACATACAGCTGAGAGTTTTCACTCACAGTTTGTAAATAAAAGAAAAACGAGAGGAGAGAAGGTTGTCTGACAGTGATGTAGAGGTGGGCCTTTTCTTTTAAGGATGTTTCCTGCTTTTTGTCTGTAGGATAACTGCTAGTTTATTACCTGTTGGGTTTTGAACAGTGAATTAATATGTGCAGACCATCCATCAATGCCACACATTTTTTAAAATTATAACTAACATGTAAGCTCAGCAGAAGAAGGTAATTTTTTAAACGTTTTTCCACTCCGTTGTAATTATGTCTAATTGGCTTAATTTGCATCAAATGATTTTAAAGTTATATTATTTATAAAGTTGTTTAGAATTCTTTTTGTTTTATTCCGAAGTAAATAGAGAATATCAGACAACCCATCCACTAACTGTCAAATTGGGAGTCTGGAGAACAGATGAAGGATCCAGAGTTATATGATATTAATACATTTGAATAAGGAGCTTTATTAGGAAACATAAAAAGGATGAAAAGTAGCTTCTTCTAGATAAAACTTTGATCTCTAATGTATTAAAATATCAGGAACTAAAGCTGTGTGATCACTGTTGAAAGTAGGAGATGGATGATATTTTTCAGATTTAAACAATTTATGAATGTGCTGATAATTACTGAACTAGCAGCAGATGCTAACATTGAGCTGGAGGGTTTTCACATGATACGAGCTGACCGAACACCAGACAGTGGCAAGGCTAGGGGCGGTGGAGTGATCATGTATGTTAACAACAACTGGTGCAGACCGGGACATATCACTGTTAAACAACGACACTGCAGCAAAGACATTGAGTTGCTAGCTGTTAGCATGAGGCCTACATATCTCCCGAGAGAACACTCACACGTGATCTGCATTGTTGTTTATGCAAATCCGACGGCGAACGCTGGGACAGCACGTGACGTCATCCATTCAGTAACCAGCAGGCTGCAGACAGAACACCCAGATGCTCTTCTCCTCATCTCAGGCGATTTCAACCATGTTTCACTGTCTCCCATTCTACCCACGTTCACCCAGTATGTCACATGCCACACTAGAGACAATAAAACACTGGATTTATTCTACGCAAACACTAAGGAGGCGTACACCTCATCACAACTACCCCCACTCGGGAGATCGGATCACAACTTGGTTCATCTCCGGCCGGTGTACAAACCCCTAGTGCACAGACAACCTCCGGCCATGCACACTGTGGAGTTATGGTCTGAGGAGACAATGGACACCCTAAAGGGCTGTTTTGAAGCCACCGCCTGGAAGCAGCTCTGCGATCCACATGGTGAGGACATCGATGGCCTCATTCACACCTTCACGGGCTACCTCAGCTTCTGTGTGGACAAATCCGTTCCCACCAAGACCATACGGCGTCACTCAAACAACAAACCCTGGATCAACCCTGAGATAAAAACACTTCTGAGAGAGAAGAAGAGGATCTTCAGGTCGGGGAACAGGGAGATGCTGAAGTCCGTACAGAGGGAGCTGAGGAGAAAGATCAGAGAAGGCAAGGACAGCTTCAGGAAGAAGATGGAGGACAAGCTGCAACAGAGCGACATCAGCGGGGTCTGGAGAAACCTCAAAACCATCTCGGGGCTCCAGAATACCTCCCCCCAGGCCACAGGGGGCAGGGAGTGGGCGAACAACCTGAATCTGTTTTTCAATAGATTTGACCAACCGCCCTCCCCCCTGACTGCACAACAACCACTGCTGCCTCTAAAGAAATCAAGTCCTGCTGCCCACTCCCCACTCTACCAACACCCCCCCACTCCCAACACACAGCCCCCCATCCTGACCCTGACCAGGACCCAGGTGAGGACGGAGCTGAGGAAGATCAAGGCGAGGAAGGCGCCGGGACCGGACGGCATCAGCGCAAAGCTCCTCAAGTCCTGTGCAGACCAGCTGTGTGGGATTGTGACGTATATCTTCAACATGAGCCTGAAACTGGGGAGGGTACCACAGCTGTGGAAAACATCTTGTGTGGTACCTGTACCAAAAACTTCCCACCCCAAAGACCTGAACAGCTACAGACCGGTGGCCTTGACGTCCCACTTGATGAAGACCCTGGAGAGACTGCTCCTTGCTCACCTCCGCCCCCTGGTGGAACCAGCGATGGATCCACTCCAGTTCGCCTACCAGCATGGCATTGGGGTGGAGGATGCGGTGATCTTCCTCCTTCACCGTTCTCTGTCCCACCTGGAGAAGCCCGGGAATATGGTGAGGATCATGTTCTTTGACTTCTCCAGTGCTTTCAACACCATCCAACCGATGATCCTGAAGGACAAGCTGCTGCGCGCAGGGGTGGACCAGCACCTGTCATCATGGATCCTGGACTACCTCACGAACCGGCCTCAGTTTGTGAGAACCCGGGACTGTGTGTCCGACACGATCATCAGTAGCACGGGGGCCCCCCAGGGAACGGTGCTGGCTCCCTTCCTGTTCACTCTTTATACTGCGGACTTCTCACACAACACAACACACTGCCATCTACAGAAGTTCTCTGATGACTCTGCGATCGTTGGCCTCATCTCCAATGGAGATGAAGCTGAGTACAGAGGGCTTATCCAGGACTTCGTGGACTGGTGCCATCGGAACTGCCTCCAGATCAACGCGAGGAAAACTAAGGAGCTGGTGGTGGACTGCCGCAGGCATGGGCAGCCCCTCACAGTACCAGTAAATATACAGGGAACAGACATCGAGATGGTGACATCCTATAAGTACCTGGGTATTCATCTGAACAATAAACTAGACTGGTCACACAATACTGATGCACTCTACAAGAAGGGACAGCGCAGGCTGTTCCTGCTGAGGAGACTCAGGTCTTTTGGTGTACAAGGGGCGCTGCTGAAGTCATTCTATGACACGGTGGTGGCATCAGCCATCACTTTTGGAGTGGTCTGCTGGGGCAGTGGCATTACTGCAGCCGATAGGAAGAGACTGAACAAACTGATTAAGAAAGCTAGCTCTGTCCTGGGGCAGCGCCTTGATCCGATGGAGGAGATAGGAGAGAGAAGGACGGTGGCTAAACTGTCATCTCTGCTGGAGTCCGAGTTCCACCCTATGCAGGACATACTGAATGCACTGAGGAGCTCATTTAGCAGCAGACTACATCATCCCAGGTGCACAACCGAGAGGTTTCGTAGGTCCTTCCTACCAACGGCTGTCAGACTGTACAACCTAAGCAGGGCTGCTCGCAGAGATAGCAAAAAGACGTAACAAACTAATAGTTTTTTGAATGCAAAAGATGCAATAGACTTACACAATGGTCCTCTCCGGCATACAACTAGGAACATACCGGTCGCTATGGAGGGTGAGAATATGTATGGGCACATAATCATACCATGTAGGATAACTAAGTAGACGGTTATGCTGTTTCATTCCATCTAGCAACAATGCTCTGCACTGTGTGTGTTTATATATTTGCATATTTATTCCATCTAGCTACAATGCTCCGTACTGTGGGTGTTTATATATTTATATATCTACATATTATTCCATCTAGCTACATTGCTCCGCACTGTGTGTGTTTATATACTTGCATATTTATTCCACCTAGCTGCAATGCTCCGTACTGTGGGTGTTTATATATTTACATATTTATTCCATCTAGCTACAATGCTCTGCACTGTGTGTTCATATATTCATATATTTATTCCATCCAGCTACAATGCTCTGCACTGTGTGTCTGTGTGTGTGTGTATATATATATATTTTATAGTAATACGTACATATGTTTATTAGCTGCTCTTGCTTGCTTGTTTTTTTTCTTGCCTTCTGATTGTTGCTCTGAGTGTTGCTATCCCTGTGCTGTTGCAATCCTGGAATTTCCCCGTTGTGGGACTAATAAAGGCTTATCTTATCTTAATTAAAATTCAGATATAGCCTTTTCAGCACTAAACAGTTTGTGATGTAGTTGTAGTACTTTTATTTCAGGAATGAAGCTATATATAAAGCTTGACAGTTTTTTCCACTGTTGTAGTATGAATTCATTAATGCCACATAATATTCAGAGCTATGTACATTTAAAAAAAACTTTATAAGCAGCATAATCTTTATTTTAAAGGTCAAATTGCCACTGCAGCCCTCAGCCACTTCTGTTTTAGTTGGAGACGGGCAAAATGGCTCTTTGGTTGGCCAAGGTTGCAGACCCCTGGTGTAGATGATTTGGTTGTGGAACGACCTGTTAATTTGTTTGCATGATCACAATCTAACTCTTTACTGTAATCCTCCACTCAGGCGTCATTGAAGAGTCGGCAAATCAGTCTGCCCAAAGGCCAGCTGACCTCTGGGTTCTGGAGGTCATGATGATGGAGGAGGAGCATCATTGACTGTTTCTGCATGAAGCCTGTAGGACTAAATGAGGCAGATGAGTTCAGGACTGCAAGTCTGATGTTTGGGAATTGTCTGCAGCTGGGTGGAAGAAGAAACCTGAACGGACAGTGACAACATATGGGACACTCTTAAAATAACAAATGGGCTTTTTTACATTTGGACATGAGAATTTTGGTTGAACTTTAATTTTTGTTTTGTAAATAATGAAATTTGAGTTTTGCATACACTTATCTTTCCATACATACAGACAAATAAATTACAACTTTTTCTCATGAAAGTGTAATTTCATTCCTTAAAAATTTGCAACTTTTTTCTTCTCATTTGTTTGGGGTTTTTTTTTTTTATCCCCTGCTGGTCAAAGAGCCCTTTGGGCGAAGACCGAAAGGGGATTAACGTTATGGGTCAGTCCGTCTGTCCCACTTTCATGAAATCAACTCCTCCTACAGTTTTGGTCCAATTGTTTTAAAACTTGGTACCATGGTTGGAGATACTCTGATGATGCGCATATTACAATTACACTGTCATCGGACCTTGAGGTCAAAGGGCAGATGTCAGAATGTTCCCTAAATCTTAAAAACACAATAACTACTGAAATAAATGATGTAGGCTTTTCCAGTCGATACAGTAGTTGTATCTAATACACATCTTGGACGATTTACACCCTGACCTAACTATGGGTTTGTGGTCAAGGGGTCAACGTTCAAAGTTAACATTGCAGTTGCACTATGGTAAATGCTACATTTACTATTTCTATAAAACGAGTAGGTTCACCTTTGGATCCTGACCTCTGACTATGGGTTTGCGGTCCAGAGGTCAAGGTTGGTATTTCTTATGCCTTATTAATGTACAACACGTAAAGCTGGGATCACCAAACTTGGTACACAGGTTCACTTTGAGACCATAGCCTCCGACTACAGGTTTGGGGTCAAAGGTCAAGGTTGGCACTCCCTATGATCTCTTACTATAGAATGTGTAAAGCCTTCTAAGGTCACCATACTTGCTACACGGATTCATCTCGGGATCCTGACCTACAACTATGGGTTGTATACTTGGTTGTATATTCGTGGATGATGGTTTATCATAATTTGGATCTGCCACAGTAATTACATTGAAAAGTTGAAAACTGCTCTCCATCAGTAAGTATTGGGATCTTCAAAGAAAACAGAGGCGGGGGATATTGCACTCGCCTTAGAGTGCTCTTGTTTTAAATACTGAATTGCAACTTTTTTCCTCTAATTTGTGACTCTTTTCCTGTTAAATGTCCTCTTTGTGGTGGTGGATTCTAGTTTCAGGTATTTTACTTGAAGAAACTAGAATCCAGGTGTGATTATTATGATAATTAAAAAGGTCCTCAGTTCTGTATATGTGAGCGTTCAGAGGGAGGGGGTGGAGCTTCTGACTGTTGGCAGTTCAGATGGCCCAGGGGAAGAAACTGTCAGTCTGGAGGTGTGGGACCTGATTGATCTGAACCGTCGTCCAGAGGGAAACAGGTCAAACAGGTGGTGGGCGGGATGTGAGGGACCTCCTGTGATGGCCTTGATCCTTCTGAGACAGGAGGATCTGGAGATGTCCTCCAGGGAGGGCAGAGCGCCGCCGATGGTTTTTTTGGGTGGTGTTGATGACCCTCTGCACAGCCTTCCTGTTCTCGGCCGTGGAGCCGGCGTACCACACACCCAGACAGTAGGTGAGCACGCTGTCCACTGAGCAGCAGTAGAAGGCCAGCAGCAGCTTCTGGTCCAAGTTGTTCTTCCTCAGGACATGGAGGAAGTGCAGCTGCTGCACTACACAGTATTTTTATGAAAAAAATTCTTTTAAAAAAAACACATAGCAAAATGTTTAGAAAGGTGCAGAATTATAGTCTTTAAAAAAATAATATACTGATGAAAAAAATCCATCCATCTTCTACCGCTTTTCCGGAGGTCGAGGTCACGGAGGCAGCAGTTCAAGCAGAGAAACCCAGATTTCCTTCTCCCCAGCCACCTGCTCCAGCTCTTCAGAGAGGATACCAAGGTGTTCCCAGACCAACTGGAAGACATAATCTCGCTAGTGAGAGATGAAAAAAATACTTTAAAGAATTTTGCGTGTCCGACATAATATTTACATCTGAGCAGTTGGATGACGAGAAATACAGTGGCTGTTAAGGATGTTGCAACCAGTAGCATAGTGTGTTGATGGCACATTTCTTCTGCGCATATTAAGCTCATACCACAAGAGTCCTCACTTGACATGCTGTATCTGGCTCATAATGACCAAAGAACTGAGATTGTAGAATAGTCTGTGTTGTGTGTTGGGGTTTGTCTACTGGGGCCAGAGTAAGTGTGGCACCTACTGGCCAGGAGATCACAATGTTGTCTCCATCGCCTTGAAACTTAAACAACAGAGACACATGAAAGATTGTCCAGTTAAAATCACAGCAGAATAAAGTGAAGCAGACGCCACTGAAGGCAGTCAAAAAGTTTCACCATTTAGTTTTTTATTCAAAAGAACCATGTTACCACAACAGAGATTTGTGATCATCAACCTTTACATGTACTTTAAAATAACTTTAAGCAATAAAGTTTCAAAGAATAATTTCAAATGAGCAGAGCTGAGGAGAACAACATACACCACTCATTACAAACACCGAAGAAGAACGTGGACAAAATTGTTGGTATTAAAAAAACAAAACAAAAAACACAATGATCACAGAAATAACTTGAATCTGACAAAAGTAGTAATAAATAAAAAGTCTATGAAAATTAACCAATGAAAATCAGACAATGCTTTTGAATTGTGGTTCAACAGAATTATTTTAAAAAACAAACTCATGAAACAGGCCTGGACAAAAATGATGGTACCCTTAACTTAATATTTTGTTGCACAACCTTTTGAGGCAATCACTGCAATCAAATGATTTCTGTAACTGTCAATGAGACTTCTGCACCTCTCAGCAGGTATTTTGGCCCACTCCTCATGAGCAAACTCCTCCAGTTGTCTCAGGTTTGAAGGGTGCCTTCTCCAGACGGCATGTTTCAGCTCCTTCCACAGATGTTCAATAGGATTTAGATCAGGGCTCATAGAAGGCCACTTTAGAATAGTCCAATGTTTCGCTCTTAGCCATTCTTGGGTGTTTTTAGCTGTGTGTTTTGGGTCATTATCCTGTTGTAAGACCCATGACCTGTGACTGAGACCAAGCTGTCTGACACTGGGCAGCACATTTCTCTCTAGAATACCTTGATAGTCTTGAGATTTCATTGTACCCTGCACAGATTCAAGACACCTTGTGCCAGATGCAGCAAAGCAGCCCCAGAACATAACAGAACCTCCTCCATGTTTCACAGTAGGGACAGTGTTCTTTTCTTGGTATGCTTCATTTTTGCGTCCGTGAACATAGAGCTGATGTGCCTTGCCAAAGAGTTCCAGTTTTGTCTCGTCTGTCCATAGGACATTCTCCCAGAAGCTTTGTGGCTTGTCAAAGTCAAAGTGGCTTTGTCATTCCATTGCTAATAAACAATCCAACGAAATTGAGATACTGCTCCCGAAAAACAATCACACTCACAGTTAAGTCATGCATTTAACATTCTCATAATTACAACAATAAATAATGCTTGAAACGATATTACCTAAAAATTGAATACAATCTGTACATAGCAATAATGAAAACATACTGAGCGATAAATATATAAGACCAGCTTATACACAGGGTTATTGCCACAAAATAACCTAAAATAACCTAAAATAATATCAGCAGTCTGTACGTGTTACATAAATCCATTCAAAATACGTACTGCTGCTGGGAAAAAACTATGATTAAACCTGGTAGTCCGGATTTTATGGGATCTGTACCGCTTTCACGAGGGGAGCAAGTGAAAGAAATCATGACCTGGATGAGTGCAGTCTTTAATGATGGCAGTAGCTCTGTTGAGGTACCGAGACCTGGAAATCTCTTCCAGAGAAGGGAGAGAACAGCCAGTGATTTTTTTGCGCAGTCTCGATCACTCTCTGGAAGGCTTTGCGGTCTGCGGCTGAACAGCCCTCATACCAAACCGTGATGCCATATGACAAAATGCTCTCAATAGCAGAGCGATAAAATAAAACCAGCAACTGTGTATTCAGGCCATTCCTCTTGAGGAGCCTCAGAAAGTGTAAACGTTGAGCCTTTTTTTATCGTAGCTACTGTATGGTGTTAACTGCCCAGGTAAGGTTGTGAGAAATATGAACACCCAGAAACTTAAAAGCCTCCACCCTCTCCACACACCACTTGCCTATGTATAGAGGAGGTGGCTCACTGCTATGCTTCCTAAAATCAATAATGAGTTCTTTTGTTTGTTTGTTTTTTATTCAATAACAGATTATTATCTGAGCACCATCTCACCAGTTTCTGGACCTCATCTCTGTATGCGGACTCATCTCCTGATACGAGCCCCACTACTGTTGTGTCATCTGCAAACTTCACTATAATGTTTGTGGGATGAACAGGTATGCAGTCATATGTGTACAATGAATACAAAGTGGGGCTCAACACACAGCCCTGTGGCGAGCCTGTGTCAAGCATGACTGTAGAGGAGGAATGGGGTCTGAGTCTTAACAGTCTGTGTTCGGTTTGTTAGGAAGTCCTTAATCCAGCTGCAAGTGTGAGTAGGCAGACCAAGCTGAAGCAATTTGGTGATGAGAATATTGGGAATAATTGTATTAAATGCCGAGCTGTAGTCCACAAACAACATTCTTACATAGCTCTCCTTGTCTTCTAAATGGCTGAATGCCGAGTGGAGAGCTATAGCAATAGCATCTTCAGTGGATCTGCTCCGCCTGTAGGTAAACTGGTACCGATCAAAGTCTGGGGGGAGACTAGGCAAAAGATGTTTCAATACCATTTTCTCAAAGCACTTCATAATAATGGGTGTTAATGCTACTGGTCGATAGTCATTCAGACTGCTAATAATATGTTTTTTAGGCACAGGAATAATGACTGCAGATTTTAAACACTGTGGAACAATGGCTGCCTTGAGAGACAAATTAAAAATGTCAGTCAAAACAGAGCATAGCTGATCTGCACATGCTCTGAGCACCTTTCCTGGCACTCCATCGGGACCAGTAGCCTTTCTCGGGTGAACTGCTCTCAGTGTCTGTCTCACCTCATGATCCTGCAGGGTAAGCACATCAGAGCTGGCATTCAATAACGTCAGTGGGTCCGGGCGAGGTGTATTTGCCTCAAACCGTGCAAAAAAGCAATTCAGTTCTGCCAGTGAGGCGCTGATGTCACTGGAAATGATGCTGCTGCCCTGATAGTTTGTGATATGGTGAAAGCCTTGCCATACTCGTCTTGAATCATTATCAGAAAAATGGTCCTCAACTTTCTTCTTATAGGCCTGTTTAGCCTCCTTAATGCCTTTCTTCAGATTATCCTGGGCGGTGCTGTACAGATCTGTATCCCCTGACCTGAAGGCTGTATCACGAGCTCTGAGGAGTGCCTGGACTTCTTTTGTCATCCAAGGCTTCTGGTTAGGAAAAACCCTGGTGCGTTTTTCCACAGTCACCTGGTTGATACAGTAGGTGATGTAGCATAATACAGTCTGTGTGTACATTTCCAGATCCTCATTCTTGAATAAATCCCATAGATTCACTCAAACAACGTCACTCAAACAACAAACCCTGGATCAACCCTGAGATTAAAACACTTCTGAGAGAGAAGAAGAGGATCTTCAGGTCAGGGAACAGGGAGATGCTGAAGTCCGTACAGAGGGAGCTGAGGAGAAAGATCAGAGAAGGCAAGGACAGCTTCAGGAAGAAGATGGAGGACAAGCTGCAACAGAGCGACATCAGCGGGGTCTGGAGAAACCTCAAAACCATCTCGGGGCTCCAGAATACCTCCCCCCAGGCCACAGGGGGCAGGGAGTGGGCGAACAACCTGAATCTGTTTTTCAATAGATTTGACCAACCGCCCTCCCCCCTGACTGCACAACAACCACTGCTGCCTCTAAAGAAATCAAGTCCTGCTGCCCACTCCCCACTCTACCAACACCCCCCCACTCCCAACACACAGCCCCCCATCCTGACCCTGACCAGGACCCAGGTGAGGACGGAGCTGAGGAAGATCAAGGCGAGGAAGGCGCCGGGACCGGACGGCATCAGCGCAAAGCTCCTCAAGTCCTGTGCAGACCAGCTGTGTGGGATTGTGACGTATATCTTCAACATGAGCCTGAAACTGGGGAGGGTACCACAGCTGTGGAAAACATCTTGTGTGGTACCTGTACCAAAAACTTCCCACCCCAAAGACCTGAACAGCTACAGACCGGTGGCCTTGACGTCCCACTTGATGAAGACCCTGGAGAGACTGCTCCTTGCTCACCTCCGCCCCCTGGTGGAACCAGCGATGGATCCACTCCAGTTCGCCTACCAGCATGGCATTGGGGTGGAGGATGCGGTGATCTTCCTCCTTCACCGTTCTCTGTCCCACCTGGAGAAGCCCGGGAATATGGTGAGGATCATGTTCTTTGACTTCTCCAGTGCTTTCAACACCATCCAACCGATGATCCTGAAGGACAAGCTGCTGCGCGCAGGGGTGGACCAGCACCTGTCATCATGGATCCTGGACTACCTCACGAACCGGCCTCAGTTTGTGAGAACCCGGGACTGTGTGTCCGACACGATCATCAGTAGCACGGGGGCCCCCCAGGGAACGGTGCTGGCTCCCTTCCTGTTCACTCTTTATACTGCGGACTTCTCACACAACACAACACACTGCCATCTACAGAAGTTCTCTGATGACTCTGCGATCGTTGGCCTCATCTCCAATGGAGATGAAGCTGAGTACAGAGGGCTTATCCAGGACTTCGTGGACTGGTGCCATCGGAACTGCCTCCAGATCAACGCGAGGAAAACTAAGGAGCTGGTGGTGGACTGCCGCAGGCATGGGCAGCCCCTCACAGTACCAGTAAATATACAGGGAACAGACATCGAGATGGTGACATCCTATAAGTACCTGGGTATTCATCTGAACAATAAACTAGACTGGTCACACAATACTGATGCACTCTACAAGAAGGGACAGCGCAGGCTGTTCCTGCTGAGGAGACTCAGGTCTTTTGGTGTACAAGGGGCGTTGCTGAAGTCATTCTATGACACGGTGGTGGCATCAGCCATCACTTTTGGAGTGGTCTGCTGGGGCAGTGGCATTACTGCAGCCGATAGGAAGAGACTGAACAAACTGATTAAGAAAGCTAGCTCTGTCCTGGGGCAGCGCCTTGATCCGATGGAGGAGATAGGAGAGAGAAGGACGGTGGCTAAACTGTCATCTCTGCTGGAGTCCGAGTTCCACCCTATGCAGGACATACTGAATGCACTGAGGAGCTCATTTAGCAGCAGACTACATCATCCCAGGTGCACAACCGAGAGGTTTCGTAGGTCCTTCCTACCAACGGCTGTCAGACTGTACAACCTAAGCAGGGCTGCTCGCAGAGATAGCAAAAAAGACGTAACAAACTAATAGTTTTTTGAATGCAGAAGATGCAATAGACTTACACAGTGGTCCTCTCCGGCATACAACTAGGAGCATGCCGGTCGCTATGGAGGGTGAGAGTGTGTATGGGCACATAATCATACCATGCAGGATAGCTGGGTAGACGGTTATGCTGTTTCATTCCATCTAGCGGCAATGCTCTGCACTGTGTGTGTTTATATATTTGCATATTTGTTCCGTCTAGCTGCAATGCTCCGTACTGTGGGTGTTTATATATTTATATATCTACATGTTATTCCATCTAGCTACATTGCTCCGCACTGTGTGTGTTTATATACTTGCATATTTATTCCACCTAGCTGCAATGCTCCGTACTGTGGGTGTTTATATATTTACATATTTATTCCATCTAGCTACAATGCTCTGCACTGTGTGTTCATATATTCATATATTTATTCCATCCAGCTACAATGCTCTGCACTGTGTGTCTGTGTGTGTGTGTATATATATATATTTTATAGTAATACGTACATATGTTTATTAGCTGCTCTTGCTTGCTTGTTTTTTTTTTTTCTTGCCTTCTGATTGTTGCTCTGAGTGTTGCTATCCCTGTGCTGTTGCAATCCTGGAATTTCCCCGTTGTGGGACTAATAAAGGCTTATCTTATCTTATCTTATCTTATCTTATAGAGTGTTTGAAAAACAGTCCTGCAGCTGAGAAAGCGCTCCCTCAGGCCATGTTGTGATGTTCTTTATAGTAGGTCGAGCAGTTCTCCTGAGGGGTGTGTGTGCTGGGATGAGGAGCAATTATAGATGGTCTGACAGGCCAAGATGTGGGCACGGCACAGCTCTGTAGGCATGTGGAGCCCGTAATTATAACCTATGTGACTCACATGTGGCTGGCTGAATTCAGCCAAGAGAGACTTTGAGCTAGCCATGTGTATTGACTTCACACCTCAAGAGGAAGATGTGTCTGCACCCCCGGGGACTCAGGAGAGAGGAGATTACCCGGCCTGACCTTTGGGGGTCAGAGAGGAGAACAGAAGGACTCTGGGTGTTCTATTACAGATGAAAGGATGTAGCTGAGTATTGTGACTTTTGTGTGATGTATTGTTAGAGATGAGTGTATAAATGTATGTGTGTGACTGCGTCCTGTCTCTTTTCACTCCGATCGAGAGAGGACGTAGGATGGATGAGAATTAAAGCAGATTCTGGAAAATTATCCAGTCTCCTCAATTCTTGACTCCTACAATTGGTGACCTACGCATGAATCTGAGCACGCCGAGGCTGGAGGACAGCCTCGTGATCGATATGGAAGAGCTGGGAGACAGCCACTCAGACCCGGATTCACCGGGGAATGCCAGCAGGGGCACAAGACTGATTAAGCTCCCCGAGTTCTGGCAAAACGACCCGCATTCGTGGTTCCAGCATGTGGAGTCACGGTTCCTGCTCGGGGGAGTTTCAGTGGATGACATTAAATTCCATAATGTCATCGTGACGCTCGACAGCCGCACGGCTCAGTGTGTGCGGAGCCTGGTGCAGCAACCACCCGCTGCCGGCAAATACGACGCGCTGAAAGCCACCTTCATCAGGAGCTTCGTGCCGTCGGCGGAGGCAAGAGCCAGGCAGCTACTGGACCTGCGCAACAGAGGTGGACGCAGGCCGACTGTCCTCATGGAGGACATGCTACAGATGATCGGGACGGACAACGACGCGTTCCTTTTCAAGCATATTTTCCTGAGAACCCTCCCAGCGCACATGAGAGGTTCCCTGTCCAGCAGACGGTGTGTGAACCAGCAGGACTTCCGCGAGCTGGCCCAGGAGGCGGAGCGGCTCCTCAAAGCCTGCGACGAGCAAGAGACCTCCGTGGCAGCGGCAGACCTCGGCACGACGGCCGGGGGCAGTGTGGAGCCAGAGGCAGAAGATCCCACCCCAGCGACGACGGCGGCGACGAGATCCCGAGCCAGGGGGCATGACAACCCCTGCTATTACCACCGTTGCTTCGCTGAGAAGGCGCACAGATGCATCCCGCCGTGCAGTTTCAAAAAGCGGGGAAACGACCGGGCCGGGAGTTGTTAGCAGCTTCCACTCTCGGTGAACGGAACAAGCTGCTTTATTTGACAGATGCAGGCTCCAGGCAGCAATTCCTCGTGGACACCGGAGCCCAGAGGAGCTTCATCACTGCAACTTATGCAGATCGGGTGGCTGGACCCCGCGGAGACGGAGCAACAGCTCCAGCATCAAGACTTATGGAGAGAGAACCTTGTCTCTGTCCTTCCACGGCTGCGCTTACGAGTGGACCTTCATCGTAAGCGGCAGTGAGCTTCAATATGTTAGGTGCTGATTTTCTGTGTTCACATGGTTTGTTAGTTGATCTGGCCAACAAACGCCTAGTAAATGCACTCTCTTTCTGTTCTATCCCTTGTGCAGCTCGGGTGTGCCCGCCGCCAGTACAGACCAACGTCGCCGCAGCAGGTGGTAAGTTTCACAGCCTTCTACACCAGCTAAGGTGGCGAAACATGGGGTGGAGCACTTCATAACCACGAGTGGCCCACCAGTTTTTGCTAAAGCTCGGTGCTTGGATGCAGCTAAACTCTCTGTGGCACAGGAGGAGTTCGCCAACCTGGAAAGGTTGGGCATAATTCGCCGCTCGAAGTCTGCTTGGGCTTCCCCCCTGCATATGGTGCCTAAAGCTGACGGCTCGTGGAGACCTTGCGGTGATTATCGCAGGTTGAACAATGCCACAGCTCAGGATCGCTACCCGATTCCACATATCCAGGATTTCTCAGTGCACCTGGCAAAAGCGCGCATTTTTTCTAAAATAGACCTCGTCCGCGGTTATCATCAGGTCCCGGTTCGACCAGAAGATATTCCCAAAACAGCGGTAATAACCCCATTCGGACTTTTTGAGTTTTTACGCATGCCTTTTGGCCTTAAAGGCGCTGCGCAAACCTTTCAACGGATGATGGACGCAGTGCTGCGCGACCTTCCGTTTGTTTTTGTCTACTTGGACGATATTTTAGTAGCCAGCGCCTCAGAGGAGGAACACGAGAAGCACCTCACTACAGTTTTTCAAAAGTTGGAAGCACACGGGTTGATAATCAACCCGGCCAAGTGCCAGTTTGGTGCAGCGCAAATTGATTTTCTGGGGCACCGTGTGTCACCAGAGGGAGCAGTTCCTCTGCCAGCAAAAGTGCGCGCGGTGGCTGAGTTTCCCCAGCCACAGACAGTGAAAGCATTGCAGGAATTTTTGGGGCTGGTGAATTTTTATAACCGTTTCATACCTCGCGCAGCACAACTCATGCAGCCGTTATACACCGTGCTTAAAAAACAGAAGCCTGCCAATGTGATCGAGTGGTCCCCGGAGCGGGAGCGCGCGTTCACAGCGGTAAAAAAAGCACTCGCTGACGCAGCACTGTTGGCGCACCGAGACCCGGCAGCTCGCATAGCGCTAACCACAGACGCGTCAGAGGTAGTGATAGGGGCCGTGGTGGAGCAGCAGGTCGCCGGAGTTTTGCAACCTCTCGCCTTTTTCAGCAGGTCTCTGCGCGAGCCCGAGCGGAAATACAGCGCATTTGACAGGGAACTCCTGGCGCTCCACTTAGCCATTCGACATTTCCAGTTCTGGCTGGAAGGGCGGCGTTTCACCGCGTTTGTCGACCACAAACTACTCATTTTTGCGATGTCCAAAACTTCAGAACTGTGGTCAGGGCGGCAGCAGAGACAGCTGGCCGCAATTTCTGAATTTACCACCGATATTCAGCACGTAGCCGGTAAAATCAATGTGGTGGCAGACTGTGTGTCACGCGCAGTAACAGCACCCGTCCGCGCGGAAACGGATTGCGCGGCCGCTTACCCAGAGCGCGGTAACAGCGCGGACACGCGCGCGGCTCCGGTCCACGTGGGAATAGATTATACAGCCATGGCGGTGGAGCAGAGCGAGGACGTGGACGTGCGCGCGCTCCTGTCTGGACCAACAGGGTTAAGGCTGGAACGCAGAAATCTACAAACCGGTTTCCCCCCGCTTATCTGCGATGTATCCACAGGGCGACTGCGCCCGGTGGTGCCAGCCGCGTGGCGCCGTCGCGTTTTTGACGCTGTGCACTCCCTAGCGCACCCAGGGGTGCGCGCTTCGGTGAAAATGGTGGTGGAGAAGTTTGTTTGGCCGAGCCTGCGCAAGCACGTGAAAGAGTGGGCCTTTAAGGCCTGCATGGCTTGCCAGCGGGCTAAAATTCACAGGCACACTAAAGCGCCCTTAGAACCGTTCCACATTCCGGCTAAAAGGTTCGATCATGTGCACGTGTTTATTTATTACACTGTACAAATGACTAAGGGCCGCTTTAGTATTTGCATCAGGAGAAGTATAGACCGCTGTTGTAATAACCACTGTCAGCTCTCTTGGAAGATAAAAAGGCCAACATAAAACTGACTTTGTCTCTAGATCAGGAGAACAGTAAGTGTTAATAATACGACTGTGGTTAGTCCAAGTGTTGTGAAGAAAGATGCAGAGACCTCCCCCTCTCTGTTTCCCGGATTCCGCTGTTCGGTCCATATGGTGAAGTGTGCGCCCTGGTAGCTGCACTGCAGCATCGGTGATCAGTGGGTGGAGCCAGCTTTCCGTTAACAGCACACAGCAGTCTCTCACACTTTTACTAGTTGCCAGCTGTAGCTCTAGATCATCCATCTTGTAGACGATGCTTCTGGCGTTGGAGAGAAAAATGGTGGGTAGCGGAGGTCTATGCGGCTGTCTCTTTAGCCTTGCTAGCAGGCCCGACCGGCATCCCTGCTTTTTTTTCTCTCCCTCCTCCGTCTGCGTCGCTTCCCAGGACCGGCAACAATCCATGATGATCCTGCTGGTCTACAGATAGCCTCCGGTATGTTTTGTGTGTTCTCAAAAACTGCTGTAACAGCAGACTTTTGTTGAAGTCCAATGTTTATCAGCTCAGTACGACTGTACACATTCCAGCTTCACAAGGTCCAATATCCAAAAACAGCATACATACAAACAAAAATAGGGAGCAAAGAGCCGCTGCGCAGACGCGCGCCGCCATTCTTGCAGATCATCTTATTAGACATGCAGTTTGGCAAATTCCAGTCTGGCTTTTTTATGATTTGTTTTCAACAGTGGTGTCCTCCTTGGTCATCTCCCATGAAGTCCACTTTGGCTAAACAATGACGGATGGTGCGATCTGACACTGATGTACCTTGACCTTGGAGTTCACCATGAATGTGTTTAGAGGTTGTTCTGGGCTCTTTTGTTACCATTCGTATTATCCGTCTCTTCCATTTTTCATCAAGTTTCCTCCTGCGGCCACGTCCAGGGAGGTTGGCTACAGTCCCATGAATCTTATATTTCTGAATAATATGTGCAACTGTAGTCACAGAAACATCAAGCTGCTTGGAGATGGTCTTATAGCCTTTACCTTTAACATGCTTGTCTATAATTTTTTTTCTTATCTTCTGAGACAACTCTCTCCTTTGCTTCCTCTGGTCCATGTTTAGTGTGGTACACACCATGTCACCAAACAGCACAGTGACTACTTGTCACCCTTTAAATAGGCCTATTGATTACAAGTTTGTAGACACCTGTGATGTTAATTAGAGGACGCATCTTGGTTGAACATGTCCCTATGGTCACATTATTTTCAATCTTTTCTAGGGGTACCATCATTTTTGTCCAGGCCTGTTTCATGAGTTTGTTTTTTAAAGTAATTCTTTTGAACCACAATTCAAAAGCACTGTATGATTTTCATTGGTTAATTTTCATAGAATTTTTATTTATTACCACTTTTGTCAGATTCAAGTTATTTCTGTGACCATTGTGGGTTTTTCTTTCATTAACAGAGGGGTACCAACAATTTTGTCCACGTGTGTATGGATATCATGCCTGTGATGGACTGGCTATCTGTCCAGGGTGTGCCTTGCCTCTCACCCAAAGATGCTGGGATAGGCTCCAGCCCCCACCCCCACCCCCGTCGACCCAAAAAGAATTAAGCGGAAGAAGATGGATGGATATCATACTATTGGGATATTAATTTGGCCATTTGTAATTGTAAGAAAGCAATAAAGTACAATTTTTTTTTTAAAAAAAGCAAAATTCGACTTCCGGTCTGGACACCATGGTGGTAGCAGCTTAACGCTGAAGCTCCCAGATCCCATCCGTGAAAATACCATGAAAATCAGATTTAACGGATTTATGGAAGAGTGAAAAAAGACAAAGTCATTATGCCTAAAGGAAAACAGAAGAGATCGACATTCACCAGGCCAAGACACGCATCGGCCGGAGAAACTGACCTCGAAGACAATAACCACTCGGAAATAGAGGAGCAAAATGAGGCTAGCAACACGGCTAGCTTAAAAACGATACTTCAAGAATTAAGAGAATTTCGCCGAGAGTGTTGGGCCGAATTTCGTGAACTTAAAGACGAAATAAAAAGGACAAACAACAGAGTGGACCAGGCTGAGGACCAAATCATGGAAGCAGAGGGAAGAATAAAAGGGCTGGAAGAAACCACACTGGAATTACTTAAACGACAGACAAGACTGGGGGCTAAGCTAACCGACCTGGAAGGAAGACTAAGAAGGGACAACATAAGAATCCATGGTCTGAAAGAAGGAGTCGAGGATGGTTTCACCACAATGGCTGCATGCGTGGAAACCATACTGAGAGAAAAGTTGGAAATTCCCCAATCCACCGACTTGAAGATAGAAAGGGCGCACTGTTCATTAGCCCCAAGGCCGTCAGCGGAAGCTCCCTCGCGATCGATGGTGGTGAAGTTTTCCAACTTCAGAACGAAAGAAGAGGTTTTGAGACTGGCTTGGCAGAAAAAAGGATTTATGCACCAAGAAAGAAAAGTTTTTGTGGAGCATGACTACGCCCTGGAGGTCCTTAAAAAGTGTCGGGAATACAATGACGCTAAAAAGGTACTAAGAGAGAAGAAACTGCTCTTTCAAACTCCATTTCCAGCGAAGCTGAGGGTTTTTTACGGGGAAGAGACGTGTCTCTACAACTCGGCGGAAGAAGCAACCAGGGATATGGTGAGAAGAGTGCTCCCGGTAACTGTGTATAAACCCGCAGCAGACCCGATCGAAAGAATCAAGGCTCAAACGTGGTGCACACAGAGACCCTCAAAATCCACCGGCCAGCTGCGGGAAACCCAGCGCCAGGGCTATAAGGAAAAACTGGACGCTTTCAGGAGGGAATAACGATATTTTTAGTCAATCTGTGCATCCAAACCTCCTCCCACAAGGTAACAAACATTAAAGGAGATGCAGAATCAGCAAATATGAAGTGGTAAAATATTTCATGGAAGTCATAATATTAGAAACAAATAAGTCTTTAAAAAAAAAAACTTGTTAAAATAGAAATGTGACCATGAACCACATGAACTCTCCACACTAACAAATACTGTATTAACATGATTGTTTGCTGTGACGGTGGTGGGAGGTTGCGCACAATTTCATAGGGTATAGGCATAAAAAAGAAAAAAAATCATTACAAGTTCGGATTGGGATCTGAAAATCACGTTAAAAACATGGGACAACTTACAGGGGTAAGAGAGGGCCCTCAATATGTAACAAAGTTTGAGGAATTTCCCTCAGAGCCAACACACCATCAAGGCTCTTCTAAGGTCACTAAAAAGACCTCAGTTCAGGAAGATCTTTTGACAGTTTTTTGTTTTAAAGTTTTATATACTATGTTATTAATGTTTTTTATGTTCTTAATGTTCTTTCAGTTTCTGAGTAGCATAAAACTATACTGTTATACTAAATAAGACAATACAATGGAGAAACAGGGTGCAACCAAAATAATCTCATATAATGTAAAAGGGATCCTGAATCCAATTAAAAGATCCAAGATTCTAGGCAAAATGAAAAAAGACAAAGCAGGAATAATATTTTTACAGGAGACCCACCTAACAGACTTGGAACACACTAAACTTAATAGACAAGGGTTTAAACATATCTCTTCATCTTCCTATAAGTCAGGGAGGAGGAGGGGGGTAGCGACATTGATCTCAACCAGTATTATATTTGAAAAAAATTTAGAACACAAAGATAAAGAAGGGAGATTTAGCATGGTATTTGGTCGGCTAGAGGGAGAAGATATCACCCTGCTGAATGTATATGCACCTCCAGGGGCTAACTGGAAATTTTATAAAAATGTATTTGACCTAATGATAACTAAAGTCCAAGGTTTAGTGATATGTGGTGGAGACTTCAATCTAAGACTGAATCCATACTGGGATGCATCAGGTAATTCTCCACATCAAAATAACACTCAAAGACTTCCGGTCTGGACGCCATGGTGATAGCAACCTAACGGTGAAACTCCCAGACTCAATCCAAGGAAAACCTCCTCAAAATCAGACCTAACGGATTTTTGGAAGATTAAAATTCAAAAGACAATAACACCATGCCTAACCAAAAGCAGAGGAAACTGACATTCCCCAGATCAGGACGCACAGCAGCCGCAGAATCGGAACCAGAAGACCTCCGTTCAGAAGACGAGTGCCTGGGCCTAGCTAACAGAAGGATTAGCTTGAAATCGCTATTTGACGAATTACAACGATTTCGGGCCGAATTTCTTGAATTCAGAGAGGATCTAAAAAAGGCGAACAGCAGATTGGACCAGGCCGAAAACCGAATCTTGGAAGCTGAAGACAGAATAAAAGTGCTTGAAGATTCTGTACTGGATTTACACAGAAAACAATCAAGGCTGGAGGCTAAGCTAGCCGACCAAGAAGGAAGACAGAGACGGGACAACATCAGAATTCACGGTCTGAAAGAAGGAGCTGAAGATGGTTTCAACACAGTGGCAGAATGCGTGGAATCCTTATTGAGAGAGAAGTTGGATATTCCACAATCCACCGATTTGAAGATAGAAAAGGCACATTGCACATTAGCCGCAAAGCCAGCCCCGGAAGCGCCCCCACGTTCAGTGTTGGTAAGATTCTCCGACTTCAAAATAAAACAAGAAGTTGTAAGACAGGCTTGGCAGAAGAAAGGATTTATGCATCAAGAAAGAAAAGTCTTCGTGGAACACGATTACGCCCCTGAAGTTCTTAAAAAGCGACGGGAATATAACGACGCCAAAAAGGTTTTACGGGAAAAGAATCTACGCTTTCAGACGCCATTTCCGGCGAAGCTAAGGGTCTTTTACGGGGAAGAGTCATGTCTCTACAATTCAGCGGAAGAAGCAACATCTGACATGGCAAGAAGAGGACTCCCGGTCACGGTGTTTAAACCCGCAGCGGATCTGAGCGTGAAAATCAGAGCTCAAACGTGGTCCACTCAGAGACCTTCAAAATCCACGGGCCAGCAGCGGGAACACCCAGCCCCAGAGCTACAAAGATAAGCTTTTCAGTACCAGAAAGGAATAGCGACCTTTTTGGTTTTTTTTTTTTTTTTCTTTCTCTCTACAGTCACTCTGCACTTCCATCCCCCCTCCTACAAGGTAACAAACATTAAAGAAGATGCAGAATCAGCATGTGGTAAAACCTTTCATGGAGCAGTTTTAGCATTAGAAACAAATGTCTTCTTAATTTAAAGGGGAAAAAAAAAAATCATGTTAAAATAGAAATGTAACAATGACCCACATGTTCTCCCCACACTAACAAATACTGTATTAGAGTGAATGTTTGCTGTGATGGGGGTGGGAGGGTGCACACAAGCTCATAGAGTATAGGCATTAAAAAAAAAAAAAAAAAAAAATCATTACAAATTCGGATTGGGATCTGAAATTCACGTTAAAAACATGGGACAACTTACAGGGGTAAGAGAGGGCCCTCAGCACGTAACAGAGTTTGAGGAATTTCCCTCAGAGCCCATACTCCATCAGGGCTCTTACAGGGTCTTTAAAGAGACCCCAGCTCAGGAAGTTTTTTTGACAGTTTTTTGTTTTAAAGTTTCGTTCATTATGTACTTAATGTTTTTTATGTTCTTAATGATCTTTCAGTTTCTGAGTAGCAAAAAGGGCCACCACACTGTTATACTAAATAAGAAAATACAATGGAGAAACAGGGTGTAACCAAAATAGCCTCATATAATGTGAAAGGGATCCTGAATCCAGTTAAAAGATCCAAGATTCTACGCAAAATGAAAAAAGACAAAGCAGAAATAGTATTTTTACAAGAAACCCACCTAACAGACATGGAACACACTAAACTCAGTAGACAAGGGTTTAAAATGATCTCTTCATCTTCATATAAATCGGGGAGGAGGAGGGGAGTAGCGACATTGATATCAACCAAAATTACATTTGAAAAAAAATCAGAACACAAAGATAAAGAAGGGAGGTACAGTTTGGTAACTGGGCGGCTAGAGGGAGAAGATATCACCCTGCTGAATATATATGCACCACCAGGGGCTAAATGGAAATTTTATAAAAATGTATTCGACCTAATGATAACTAAAGCCCAAGGTTTAGTGATATGTGGTGGAGACTTCAATCTAAGACTGAATCCATACTGGGATGCAACAGGTAATTCTTCACATCAAAATAACACCCAAAATAGGAATACTCGGATGCTACTAAAAGAAATGGGAATCTGTGACGTATGGAGGGAATTCAACCCCAATGTAAAAGATTATACTTTTTATTCAACGCCACATTCATCTTACTCAAGGATTGATTACTTTTTTATGTTTAGTAGAGACATTGGAAGAGTAAAAACATGTAAAATAGGACTGATGGATCTCTCCGACCACAGTCCGATCTATATGGATTTAAACATCCAAAAATACACAAATAATACATTTTCCTGGAGGTTGAATTCAAGTGTCCTCAAATGGCCACTGAAAGATGAATTGGAATCAGATATTCTCAGATATTTGGAAGAAAACGATAATGGAGAAGTATCCCCTTTAATACTGTGGGATGCATGCAAAGCTGTAATAAGGGGAAAAATTATTGCAAAACTGGCAACCCAAAAGAAACTGAGACAAGAAAAACTAACCACACTAGAGTCAGAGCTCAAGAACCTAGAAAAAGAACACAAAGATAACACTCATTCTAATGGCTCGCTCAAGATCAAAGAAATTAAAAATCAAATAAATGAGATCTACACAATAGAAATCCAGAAGAAACTTACTTTTCTGAAACAAAAACACGATGAAGCAGGCAGTAAATCGGCAAAATTACTAGCCTATAAATTGAGGAAACAACAAACGGAAAGAGCAATCTACAAAATCAGAGACCCAGTATCAAAGGAAATAAAATTCAGAATTCAGGATATTCTTAAAAGCTTCGAGAATTACTACAAGAACTTATACTCCCACAAAAAACATAAAAACGCATCCGAGACATTCCTAAACACATTAAACCTTCCCCAACTTACGGAATCACAAAATAAAACCCTACTGTCAGAAATACAACCTAAAGAATTGGAAAAAGCAATTATGAAACTTAAAGCTAACAAATCCCCAGGAGCAGATGGCTATACAGCAGAATGGTACAAAACCTTTAAACAGCAACTATCTCCTCTCCTCCTGAAAACATTTAACTATGTCCTCCACACAGGGGAAATCCCCCCCTCCTGGAGAGAAGGGGTCATTGCAGTCATACCTAAACCTGAAAAGGATAAACTAGATTGCTCCAACTACAGACCAATCAGTGTATTAAATCAGGACTATAAGCTTTTTACCACTATCCTTGCCAAAAGGTTAGAAAACATACTGACAGACTTAATTCACTTAGACCAAACAGGTTTTATAAGACAAAGACAGACACAAGACAACATTCGATGCACTTTACACATAATTCCATCCATCCATCCATCCATCTTCTACCGCTTTTCCGGAGGTCCGGGTCGCGGAGGCAGCAGTTCAAGCAGAGAAGCCCAGACTTCCCTCTCCCCAGCCACCTGCTCCAGCTCTTCAGAGGGCTTTACACATAATTACACTTTACACATAATTCATCATATAAAAAAATATAACTTAAATGCAGTCATATTGGGATTAGATGCTGAAAAAGCATTTGATTCGGTTGACTGGTCTTTCCTCTATAAAATCTTATCCAGTTTCAATTTTCATAACAACTTCATTAGAACTATACAGGCATTATATAAAAAACCAACAGCTAAAATAAGGATTAACGGTAATTTATCATCATCTTTTGAGCTGGAAAGAGGATGTCGTCAAGGCTGCCCCCTGTCTCCACTGCTCTTTGCAATCTTCATAGAACCTCTGAGCCAATGGATAAGACAAAATCAAGAAATTCAAGGTATTACACTTGGTCAGAAAGAACATAAAATAGCACTCTTTGCTGATGACATTTTAATATACCTAGGGCAGCCAGACACTTCTCTACCAGAACTAATCTCAGTTTTTTCAGACTATGGAGATTTATCAGGGTACAAATTAAACATGCATAAAACCCAAGTTTTAACATTCAACTATGACCCAAATCATTTTTCACTAAATGAACTCAAAACTAACTGGGAGTTGGATTCTATGAAATATCTGGGGGTCAATATCCCGAAACAACTCGACAAAATTATAACACTAAACTATGATCCACTGGTGACAAAAATAAAATCTGACCTAGCAAGATGGAATATGATACCATTCTTAGGTACCGCACAAAGAATTGAAGCAGTCAAAATGAATATACTTCCACGTCTTCTATACCTTTTCCAAACAATACCGGTAGAACCTCCCAAAAAAACATGGCAGGAACTGGACAGAAGGATCTCAAGATTCATATGGCAGGGTAAGAGACCTAGAATCAGATATAGAACCCTACAGCTAAACAAAGACAAAGGTGGGCTCGCACTGCCAAATATCAGGGACTATTTTATAGCTGCACAAATTAAAACTTTAGTAGAGATATGTAACCCAGTCTACACTGCACAATGGAAGGAGATGGAATGCCAAATAACAAGTGACATCCCCCTACAGGCGATAATAGGGAACAATGCCTTAACTAAACTCCTGAATAACACTAACCCGTGGATAGAGACCCCGCTAAAAATTTGGTTTAAGATAGTCAGAGAGAATCAAGCTAAAGAGCCCTATCGACTTCTGCAATGGATTGCCTATGATCAAGACTTTACCCCCAATAAAACAGACACTAGATTTAAAGAGTGGAAAGAGAAAGAGCTGATAAAATATTACGATTTTTTTAAGGGGCAAACTTTAAGAAGTTTTGAAGATTTGAAAAAACAAGGTCTAATAAATCGAGATCTATACAGGTTCTTTCAGCTTAGACACCACATAAACAATATACTTAAAAAGGAGGATTTGGAAAGGGCCCAGTCAGGTGTTCTGAAGGTCTTCTTAATGGCATATAAAGGGATCCCAGGGATCAGATACATTTCTAAAATATACCAAGGTCTTCAAGACTTAAAAGGAGACAACACATCGTATATAAAAGAGAGATGGGAAAAAGAGGGGAATTTCACTTTACAATTGGAAATATGGGAAAAGCTAAATAAACAGCAATGGAAAAGTACCTCATCCCTGCAGTGGAGAGAATTTGGATGGAAAAACTTGGTAAGATTTTTCAGAACACCTGCACAAAACAAATTTACCCATAAGGGATTGAACTGTTGGCGCTTGTGTGGTGAAAAGACTGCAAATCATTTCCATGTGTTTTGGTCATGCCCAGTTATCCACCAATATTGGTCCAACGTACAGACAATATTGGGGAAAATATTCAAAATAACAGTTCCCTTTTCTTTTGTAACTTTGTATTTGGGTTTATTACCGGACTCACTGGAAAGACGAGGAGATAAATACTTATTCAATGTTTTAATATTGGCAAGTAAAAAAGCCCTAACTAAAAAATGGATGCTGAAGGACTGTCCTACACCTGAAGATTGGATTAACGTGATTCAAGACATTTACTCGATGGAAAAGTTGACATTCGCACTGAGACAGGACATGGATGGGTTCATGAACTTTTGGCAACCCTGGATCGCATATGTGTCTTCCATTAGAACTAATCTTTGACAAATACCATTTCAATAATGGTCCCGCTCTTTGTTCCAACCCCAGTGTAAAAGATTATACATTTTACTCAGCACCACATTCATCATACTCAAGGATTGACTATTTTTTTATGTTTAATAGAGACATTGGAAGAGTAAAAACATGTAAAATAGGACTGATGGATCCCTCTGACCACAGTCCGATCTATATGGACTTAAATATCCAAAAATACACAAATAATACATTTTCTTGGAGGTTAAATTCAAATGTGCTGAAAGGACCACTGAAAGATGAATTGGAATAAGATATTCTCAGATATTTGGAAGAAAATGATAATGGAGAAGTATCCCCTTTAATACTGTGGGACACATGCAAAACTGTAATAAGGGGAAAGATTATCGCAAAACTGGCACTCCAAAAGAAATTGAGACAAGAAAAACTAATGACATTAGAGTCAGAACTTAAGAAACTAGAAAAAGAGCACAAAGATAACACTCATTCTAATGACTCGCTCAAAATTAAGGAAATAAAAAAACAAAAGAGATCTACACAACAGAAATCCAGAAGAAACTTACATTTCTGAAACAAAAATATTATGAAACAGGTAGCAAATCGGCAAAATTACTAGCCTATAAATTGAGGAAACAACAAACGGAGAGAGCAATCTACATAATCAAGAGACCCAGTATCAAAGGAAATAAAATTTAGAATTCAGGAAATTCTTAAAAGCTTCGAGAATTACTACAAGAACTTGTACTTCCTCAAAAAACACAAAAACGTATCCGAAGCCTTCCTAAATACATTAAATCTTCCCCAACTTACTGAGCCACAATTTTTTTTTAAATTTGATTTTGTATACTTTATTGATCCCCAGAGGGGAAATTGAGGGCATCCACCTGGATGGATGAAGCAGCCACGGTACAGCGCTATCCCTTAACCATTCACACACACATTCACACCTAGGGCCACTTTAGAGTCTCCAATTAACCTAACTTGCATGTTTTTGGCCTGTGGGAGGAAACCGGAGAAATCCCAGAGTAAACCCACGCAGATACGGGGAGAACATGCAAACTCCACACAAATCACTGTTGGTCAGGGGCTGGGATCGAACCAGGGATCCCATGGCCAAGGGTGAGTTGCTGTGCTGGTGCAGTGCTAACCACTGCTCCACCGCACCATAAAAAACTACTGGTAGAAATACAACCTAAAGAATTAGAAAAAGCAATTATGAAACTTAAAGCTAACAAATCCCCAGGAGCAGATGGCTATACAGCAGAGTGGTACAAAACCTCTAAGCAGCAACTATCTCCTCTCCTCCTGAAAACATTTAACTATGTCCTCCACACAGGGGAAATCCCCCCCCCTCCTGGAGAGAAGGGGTCATTGCAATCATACCTAAACCTGAAAAGGATAAATTAGATTGCTCCAACTACAGACCAATCAATGTGTTAAATCAGGACTATAAACTTGTTACCGCTATCCTTGCCAAAAGGTTAGAAAATATACTGACAGACTTAATTCATTTAGACCAAACAGGTTTTATAAGACAAAGACAGACACAAGATAACATTAGACGCACTTTACACATAATTCATCATATAAAAAAATATAATTTAAATGCAGCCATACTGGGATTAGACGCTGAAAAAGCATTTGATTCGGTTGACTGGTCTTTCCTATATAGAATCTTGTCCAGTTTCAATTTTCATAACAACTTCATTAGAACTATCCAGGCATTATATAAAAAACCCAACAGCTAAAATAAGGATTAACGGTAAATTATCATCATCTTTTGAACTGGAAAGAGGATGTTGTCAGGGCTGCCCCTTGTCTCCACTGCTCTTTGCAATCTTCATAGAACCTCTGAGCCAATGGATAAGACAGAATCAAAAAATTCAAGGTATTACACTTGGTCAGAAGGAACATAAAATAGCACTCTTTGCTGATGACATTTTAATATACCTGGGGCAGCCAGACACCTCTTTTCCAGAACTAATCTCAGTTTTTTCAGAGTATGGAGATTTATCGGGGTACGAATTAAACATGCATAAAACCCAAATTTTAACATTCAACTATAACCCAAATCAATATTTACTAAGCAAATTCAAAACTAACTGGGAGATGGAATCTATGAAATATCTGGGGGTCAATATCCCCAAACAACTCAACAAAATTATAACACTCAACTATGATTCACTGATGGCAAAAATAAAATCTGATCTAGCAAGATGGAATATGATACCATTCTTGGGTACTGCACAAAGAATTGAAGCAGTCAAAATGAATATACTTTCACATCTTCTATACCTTTTCCAAACAATACAGGTAGAACCTCCCAAAAAAACATTGCAAGAACTGGACAGAAGGATCTCAAGATTCATATGGCAGGGCAAGAGACCAAGAATCAGATATAGAACCCTACTGTGGCACACATATTTTGGATAATATGTATAGCACATTGATTGAGATGCTTAGGACTGCGTATGTATTTTGTAACCTCACGTCTTTGAAGGAACAATATGTCTGGACCTCCTGGGGATAACAGTAGGAGGTGGAGGTGCCTTTGGTGAGGACTCTGAAAGGACTTCCTGACCTCCTGAGGTCAGGTGGAGGAAGAAGGGACCTGGGGGAGAGTTATTGTCGATGGGGGGTTTGATGACAAGGTGATTCTGTTCTTTGATGTCCCAGGTATAAAAGTGGGGGTTTGGGGGAGTTCGCTCTCTTTTTCTGTTTGAGAGATGGTTGGAGATGTGAGATCGTCAATAAACCTGAATTGAGAAATAAATTCAGCCTCTTCATTTCACGCTCCCCACATTGGTGACCTTACGACATACAATGGGCGGAGACAGTTCTCCCGAGCCGGACTCGTCAGAGACCACTCGAGCAAGCGCGGTCTCAGTCAAGCTACCAGAGTTCTGGCAGGACAACCCGGACTCGTGGTTCCTCCTGGCCGAAGCCCAGTTCGCACTCGGGGGAATAACAGCAGATGACACGAAATTCTACCACGTCATCGCCAAACTCGACAACCGCACAGCTCGGCACGTGCAGAGCCTGGTGCAGCAACCGCCCGCTGGCGACAAATACCACGGGTTGAAAGCTGCCCTCATCCAGCGTTTCATGCCCTCGGCCGAGGAGAGGGCTAGGAGGCCCCTAGCTCTGCACGACTTGGGAGGACGCAGGCCGGTCGACCCGATGGAAGACATGCTGCAGCTGAGAGGCACAGACAACGACGATTTCCTCTTCATGCATATCTTCCTGAGGACCCTTCCATCGCAGACGAGGGCGACCCTGGCAGGCACGCATTTCGTGACCCAGCGGGACTTCCGCGCACTGGCCCAGGAGGCACAGCGGATCCTCGACTCCAGCGAGGAGCACGCGGCCACCACAGCAGCGGCAGATCTCGGCGCGGCGACCGGGAGCAGCGGTGGGCCAGAGGCGACGGAGGCGATCCCACCAACGATGGCCGCAGCGAAGTCCCGACACAGCAGAGGAGACAACTTCTGCTTTTACCATCGTCGCTTCGCAGAGAGGGTGCGCAAGTGTGTACCGCCGTGCCAGTTCAAGAGCTCGGGAAACGCCAGGACCGGGAGTCGTTAGCAGCAGCGGCCCTCGGCAAGCGGAACAAGCTGCTCTACCTGACGGATGCGCGCTCTGGGCGGCACTTCCTCGTGGACACGGGCGCCCAAGTGAGTTTCATCACCCCAACTTACGCTGACCGGCTGGCAGGCCCCCGTGGTGATGGGGCAACAGCGGCGAACGGCTCGAGCATTAAGACCTTCGGTGAAAGGACTCTGCTTCTGTCCTTGCACGGCCGCACTTATGAATGGACTTTTATTATAGCGGCGGTGAGTTTCAACATGTTAGGTGCTGATTTTCTGTGCTCACATGGGTTGTTAGTTGATCTTTCCAATAGACGCCTGGTTAATGCACTCTCCTTTTACTCCATTCCGTGTGCAGCTCGAGTGTCCCCGCCACCAGCACAGACCAACGTCACCACAGCAGGCGGTAAGTTTCACGCACTCCTCACATAGTTTCCAGCACTCACAGTTCCCACCTTTTCGGCAACAGTTGCGAAACACGGGGTGGAGCACTTTATCACTACCACTGGCCCCCCCGTTTTTGCGAAAGCTCAGCGCTTGGATGCAGCTAAACTGTCCATAGTGCGCGAGGAGTTCGCCAACCTGGAAAGGTTGGGCATCATCCCCCGTTCAAACAGCCCATGGGCTTCCCTACTGCACATGGTCCCTAAAGCTGACGGCTCGTGGAGACCTTGCGGTGACTTTCGCAGGTTAAACAACGCCACACCGCATGACCGCTACCCAATTCCACAAATTCAGGATTTTTCGGTACATCTGGCGGGGGCGCGCATTTTTTCTAAAATAGACTTGGTCCGCGGCTATCATCAAGTCCCAGTGCGCGCTGAGGACATTCCCAAAACAGCGGTGATAACCCCGTTTGGTCTTTTTGAGTTTTTACGCATGCCGTTTGGCCTTAAAGGCGCCGTGCAAACCTTCCAGCGCATGATGGATGCCGTGTTACACGATCTCCCTTTTGTGTTCGTCTACCTGGACGACATTTTGGTAGCCAGCACATCCGAAGAGGAACACGAAAAACACCTCACAGCAGTTTTTCGGAGGTTGGGAGAGCACGGGTTAATAATCAATCCAGCTAAGTGCCAGTTCGGGGTGGCGCAGATCGATTTTTTGGGGCACCGCGTCTCCCCAGAAGGGGCAGTTCCGCTACTGGACAAAGTGCGCGCAGTGACAGATTAACCCCGGCCACAAACGGTCAAAGCACTACAGGAGTTTTTAAGAATGGTGAATTTTTATAACCGTTTCCTCCCCCACGCAGCGCAGCTCATGCAACCACTATATGCCACGCTTAAAAAGCAAAAACCCTCCAATGCAATCGAATGGTCCCCGGAGCGGGAGCGCGCATTCGCGGAGGTAAAAAAAGCCCTTGCAGACGCTGCGTTGTTAGCTCATCCAGACCCAACGGCCCGCATAGTGCTCACCACTGATGCGTCAGATTTGGCCATAGGGGCGGTTGTGGAGCAGCACGTTGCCGGGGTTTGGCAGCCGCTGGCCTTTTTCAGCGGATCCTTGCGCGAAGCCGAGCGAAAATACAGCGCGTTTGACAGGGAGCTGTTAGCGCTCCACTTAGCCATTCGCCACTTCCAATTCTGGCTGGAGGGTCGGCGTTTCACCGTGTTTGTCGACCACAAACCGCTCACTTTTGCGATGGCCAAGATTTCGGAACCTTGGTCGGGCCGGCAGCAGAGGCAGCTGGCCGCAATTTCGGAATTTACTACTGATATTTAACACGTAGCGGGTAAACTCAATGTAGTGGCAGACTGCCTCTCTCGCGCGGTAACCGCACCAGTCCGCGCAGAGGTAGATTATACTACCGCAGCCGCAGAGCAAAATAGCAGCGCAGAAGCGCACGTGGCCCCAGTTCACGTGGGGATAGATTATGCAGCCATGGCAGCAGATCAGGGTAGCGATGCGGACGTGTGCGCGCTCCAGTCTGGACCAACAGGGTTAAGGCTGGAGAGCAGGAGCCTGCAAAATGGTATTCCCCCCCTAATCTGCGATGTCTCTACTGGACGACCGCGTCCGGTAGTGCTGGCCGCTTGGCGCCGCCGTGTTTTTGACTCGATTCACTCCCTGGCACACCCAGGGGTGCGCGCGTCTGTGAAAATGCTAGCGGAAATGATTGTTTGGCCGAGCCTGCGCAAGCACGTTAAAGAGTGGGCAAGAGCCTGTATGGCTTGCCAGCGGGCCAAAATTCACAAGCACACAAAAGCCCCCTTAGAGCTGTTTCACATCCCGGCCAAGAGGTTTGATCATGTGCATGTCGACTTTGTGGGCCCCCTACCGTCGTCGCAGGGGTTCACACATCTCCTGACAATGGACCGTGGACCGAACCACGCGTTGGCCGGAAGTGGTCCCACTGGCATCAACCACAGCTGCAGAGGTGGCCTGCGCATTTTTGACGGCTTGGATAGCGCATTTCGGGGTTCCGTCGGATATTACGTCCGACAGGGGACCTCAATTTGTGTCTGAGCTTTGGTCGGCGATGGCCCACAGCCTAGGTGTGACAATTCACCGCACTACCGCTTACCACCCCCAGGCTAATGGTTTATGCGAGCGTTTTCATAGATCATTGAAGGCAGCCCTCAGAGCGTCGCTTACGGATGCAAATTGGGTAAACAGACTACCATGGGTTTTATTGGGGTTGCGTTCTGCACCTAAAGAGGACTTAAAAGCCTCCCCAGTGGAGTTGGTTTTTGCGCAGCCTCTCCGGCTGCCAGGGGAGTTTCTGCCAGATAATCCGGCGCCAGAGCGTTCCCCTGCTCAGTGGTCGCTGATCGGCACGGGAGCGGACATGCTTCCGGGCCCCGTTCATCACACTTTTCCGCGTGTTTTTGTACCCAAATCTTTAAAAAATGCCAAATTTGTTTTTGTCAGGCACGAGGCCCAGCGCCCAGCTCTGCGTCCACCTTACGATGGCCCATATAGGCTGCTGGAAACAGGTGATAAGCATTTTGTGCTAGATTTGGGGGACAGGAGGGAAACAATTAGTATAGACAGACTAAAACCTGCTTTTGTGATGGCTGACAAGTCTGTACGAGTGGCGAGGGCTCCTCGACGTAGCAGACCCCCCAGGGAGCATGCCCCAGAGCCCCCGCAGGGATCAACTAACAGTTCTCACCCTCAGTTAGCAGATTCATTGCAGGATGGCGCCACAGGAGCTGCGAAGCCTGCTTACAGCAAGTTTGGAAGGCGTTTGAAGCCCAGACGGCATATGGACTGATGTTGTGGTTTTATCATGTTGTGTGGACTATGTTGTATTGTTTCATTCTTCGACGTTTGTGGGGGGTTATGTGGCACACATATTTTGGATAATATGTATAGCACATTGATTGAGATGCTTAGGACTGCATATGTATTTTGTAACCTCATGTCTTTGAAGGAACAATATGTCTGGACCTCCTGGGGATAACAGTAGAAGGTGGAGGTGCCTTTGGTGAGGACTCTGAAAAGACTTCCTGACCTCCTGGGGTCAGGTGGAGGAAGAAGGGACCTGGGGGAGAGTTATTGTCGATGGGGGGTTTGATGACAAGGTGATTCTGTTCTTTGATGTCCCAGGTATAAAAGTGGGGGTTTGGGGGAGTTCGCTCTCTTTTTCTGTTTGAGAGATGGTTGGAGATGTGAGATCGTCAATAAACCTGAATTGAGAAATAAATTCAGCCTCTTCACTTCACGCTCTCCACACCTACAGCTAAACAAAGACAAAGGTGGGCTCGCGCTGCCAAATATCAGGGACTATTTTAAAGCCGCGCAAATTAAAACTTTAGTAGAGATATGTAACCCAGTCTACACTGCACAATGGAAGGAGATAGAATGCCAAATAACAAATGACATTCCCTTACAGGCGATAACAGGGAATAATGCCTTATCTAAACTTTTGAATAACACTAACCCGTGGATAGAGACCCCGCTAAAAATTTGGTTCGAGATAGAGAGAATCAAACTAAAGAACCCTATCGATTATTGCAATGGATTTCCTATGATCAGGATTTTACTCCTAATAAAACAGACACTAGATTTAAAAAGTGGAAAGAGAACGGACTGATAAAATATTACGATTTTTTTTAAAGGGCAAACTTTAAAAAGTTTTGAAGATTTGAAAAAACAAGGTCTAGTAAATCAAGACCTTTACAGGTCCTTTCAGCTTAGACACCACATAAACAAAATACTTAAAAAGGAGGATTTGGAAAGGGCCCAGTCAGGTGTTCTGAAGGTCTTCTTAATGGCATATAAAGGGATCCCAGGGATCAGATACATTTCTAAAATATACCATGGTCTTCAAGATTTAAAAGGAGACAACACATCATATATAAAAGGGAAATGATTTTACAACTGGAAATATGGGAAAAGCTAAATAAACAACAATAGAAAAGTACTTCATCCCTGCTGTGGACAGAATTTGGATGGAAAAATTTAGTAAGATTTTTCAGAACACCTGCACAAAACAAATTTACTCATAAAGGGTTGAATTGTTGGCGCTTGTGTGGTGAAAAGACTGCAAATCATTTTCATGTGTTTTGGTCATGCCCAGTTATCCACCAATATTGGACCAATGTGCAGACAATATTGGGGAAAATATTCAAAGTAACAGATCCCTTTTCTTTTGTAACTTTGTATTTGGGTTTACTACTGGAATCACTGGAAAGACGAGGAGAAAAATACTTATTTGCTGTTTTAAAGCAGACGGACAGTGACATTTTTTTATTGAACCAATCAACAGATTGTATGAAAATATTCTATTCTGTCTATTCCCGCGATTTAATATGTGTCACCAGCTTCCATAAATGACCTTATTTGCTCATAGCTCAGCCTTCACTTAGTGAGGCTGCAGTACCGCCATCTCTCGATAGGTGCGGGCATTGGTGACGTCACAACAGCAATACATAGTAAATGGCAGAACGAGAGCAAAGTGATTCGGACAGCGATTATTTTCTTGAGTTTGGCGACCTCAATATAAATGATGACATTGAAAATGAGGAATCGGATGATGAAGAAGTTTTGGGTGGTGCTGAGGGGGTATTCAGCCTTATTTGTGGGAAAGAAGTGAGGGTTCTGTTGCCTGCCTGTGCAGTGAGCCTCATCAGAGAAACATTCCCATCTCATCACTACAAGGGATTTTGCCTACCAAGATTAGATTTGTGAACAATGATATTTAAATAAAGTTTTGTAAAATCATATATTGAGTTTATTAATGTTCATGTCAATGTTATAATTCTCATAGTTCAGCATTCATCAAAGTCGCATGTCATATACATTTGAATAATTTGAACACACTAAATTCTTCTCAGTTTGAAAAGAAATATTACATACTATACCACCTTTGTATGAACGTTTGAAAACACAGCAGAAATATACAAAGAAATACAAAAATCAATGGAGTATCACTCGTCGTCGGCCTCCGTCGGTCTATGATGACCATGGAAGAGAATCCTAAACGTCTACTCTGCTGGAACAGCACCGCCTGTGGCTGAACAGGCCGATGCGCGAATGACAGTCCCTGTCACACAGGTCACACTTGTGGGTGGTCTCCGTGCTGCTGGGTCTGTGGCGGTTCTTCCTGCGGGTCCTTTTTTCATCTGCTGCAGCAGTCAGTCTCTCTTCACCCGCCTTGAGCTGTCTGGTCAGGGTGCCTCTCCATTTGGAGCGGTCCGTTGCAAGGTCCTCCCAGCGCTCTGTGTTGATATCCAGGGCTTTCATGTCTCTCTTGCAGACGTCTCTAAAGCGCAGCTGTGGGCAGCCAACGTCTCTCCTGCCAGTTGCCAGTTCTCCATAGAGGACGTCTTTGGGGATTCTGCCATCCTCCATACGGTGAACGTGGCCTAGCCAGCGGAGCCTGCGCTGCCTGAGTAGAGTGAACATGGAGGGAAGGCCGGCGCGGGACAGAACTTCTGTGTTGGGCACTTTGTCCTGCCAGGATATGTCCAGGATGTGGCGAATGCAGCGCAAGTGGAAGGAGTTCAGTCTCTTTTCCTGCCGGGCGTATGTTGTCCACGTCTCACTCCCATAGAGCAGTGTGCTGATGATGCAGGCGTTGTACACTGCCATCTTCGTCTTGACAGAGAGTTTGGGATTCTCCCACACTCGTGTGGTGAGGCGAGCGAGTGTGAAGGCTGATTTTCCAATCCTCTTGTTGATCTCTGTATCAAGGGAGAGGTTGTTGCTGATCGTGGACCCCAGGTACGTGAACTGATTCACGACCTCCAGCTTGTAGTCATCAATGGTGATGGTTGGTGGTGCTTCCATGCCTTGCGCCAAGACGTTAGTCTTCTTCAGGCTGATGGTAAGCCCGAAGTCCTTGCATGCCTGGGAGAAGCGGTCCATCAGGGTCTGAAGCTCCTGCTGTGTGTGGGTTGCGACTGCAGTGTCGTCTGCGAACAGCATGTCTCTGATTAGAGCCTCGCGTACTTTGGTTCTGGCTTTCAGGCGGGCGAGGTTGAAAAGCCTGCCGTCAGATCTTGTGTGCAGGTAGATTCCCTCTGTTGCTGTGCTGAAGGCATGCCTCAGGAGCATAGCAAAGAAAATCCCAAAGAGGGTTGGCGCAAGTACACAGCCCTGTTTCACTCCGCTGCGTATGTTGAATGGCTCTGAGACGTTGCCATCGTGCTGCACTATCCCCTGCATGTTGGTGTGAAACGATTCGATGAGGCTTTGCAACTTTGGTGGGCATCCTATCTTTGGCAGGATCTTGAAAAGGCCCTCTCTGCTGACCAGATCGAACGCTTTGGTGAGGTCGATGAAGGCGACGTACAGAGGCATGTTCTGTTCTCTGCATTTCTCCTAGAGTTGGCGGATGGAGAATATCATGTCTACCGTCGATCGCTCAGCGCGGAAGCCACACTGAGACTCGGGGTAGACACGTTCGGCAAGCTTCTGTAGACGAACGAGAACAACTCGTGCGTAGACTTTGCCAACAACGCTGAGGAGGGAAATGCCCCTGTAGTTGTTGCAGTCGCTTCTCTCCCCTTTGTTTTTGTAGAGGGTGATGATCTTGGCATCCCTCATGTCCTGTGGTACGGCACCTTCCTTCCAGCACTGGCAGAGGACGTCATGCAATGGCAGCAGTAGGGCGGTCTTGCAGTGCTTGATCAGGTCAGGGGGTATGCCGTCGTTGCCGGGTGCCTTGCCAGCGGCCAAGCTATCAATGGCCTTACTGAGTTCGTCGATGGTTGGCTCGGCGTCAAGTTCGTCCATGGATGGCAGGCAGTCGATGGCATCAAGGGCTGACGGTGTCACGGTGTTCTGTCTAGAGTAGAGGTCGGAGTAGTGTTCCACCCATCTCTCCATCTGCTTGTTCTTCTCTGTGATCATCTCCCCAGTGGAAGATTTGAGGGGGGCCGTCTTGCTCTGAGCCGGACCAAGTGCTTTCTTGATGCCATCGTACATACCACGGATGTTCCCTGTTATGGCAGCGGTTTGAATGTCTTGGCTGAGCTGAGTCCAGTACTCGTTGGCACAGCGCCGAGCAGTCTGCTGAACTTTGCTTCTCGCAGCCCTGAGAATCTGGAGATTCTTCTCGTTTGGGTACTTCTTGTACTCAGCAAGTGCTGAGCGCTTGGCTTCAATGACGGGGGTCATCTCGGTCAACTTGGCATCAAACCAGTCCTGTGACTTCGAGGTCTTCCTCCCAAAGGTAGCCAAGGCTGTGCGGTAGATGGTGTTTCGCAGCTCTTCCCACTTCTGCTTTGCACATTCTCCTCCTTGTGGTACACCAAGTTCCTTCTCAAAGGTGGAGGCAAACTGCTCAACAAGTTCTGGTTGGGCCATCTTGCTGGTGTCAATCCATGCCTTTCCAGGTTGTCTAGCACGATGGAATTTCTTCAGCTGCAGCTTGACCTTGCAACACACCAATGAATGGTCTGTGTCGCAATCTGCACTCTGGAACGAACGGGTGATTAGCACGTTCTTCAGTGAGGTGCGCCTGGTCAGGATCAAGTCTAGCTGGTGCCAGTGCTTTGAGCGCGGATGTTGCCAGGAAACCTTGTGTTGGGGCTTGGTCTTGAAGAACGAGTTTGTGATGCACAGATCGTGATATGTGCAGAACTCGAGCAGCCGCTGTCCGTTGTTGTTCATTCTGCCCACACCAAAAGGTCCAAGACAGGAGGGCCAGGAGTCGTGGTCAGCACCCACTCTGGCATTGAAGTCTCCAAGGAGAATGAGTTGTTCAGAGTTGGGGATGATCCTGACAGTTGTTGCGAGATTCTCGTAGAACTCGTCTTTTGCCTCTGGTGTGGCTGTCTGTGTTGGGGCATACACACTGACGAGGGTGACTGGGCCTTCAGTGGTGTTCAGGCGGAGGGTGAGGAGTCGTGCAGAGCCAGTGCTGCCCGGTTCCACCATCTTCAGCAAAGTGTTCTTCACTGCGAAGCCCACTCCGTGTTCCCTGTGTTCGTCACTGCCCTTTCCCTGCCAGTAGAACGTGTAGTCCTTCTCTCTCAGTGTGCCTGCATCAGCTAACCGTGTTTCCTGGAGAGTGGCGATATCCACTCCCAGTCTCTTCAGCTCATTATTGATGATGGCAGTCTTCCTGGTGTCGTTGATGTCCTTGAGGTTAGCAGCGAGTCCTGTCATCATAGTGCGGACGTTCCAAGTTCCCAGTTTTAGAGTTGGTCTCTTTTGTTTTATTGTCTTGCCTGGTGCGAAGGTTCTCAGCCTGCTGTTTGGATTTCTCCTTATCCCCATGCACCCAATGAGGAAAGCAAGCTGTGGCGGGACAACACCTTATTGGCTGGGGGCTGCCCAGCTTGAGGCGGGCGGTAGCTGTCCAGTGAGATCTGATGATCCCTCCCACCGTCGGGAACAATCCCTGGCGCCACGCTCTACGCCAATTGAGCAGTGGCTTATAACCGGTAACTGTCATTCCCTGTGTTTTGTCTACGCCAAAGGCGAAGCTGGAGTGTCCTCTCCAGTGATCCGGTGTTCTACCTTCCAGCGTTGGGCGTTGGTAGGATTCAAGCCTGGGCAGGAAGATATGGAGGACAAGATGTTGCCCATGCAGCATGTCCCCCCTCTCCACGTCACTGATGAATCCAAAGGAACAGCAGGGCTGCTACAGTTTGGCACCAGCGCCGTTGCAGGAGCTGCCAGAACGATGTTGAGCACAACATAGAACTGCCTTAGGGGCTCCGACTCCGGATTTTTCCTCAGGGTTGACTCCCGAAGCCTTTCCCGTGACCGGGTATGCCGCAAGGCAGCAGAGGTTTGAAATCAGGGTTTACCTTCCCCTAGATGGGCTACCTTCCCAGGTTGACGAGCCACCATCTACCCGAAGCATCTGGTTTTAAGGCGCCAGAGATCCGCCCTCGCCCCTTCTCCTATTAGTAAAAGCAGTTCCGCCGGGCTTAGAGACTAAACCACACAGGCAGACTAGGAGTTGGACTTAGTTGTCAGAGGCTTTTCGAGACGCACGCCATAAGGAGCATTTTATGAGCGCTGGGAGCTTAACCCCAGTGCCGCTCCTGGCTATGACAACCTTGGAACCGGAGTATCACTACAGATTAAGAAAATAACTAGTTTCCAGATATAGCAATTATTATATTCCAATAAATAACATTTCACAGTTATAATGGACACCATTTTATGGTAGAAAATTGGGGTTCCATTTTTAAAAGCACATTTCCCTTACAATCTTAGGCTTATATTTATTTTTCTTAGCAAATATGTTGCTTCCCTAAAAATTGAAAGCTGAACTGTCATTGGTAATTACCTCCGCCAGGCCGAAAAGGCCAGGAGGAGGTTATGTTTTTGCCGGGGTTTGTTTGTCAACTCCGCGTTCTTCAACGTTTTAGGCACAAAAGCACGCGCAAAACACTGGTGGCCTGGGCCCGCCAGCGCGCCTCTGTTTGCGCGACGCTGCAAAACCTGACACGGGCACCTGTCCGCCGCCGCATTATTTGGCAGAAATCTGACCAACACAAACTCCGCGTTCTTCAACGTTTTAGGCACAAAAGCACGCGCAAAACAGTGGTGGCCTGGGCCCGCCAGCGCGCCTCTGTTTGCGCGACGCTGCAAAACCTGACACGGGCACCTATCCGCCGCCGCATTATTTCCCAGAAATAATTTGATTTTGAAAATCATCCATTGCTTGGAATTCATTTAAAATGTTTAGTAAACATTTGCAGTGAATATTAAAAATCCAAAACTTACCCTGTTTACTTCTTGTTTTCTGACAGCTGATCGCCTCAGTAGATCACCCTGGCTTTTCACGCCACTGTCACTGACACTTGTCTCACAGTCAGACTTGGGAATCGAGGGATATATAGTTGGAATAGCCGTTTTCTTTATCACCAATCTTTTTGCAAATTGCATCTTATTCTCGAAATCGCTGTCAACGAAATGTCTACTGCACATGCAGGGTGCTGACGAGGCACAGGTGTGCGCGCAGCTGAGGCAGATGCCTGAGAGCGGCGAGCCGTGACACCTGCAAAATATATGTGGACAAGAAAGACTGACAAACCTGGGTACTATTTCACTGGAGTCTGCTTTAATACAGAAGCTGAAGCAATAGGGAACACTGTATGTCTGTAATTGAGAACTTTGCTTCTAAAAAACACAGGAGGATGGACTTCCAATATAAGTAACCGGTGAGTTAAACTGTCTTTCTTCAGCATGTTTTTTCCCCCTAACCGTTCTTATGATCATGAAAATATTTGGTAATTCCGAGAAATATCCGTAATCGCCGATTTTAAAACGTAAACATCAAGTGTTGCATGAAGCAAAACACAGCAGGACCATCGCACCTGTAGACAACACAACGCCAAACCATATTAATTCGATTCCTGAAATCCTAATCTTCATAAATAATCTATTTGTAATCCACAAGTATTCCGAGAAATATCCGTAATCGCCGATTTTAAGACGTAAACAAGTGTTGCATGAAGCAAAACACAGCACTGGCCGCCGACCGTGTGCGTGTGTTTGCCGGTGGTGACGTCACACAGTCAGTGGCCATCTTAGCCGCTGATCGCTTGGCTGGGTCAGACAGCTCTCCACAACAGCGTACTTCAAGAGCGCATTGTCACCTTATGCGACATTCGTTGACACCAAAACATGTGCGGTTCGACTTAGCTCGTCTCAGACAACAATTTGAGATAAGAATTAGCGATATTGAATTTTCGTCTGTTCGTCTGCTTTAATATTGGCAAGTAAAAAAGCTCTAACAAAAAAATGGATGTCGAAAGACTGTCCTGCACCTGAAGATTGGATTAACGCGATTCAGGACATTTATTTGATGGAAAAGTTGACATTTGCACTGAGACAGGACATGGAAAGGTTCTTGAATTTTTGGCAACCCTGGAATGCATATGTGTCTTCCATCAGATCTGATCTTGCACAAACACCATTTCAATAATGGCACCTCTCTTTGTTCCAACGCTACTCAGATTCTCTTTTATCTTTCTGCTCTTTTGTTTTTTTGTTTTTCTTTATTTTTCTTTTCTTTCACTTAAAAAAGGGTGTTGCAATAATTTTTTTCCAATGTTGTCAAAAAACAAAAAAAAAGGGAACGTGATGAAAATGTAAACAATGCAATGCTGTAATGACATGTATACCCTTTACAAAAACTTAAATAAAAAAAGCAAAATTCAGAATCAATTGAAATCGTTTCTGTAAAATCATTCAGATATTTCTGCAGCAGACTGACGTGACCATCTATCATCATCTGACTGATTTGCTCTGGGTTTTACATCAGGAGCTTCTCTACTGTAGCTTTCTCTACTGTAGTCAAGATCGCTGCTTTTTGTTTCAGTGCCATCAGAGACTGAACTCGTTCTTTCCAGCCTGGTTTACCCTCACATTTCTCTCCCTCAATCATCATGTCGATGTACTCAGGAGTAGAGAGAGGCTTTGGCCTCAGTGCGAGCTCTTTAAGTCTGTTCAGACACTTAGCAGACTTCCTAATCTGTTTCATAACCTCATCCTGCTTGCTTCAGTCCACTGAGCAGTCCCTGAACAGTTAACTTTTTATGTGGCATCCTGGTACTTTTGTTTTAGATCATTAATTGTTCTTTTTTTCTTTTTTCTTTATAGTCCCACCTGTACTTCTGATTAAAATGAACATTCCAAAAGCACTTGTCAAGACACACAGTGCAGTGCCCATCTGATCCCATAGCTCTGCACTGTCTTTTTTTCTGTATCATTTGGTATCTGACATGGCCAGTGACAGGTAACCTGACATTGGTGACATATTTTCCAGTGCCAGGAATGTCCTTTTGATTTGGTTTTTTGACAGAGACTTCAAATGCAAGATTTTCATTTCTGCTGATCTCTGCCTCATGCTCTTTAACTGCTTCAGTTGTTTCTTTTATCGCCTCCATCTTGGCTAACCCAAGTTTAGCCTGTTCATGCAAACTTTCAACAATAATCTCAAGCTGCTGTCTTTCTCTGAGAACTTCCTTTGTCAGTGTCAAGCTTTTTGTCTCAATTTTACTCAGAGCCTCAAAAAAACTCTGCATGCTTTGAGTCCCCATTTCCCAAAACATCAAAGCACCCTTGACAGCCTCCATTTTGATTCCCAGGTGATTTGTTGTTTGCAAACAGTGCTGAGTTATTGAATTTGAAGTGAACTGGCACCCCATTTTCTTTTGGACATGGAACACCTGCAGCATTGATTGCCTCTAGAACTGGTGGACACTGACCGTCTGCAAACGTCACAAGAGTTCTAATGTTTTCTGCCACATCTTTGCCAAAGATTGAAAGCACTGAATCAAACACATATTTCTGTGTCGGTGTGAGCCATGGTTAAGAAGCCTGAGCCACAAAACCCACAGCATCAATTTCAATGACACCACCTGGAGCAGAGAAGAGATTACGCATCTGCTCTACAATCTCGTGGTCTCTCTCTATGCCTCTTGTATCTCCAAAACCTGGAGTGTCGACGATGGTCAGAGAGAAGGGGATTTTAAATCCCTTCTGGTGGCGGATCTTGTACACAGTGACTTCAGAGGTCTGACTCTCAGTTTGTGATCTTGACTGATCTTCCTTAACCAACTTGAAACGATAAGAGTCCTCCCACTGAACACCCAGAAGGTAATTAATCATCCCATTGATGAGCAGCACCAGTGGCTCCCAGAACCATTATGGTACGGTTGGCTTTACTGGTCTCCTTTCCAAAACTGAAACTTTTACAACCTTTTACATTCAACTGATTTTCTGTTAGGAGGATTTTAAAAATGGAGAGAGGTTCTTTTACCTGATGTAAGTTTTTTGCTGATTTTTTAACAGTATCAGACAATCTCTTTTTTGTTGTGCAGACGTTCACAGTGATGCTCTCTTTGCTTCTGCCAGCAGTACCACAGTCACATCTGACCCTGACTGCATATTCTGTCTCTGACTGAAGCTTTGAAATGACCACCTTTTCACCTCCTGCAACTATTTGATCCCAGTGACTACCATCCATTTTCATACCATCATCTGCTTTTAGGTACTCCACAATGTATCCTTTTAGCTTGACATCCTGTCCGATCTCAACAGGTTTCTCCCAGCTAACCACCCATGTTGTCAAAAAAGCGCACGCCGCGGACGCGGTTGCCGCCAGCGGGACTGCTTCTGGCCAGCTTGTGGTGCGGTCCACCACTGTCAGAAGGTGCGTGCACCCCTGCAATGGCGGGAGGGGGCCCACGAGGTCCACTTGAACACAGTCGAACCTCTTAGCCGGTATACGAAACGGCTCCAAAGGAACCTTCGTGTGTCTGTGTACTTTGGCTCGTTGGCACGCTACGCAGGCTGCAGCCCACTCTTTCACTTGTTTGCGCAGGCCTGGTCATACAAACATCGCTCCCACCATTTTGACTGACGCATGCACTCCTGGGTGCGCCAGAGCGTGAACTGACTCAAACACTCGGAGGCGCCAAGCAACTGAGACCACCGGGCGCGGGCGTCCCGTGGAGACGTTGCAGACTGGGGGGGGCTGTGGTCTTGCAGTACTCTGCTCTCCAGCCTTAACCCTGTTGGTCCAGACTGGAGCGTGCACACATCCGCATCGCCAATCTGCTCTGCGGTCATGGCTGTATAATCTATCCCAATGCAGACCGGGGCCACTACTGCGCGCGAGAGGCAGTCCGCCACCACATTCAGTTTACCCGACACATGCTGAATATCGGTCGTAAACTCCGAGATCGCGGCCAGCTGTCTCTGCTGCCGGCCCGACCATGGTTCTGAAACCTTGGCCATCGCGAATGTTAGCAGCTTGTGGTCCACGAACGCGGTGAAGCTGCGCCCTTCCAGCCAGAACTGGAAGTGGCGTATGGCCAGGTGGAAAGCCAGCAACTCTCTGTCAAACACGCTGTATTTACGCTCACTGTCATGCAAAGCCCTGCAGAAAAAAGCGAGCAGCTGCCAAGAACCGGCGATGCGTTGCTCCACGACGGCCCCTATGGCCACATCCGAGGCGTTGGTAGTGAGCGCTATCCGGTCCGCCGGGTCCGGGTGCGCCAACAGTGCGGTGTTTGCCAGGGCTGTTTTAACCTCAGAGAATGCCTGCTCCCGCTCCGGAGTCCATTCGACTCTGTCCGCCGGTTTCCGTTTCTTGAGCGCGGCGTACAATGACTGCATGAGCTGAGCTGCGCAGGGGAGGAACCGGTTATAAAAGTTTACCATCCCCAAAAACTCTTGCAGCGCCCTGACCGTCTGAGGCCAGGGAAAATTCGCCACAGCACGCACCTTGTCGGGCAAGGGTATCGCTCCCTCCGGTGAGACGCGGTGCCCCAAAAAGTCAATCCCCGTCACGCCGAACTGGCATTTCGCCGGGTTGATTATTAACCCGTGCTCCTCCAACCTCCGGAAAACCATCCTGAGGTGGGTTACGTGTTCGTCCTCGGACGCGCTGGCCACCAGGATATCATCCAGGTTGACAAACACAAACGGCAGATCGCGCAACACCGCATCCATCATGCGTTGGAATGTCTGTGCCGCACCTTTAAATCCGAAGGGCATGCGTAAAAACTCAAACAAGCTAAATGGAGTTATTACCGCTGTTTTGGGTATGTCCTCCACGCGCACTGGGACCTGGTGGTAACCACGGACCAGGTCTATTTTAGAAAAAATGCGTGCCCCGGCGAGGTGAACGGAAAAATCCTAAATATCCCTCAATCAGGTAGCGGTCGTGCGCTGTGGCGTTATTCAACCTGCGGAAGTCCCCGCACGGTCGCCACGATCCCTCGGCCTTAGGGACCATGTGTAGCGGGGATGCCCATGGGCTGTTTGAGCGCCTGATGATGCCAACCTTTCCAAGTTGGCAAACTCCTCGCATGCTATGGCCAGTTTAGCTGCGTCCAGGCTCCGAGGTCGTGTGAAAACGGGTGGCCCGGTGGTGGTGATAAAGCGTTCCACCCCGTGTTTAGTGCTGGCCGCCGAAAACGTTGGGACCGTGAGTGCTGGGAACTGAGTGAGCAGTGTGTGGAACTTACCGCCTGGAGCTGTGACGTTGGCTTGTGTTATTGGCCCAGCCCCTCGAGCTGTACAGGGGAGAGAATCAAAAGACATTGCATTAACCAGGCGCCTGTTAGCAACATCGACTAGAAACTCGTGTGCACACAGAAAATCAGCTCCCAGGATTGGGAAACTCAATGCCGCTATGACAAAAGTCCACTCGTACATACGGCCATGTAGGGATAAAGTAAGTGTTCTCTCACCAAAAGTCTTAATGTCCGTGCCGTTTATGGCTACCAGCTGGGGGCCGCTAGCTCCCGTTAGCCGGTCGGCGTAGGACGGCAGGAAGAGGCTCTTTTGGGAGCCGGTGTCTACGAGGAACCGTCTCCCCGAGCTCGAGTCCAACACGTAGAGCAGCTTGTTCTCTTCACCGGCGGTCGCAGCTGCTACTGACTGCCGGCCTTGGCGTTTCCCGAATGCTTGATTTGGCACGGTGGCACACATCTGTGTGCGTTCTCTCCAAAGCGGCGGTGGTAGAAGCAGAGCTTGTCTCTCTGGCGCTTCCTGGCCCCCGCTGCCGCTACCGTCGCCGGCTCCTCGCCTCCGCTGGTCATCTCGTTGGGTTCCGATGCCGCCGCATTCACTGTGAGGGCTCTGGTGGTGAGGATGATCAGATCTGCCTCCTGGGCTAGTCCACGGTAGTCATGCGTGGCCAGCAACAGCGAATTGACAAGGACCGCTCTTGCCTCTGTTGGGAGGTTCCGGAGGAAAAGGTGGGCAAACAGAAAATGCCCGTCGTCCGTGCCCATCAAAGCCAACATCTTCTCCATCAGTTCGACCGCCGACCCATCTCCTAACTCGGAGCGCCTCAGGAGCCTCTCTGCTCTCTCACAGTCCGAGAGCGTGTAGCGCCGGGTCAGCACAGCCTTGAGAGCCCCATATTTGTCGTGGGCTGGAGGCTGTTGGAGCAGGCTCGCTACTTGCTGAGACGTGCGAGCGTCCAGCGCTGCGACCACATAGTAATATCTGGTGTCATCTGCCGTTATTCCCCGGAGGGCGAACTGAGCCTCGGTGTGGTGGAACCAAGACCGTGGGTCGTGCAGCCAAAAGTCCGGTAGTTTGACCAAAACAGCGCACGCGTTGCTGGGGGTTCCCGTCCGGGCCGTCTCTGGGATGTTTGTTTCATGTTCCATAATTCGTCAAGGGGTCACCAGCGTGGAGAGTGCAAATAACGGGGGCAGACTCGTGCAGCAGACAACTTTATTCACTCTCACATCAGTCATACACAGAAAAAGCATTTTCTCAATACACCAGGGTCTCTCCTTTTATATCCTCCACCCATCTCACCTCTGCATGACATCTCACATCACAATACATTCAACCCTTCTCCCCCCACTACTTCTTCCTGCTACCTCACCATAATCTCTCTCATCTCAATACATATTGTCCTTCTCTTTTTACCCTCTGCTTCCAGTCTGAGATGATTAACCCAGCTTCTACAGTATCAATCTCTTTTTTGTTGTGCAGATGTTCACAGTCATGCCCTTTTTGCTTCTGCCAGCAGTACCACAGTCACATCTGACCCTGACTGCATATTCTGTTTCTGACTGAAGCTTTGAAATGACCACCTTTTCACCTCCTGCAACTATTTGATCCCATTGACTACCATCCATTTTCATACCATCATCTGCTTTTAGGTACTCCACAATGTATCCTTTTAGCTTGACATCCTGTCCGATCTCAACAGGTTTCTCCCAGCTAACTGATATCTCACTGGAGTTAGTTTCAAGCTGAGGTTTCCCAGGAGGGCTACAAGGCAGAGTTTTAATGGACCCACTGACTATAGTGGCTGGTCCAACACCTGCTGAGGTGACTGCTCTGCATTTGAACTCATACTCTGTGTTTAGCCTCAGGTCCTCCATTGTGACTTCTTCAGACTTTGGGTATGTATTTTGTCTCCATCCATCCTCTCCTCTGACACGGTACTCAACAGAGTAGGAGGAGACATTCTCAGTTCCGTATTTGGATGGAGAAATCTTCAGCGTCACAGTGTTGTGGTTTATGTCTCTTGCTGTTACAGTTTCGGGCTTTGAAGGAGGCTCAAAGTTCTCAGAAAGAGAAGCCTTCTTCATAAAGGTAGATGCTTGAACCTTTATATGTTTCATTAGTTAAACCCACTGTTAGGAACTTGATGTTCTCATTCTTCTTCTTCTTTTAGATTTGATTGGCAGTTGGCAACCAGCTTACAGGTGCATTACCACCACTGACTTGATTATCATCACTCTACATCCCCGTATAATGAGTTCCTACAAGAAGCTCTGAACAACAACCTACGCGCGAAAAAATTATCCGTCCCTGGACTGTGTCCTCTCAGCGGCGTCTCCTCTCTGTTCCTGCCCTTTTTCCTTGTTGGCCTCTGCAAAATCACTGAAGAGTTTTGCTTTAATCCTCATTTCATTTATTACCCCTTTTGAGGCGTACCATTGTTCTTTTTCAATATCAAAAGTGTGTGGATGTTGAGGTGGATTCATTTCAGTTGCATTTTTCTTTTTTATTTCTTCATTTTTGACTTTGTGGGACCATAATAGCCATGGCAGCCAAGAGAGAAATGAGAATCTGGGTGAGGGGAGAGACAGACTGGGAGGACCACTCTCACAGGGATTCATTTGTAAGTAGTTTGATAAAGCATCCAGGTATGGTTCAGGCCTTCCCAGACAGGTGAACACAAAGCACATCACATGTTTTGCTCTCTGACTTTCTCTGAACAGATTGTTTTGAGATGAGATGATCCAGCTGGCGTCCTGGTGCAGCAATAACAACCTGCAGCTGAACGCTCTGAAGACAGTGGAGATGATTGTAGACTTCAGGAAAGTCACTACTCCTCTGCCCCCCCTCACCCTCTCAGGCTCTCCCATCACCACTGCTGATTCCTTCCGCTTCCTAGGCACTACCATCACCAGGGACCTCAAATGGGAGCTGACCATCAGCTCACTCATCAAAAAAGCCCAGCAGAGGATGTTCTTCCTGCGGCAGCTGAGGAAGCTCAAGCTACCCACCAAGATGTTAGTGCAGTTCTACACAGCCATCATCGAGTCCATCCTCACCACCTCCATAACCGTGTGGTACGCAGGAGCCACTGCCAGGGACAGACTAAGGCTGCAGCGCGTCGTGCGCACTGCTGAGAAGGTGATCGGCTGCAAGCTCCCATCTCTCCAGGATCTGTACATCTCCAGGACCCGGAGGCGTGCTGGCCGGATCATAGCCGATCCCTCACACCCTGGTCACGTACTGTTTGCCCCCCTCCCCTCTGGTAGAAGACTTCGGTCCATCCAGACTAAAACCTCCCGTCACATGAACAGCTTCTTCCCCTCTGCTATTAGACTGCTGAACACTAAGTGACTCTCGTGCACCACGTACAGCAGCTCAACCAGACTCATGTCAATCATCACTGTTTTCTTCCTGCATTACCGACTGCACTATATAGTTCTCCACAGTATCTGCTGCTGGCTAATATATATTTTAACTGTTGACCAGTATCACTTAATCTTATCCTACACTTTATTACATGTATAGTTTTTCTCTTATCTTATCATGTTTAATGTTGCAGCATTGTACCGAGACAAATTCCTAGTTTGTGTACTACATGAACAATGGCAATAAACCTGATTCTGATTCTGATTCTGATCTTGGTGTTTTCCATCATGCTGGTTCTAGACATTAAGGTGTAGATTTTCTCTCTTTACAGTCCATCCACTCTGTCATGTTCTTGCTGCTGAAGGGGGAAGAATGTCTCTTCTCCACGATCTCTGCCAGCTCAGCCTCCTCTTCTCCTCCTCCTTGGATTAATGGAAGCTTCTTTAATAAGGTTTGTTGGAATTCCTTCTTGAACTGAGAAGACATTTCTTTAAAACTTTTAAGGTTTTTGCAGATCTGTGGGAACTGTTGTGCAGTGGTGGTTTTCAGTGCATCGTTGCATCTCATTTCCAGCTCGTTGAAGTCCTCCAGAATATTTTGTACTTTTTGAACCAATCTTTAGAATCTAAACATGTCAATGGCAACAGCCAGACCTTCACTGGGACAGCATTTTTTCCATTTTCTCCCAGTAAGTTTGGCAGACTTTGGTAGACTTCTACAGCTCCCTGAAAGGTTGTAGATGTGGGAACATGGACATCTCCATAAAATATGCAGGAGAATTCATTAACTTTGGCTCTCTCCCTATCGTCCATGTTCACAGCACCTTCTCCCTCGGTTGAAATAAGGGGAATCTTCTTGATCACTGCCTCCAGGTTCCCCTGAATTTCTTGATGATTCTCCTTATCAGACACATCCCTGTCAAACACAAACAAAGCTTGTGCTCCATGAACAACACCTACGACTACATGTGTTGCTAAGCCTTGATCAAAGACATCTGGATGTTTAACATTTCCTCTACCAAGATGTTTCATGGTCAGCATCTGGAACTTTGTAGTTGCTTTGTAAATCAAGGTCACTCTGACCTGATTTTTGGAACTCTTAGTCAGTTGATTGACAGCTGGACAGAAGCACGGCCAACAGTGCCACCTACTGACCAAAAATAATGTTCTACTGCGTACCACAAAATAATTAATTTATCCCCATTTGACACATTATAAAAGCTTTTACATACAAATATTAAGATTTAAAGGCATAAATAACTTAAATAAAATTAAAATAACAAAAAAATGTGACCACACTTTTGTGGGCATCACAATTATGACTTATTTCTCTGAATTAAATTACAAATCATGCTACTCTATTTTTTAATGGTATTAAAGCTAACCAAGAACAGATAATGCTGTCATATGGCATTAATAACTGATGATACTTGTAACACAAAAGCTGCTCCTGATCACAGTCATGAAGACTGCCTTCAGTGAAACAGAACCGTGCACTGCTGAGCCTTTCTCTGTCACTTTTCTTAATGAATTAAACATTCAGCCATCCTGTGGTGTGCTCTTTGTGAAACAACGAAAAAAGGGATGTTTTCATGGTAGGCTGTGCCATCCTCGGTTCTTGAGGGAGAGGTTCTGCAGATCCTTCCAACCTACGGCTGTCAGACTTTATAATCTAACCAGGGCTGCTCATAGAGATTGTATTACATGTCACAACTTTGTACAGTAGAGATTGTCCCCTCCAATACACAACTAAGACAATTATTAGAATTATTATTAACGATGGCAACAACACTGTTCATTCAATGTGAAATATCCGCACCAGGGTTCACTTGCAAGTGAACAGACCCCCGTTTTCAGGTGGACCAGATTTCGCTTGTTTGATGTGCACCAGAGTTCAAATGCACGTTCAAACGGCACCAAACGAACCGAACTACCCGCAGGCAATCCTTTGGTTCGGACCAAACAGTGGCCGTCTGAATGTGCCCTGAAATTCCTGCTGACTTGTGCCAGCCACTTTCCTCCTCCTCTGTCAGTGGTGAAAGGGGACATTCACACTCTTCTCTGACTGAGTGGAGCATTGTCATGCAGCACAGCATGGTGGGAGACCACAGTGAGATGCAATACCCCCCCCCCCCCCAACATAGACACACACACGACATATTTGATTTTATTTTTTTTTAATTGGTATGGTAGTTGTGTAGGGTGCCCAGACTTTTGCATAACCCATAATGACCCTTAATTGTTTTTGTTTAGTTTATGAAAAAAGCAAGTGTGCATTACCGTTTACTGGTATTGTGGCACACATATATGCACATATGTATATGATTGTATGATTCATACGTATACCACCTTAGGCTTCACATCTGAGACGGAACAAAGAACTGAGCCGTTCTGGAGATAACACGAGGGTGTGAAAGTTTAGTCTTTGGCATGCAAAGAGATAGCCTTGGGGGATTTCTACCAGCGGCCAGAGATTGGGAGGTGGAGTGAGTTAAGACCGGGGGGAAGTTACATTGTGACTGGGATTAAGTACCATGTGACTGTATGGTGCATATTTAAGGCACATATATGGCATGCTTGTATGGTACGCATTCTCCCCCACATGCATCCAGTAGGCATGACGGTGCAGACCCTATAGAGCAAACGTCCAAAGGAACAATGCCCCAGCAGGGACCTCGGCTAGGAGGTGGGTGCTGGGGAAGACGGAAGTCAGAGACAATGTCCCAACGGGAGCCCCCGAGGTGGAGAAGGGAACAGAGGCGCCAGCAAGTCTCGGAGGCTATATGTGACTGTGGGTTCATGTGTTTACTGAGCTTCTGTGGGGTGAAGGTGTGAGATACTTGATGTGGGGGTTTAGTATCTCTGGTGTATAAAAGCTGTGAGGAAAGTTGGTTCTGTCTCTTTTCTGCTGAGAACTTTGATGATAGAAGATGTGACTTCCAATAAAGCTTTCCTGAGAAATAAACTCAGTCTCGTTTGTAAGGCATCTTCTACACTGGTGACCTACGACTACCTATGGCCAGTGACGGCGAGCTTTCCGCACCGGACTCTTCAGGAGCCAACCGGGTTAACGCAGCTACCATGCTACAGCTGCCCGACTTCTGGCAACATAACCCGCGCTCCTGGTTTACCACTGTGGAGGCGCAATTCCACCTTCGGGGAATCTCAGCGGATACAACGAGGTTCTACCATGTCGTCGCGAAGCTGGACAGCCTCACAGTGCAACGGGTGGAGAGCCTGACCAACCACCCGCCCCAAGACAACAAGTATGGCACACTGAAAGCTGCCCTCATCCGAGCCTTCATTCCCTCGCGGGAAGAGCGAGCAGAGTAGCTCCTGGCGCTGACAGAGGGAGAAGCAGACAGGCCAGCGGATCTGATGGCAAAGATGATGAGCCTGAGAGGCGAAGATGACGACAGTTTTATCTTCGCCCACCTTTTCCTCAGAACGCTCCCGCCAGCAGTGAGAGTCACCCTGGCCAGCTCGCAGCCGCTCGTCAACCGCGACTACCACGAGCTGGGACAGGTGGCGCAACGCCTTGTCGACTCCCATAGACGGCGCGTGGCCACGACGGCAGCAGCAGAGATGACCGCCCCTTCGCGAGAAGGAAGGAGACCAGAGGCTGCGACACCGGATCCACTGACGGCAGCAGCGGCAGAGACCAGGAGAAGCGGAGCTGACAACGCCCTCTGCTTCTACCATCAACGTTTTGCCGAGAAAGCCCACAGATGCGTCCCACCGTGCCGGTATCAGCGCCAGGGAAACGCCAAGTCCGGGAGCCGGTAGCAGCTGCGACTCTCGGCACGAAGAACAGGCTGCTTTTCGTGACGGACGCGAATTCTGGGAAAGAATTCCTGGTGGACACGGGCTCCCAGCTGAGTTTTGTCAAGCCTACCTACACGGACACCCTGGCGCCGGCCAGCGGCCCCCTGGTGTTAGCGGCGAACGGCTCCACGATCAAAACCTATGGGGAGAAGACGCTCCGCCTGTCCCTCCACGGGCGCACCTTCGAGTGGACCTTCGTTGTTGCTGCAGTTAACAACAACATGTTAGGTGCTGACTTTTTGTGCTCAAACAGTTTGTTAGTTGACCTTACTAATAGACGTATTGTAAATGCACCGTCTTTCTACTCTATCTCCTGCACAGCTCGGGTGGCCCTGCCTTCTGCACATTCCAATGTCACAGCTGCGGGTGGTAAGTTTCATGCATTACTCATCCAGTTTCCAGCACTCACGGTCCCTACATTTTCAGCGTCAGTTGCCAAACACGGGGTCGAGCATTTCATAAGTACCTCGGGCCCCCCTGTTTTTGCAAAAGCTCGGCGGTTGGACCCAGCTAAACTGGCCATCGCGCGCGAGGAATTCGCCAACTTGGAAAAACTGGGCATAGTCCGGCGTTCGAACAGCGCCTGGTCGTCACCCCTGCACATGGTACCCAAGGCTGACGGCTCGTGGCGCCCTTGCAGCGATTTCCGCAGATTAAATAATGCTTCAGCCCACGACCGCTATCCGATTCCGCACATCCAGGATTTTTCGGCGCATTTAGCGGGGGCGCGCATCTTTTCCAAACTAGATTTGGTGCGTGGTTATCACCAAGTTCCAGTCCGTGCGCAGGACATACCCAAAACGGCAGTTATAACCCCTTTCGGGCTTTTCGAGTTTTTGCGCATGCCTTTTGGCCTCAAGGGCGCCGCGCAGACGTTCCAACGCATGATGGATGCAGTGATGCGCGACCTCCCTTTCGTGTTCGCTTATTTGGATGATATTTTGGTAGCCAGCGCGTCCGAAGCCGAGCACGAAAGCCACCTCACAGCCGTTTTTCAGAGGCTCACAGAACATGGGCTGATCATTAACCCAGCGAAGTGCCAATTCGGGGTAGCGAAAATCGATTTTTTTGGGACACCGCGTGTCGCCAGAAGGCGTGGTCCCACTGCCAGATAAAGTGCGCGCGATAACGGATTTCCCCCAACCGCAGACGGTTAAGGCACTGCAGGAATTTTTGGGGATGGTCAATTTTTATAACCGTTTCCTCCCAAACGCGGCACGGCTCATGCACCCATTGTACGCGGCATTAAAGAAGCAAAAACCTGCATCTAAGGTCGAGTGGTCCCCGGATCGGGAGCGCGCTTTTTCACAGGTCAAATCAGCCCTCGCGAACGCTGCGTTATTGGCACACCCGGTGCCGGCAGCTCGCATGGCGCTAACCACAGACGCCTCCGACGTGGCAGTGGGAGCGGTTGTCGAGCAACTGGTGGCAGGATGCTGGCAACCACTCGCGTTTTTCAGCAAAACGTTGCGCGATAGCGAGCGTAAATACGGCGCGTTTGACAGGGAGCTTTTGGCCCTGCATTTGGCCATCCGCCACTTCCAGTTCTGGTTGGAAGGGCGCCGTTTTACCGCGTTCGTGGACCATAAACCCTTAACTTTTGCAATGGCTAAGGTTTCAGAGCCTTGGTCGGGCCGACAACAGAGGCAGCTGGCTGCAATTTCGGAGTTTACCACTGACATTCAACACGTAGCGGGTAAACACAATGTAGTGGCTGATTGCCTCTCGCGTGCAGTTGCAGCGACAGGCCCCCAGGGGGCAGATTCGGCGGCTGCAGACCTAGGTCAGGCTTGCGGCGCGGAAGCGCTCACAGCTCCGGTCTGCGTCGGGTTAGATTATGCACCCATGGCCGCTGAACAGGTTGGCGACGCGGACGTGCGCGCGCTCCAGTCTGGGCCAACAGGGCTAAGGCTGGAGCACAGGGTGCTTCAAAGAGGCATGCCCTCCCTAATCTGCGATACCTCCACGGGGCGTCCCCGTCCCGTGGTCCCGGCTGCGTGGCGTCGGCGTGTTTTTGACTTAATACATTCACTGGCACACCCGGGCGTCCGCACGTCTATCAAAATGGTAGGAGAGAAGTTTGTTTGGCCGGGGCTGCGTAAACAAGTCAAAGAGTGGGCTGCAGCCTGTGCTGCGTGTCAAAGAGCAAAGGTACACAAACACACACGAGCCCCTCTAGAACCTTTTCACATCCCAGCCAAACGTTTTGATCATGTGCATATCGACTTAGTAGGACCTCTTCCGCTGTCCCAGGGGTTCACACACCTTTTAACCATGGTAGACCGCACCACGCACTGGCCAGAGGCAGTCCCTCTGGCGGCAACCACAGCGGCAGATGTTGCACGTGCCTTTTTAACAACTTGGGTCGCACGTTTTGGTATCCCGTCAGACATAACGTCTGACAGAGGACCCCAGTTTGTTTCCGAGCTCTGGTCGTCCATGGCACTCAGCCTGGGGGTGAAAATTCATCGCACGACCGCATATAACCCCCAGGCCAACGGTTTGTGCGAGCACTTCCACCGGTCATTGAAAGCAGCCCTCAGAGCGGCTCTCACGGACACAAATTGGGTTGATAAGCTCCCATGGGTTTTATTAGGGTTGCGTTCGGCACCTAAAGAGGAATTGCAAGCCTCTCCGGCCGAACTCGTTTTCGCCCAACCCCTCCGGTTACCGGGAGATTTCCTCCCTGAGAACCCTGCTCCGGAGCACCTCCCCGCTCAGCTGCTGCAGAGCGACGCGGGGTCACACACCCTCCCCGGTCCCATTCATCACAGTTTTCCACGTGTTTTTGTGCCCAAAACCTTAAAGAATGCAGAATTTGTCTTTGTTAGACACGACGCACAGAGGTTAGGTTTAAGGCCACCTTACGATGGACCGTTCAGAGTGTTAGAAACCGGGGAAAAGCATTTTTTGCTCGATTTGGGAGACAGGAGGGACTTAGTCTGCATTAACAGACTCAAACCCGCTTTTGTGTTAGCTGACGACCCAGTACAGTTGGCCAGAGCCCCCCGCCGCGGCAGGCCACCCGGGAGACGCTCTGCTAAGCTTTCACGACGATGTGTTAATGATTCTACTTCACAGATGCAGCAGACAGCCACAGGCAGAGCGAGACCTGCTCACAGCAGATGTGGCAGAGAATTGAAGCCCAAGCAGTGGGAAATGTGATCTGTTGTGCCAAGTTTTTTTCTCTCTTGTTCTGTGTGGGGGTGTCATGATTCTATGCATTTGAAGTGTAACTTGTCCTTATTTGAACGTTTGGGGGGGGTTATATGGTGCATATTTAAGGCACATATATGGCATGCTTGTATGGTACGCATTCTCCCCCACATGCATCCAGTAGGCATGACGGTGCAGACCCTACAGAGCAAACGTCCAAAGGAACAATGCCCCAGCAGGGACCTCGGCTAGGAGGTGGGTGCTGGGGAAGACGGAAGTCAGAGACAATGTCCCAACGGGAGCCCCCGAGGTGGAGAAGGGAACAGAGGCGCCAGCAAGTCTCGGAGGCTATATGTGACTGTGGGTTCATGTGTTTACTGAGCTTCTGTGGGGTGAAGGTGTGAGATACTTGATGTGGGGGTTTAGTATCTCTGGTGTATAAAAGCTGTGAGGAAAGTTGGTTCTGTCTCTTTTCTGCTGAGAACTTTGATGATAGAAGATGTGACTTCCAATAAAGCTTTCCTGAGAAATAAACTCAGTCTCGTTTGTAAGGCATCTTCTACAACTGTATGTTTGATGTCCTGGGTATAAAAGGGACAGATGTGGGGAGATTCATTCTCTTTCTGTGTTTGGAAGATGCTGGAGAATGTGAATAAAACCGCCTTGAGAAATAAACTCAGCCTCGTCCTTCACCATTCTCCACACTGGTGACCCTTAGACGTATTATGAGCTGAAGCAAATCTCCCGAGCCAGACTCGTCAGGAGCCAGCCAAATGGATGCAGCCACAGTTCAGCTACCAGACTTCTGGCAGAACAATCCGCGCTCCTGGTTTAACGCGGTCGAGGCGCAGTTCAACCTCCGGAGGATTTCGGTAGACGCCACAAAGTTCTACCATGTGGTTGCAAAGCTGGACAACCACACAGCCCAGCGAGTGGAGAGCCTGATCAACCACCCGCCGGACAGTGACAAGTACAGCACATTGAAGGCTGCAGTCATCCGTTACTTCACCCCCTCGGTGGAGGAGCGAGCAGAAGGGCTCCTGGCGCTGACTGAATTTGAGAGCGACAGACCTGCAGACCTGATGGGGAAGACGTTGAGGCTGAGAGACTCCGAAGATGATAACTTCATCTTCACCCACCTTTTCCTCAGGACCCTACCGTCAGCGGTGAGAGTGACCCTGGCCTGTTCACCACTGTTGGCCCGGCGAGACTACCACGAGCCGGGCCAGGAGGCGCAACGACTCGTCAACGCCAATAAACAGCGCGTGGCTACGGCCGCGGCAGCAGAGCTAGGCACAACATCCGGAGATGGCAGGGGGACAGAGGCTGCAGCACCAGACTCACCGACGACGGCGGCGGCAGGGGCCAGGAAACATGGAGCAGACGACGTCCTTTGCTTCTACCATCGCCGCTTCGCAGAGAGGGCACACAAGTGCATTCCACCGTGCCATTTCAAGCGCTCGGGAAAACACCAAGACTGGGAGTCGGTAGCAGCTGCGGCCCTCAGAGAGGAGAATAAGCTGCTCTACCAGAAGGATGCACGCTCGGGGAGGCATTTCCTCGTGGACACAGGCTCCCAGCTGAGTTTCATCACACCTTCCTACGCTGATCGGCTGGCGCCTTCCAGTGGCCCCGGGGTGTCAGCAGCGAACGGCTCGGCGATTAAGACCTTCGGTGAGAGGACTCTGCTTCTGTCTTTACACGGCCGTGCATTCGAGTGGACTTTCGTCATAGCGGCAGTCAATTTCAACATGTTAGGGGCTGATTTTTTGTGCTCACATGGTTTGTTAGTTGATCTTGCTAACAGACGCCTGGTTAATGCACTCTCTTTTTATTCTATTCCCTGTACAGCTCGAGTGGCCCCGCCAACAGCACAAGCCAACGTCACAGCTGCAGGTGGTAAGTTCCACACACTCCTCACTCAGTTCCCAGCACTCATGGTTCCAACATTTTCAGCGACCGTGGCTAAACACGGGGTGGAACATTTTATTACTACCACCGGCCCACCCGTTTTTGCAAAAGCTCGGCGCTTGGATTCAGCTAAACTGACCATAGCGCGCGAGGAGTTCGCCAACCTGGGAAGGTTGGGCATCATCAGGCGTTCGAAGAGCCCATGGGCTTCACCGCTTCACATGGTCCCAAAAGCTGATGGCTCGTGGTGACCTTGTGGTGATTTTCGCAGGTTGAACAACGCCACAGCGCACGACCGCTACCCGATCCCGCACATCCAAGATTTTTCAGTTCATTTGGCGGGAGCGCGCATTTTTTCTAAAATAGACTTGGTACGCGGTTACCACCAGGTCCCAGTGCGCGCTGAGGACATACCCAAAACAGCGGTAATAACTCCTTTCGGACTTTTTGAGTTTTTGCACATGCCGTTTGGGCTTAAAGGCGCGGCGCAGACGTTCCAATGCATGATGGACGCGGTTCTGCGCGACCTCCCCTTCGTGTTCGTCTACCTGGACGACATATTGGTAGCCAGCGCGTCCGAAGACGAACACGAAAACCACCTCACAGCAGTTTTACGGAGGTTGGCAGAGCATGGGTTAATAATCAACCCAGCGAAGTGTCAGTTCGGAGTGGCGCAGATTGATTTTTGGGGGCATCGCATCTCTCCAGAAGGAGCGGTTCCTCTGCCCGACAAAGTGCACGCAATAACAAATTTTCCCCAGCCACAAACGGTCAAAGCGTTACAGGAGTTTTTGGGAATGGTGAATTTTTATAACCGTTTCCTCCCCCACGCAGCGCAGCTCATGCAACCAGTATGCTGCACTAAAAAAACAAAAACCCACAAACAAAATCGAATGGTCTTCGGAGCGAGAGCGCGCATTCGCGGAAGTCAAAACAGCCCTGGCAAACGCTGCATTGTTGGCACATCCAGACCCAATGGCCCGCATAGCGCTCACCACTGACGCGTCAGATGTGGCCATAGGAGCGGTCGTGGAACAGTATGTAGCAGGAGCTTGGCAACCGCTCGCCTTTTTCAGCAGGACCTTGCGCGATAGTGAACAAAAATACAGCGCATTCGACAGGGAGTTGTTAGCTCTCCACTTGGCCATTCGCCACTTCCAGTTTTGGCTGGAGGGACGCAGTTTCACCGCATTCGTTGATCACAAGCCACTGACCTTCGCGATGGCCAAGATTTCAGAACCGTGGTCGGGCCGGCAGCAGAGACAGCTGGCTGCGATCTCAGAGTTTACTACCGATATCCAGCATGTGGCGGGTAAACTTAATGTAGTGGCAGACTGCCTCTCGCGTGCCGTGGCGGCTCCAGCCCGCGCAGGGGTAGATTTTACAGCCATGGTCGCGGATCAGGTTAGCGACGCAGAAGTGCGCGCGGCCCCAGTCCGTGTAGAGATAGATTATGCAGCCATGGCCGCGGATCAGGTTAGCGACGCGGACGTGCGCGCGCTCCAGTCTGGACCAACAGGGTTAAGGCTGGAGAACAGGGTGCTGCAAGACAGTATGCCCCCCCCAATCTGCGATGTCTCCACTGGGCGACCGCGTCCTGTGGTACCGGCCGCGTGGCGCCGCCGCATTTTTGACTCGATTCATTCCCTGGCGCACCCGGGAGTGCGCGCGTCGGTCAAAATGGTGGGAGAGAAATTTGTATGGCCAAGCCTGCGCAAGCAAGTTAGAGAGTGGGCAGCAGCCTGCATGGCCTGCCAACGAGCCAAGGTGCACAGGCACACAAGAGCTCCTTTGGAGCCGTTTCACATCCCGGCTAAGAGGTTTGATCATGTTCACGTGGACCACGTAGGCCCCCTCCCGCCGTCACAGGGGTGCACACACCTTCTGACAATGATTGACCGCATCACGTGCTGGCCGGAAGTGGTCCCACTGTCATCAACCACAGCCGAGGAGGTGGCGCGCGCGTTTTTAACAGCATGGGTTGCGCGTTTTGGAGTTCCGTCGGACATTACGTCCAACAGAGGCCCGCAATTTGTTTCCGAACTTTGGTCAGCAATGGCCTGCAGCCTGGGGTGACGATTCACCGCACAACCGTGTATAATCCGCAGGCTAACGGGTTATGCGAACGTTTCCACAGGTCATTGAAGGCGGCCCTCAGAGCGTCGCTTACGGATACAAATTGGGTGGACAAGCTACCATGGGTTTTATTGGGGTTGCGTTCTGCACCTAAAGAGGATTTAGAAGCCTCCCCAGCTGAGCTAGTTTTCACACAGCCACTTCAGCTGCCCGGGGAATTTCTCCCAGATAATCCGGCGCCAGAGTGCTCCCCAGCTCAGCGGTTACAGAGTAGCACAGGCCTGAGCACGCTACCTGGCCCTGTTCACCACAGTTTCCCGCGTGTTTTTGTGCCTAAGGCTTTAAAAAATGCAGAGTTTGTTTTTGTCAGACATGATGCCCATCGCCCACCTTTACGCCCACCTTATGATGGACCATATAGAGTGCTGGAAACAGGGGATAAGCATTTTTTGCTAGATTTGGGGGGCAGGAAAGAAATGATTGGCATTAACAGGCTCAAACCCGCTTTTGTGGTAGCTGATGAAACTGTGCAGTTGGCTAAGGCTCCTCGGCGCGGCAGACCCCCTAGAGAGGATTCCCCAGAACACCCACAGAGATTGACTAACAGTTCTAATCCTCAGGCAGCAGCTCCACAGCAGGAAGACGCTGCGGGGGTGGTAAAGCCCGCTTACAGCAGATATGGGAGGCGACTGAGGCCCAAGCGACATTTGGACTGATGTGTAGTAATTTTACCATGACTTGCAAACTGTTATTACGTTTGTTCCATCTTAGACGTTTGGGGGGGGGGGGGTCGTGTGGCACACATATATGCACATATGTATATGATTGTATGATTCATACGTATACCACCTTATGCTTAACATCTGAGACGGAACAAAGGACTGAGCCGTTCTGGAGATAACACAAGGGTGTGAAAGTTTAGTCTTTGGCATGCAAAGAGATAGCCTTGGGGGATTTCTCCCAGCGGCCAGAGACTGGGAGGTGGAGTGAGTTAAGACGGGGGGGAAGTTACATTGTGACTGGGATTAAGTACCATGTGACTGTATGTTTGATGTCCTGGGTATAAAAGGGACAGATGTGGGGAGATTCATTCTCTTTCTGTGTTTGGAAGATGTTGGAGAATGTGAATAAAACCGCCTTGAGAAATAAACTCAGCCTCGTCCTTCACCATTCTCCACACTATTATATTTTTCCATGTTGTACAGAGACTGTTTTCATGTTTTTAATTTAAAAAAAAACACTATTTTTAAGAGGTTCCTGACATGGTTTCCAACCATGCCCACGCTTTGTTGCGTTTTGAACCATCTGCACCATTATTGGCTTTCTATTATCATTCATACTATTTAAGTCCCCTGTGTCCAGCGCCAGCTGTTACTTTTGAATGTTCTTCCTGTGTTCCCTTCCTCAGCCGTGGTTGATCATTGTGTTTATTTTTCATCATCATGGCTCTAATTATGTTCTGTAGTTTTTGGTTCCTGCGTGCATGTTTATTCTCATTGTCTAGCTCCACGGTGTCCATTGTCTGCACAGCCCCGCCCGTCCTGTTTTCCACACCTGTAGCTGATCCCGTTATCTGTTGGCCCGATTAGTCTCATCTGTTCCACGCTTGGTAATCACCAGTTTCCTTTATTAGCTGTGCTTTTCTGTTTCCTGGAGCTGGAACATTGGGAGTCGTAGTGCAGATCATTGCACAGGTTGTACTTGTGGTGCCCGTCTTTGCTCATCGTTTAGTTCAGTGTTGGACAGCTCAGTCTGTCTTCTGTCTTCATCATCCTGTTTCGTGGAATAAATCCTTGTTTGCTCTTCTCCGTATCCGCCTTAAGGAGTCGACTTAATTTCCTGTCTGCTGGAAGCAGCCCATGACACACTATATGTGCAAGAACATGGATTAAAAAAAACAGAACTCACCTGCTGTTTCCTCAGTTTGTTAAAGTTTATTTTATTGTAGTAAATAAACACAGTAAAAAGACAAAACAAAAATACAGTATTGAGGTATATGCAGTACATAACTACATGTATACTGATCAACCATGTGACCATAAAGTATTCTGCGCTTGCGTTGACATGACTTTCTCTCTTCAGCGCTTTAAAGCCACCCATTCTTTCAGAAACCTGCGTGACGTTTCCTCAGAGATGGGCGCCACTTCCTTCCTCTGCTGCTCGCGTAACATGTTCAGAATGACAGCATATTCTCTACTCTGGTGTCAAGTTTGGAAGATGAAGCAGTCCATTTCTTCGTACTCTGACGAACTTTTGTGACTTTCTTCCCGTAAATTTTGATACATTTTTCTTGAAAATTTCTCATAAAATAGTAATTTTACTGTAAATTTGCAACTCTCTCATAAATTTGTTTTCTTGTAAAATTGTGACTTTTCTTCCAAATGTGCCAACTTCTTGTAATTCTGGAACTTTCTCACCAGTTTGCCACCTGTAATTTCCCCACTGTGGAACTAATAAAGGTTTATCATTTTTATTGTAATCCTGCAACTTTTTCTCATAAATTTGCTATTTTTCTTGTAAATTTGCAATTTTCTCAAAAAAAAATTAATTTTTTTTTCTGTGAAGTCACTTTTTTCTCAAAAATGTGACTTTTCTTCTAAATTTTCAATTCATTTACTCATTTCCTACTTTTTGTTAATTTGCAGCTTTTTCTAATTTTTCCTCATAAATTTGTCTTTTTTTCTTGTAAATTTGTTATTTTTTCTTGTTTGTAACTTTTTAAAAATAATTTTACAATTTTTTCCTTGTAAATTTGCAACTTTTTTCTCCCAAATTTTCATTTTTCTCATAAATGTGACTTTTTGTGGTAATTTTGGCCCATCTTGCTGAATCCTGTTCAGCCACATGAAGCCATGTTGGAGCCAGCTTGCTGAACACAGGTAAGCAGGTGACCCGCTCACCCACACCACAGCTTAAGTCCATGTGGGCAAACAGAGACGGGGCCAACGTGGAAGCTGCAGACAAACCCACATGGACTCAGAAGAGGCCAGTTTGAACCTTTGGTGAGGCCCACCTGGACACGCGGCCTGGGCAGGCGTGGCTTCAGAAAGACCACGTGGCTGCTCAGCGCGGCAGCATTGTGGATCAGTGAATTTTGTTTCTGAGGTGCAGTGGTGATCCTGCAGTAACCGGGACACAACGGTCGACTCCAGACCGCTCACGGGAAAAACGATGTGACGAACTGTTTTATTGTGATTCTTTAGCAGTCTACTTTGCAAACTGAAACCAGCCAAATAAGAATATTGCACGTTTACTGTTAATAGAAAAACTGCATTTCAATTCAGTATTTTATTGAAAACGTTCATGACTTTTTGCAAGATAATTCAAGGAGCGTTCTCATTATCCATTACACACAGTGAAATGTTTCAAACCTGATTTAATATTGATGATTGATAGTTTTTGAAATTAAATGACAAATCATGATTTTCTAATTTACTGAGATGCACCAGTCCAACCTGGTTGAAAGCTGAAGATGGCGTCTGTTCTGCTGCTGCTCAAAATCATTGAGACTCACCAGCCTACAGTACAGGACTGTGGTCTGCTTTAGAACATTAAAAACTAAATGATACAAGGCAGAACATCTAATTATTTAGCTACATAATGGTCAGAAATGATCATAAATAACAGTAAACCTATTTTCCACTGGTCATGTAATTAAGAATATGTTTTATAATTCAATCTGTTATACATATTCAAAATAATTAAAAGTAAGTTATCTATTAATTTGTCCTAATTTAACTTGTGGTCACATACAATTTGCATTTTCAAAAATGAGGTCTTAAATTTAATCAAGTGGCCTTACAGATTTTTAAGAATCTTAAACGTAGTGAAAGCTGCAGATACAATGTATGAATTAAATCCACAGACTTAAACTAAAATGATGTTTTCAGGCTCCACCAAACATGTGCATGTCTGGTTCTGGAATAAAACCTCACAACTCCAGTTTTCCTTCGTTTATTTTACAGCTATGCACATTCAGTTGGTTTTATTACTGCAATTCAAAACATTTGCATCTGATGCTCATTCAGACTAGCAGCTCCCCAGCTTGTTTCTTACATATTTTAATTCTTCAATACCATATCAATCCCAGAGGACCATCTGAAATAAATACAGACAACCTGAGCTCCTGTACAGGAACAACAATAAAAGAACCGTTTTTTTCCCCAAGATGAACCTGTTTAAACGACTTCAGAGTGATGACTTGCAGAAAGGAAGAGCAAGACTTGATGCAACAGTTAGCATCCCGTTTTAAGGGTTATATCTGTAATTACGAGGGAATAATGAGGATAATCTAGTTTTTACTTTTGACTCTGACATAAGCAGTTATTTTGGAAAAAAAAGGTCAAATTTTGTGCACAGAAACTGGAAAAACTTGGCAGTTTGTGTGTCCCTCTACACAAATGTAATATTTCTTAAAGAAATCAAAGGTTTGAACTGACCTGCTCCAAAACGCACTGTAAAAATTCACATTCATGATGTAGTTTAAGTGCTTTACAGCAATAGAAATAATTGTTTTACAGATGTTGCAGTTCCAGCCGCTCCACAGCAGAGGTCAGAATAATCCAGGAATCCAATCATTCATTCATCTTCTTCCGCTCAATCCTTTTCGGGTTGTGGGGGGGCTGGAGCCTATCCCAGCATTTTTGGGCGAGAGGCAGGGTACACCCTGGACAGATCGCCAGTCCATCGCAGGGCCAACACAGAGAGACAGACAACCATTCACTCTCACAGTCATACCTAAGGACAATTTAGAATCCCCAGTTTGATGCCAATTAACCTAACCTGCATGTTTTTGGCATGTGGGAGGAAACTGGAGAAATCCCGGAGTAAACCCACGCAGACACGGGGAGAACATGCAAACTCCACACAGATCACTGTTGGTCAGGGGCTGGGATCGAACCCAGGATCTCCCGGCCAAGGGTGAGTTGCTGTGCTGCCACAGTGCTAACCACTCCTCCACCGCGCCACCTGGAATCCAATCATAATGGGGTCAAATTTCATTGCTCCTCCACAAGTTAATTTTCTACAGGCTGCATTTTTTTTTCCACTATGGATGTGATCTGCATCAGCTGTTCGGGGTGGAACAGGCTCATTTCTGTGTCCCATGGTGCTCGTTTTGTTTGAGGTCACCAGTGTTTGCGACCCTCGTGGTTGAGCGTCGCCCTCTCCATCTGTCTGTACCAGTATTTGACTTTGGTGTTGGCCATCATGTCGTCAAACGCCTGCAGGCCCTCCATCACCCGAAGCACCCCATACACCGCCTGGAGAGGACCCACATGAAGGGAAATTATTTCAAATGCAAACAAAAGTCCTTTAAAGAGCCCTACTGAAGGCCTTTTTAAGGGTTGTTTGTTTCTAAGCTTATGACACCCCAGAGGTCGGTCATATGCAGCTGACCACTCATAACACGTCCCGGTCTCCTACAATGCTTTATCTAAGCTTGTAAACTCAACCCTCAGACAGTATTTTTATCGGTCAAACTGATAAAGTCCTACAGAGGATCCAGATCCCGGTCACACTCCTTACCAGGTCTGCTAGGTTGGGCTGATCTCCACCCATAAACTTCCTGCCTTTGCCGATGGCTGCTACCCAGTCATTGACGGCCTTGTAGAGGTCCTGCCTCACATCGTCCTGCAGATTGTGTCTGTGGGGACAAAAGAGGGAGAAAGGCAGAACTTTACATCCCGACACAATTTTGATTTCCTCAGGATTCCTGCTGCTGTTGTTTAAGTGTTATTAATGCTTTAGCTACAGTCACAAAGCTTACGAATGATGGGCTCCTAAGAATCTCCCAGTTCCTACGAATTCTGGCGTTCACAGACATTCATGGAGGGGGGCATAGTTTCTTACGACTGCTGTTCAATTCGCAAGAACAACTTGTGGCATTTTTGAGAAATGAGGTGCTTTTCTGTCATACGATGGCCCTAGAGTTCTTACATTCTTCGTAAGGATACCTTGGGATCTTCCTACGCCATACTTACTGCCATCATATGAAAGTTTTTGTGCAATTCACAGCACTCAAGTTGTTGGTAGGAAGATCTAATGGCTTTCGGCACATTTTATCAGCACAAATGTCACACGAATGACATACTTCTGCCTTATAAGTATCTCACCACTGCCTTACGCACACTGTATGAACCGTTGTACAAATGGGGATTCATATGGAATTTCCTACGACCGCTCTAAGGGGCCCTCAAGAACAACTTAAGGTGTTCTTGAAGCATACTGACAGCCAACATCTTGCGTAGTTCTTGTGTTGTTCCTATGGCATTCACACGGCTGCCCTACGATGAGGGGTTTTCGTGGGGCGTTCATAGAAATCTTGGACAAGACCATCAACCTGGCCACGAACTTACCAATGGTCTACCAACGCTGGATTCTCCTATGGCCGCCTTAAGAAAGCCGTACAAAATAGTTCAAAAATTGTTTGTACAGTGTCTGCAGCTAAGGGTATAAGGGTAGTTGTGACGGTAGCTTTACATTATTACTATTATTATTAAGATTCAAAGATTCAAGATTCAAAGATTTTATTTGTCAATACTACTATATGTACAGGACATACAGTACATGAGAATTGAAATGGTGTTTCTCTCTCTCTTCAGTGGTGTGTACAATATAAAAAAAAGAAAAAGGAATAAGGCTGGAAAAACAACAACAGCAGTCTATGTACAGTAATGCTACCCGTAGTGCAAATGGCAACTATTAAGTCAGTCAGGATTTCACAATGTTACGATCTCACCAATCCTGGTGAATTCTGTGCGACCTTTGTCCAATCACCACAACTTTCCAGCAATTTTGAGTGTCGACATTTTTCACAAATTTCACCAAGTAAATCTGTCCCTGAGTAGCGCTCAAACGCACACATCATCAGTGTAACCCAAGGATCGGCAACCTGTACTACACAAAGAGCCACTTTGAGTGATTTTTGTCCAAAAAAAAAAAATAATAAAAAAATAAAATAAAATCTGGATGGAGCCACAAAAATATCTGAACCTGAGAACTGAGGTAAAATAGCAAAATTACAAATGGCTAGACAACATCCCAATTAAGACAGTTTTTGTCAAAAATTTGCAGCTTTTTTATGGTAAATTTGGTATCATTTTCCTCACAAAATTGCTACTTTTTTCTGGTCAAGTTTTTAATCATTTCCAAAAAAAGAAAAAAAATGTGACTTTTCTTGCAAATTTGACAAGATTGTTTTTGTTTGTTTGTTTTTTTTAAAATTACAACTTTTTCCAGGAACTTTTTATTTTTTTTGGTCTTTTTTATTGGAAATTCATTAGTGTATTTTTCCTCATAAAGCTTCAACATTTTTCTCCAAATTTGTGAGATTTTTTCCCATTTTTTTGCATACTCAGGTTTCCTCATTTTCTGCTTTTTCCATTTTTTCACATGAATGTGCAACCTTCTTTCTTGAAAAGTTATTGCTCATTTTCCTTGAAATGTGTGAGTTTTTTTCCCCTCAAGGCCTCAGGGAACCACTGGCTATGGGGAAAAGAGCCACATGTGGCGGTCAGAGCCAGGGTGCAGACCCCTGCTCTAACCAATCAAATGTGTCCCTGCACACATCCGTACTTCCTTGTTTCCTTGGAGATGCAGACATATGGTAATAATGTCTCTGTAGCTGGCAATTTTTCAAAATAAAACAGACTTTGGTGGTCAATACACAGAAGCAGAATAAATTATTCATTTTCTTCTCCACGGCTCTGCAGCTCAGTGTCAAGTGGTCCACAGATTGGTCTGGTGGTTGGGGACCAACCATGCATTCAATACAATTTAGCTGCTGTCGTGGCTTACTCATCTTTTTTATTTAAGCTTTCAGCAAGAGTACAGCATTGATCATTTATGACTAATTCACTGAGCACTTAATTCTCACATACTTGTGCAAAATTCTATATTTGCTAATACACAAGAGTTTTTAGCTCACTCCGGCAAAGCTGAAAGAAGCTAATGTGATGACGTGGCGTTCATTGTCTGTCTGTCTGTCCACATTTCACAGGACTCACTACTCCTCCTAGGCAAATTATTTGCACAGACACTCACCAAACTCACTCACAATGATCCTCAGGAGGGTCTGTATCCAAGTTGTGGTCAAGGTCAAAGGTCAGGAGATCTGGGCTCTTATGTGATTTCAGAAAAATTGGTCTGTGTTGGCCCTGCGACGGACTGGCGATCTGTCCAGGGTGGACCGTGCCTCTCACCCAAAGATGCTGGGATAGGCTCCAGCCCCCCTGCGACCCGAAAAGGATTAAGCGGAAGAAGATGAATGAATGAATGGTACTCCTCCTGTACAACCGCCCCAGTGGTCACCAAAATCATTTACAAGGATCCTCAGGAGGGTCTGCACCCAGGTTGTGCCCAAAGTCAATGTCAAGGTCGAAGGTCAGAAGATCTGGGCATTTATGATTTCACAAAAACCGTTACCTCCTCCTCGGCCATTGACCTTGACTTTAAACACATCCTAGATGGATCTGTATCTAGGCTAGACTCCTGCAGGCATGGACCCCCCCCCCCCCCCCACAGCACCAGTAAACATCCAGGGAACAGACATTGAAATGGTGACATCTTACAGGTACCTGGGTGTCCACCTGAACAATAAACTGGACTGGTCACAACACCAACACACTCTACAGGAAGGGGCAGCACAGGCTGTTCCTACTGAAGAGCCTCAAGTCTTTTGGCATACAGGGGGACTCCTGAAGACCTTCTACGACTCTGTGGTGGCATCAGCTCTCATGTATGGAGTGATCTGCTGGGGCAGCAGCATCACAGCTGCCAACAGGAAGACACTGAACAGGCTGATTAAGAAGGTCAGCTCTATTCTGGGGCACCGCTTCAACCCAGCGGAGGAGATAGGAGAAATGAGGATGGTGGCTACTTTGCACAATAAGGAATGTTCCTAATACACTGTTAATATAATTATTATTGATGGTAGCAACAAGACCCCAAGATCTTGGGGTCTTGTTCACGAGTGAGGGGAAAATGGAGCGAGAGATCGACAGACGGATTGGAGCAGCATCTGCAGTGATGCGGATGTTGTACCGGTCTGTTGTGGTGAAGAGGGAGCTTAGTTCTAAGGCAAAGCTGTCGATTTACCAGTCAATCTACGTTCCTACTCTCACCTATGGTCACGAGCTTTGGGTAATGACCGAAAGAACGAGATCGCGGATACAAGCGGATGAAATGAGCTTTCTGCGTAGGATTGCTGGACTCACCCTCAGAGATAGGGTGAGGGGCTCAGTCATCCAGGAGAGGCTCAGAGTACAACCACTGCTCCTCCACATTGAAAGGAGTCAGTTGAGGTGGTATGGGCATCTGATTAGGATGCCTCCTGGACGCCTCCCACTTGAGGTGTTTCAGGCACGTCCCACTGGGAGGAGACCCCGGAGCAGATCCAGGACTCGGTGGAGAGACTATGTCTCCCAGCTGGTCTGGGAACGCCTTGGTATCCCCTCTGAAGAGCTGGAGCAGGTGGCTGGGGAAAGGGAAGTCTGGGCTTCTCTGCTTGAACTGCTGCCTCCGTGACCCGGACCTCCGGAAAAGCGGTAGAAGATGGATGGATGGATGGTAGCAACAATACTGTACTCATTCAACTGTGAAATATACTGTTTATATATATATATATATATATATATATATATATATATATATATGAATAATTTAACTGCTTACTAGCACTGTAAATACTATTTTACTTACTTTTTTTTAACTGTAAAAACTATTTTACTCTTTTTAATTTCCCTATTGTAGGACTAATAAAGGTTGACCTTATCTTAACCCTTTGACATCCTTCTATTTATGGACATAAAAAGCGCCTTCACTGTCTATTGCAGTGCTCCGCCTGCCATGTGACATGTCATGTGATGTCATCAAACCCCACAGTTGTACTAAGTATTCCACCTCACAAGGTGGCAGACACGTATAACTTACTCCTCTTGTCTTGGAGGACTAATGGCCCCCATATAACTCCCCACTTCTGGACACCCAGAGAAGAAGAGTTTGTAAACAAATGGTGATTGATCGCAAGACGGAGGAGGCATTTGCTCCCAAATTTGCCAACTATGATTCTAAAAAGAGATTATTTAGCTTATGAAGGTAAATAGCCACATTTTTTTTATAACAGAGGGTGGGCAAAGCTGGTTGATTTGCACCTGCCATCGACCCCCAGTGCCATGTGACTGGACAGAACAATCGCGCCAGTTCCCGGTCATCATATGAGATAAATTGCAGTGGAATAAAAGCAAAATTGTGGTGGAATAATCATAACAGTTTCTGGATGTGGGAGAGAAAGCAAAAATGACCAAGAGAAGACAAAATAACGACCAGGAAGGACGAAAATGGACGAAGCGCGCCACCTGGCCAGCAGTAAGTGACAAATTTCTTTGTTTACGTTGTACTGATTTTCTGGTTCATATACTTTAAAGATAAGATAACAAAATGCCCAAAACAACAAACGGTGACAAAAAACAAAACCATTCTTTGTGTAAATATGTCCAAAGTCCACTTTTCACTGAAAGTTATGTAATTCAATATGGCTGCTGTGGCATTATGCAAATTAGATGTGTAAATTTACTCCCATCTCAAACTTTGGATCATATTCTACATCTTTCTAATTGACAGTAAGCCATTATCTCTTACCACTTTCAAGTCATAGCCTTGGAAATCTCTGACATCTGAACTGAATATTTTCTTGAAAAAAAATCTTGACCACCAGGGAGAGCGGAGGAAACGGCACAATGGAGCGCCATAGGCAGTCACTTCGTTAACTTCTTGCAATGTGTATATAGTATTTTCACCCTATCTTATTATTTATTATTATTCTGAGTGCTACTGTCCCTTTGCTGGTGTAATACTGTAAATTTCCCTGTTGTGGGACTAATAAAGGTTGATCTTAAATACTTGAGTAAATATATGAAGGGAAAAATGGAAACTTAGGAGAAAAAGCTGCAAATAAAAGCAAAAATCCACAAATATGCAAGACAAAAGCTCCAAATCTATAAGACAAGTCAATATTACAGAAACATTTCATATTTAAAAGGAAAAAATATATATAACGAATGCTAACAGGTCAGTTCATTTATAACTTGTTTTACCTCCAAATGTCTTTCCCACAGCGCAGACTGACAATCACACTATACGGCATCACTTACCGACTTTTGAGCCGTTTGGAGATGAAGAACATGGCAGCAGCACCAACATACTTCGCAAAGAATCCTTCCCATGTTCCGAAGTTTCCCTCGCGTACAATGTAGTCAAAGGAGGCCAGAGCCTCCCCGGTGGTCCGGTACACATTGGGTGATATGAGATGCACGAGCCAGTCGTCAGCCCACTTACGCCACTTCATCTCCTCTCTGAAAAAAAAACAGCAGAAGAAATACTCCCAGGAACATCCACGGCCGCACATTAGACTGTCCAACAGTGTCCTGGTGACAGGACGAGTTCAGCCAGCCAATCAGAATAAAGCTACACTGATAGTTCTAGTAGCAGGTCTGCACTTACTTCTGCATTTCCTTCACGGGGTAAATGGCGGCAGTCTCTGCTGAGCTCAGCATCAGCCAGTACTTGTTGTTGTACTCGATCACCTCCTTCCCACTCTCATTCTTTGACCTCATCTCCGGGTAGCAGCATATGATTTCAGACATGCTTTTCTCCCTGAATGACCAAAGGTTCAGGTTAAAGATCTTAATCCATCAGAGATTACACCAGACCCAGTTTGACTGGATTTTTACATCTGTCAGAGAGGTCCTGTTTTCATCCGTGTCCATAGATTTGTTGGTTTGGGTTTTAACACTGTAACTCAACAAGAGCACCACACATGGTACATTATACGCCCGTCCATAGTCATTATCAATAGTGCACAGTTAGCACACCTCTTCTTCTTCTTCTGGCTGCTCCCTTAAGGGTTCTCCACAGCGGATCATCTGCCTCCATCTCACCCTGTCCCTTCATCTTTCTCTGTAACACCAACCCTCTCCATGTTCTCCTTCACTACATCCATGAATCTTCTCTGTGGTCTTCCTCTTTTCCTCCTGCCTGGCAGCTCCATCTTCAACAGCCTTTGTCCAATATATCCACTATCCCTCCTCTGCACATGTCCAAACCATCTCAGCCTTGCCTCTCTTACTTTGTCTCCAAACTGCTCAACCTGAGCTGTTCCTCTGATACACTCATTTCTAATCTTGTCCCTTCTAGTCTCTCCCAGTGAAAATCTTAGCATCTTCAACTCTGCCACCTCCAGCTCCACCTCCTGTCTTTTTGTCAGCGCCACCATCTCCAAACCATACATCATAGCAGGTCTCACTACAGTCTTGTAAATCTTTCCTTTCACTCTAGCTGCTATCCTTCTGTCACAAATCACCCGACACTCGTCTCCACCCACTCCACCCTGCCTGCACTCTCTTCTTCACCTCACTTGTGCATTTTCCATTGCTTTGGATGGTTGACCACAGGTATTTAAACTATTCTACTTTCACTACCTCTACTCCTTCCATCTTCACCATTACAACTGCCTCCCTCTCATTCACACTCATGTACAGTGGGGTAAAAAAGTATTTAGTCAGCCACCAATTGTGCAAGTTCTCCCACTTAAAAGATGAAAGAGGTCTCCAATTTTCATCATAGGTATACCTCAACTATGAGAGACAAAATAAGAAAAAAAAATCCAGAAAATCACATTGAAGGATTTTTAATGAATTAATTGGTAAAATTAAAATAAGTATTTGGTCAATAAGTTCATCTCAATACTTTGTTATATACCCTTTGTTGGCAATGACAGAGGTCAAACGTTTTCTGTAAGTCTTCACAAGGTTTTCACACACTGTTGCTGGTATTTTGGCCCATTCCTCCACGCAGATCGCCTCTAGAGCAGTGATGTTTTGGGGCTGTCGCTGGGCAACACAGACTTTCAACTCCCTCCAAAGAATTTCTATGGGGTTGAGATCTGGAGCCTGGCTAGGCCACTCCAGGACCTTGAAATGCTTCTTACGAAGCCACTCCTTCGTTGCCCGGGCGGTGTGTTTGGGATCATCGTCATGCTGAAAGACCCAGCCACGTTTCATCTTCAATGCCCTTGCTGGTGGAAGGAGGTTTTCACTCAAAATCTCACGATACATGGCCCCATTCATTCTTTCCTTTACACGGATCAGTCGTCCTGGTCCCTTTGCAGAAAAACAGCCCCAAAGTATGATGTTTCCACCCCCATGCTTCACAGTAGGTATGGTGTTCTTTCTCCTCCAAACACGACAAGTTGAGTTTTTACCAAAAAGTTCTATTTTGGTTTCATCTGACCATATGACATTCTCCCAATCCTCTTCTGGATCATCCAAATGCTCTCTAGCAAACTTCAGACGGGTCTGGACATGTACTGGCTTAAGCAGGGGGACACGTCTGGCACTGCAGGATTTGAGTCCCTGGCGGCATAGTGTGTTTCTGATGTAGCCTTTGTTACTTTGGTCCCAGCTCTCTGCAGGTCATTCACTAGGTCCCCCCATGTGGTTCTGGGATTTTTGCTCACCGTTCTCGTGATCATTTTGACCCCACGGGGTGAGATCTTACGTGGAGCCCCAGATCGAGGGAGATTATCAGTGGTCTTGTATGTCTTCCATTTTCTAATAATTGCTCCCACAGTTGATTTCTTCACACCACGCTGCTTACCTATTGCAGATTCAGTCTTCCCAGCCTGGTGCAGGTCTACAATTTTGTTTCTGGTGTCCTTTGACAGCTCTTTGGTCTTGGCCATAGTGGAGTTTGGAGTCTGACTGTTTGAGGTTGTGGACAGGTGTCTTTTATACTGATAACGAGTTCAAACAGGTGCCATTAATACAGGTAACGAGTGGAGGACAGAGGAGCCTCTTAAAGAAGAAGTTACAGGTCTGTGAGAGCCAGAAATCTTGCTTGTTTGTAGGTGACCAAATACTTATTTTACTGAGGAATTTACCAATTAATTCATTAAAAATCCTTCAATGTGATTTTCTGGATTTTTTTCCTCATTTTGTCTCTCATAGTTGAGGTATACCTATGATGAAAATTGGAGACCTCTCTCATCTTTTAAGTGGGAGAACTTGCACAATTGGTGGCTGACTAAATACTTTTTTGCCCCACTGTATTCTCTCTTGTATTCTCTCTTGCTTCCACTGACTTTCATCCCTCTTCTCTCTAGAACATATAGTAGATAAAAAAAATCTACACACTCCTGTTCAAATGCTAGGTTTTTGTGATGCAAAAAAACAAGACCAAGATAAGTGTAAAAAATGAGTGTAAAAGATAAGGGTAAAAAATGAGACCAAGATAAATCATTTCAAAACTTTTTCCACGGACTTCCGGTTATGGCGGCCGCCTAGAAGGACGCGTATCACTCTGCTCTGCCCCTGGAAATAAAAATTCGGCAAATAACTCTCTCATTTGGAACAGAACTTTTCCCAGCGTTTGGGTGAGGATATGCCGGTGAAGACTAAGGCTGGGAAATCGGGAGGGGGAAAAATTGAATCGCCGAAGCAGTCCAAATTAACGGACTTTAAAGTTTGTGGCGCAGTAGAAAAAGCTGCGGATATGGCGGATGAAACTAGCGGTGGTGCGGTAACTGCTGCTGCTGACGATGGCGGCACAGGTGCAGTGCTGGCTGCCATTAGCTCAATGAGAGCAGACTTTTCCGCTAAACTTGATGGGATTATGGCAGCGTTGGATGCAATGAGAAAGGAGTTGGGTGACTGCGTGGAGCGAGTGACGCAGGCGGAGCTTCGTGTTTCAAGTGCGGAGGATGAAATCAGCGGACTTCAAATAAAGGTGCGCACTTTGGAAAAAAAAAATAAAGATCTGGAAAACAGCGTTCTGGACTTGGAATCTCGGTCCAGAAGGAACAACCTGAGGCTGGTGGGTTTACCGGAGGGAGCCGAAGGTCGTGATTCATGCTCCTTTTTGGAGGGGTGGATCCCGGAGGCGCTGAACAACGCGGAGCTAAAATCATCAGTCGTCTTGGAAAGCTCCCACCGAATTGGCCCACCGAGAGGTAACAAGGCAGCACCGAGGACGCTAATTATGAAGTTTCTCAGCTACAGAGACAGGATGACGATCTCCAACGCGGTGCGGGCCAAAGGAGAAATTAAATACCAAGATCAGCAGGTGCGGTTCTACCCAGATCTGGCCTCAGGAATCCAACAATTAAGGAAGCAGTTTGACCCCATCCGCAAAGAACTGCGCAACCTTGAGATTCGTCATGGAGTGATTCACCCTGCAAGACTTCTGGTCACATATGAGGGCAGAACACGCATCTTCAAGACCCCCGAGGAGGCGCAGGAGCTCATCAAGAAGATCCAGGAAGAGACTGGTGGGAGCTAAGCATGAACAGAATATAGGGTAGAATATTTGAGCATTTAACTGATTAGAAGCATACAACAAGATTACAAAATATAGAATGTATTACATATTTAAAAAAAAAAGAAGTACAAAATTGCTAAAAAAAATTTGGAGTTAAATTGGAAAATTACAGAAGAGAGTTAATGTTACGTTATTAAAAGCAGTAGAGTTAGGGTGATTGGGAGGATGAAGAAGGAGTGGCTTTGGCTGATCCTCGTGGGTGTGGAACGGTCGATGGCTATATCGGGAGACGGAATTTTTCTTTTGCTTTTGGGGGATTGCCACAAATGTGGGAAGGGGGAATTTGTTTGTGTGTAGTTTGTAGGGTGAATGTTCAACCACTCATTTTTTTGCTTTTCTGTTTGAGCATGTTTACACTGCAAGGTAATCCCAAACTCCCTATTGATTATAAATCAAAGCGTTAATCTTAATTTAACTTCATGGAATTGCAGAGGTCTACAAAACTTAAAAAAACTTAAACAAGTTATGAATAAAATAAAAGACATGGGTTCAAAAATTGTGTTTTTACAAGAAACTCATCTAATAGAGCAAGATGTAAAAAGAATTAGGAGTAGATGGCAAGGAAATGTTTTCACCTCATCATTTTCATCCCGAGCCAGGGGAGTTATGATTCTCATACATAAGTCAGTCCCATTTCAAGTGAAAAATGTAATTGGAGACAAATTTGGAAGATATCTAATTATTCAAGGATCTTTGCTATTAGAAAACATAAATTTGGTGAACTTATATGGTCCCAATATAGATGATCAAAAGTTCTTTGCCAATTTATTTCTTATCTTATCATCACTTACAGGGCAACATATAATAGCAGGGGATTTTAATTGTACATTGAATCCCAGTATAGATAGATCAACAGGACTGGACTGTACGCACAATGGATGTAGGATGACCATTAATCATTTTATGAAAGAACTGAAATTGATAGATATATGGAGAGAAATGAAACCACAAGTTAAAGCATACTCTTGTTATTCCAATACCTACAAGACATTCTCACGTATAGATTATTTTTTGATCTCCACAGAATTAAGGTCCAAGATTCAAAACTGTTTTTATGATAATATCGTGATCTCTGATCATGCACCCTGCTGTCTAATGTATGTAGATAAGAAATTGACAAAGGAACCAGGTAGATGGCAATTTCAGCATAAATGGCTTCAGGATGAGGAATTTGTTAAGTATATAGAAAAACAGATAGATGAGTTCTTTGATATCAATACTACACAAACATCAGCATGTGTAAAGTGGGAGGCTTTCAAAGCTTTTATTAGGGGACATATTATTAGTTATACAGGTTCAAAATCTAAGAAGACTCGAGAGGAGAGAGTCCAATTGGAACATAAAATAAAAATTCTTCAAGAAAGAGTATATGCAGGAAGAGATCCAAGGTTGGAGAACGAATTACTGATTTTGAGAGCTGAATATGACAAAAAATCAGCGAATAGAGCTGCCTCGAGTCTTCTAAGATTGAAACAATCTTTTATGAACAAGGTGAAAAATCAGGAAAGTTATTGGCATGGCAGATTAAACAATTAGAATCTAAAACACCAATTACCAGTATTATAAGTAACGGACAGGTAGTTATAGATCCTTCATAAATTAATAGAGCCTTTAGAGATTACTATGAAAAATTATATGATACCAAAAATGAATCTGAATTAACAAAACTACATGGGTTTTTGAATGAACTATTTATACCGTGTATTCCAAATGAAAATAGGGAGATACTGGAGTCTAAAATTAGTCAAGAAGAAGTTGGACTAGCCATTGATAATATGAAATCAGGAAAAAGTGCAGGACCAGATGGTCTTCCAGTTGACCTTTATAAAAAATTTAAGAATAAATTAACAAAACCTTTTTTGGAAATGGTTTTAGAAGCATTTCAAAATAGTAATTTACCATCATATATGAATAATGCCTTAATTATACTGTTGCCAAAACCAGGTAAGCCCTCTAATAAATGTGAAAATATGAGACCAATAAGCCTATTAAATGCCGACCTTAAGATAATTTGTAAAATTTTAGCAAGACGAATACAAGAAATTTTACCAAATATTATTAATCGAGATCAGAATGGCTTTATAAAGGGAAGACAAGGCTTCCATAATGTAAGAAGACTATTTAATATTATTTATTCTAATAAAGAAGCACCGGATACAGCTCTCTTATCACTGGATGCCGAAAAAGCCTTTGATAGAGTTGAATGGCCCTTTCTTTTTGAAGTCTTACAAAGGTTTGGACTTGGAAATAATTTCATAAAATGGGTTCAGATAATATATAATAATGCTACTGCAGAAATTCTAACAAATAACAATATTTCAAAATCATAAAAACTCAATAGAGGATGTCGACAAGGCTGTCCACTTTACACCTTTACTGTTTACTATGGCAATTGAACCTTTAGCGATGGCGATACGTCTACAGTCACAATATATGGAATTAAAGTTGGACCAACAGAACATAAAATCCTCCCTGTAAGCCGATGACATAATTTTGTTTATGTCGAATCTTTAAAAAATCAATTCCGACCTTGTTGAATTTAATAAAGAATTTCGGGGAAATATCAGGATATAAAATAAATAAAAACTAAATCTATCAATATAATGCTAAATGAGACCCAGAGAAATTACCCAGCCCCTGAGGTAATCAATTCAATGTTGTAAATCAGTTCAAATATTTAGGAATCCAAATTGTGCCTAAGCTAGAATCAGTCGCCAGTGTCAATTATGAAGCCTTAATGAAAGATATTGATGAGTTACTGCAGAGATGGATGTCACTAACAATGTCCGATGATCGGAGAAATAATATACTTAAAAGTAATATCTTACCTAAAATACTTTATTTATTTCAATACATTCCCTTACCACCACCTTTAGATTTATTCTCAAGAATTAAAAAAAAGTTAGTGGAATTTATATGGAACAACAGGAGGGCTAGATTACGTCTGTCTTTATTATATTTACCATTTGATCGTGGAGGTCTGAAATGTCCAAATTTATGTTGTATTATTGGTCGGCACAACTGAGGTCTATGACATAATATTTTTCATCAAATGATCTCCCTCACTGGACTGACATGGAATCATACAATTTACCCTTTACCCTTCCCATATTCATATACTCAGATTCGGCAAAAAAATTACAAAAACAAGTTAAAAATCCATTTGTAAAGCATATGATCAAAATAAGGTGTGAAGCTAAAAACTATTTAAAAGAACCACAGTTATTGTCACAATTTAGTCCAATATGGGGTATCAATATTTTAAACCAGGGAGAGCGGACGCTGTATTTAAAGTATGGAATTTAAAAGGGATACAAAAGATTCAGGATTTATATTTGCCATGTGCAGAAAACATAATGTCTTTTGAAGAGTTGAGGATCAAAATTTAATCTCAATAGAACACATTTTTTTAAATATCTTCAACTTAGAAACTTATTCGATCAAATCAAAATAAAGCTCTCACTCGACCTATCTATCATCCTTGGAAAAAATGTTGATGAAAGATAGTAAAAGACAGGGTAGTTATTTCAGAGTTTTATAACTCATTGACACTATTTTCAAGTGAAAATTCACTGAAAAGATTAAACTACTGGGAAAGAAGATCTGCAAATTGAAATTTCAGAGGAACAATGGGAATTGGCTTGTACAGAAGCTCAAACCAAATCAATAAAAGTACGCCTTAAATTGATACATTTCAAATGGTTAATGCGGATGTATGTTACACCGGAGGAGTTAAATAGATATAACAAAAATATACCAGATACGTGCACAAAATGTATGGAAAGTAAAGGAACTCTATTTCATTGTGTATGGGAATGTAGATTAATAAGAATGTTTTGGGAAGAGGTGAGGGTAACAATTGAAAAAATAATCTCAAAACAAATCATATTGAATCCTAAACTGTTTTTGTTGGGTCTGTACCCAGAAAAGCATAATTTTAATAAAGTGAAAGAATCCTTCATTAGACCCTCAGTTTGCTTAATGCCAAAAAATGTATTGCACTATTATGGAAAAAGACTCATAGACCAGATGTGACTCAGTGGTTAAGGACAGATGTTAACAAACCTTCCATTAGAAAGAATAACATATATCTGAAATCAAAGGAAATTGTGTTTGAGAATATATGGAGACCTTTTATTGATTATGTAAAAAATTTAAACATAACTCTTGAAGAAGAAGTTGAATGATATGTGTGGACCTTGTAAATTCCAAACTGGTGAACATAATATGTATACTTATGTGTTGGATTGTCTAGACTAAACAGAGGAGCATTGTTGAAGATTTGATTTTGATGGTGGTTGTTGGTGTTTTTTAGTGCATTTTTTTTTTTTTGTAGTACTTTAGTGTTAGTGTTTGATTGTTTGTATCATGTTTGTTTAAAAAAAAAAAAGGTTCAATAAAGATATTGTGGAAAAAAAAAAAAACTTTTTCCACTATTAATGTGACCTATGACCTGTACAACCCAATTGAAAAACAAACTGAAATCTTTTAAGGGGAAAAATAAAAAAAAAACTTACAATAACCTGTTTGCATAAATATGCACACCCTTAAAAGTCTGATGACACGTTTTTGACTTCATCTAATTTTTTAACACATATACAATATGACGAAATAGGTTGGTCTGTGCAGTTTTGGTTTTTTTTCACGCGAATATCCGACGTTTTCATGAGCACCACGTCACCAATTGCGTCAGTGGCTGGAAAACTCCCCGGTCATGTTGTAACGTCATCGACAGAACACAGCGCTTGGCTGCCCATTGTACACACAGCATGGAAGCGGTAGAAAACATCAACGATGGTTCCAGCACATGTAGTCTGGAATTGGTTTGTGTTGTCCAATCTTCAGACGATTATAGTTCGGAAGAATGGGATGACAATGAAGAATCTGGGGGCATCAGACCGTATAGGTTTGAGCCGTGCCAAGCGGACATCGTGCCTAGGCAAGTCAGACTCAGAGAGTGACAGTGGAGAGGTACACATGACTGGCGCAGCAGCAGCGACAAACACACAGCAGGGGAACACCAAGTGTTATGCTTTTGTTACAGATATTGCAACTAATTATTTGTTCATAAATATAATTTATTTAAACCCGATTTTTCAATAAAATCATAGCAGTGTATTCTCTGTGGCTCAGGCATCGGGTTTATTATGTATTATATTTATGTATTATCTGGTGAATCCTGCGCGTAAATCCATTCATCATGACCCTCCGTGTGCTCTTACACACGGCACGGAGAGGGAGGATGAAATAACGAGGATTTATGTGCAGGGTTCACCACAGCACATTTAATACTCAAAGACAGACAATTCCCAAAAAGGTGAAGATGTACAAAAAACACAAACACACTTATTGATAGTGTTCGTGGGCCGGCATCGCCCAGAGAATGAATGAGAGGAGACGTGTTAGCCACAGGTGCGCCCCAGAGCAAACATCGCTTCAAGGATGCACGAAAACCACAGTGAACATGGGGTGACTAACACGTCGTGAGAGTGCTGAAAATACTGGCAGACTAACAGCACAGATGACAATACTGTGGACCAGCAGTGCATGATTGGCAAACGGCAGCTAAGTACACGCACTGCTGGTGATGGTGTGATGAGAAGCACCTGGGCGAGGACCGGGAAAGATGATCAGTGGGAGTTTGAATCAGCTGATGATAATGATAGAGGGGATGTGGCCGGACCGGCGAGCATCAGCATGCGATCACAGAAAGTAGGTCAAAGCTGCGTGTAAATCCATTAATCCTTCTCCTCCTCGTGTGCTCCTCCTGTGTAAAAGCACACGAGGAGTGCACGAGGAGGCTTATGACAGTTGTAGCTGAAGCATATGATGTGGTCTTTCACGACCTGCTGTTTATCTAAGCCTGCAACACAACGTGAAGGCATAGCCGGAAAATTAAAACAAGAAACCAGAGAAACTGTGAGCTACAAAGCTGCTGTCATTCCAGTCAACAACACCGGCATCCGTTCTGTTGCTTACGTCATGGTGGTGCCGCCCTTCATTCGGTGGGCAGCACCACAGTCCAGTCAGCGGCTGCTGTTTTTTGATGATAACTAGTTTATGCAGGTGCGGTTGTAAATATTATATTGATCATCAACAATGACTTTTGGGTTTACACAACATGCTAAAAAATGTTAATCGTGTCATCAGACCTTTAAACTAATACCTTGTTGCAGCATCTTTGGCTTTTATTACAGCACTCAGTCTTTTTGGGTAGGAGTCTATCACCGTGGCACATCTTGATGTGGCAATATTTGCCCACTCTTCTTTGTAAAAATGCTCCAAATCTGTCAGATAGAGAGGGCATCTCCTGTGCACAGCCCTCTTCAGATCATCCCACAGATGTTCGATTGGATTCAGGTCTGGACTCTGACTGATCATTCCAAAACCTTAATCTTCTTCTGGTGAAGCCATTCTATTGTTGATTTGGATGTGTGCTTTGGGTCACTGTCGTGCTGAAAGACGAAGTTCCTCTTCATCTTTCTAGCAGAAGCCTGAAGGTTTTGTGCCAACTCTGACTGGTATTTGGAAGTGTTCATAATTCCCTCCATCTTGACTAAGGCCCCAGTTCCAGCTGAAGAAAAACAGTCCCAAAGCATGATGCTGCCACCACCATGCTTCACTGTAGGTATGGTGTTCTTTTGGTGATGAGCAGTGTTGTGTTTGTGCCAAATATACCTTTTGGAATTATGGCCAAAAAGTTCAACCTTGGTTTCATCGGACCATAACACATTTTTCCCACATGCGTTTGGGAGATTTCAAATGTGTTTTCTGCAAAATGTAGCCAGGCTTGGATGTTTTTCTTCGTAAGATAAAGCTTCCATCTTGCCACCCTAGACGGGAGATTACTATCACATGTACTAAACAGCCAGTACTTTCAAGAAATTCCTGCAGCTCCTTCAATGCTGCCGTTGGCCTCTTGGCAGCCTCCCTGACCAGTTTTCTTTTCATTTTTTCATCAATTTTGGAGGGACGTCCAATTCTTGGTAATGTCACTGTTGTGCCATATTTTCTCCACTTGATGAGGACTGTCTTCACTGTGTTCCATGGTATATTTAATGCCTTGGAAATTGTTTTGTACCCTTCTCTTGACTGATACCTTTGAACAATGAGATCCCTCTGATGCTTTGGAAGCTCTCTGTGAACCATGGCTTATGCTGTAAGATGTGACTACAAAAATGTCAGGAAAAGCCTACTAGAACAGCTGAACTTTATTTGGGGTTAATCAGAGGCACTTTAAATGGTGGCAGGTGTGCGCTGACTCCAATTTAACATGAGTTTGAATGTGATTGGTTAATTCTGAACACAGCCATATCCCCAGTTATAACAGGGTGTGCATATTTATGCAACCAGGTTATTGTAAGTTTATTTTCCCCCTTAAAAGATTTCAGTTTGTTTTTCAGTTGGGTTGTACAGGTTATAGGTTACGTTAATGGTGGAAAAATTTTTCAAATGATTTATCTTGGTCTCATTTTTTACACCCCCTCATGGATTGACACCTCATCGTGATCGTGGTGGTGGTGGTGGTGGGGGGGGGGGGGGTTGCATGCCCCATTGATCCCAGGAGCTACTGTATGTTGTCCGGGGCAATTTGCCTCTGATAGGGTCACCCAAGACAAACTGGTCCTGGGTGAAGGGCCAGACTAAGAACGATCCAACAGACTCTCATGATAAATTCTATATCAAGGATTTAGTGTACCCCGCCCGGTATGGGGTTACCGGGGCCCCACCCTGGAGCCAGGCCTGGGGGAAGGGTTCGAAGGCTAGCGTCTGGTGGCCAGGTTTCCACCCATGGGACCCGGCCGGGCTCAGCCCGAAGGAGTTACATGGGTCCGCCCTCCAGTGGGCTCACCACCTGCAGGAGGGATCATGGGGGTCCCGTGCTATGTGGATTAGGTGGCGGTCAAAGGCGGAGACCTTGGCGGACTGATCCCAAGCTTTCTAAATTGGCTTTTGGTACGTGGAATGTCACCTCTCTGGTGGGGAAGGAGCCTGAGCTGGTGTACGGGGTTGAGAGATAACCGGCTAGATAGTAGTCGGGCCTCACCTCAACACACAGCACCGGTTCCGGAATCCATCTCCTGGAGAGGGGCTGGAGCTTGGCCTTTTCTGAGTTGCCTCCGGGCAAGAGGCGATGAGCAGGGGTGGGTATTCTTGTATCCCTCACCTTGCTGCCTCTATATTGGAGTTTTCTCCCGGTGGAACGAAAGGGTTGCTTCCCTGCATCCTTCAGGTTGGGGAAATGGGTCCTGACCATCATTTGTGCCTATGCACCAAATGATGTTTCAGAGTACCCACCCTTTTTGGAGTCTGTGACTGGGGTGCTGGAGGGTACTCCTCTTAGAGACTCCATTGTCCTACTGGGGGACTTCAATGCGCACGTGGCCAACGACAGTGAAACCTGGAGGGGGGTGATTGGGAGGAACGGCCTGCCCGATCTGAACCCGGGTGGTGTTTAGTTATTGGACTTCTGTGCTAACCACAGTTTGTCCATAACAAACACCATGTTCAAGCATAAGGGTGTCTATATGTGCACCTGGCACCAGGACACCCTAGGTCGCAGGTCGATGATCGATTTTGTTATTGTGTAATCAGTCCTGCGATCATATGTCTTGGACACCCGAGTAAAGAGAGGTGCAGAGCTGTCAACTGATCACCACCTGGTGGTGAGTTGGATCCGATGGCAGGGGAGGAAGCCATTCAGACCTGGTAGACCCAAACGTATAGTGAGGGTGTGCTGGGAACGTCTGGCTGAGGCCCCTGTCCGGGAGGTCTTCAACTCCCACCTCTGGAAGAACTTCAACCACATTCCGAGGGAGTCTGGAGACATGGAGTCTGAATGGGCCATGTTCTCCACCTCTGTTGTTGAAGCGGCGGCTCAGAGCTGTGGCCGCAAGGTGGTCGGTGCATCTCGTGGTGGCAACCCCCGAACCAAGTGGTGGACACCAGTGGTGAGGGGGGCCATTAAGCTGAAGGAGGAGTCCTATCAAGCTTGGTTGGCTTGTGGGACTCCTGAAGCAGCTGAGGTGTACCAGCAGGCCAAGCGGAGTGCAGCTCGGGTGGTTGCTGAAGCAAAAACCCGGGTATGGGAGGAGTTCGGTGAGGCCATGGAACAAGACTTTCGGTCGGCCTCGAAGAGATTCTGGCAAACTGTCCGGCGGCTCAGGAGGGGAAAGCAGCTCCCTGTCCACACTGTGTGTGGTGCGGATGGGGCGCTGTTGACTTCGACTGGGGATATCATCGGGCGGTGGAAGGAATACTTTGAGGATCTCCTCAATCCCACTGATACGCCTTCCACAGAGGAAGCAGGGTTTGGGGACGAGGGGGATGACTCGCCTATCACAGGGGCTGAGGTCGCCAAGGTGGTCTCCTTGGTGGCCGGGCCCTGGAGGTGGACGAGATTCGCTCTGAGTACCTCAAGGCCCTGGATGTTGTTGGGCTGTCATGGTTGACACGCCTCTGCAACATTGTGTGGAGGTTGGGGGCAGTGCCTTTAGCATGGCAAACTGGGGTGGTGGTTCCTCTCTTCAAAAAAGGGGACTGGAGGGTGTGCTCCAACTTTAGAGGAATCACACTCCTCAGCCTCCCTGGGAAGGTCTATGCCAAGGTACTGGAGAGGAGAGTCCAGCCGCTGGTCGAACCTCGGATTCAGGAGAAGCAATGTGGTTTTCGTCCTGTCCGTGGCACATCGGACCAGCTCTTTACCCTCTCGAGAATTCTCGAGGGTTTGTGGGAGTTTGCCCAACCAGTTTACATGTGTTTTGTGGACTTGGAGAAGGCATTTGACCGCGTCCCTCGTGGTTTTTTGTGGGGGGTGCTTCGGGAGTATGGGGTATCGGGCTTGTTGTTATGAGCTATTCTGTCTCTGTACGACCGTTGTGAGAGTTTGGTTCGTATTGCCAACACTCGGTCAGAGTCATTCCCAGTGAGAGTTGGACTCCGCCAGGGCTGCCCTTTGTCACCGATCCTGTTCATAATTTTTATGGACAGGATTTCTAGGCACAGCCAGGGAATGGAGGGTGTCATGCTTGGGTGACCACAGGATCCCATCTCTGTTGTTTGCAGATGATGTTGTCCTGTTGGCTTCATCCAGCAATGACCTACAGCTCTTGCTGGGACGGTTTGCCGCTGAGTGTGAAGCGGCTGGGATGAGAATCAGCACCTCCAATTCCGAGTCCATGGTCCTCAGCCGGAAAAAGGTGGCTTGTCCTCTCTGGGTTGGGGACAGGCTCCTGCCCCAAGTGGAGGAGTTTAAGTATCTTGGGGTCTTGTTCACGAGTGAGGGGAAAATGGAGCGAGAGATTGACAGACGGATTGGAGCAGCATCTGCAGTGATGCGGACGTTGTACCAGTCTGTTGTGGTGAAGAGGGAGCTGAGTTCTAAGGCAAAGCTGTCGATTTATCAGTCAATCTACGTTCCTACTCTCACCTATGGTCACAAGCTTTGGGTAATGACCGAAAGAACAAGATCGCGGATACAAGCGGCTGAAATGAGCTTTCTACGTAGGATTGCTGGACTCACCCTCAGAGATAGGGTGAGGAGCTCAGTCATCCGGGAGAGGCTCAGAGTAGAACCGCTGCTCCTCCACATTGAAAGAAGTCAGTTGAGGTGGTATGGGCATCTGATTAGGATGCCTCCTGGACGCCTCCCACTTGAGGTGTTTCAGGCATGTCCCACTGGGAGGAGACCCCGGGGCAGACCCAGGACTTGGTGGAAAGACTATGTCTCCCAGCTGGTCTGGGAATGCCTTGGTATCCTCTCTGAAGAGCTGGAGCAGGTGGCTGGGGAGAGGGAAGTCTGGGCTTCTCTGCTTGAACTGCTGCCTCTGCGACCCGGACCTCCGGAAAAGCAGTAGAAGATGGATGGATGGATCATTTTTTACATCACAAAAACCTGGCATTTGAACAGGGGTGTGTAGACTTTTTATATCCACTGTACCTCCACCTCTCCAGGTTCTCTTCCACCTGCTCCCTACTCTCACTGCAGATCACAATGTCATCTGCTAATATCATGGTCCACGGAGACTACTGCATGACCTCATCCGTCAACCTGTCCATCACCATGGCAAACAAGAAGGGGCTCAGAGTTGATCCCTGATGTAACCCCACCCCCACCTTGAATCCATCCGTCACTCCTATAGCACACCTCACCACTGTCTCGCTGTCCTCATACATGTCCTGCACCACCCTCACATACTTCTCTGCCACTGCTGACTTTCTCATACTGTACCACACTTAGGGATGTGATTTGGGGTTGGGGAAATTATCTGAAAATTCAGCAGGGGGTCTGGGGGACATAGTACCCCAGCTGGGTCCGGGGCAGAGCCCCGGTGGGGGAGCAAGGGGGGCAAAGCCCCCCAAAGCTCCTGGGTTTTTATGATTTTTAAGTACCAGAACTGTGCTTAAATGACATAAAACAAACAGCTGAATGCCACTTATTAATGTATAATATTGACTTATGTTCCAAGAAGATAGCATTCCTAAAATATTCCAACAAGCATTATCCATCACATGCTTTAACACTTGATCAAATCAAAATCAGTTAATTTTATCTATTCCATAATAGAAATAAAATTCATTCATACCATTACTTTTTATAATTTCAGCATTCATTTCAGATCACCAGTTTCAATCTCCATTGAGTCTTGAGCAGTTCATTTTGCACAATCACTGATGTAGCCAAGTCTTAGAAATATTCAAAAGTTATGAGTCAATGTCCACTGTGCACTGTCAATTTCAAACTGTTTGGAATCATAAAAGTAATGTAACTAAATTGTTTAGCTATTTTTTTCTCCTCAACATCAATGTCAGGGCGCTGCAGGAGTTTTTGGGGATGGTTACTTTTATAACCGCTTCCTCCCCCGCGCAGCCAGCACATACAGCCGTTGTACGCCACACTCTAGAAACAGAACGGCGGTCAGAGTCGACTGGACTCCTGAGCGGGGAGCAGGGTTCTGATGTTGAAAACAGCTCTGGCGAACGCTGCACTACTGGCGCACCCAGACCCGTGGCTCGGATAGCGCTACCGACGCCTCGGACATGGGCAGAGCGGCCATCGTGGAGCAATGCGTTGCCGTTCTTGGCAGCAGCTCACCTTTTTTAGCAGGTCTTTGCACGACAGTGAGCGTAAATCAGCGTGGTTCGACAGAGAGTTACTGGCTCTCCACCTGGCCATACGCCACTTCCAGTTCTGGCTGAAAGGGTGCACCTTCACTGCGTTCGTGGACCACAAGCCGCTAACGTACTTAAGTACTTATCTTCCTGGAAGATAAAAAAAAAAGCAGAATTCCACGAATTAGTGAAAAATCACATCCCTACACACTTCCTCTACTGGACCCTATCATCTGCTTTCTCTAGATCCACCAAGACACAGTGCCACTCTTTCTGACCTTCTCTATACTTCTCCATCAACACTCTTAGAGCAAACATTGCATCTGCAGTATCTTTCTTGCATGAAACCGTACTGCTGCTCACTGATTGTCACCTCTCCTCTTAACCTGGCTTCAGCACTCTTCTATATCTTCATAGTGTGGCTGATCCAACTTTATGCCTCTGTAGTTACTACAGCTCTGAGCATCACCTTTGTTCTTGAAACTGGTACCAAAACATTTCTTCACTCCCCAGGCATCTTCTCACTCTCCAAGATTGTGTTAAACAATCTGGTGTCCATTGCCATCTCTCCTAAACATCTCCATACCTCCACAGGTATGTCATCTGCACCAACCGCCTTTCCATTCTTCATCCTCTTCAAAGGTGCCCTCACTTCCGCCTTGCTATTCCTCAGGACTTCCTTGTTCATTATCTTTCCTTCATCATCCTCTCTCTCTCATTTTCTTTATTCATCAGCTCTTCAAAGTACTCCTTCCACCTTCTCGTCATTTGTTAGTACATTACCATTTCTGTCCTTTATCATCCTAACCTGCTGTACATCCTTTCCAGCTCGATCTCTCTGTCTAGCCGATCGATACAAGTCCTTTTCTCCTTAGTAGTGTCCAGCCTCTCATGCAACTCACTATATGCCTTTTCCTTTGTCTTTGCCACCTCTCTCTGTCATGCGCCTAGATTCCAAATACTCCTGTCTACTTTCTTCATCTCCCCAGCTATCCCACTTTTTCTTTGCTAACCTCTTCCTTTGAATACTTTCCTGTACCTCCTCATTCCACCACCAAGTGGAATTACCGGAGTGGTGGCTCAGTTGGTAGAGCATCTGCCCCACACCCAGGAGGCAGGGGTTCAAATCCCGGCCGGGTCATGCCGAAGACCATATAAAAGTGGAACTTCCTGTCGTCCAGCTTGGTGCTCAGCAATAATGGATGGAGGAGGGAAATTTGTGGCGGCGCCTTGCATGGCAGCAGCCCTCTGATTCTACACTTGGGGTGTGCGTGATTAACACTGTAGATAGGTAAAACACAATCTTGTTCTACTGTACATGATTGGTTGTACAGTTGAATGACAATAAAGGGTGAATTAAGTCTCCTCGTCTTCCTTCCTCTGTCCACTGGATACACCACATATCTTTCTACCCATTTCCCTCAATACTTTTGCTGTACTCTCCCAGTCATCTGGTAAAGAATTATTCTTCCCTACCACCCAGAGCCTGTATCAACTCCTTCCTGAACTCTGTGTGACCTTCGTTCTGTAACTTCCCCCACTTAATCTTTTGCTCTGCTTTCACCGTTTTCCTCTTCTTGCTTTCCAGAGTCATCCTACAGAGCACCAGCCGATGCTGTCTTGCTACATTCTCCCCTGCCACCACCTTGCAGTCTCCCATCTCTTTCAGATTTCCCCTTATGCATAAGATGTAGTCCACCTGTGTGCAACTTCCTCCACTCTTGTAAGTCACCCTATGTTCCTCTCGTCATGATCCGCATGTTTGATTTGGCAAAGGTTTTACGTCAGATGTCCTTTCTGGCACAACCCTCCCCATTTACCCGGGCCTGGGACCGGCACTAGGAGTACACTGGCTTGTGCACCCCCTGTGGCTGGGTTCACAGTTAGCACATCAAACAACCAAAAAATCAATAAACTGAAGCTACGCTAGATGTGTCATAAAATTATCTATCCATCCATCCAGCCATCTTCTACCGCTTAATCCTTTTCGGGTCATGGGTGGGCTAGAGCCTATCCCAGCGTCTTTGGGCGAGAGGCAGGATACACCCTGGACAGATCGGCAGTCCATCGCAACACCAACACAGACAGACAGACAACCATTCACTCCCACATTTATACCCAAGGACAATTCCAAGGAATCCCAGTTAGAATTAGAATTTTTGGCCTGTCGGAGAAAACCGGTGTACCCGGAGAAAACCCACAGACGTGGGAAGAATATGCAAACTCCACACAGAAGGGTCACCGATGGTCAGGAGGTAGGACTGAACCCACGATGGTCAGGGGTGGAATTGGTCCCGTGACCTTCTTGCTGTGCTGACAGTGCTAACCGCTGTTCCATCGTGGTGCCCCCTAACACCATGTAATTGCAAGGAGTTCATACGCTTAAAATTTCGGTGTTCCGCTGGCGAGACGTTTCAAATTTTCTACTGCCACTCAATGAAGAAAGAATTTGATTTTCTTTGCATAGGTTAAATTTAGGGAAATTGGTTGGAATACTAACGGGTTAAAAGAAAAGTTTCACATCCAGTGGAAAACAAGTGGAGAAAGCTGAGTTGAGGAAAAGGTTGTAAACACTTGAGGAAAAAGTTTAAAATTTACAAGAAAAAAGTTGCAAATGTTTAATTCCGGTATTCCACCGGTGGAAGGTTTCAAATTTTATGTAATAATAAAAACTTAACCAGCATTCAATTAAGGCTGCAAATTTAAAAGGAAAAAGTCACAAATTTACAACTAAAAAGTTGCAAAGTTATGATGAAAAAATTGAGAAAAAAATAGCAAATTTAGGAGAAAAAAGTTGCAAATTTGTGAAAACAGGTAGCAAATTTACAAGAAAAAAGTCAATTTGATTAAAAAAAGTTGTAGCTTTTACAACAAAAAAGTTGCAATTTAAAAAAAAAAGGTTCTAAATTTATGAGAAAAAAAAGTTGCAAGTTTATGTGGGGAAAAAAGTTTAAAATTTAAAAGAAAAAGTTGCAAATTTATGAGAAAAAAGTCACTGATTTAAGGGAAAAGGTTGCAAATTTACAAGAAAAAGATTTTTTTTGCACTTAACATTGGTGCTTCAAAGTCTTATGTGACATGATATAAAGATTTACGATGATGTGGGGGGATTCTGTTTATCCAGGTTGAGGGGGACATGTCAACCCCCCCCGCCCGACTTACACCTATGAATGAAATGAACATGGGCTTTAATATGAACTGTAACACCTTTGATTCTGTACTTGTCCACGTCAAAACTCCAGCTGTATTTTTCCCCACAATAATAATTTGTCATTAGCATTAAATAACATTTAAAGGAAGCCACATCTTACTTGTTAATCAGGACTGTCTTGAGGGCGCTGATGATGACAGACGAGTCATTCAGTTGCTGTAGGTCAACAACAGAAAAAAATAAAGAACAGAAGTGAGTATATGAAGAGAACACTGAATATTTGTGCTCGTTTTCTAAAACGTAGAAGGTGGGAAAATATTTTTACTTGTATCTGAACAAGCCAAGAATTTTACAATCTGACCTCTTCTTCAAACCGCTCATCAAGTGCTCTGAGAAAAAGGTCCAGCAGAAAGAACGCCATCTGTGGACATGCAGCCTACAGGAGCCATAATGAGGGGAGATGAAAGCTCACCTCTTCACCGTCCACCATCAGGATGGGCACTTTTCTGTATGTCGACCACTTGATCTGCTGCCTCATCACCGGGTTCACCTCCACAATCTCGTACGGCAGTCCGTGGTAGTCGAGAAATGCTCGTACCTTGCTGCAAAATGGACAGGTCTTGTACTGGTACAGCGTTAACTTCAGACCACCACCGCCTGGAGCCTGGGCCAAAGCAGCAGCAGAGGAGGAGAAAGATGGGCTGAAGGCTGGCAATATCACAGGAAAAATAAACGTATAAAAGATGCGAGTTTATGTCCAGTATGATTTTGATGAGTCGGATATGAAGCCCTCATCACAGTCACAGCTCTAACATAAAGTTCAGTTATATTTTAGTCATTTTCTGTAACATCTAATTAAGACACAACTTGTCTTTTATTTCATTTATTTATTTTAATGATGTTTTTGTCGGCGCAAGCTGCAGATGGGCAGAGTTCAAGATTCAAAGATTTTTATTTGTCAATACCTCTATACGTACAGGACATACAGGAAAATTGAAATGCTGTTACTCTCTCTCTTAGTGGTGTGTGCAATATACAAGAAAATAAGGAATAAGGATGAAAAACAACAACAGCAGTCTATGTACAGTAATGCTACCCATAGTGCAAATATATACAGAGAAAGTAGAGCCGTAACACTCGTTGCCTTTACACCTTCTGCAGCTGTGTTCAACCTGCTGTGGAAATCCCCAAAACACCGTCATGTTTAGGTTTACATTATCCGACGGGGCTCTCAGCTGGAAAAATTGTCCGTGCCTCCAAAACTTCACAAACGCTTGTTTACACTGCTAGCCCTCATTAGCACATCTGAGGCAAGACTCCGAGGGTGGATAACTCTGACACTCCGATTCAGCTGCAGAGCTCCCGGTCCATCTGTCTGCAGGTCTCATTTTCAAACTACTTTACTCTCCAGTTTTGATACTTTAACTCCGGTGATGGCAGAATGTCAAGCCTGACTACTAGCTAGCACTTGGACACGCAAATGCCCAAATTTGCACGTTTTCCACATGTTTACATTAACTTTACATGTATTCGCATCACACTTTTGCATTTGGTCTGAATGCACCTTTAAGCTGTTCTGCACCACTTCAGCTAATCTGCTATTCTTGCATTACTCTTTTTTCTTTTTTAGCAGAATGAATCTGAAGGAAAAAAGAGGCGAGCTAAAGAGGGTCTACTGCGGGCTGCTGCCGCACTTTGCACAGACACACTCATTAAATACTAGGGCTGGGAACTGATAAAACAAGAGCACTCTGAGGCGAGAGCAGTATCGCCACCTCTGTTTTCTCTGAGGATCCCAACATCTTACTGAGAGCAGTTTTCAACTTTTCCATGCACATCATCAGTGTATATCAAAACATGGTACAAGTTCCAAAACATCTGGAACAAAACTGCAGGAGGAGTTGAGTTCACAAGACCGGTACTGTCTACGGCGGACAGACGGACATCGCCATAACATAATCCCCCTTTGGTTTTCAGCTGGCAGGGGATAAAATGTTTTAACTATTTATTTGTACGTTTTCTATAATTAATTGTGATTAATCACCAAAATTACAATGAAGAAACAACAAAAAAAGGTTTTTAAGCAACTTCTAATTGCATTTTTTTTTCCACAATATCTTTATTGAACCTTTTTTTTTTTAACAAACATGATACAAACAATCAAACACTAACACTAAAGTACTACAAAAAAAAAATGCACTAAAAACACCAACAACCACCAACAAAATCAAGTCTTCAACAATGCTCCTCTGTTTAGTCTAGACAATCCAATACATAAGTATACATATTATGTTCACCAGTTTGGAATTTACAAGGTCCACACACATCATTCACCTTCTTCAAGAGTTATGTTTAAATTTTTTACATAATCAATAAAAGGTCTCCATATATTCTCAAACACAATTTCCTTTGATTTCAGTATATATGTTATTCTTTCTAAGGAAGGTTTGTAACATCTGTCTTAACCACTGAGTCACATCTGGTCTATGAGTCTTTTTCCATAATAGTGCAATACATTTTTTGGCATTAAGCAAACTGAGGTCTATGAATGTTCTTTCACTTTATTAAAATTATGCTTTTCTGGGTACAGACCCAACAAAAACAGTTTAGGATTCAATATGATTTGTTTTGAGATTATTTTTTCAATTGTTACCCTCACCTCTTCCCAAAACATTCTTATTAATCTACATTCCATAAACAATGAAATAGGGTTCCTTTACTTTCCATGCATTTTGTGCATGTATCTGGTATATTTTTGTTATATCTATTTAACTCCTCCGGTGTAACATACATCCGCATTAACCATTTGAAATGTATCAATTTAAGGCGTACTTTTATTGATTTGGTTTGAGCTTCTGTACAAGCCAATTCCCATTGTTCCTCTGAAATTTCAGTTTGCAGATCTTCTTTCCAGTAGTTTAATCTTTTCAGTGAATTTTCACTTGAAGATAGTGTCAATGAGTTATAAAACTCTGAAATAATACCCTCTCTTTTACTATCTTTCATCATCATTTTTTCCAAGGATGAGTAAATAGGTCGAGTGAGAGCTTTATTTTGATTTGATCGAATAAAGTTTCTAAGTTGAAGATATTTAAAAAAATGTGTTCTATTGAGATTAAATTTGATCCTCAGCTCTTCAAAAGACATTATGTTATCTGCACATGGCAAATATAAATCCTGAATCTTTTGTATCCCTTTTAAATTCCATACTTTAAATACAGCGTCCGCTCTCCCTGGTTTAAAATATTGATTACCCCATATTGGACTAAATTGTGACAATAACTGTGGTTCTTTAAATAGTTTTTAGCTTCACACCATATTTTGATCATATGCTTTACAAATGGATTTTTAACTTGTTTTTGTAATTTTTTTTGCCGAATCTGAGTATATGAATATGGGAAGAGGTAAAGGTAAATTGTATGATTCCATTTCAGTCCAGTGAGGGAGATCATTTGATGAAAAATAATATGTCATAGACCTCAGTTGTGCCGACCAATAATACAACATAAAATTTGGACATTTCAGACCTCCACGATCAAATGGTAAATATAATAAAGACAAACGTAATCTAGCCCTCCTGTTGTTCCATATAAATTCCACTAACTTTTTTTTTATTCTTGAGAATAGATCTAAAGGTGGTGATAAGGGAATGTATTGAAATAAATAAAGTATTTTAGGTAAAATATTACTTTTAAGTATATTGATTCTCCCGATCATCGACATTGGTAGTGACATCCATCTCTGAGTTAACTCATTGATATCTGACATTAAGGCTTCATAGTTGACACTGGCGACTGATTCTAGCTTAGGCACAATTTGGATTCCTAAATATTTAAACTGATTTACAACATTGAATTGATTTACCTCAGGGGCTGGGTAATTTCTCTGGGTCTCATTTAGCATTAATATTGAAGATTTAGTTTTATTTATTTTATATTCTGATATTTCCCCAAAATTCTTTATTAAATTCAACAAGGTTGGAATTGATTTTTTTAGATTCGACATAAACAAAATTATGTCATCGGCGTACAGGGAGATTTTATGTTCTGTTGGTCCAACTTTAATTCCATATATTTGTGAATGTAAACGTATCGCTATCGCTAAAGGTTCAATTGCCATAGTAAACAGTAAAGGTGAAAGTGGACAGCCTTGTCGACATCCTCTATTGATTTTTATTGGTTTTGAAATATTGTTATTTGTTAGGATTTCTGCTGTAGCATTATTGTATATTATTTGAACCCATTTTATGAAATTATTTCCAAGTCCAAACCTTTGTAGGACTTCAAAAAGAAAGGGCCATTCAACTCTATCAAAGGCCTTTTCGGCGTCCAGTGATAGGAGAGCTGTATCCGGTGCTTCTTTATTAAAATAAATAATATTAAATAGTCTTCTTACATTATGGAAGCCTTGTCTACCCTTTATAAAGCCATTCTGATCTCGATTAATAATATTTGGTAAAATTTCTTGTATTCGTCTTGCTAAAATTTTACAGATTATCTTAAGGTCAGCGTTTAATAGGCTTATTGGTCTCATATTTTCACATTTATTAGAGGGCTTACCTGGTTTTGGCAGCAGTATAATTAAGGCATTATTTATGTATGATGGTAAATTATTATTTTGAAATGCTTCTAAAACCATTTCCAAAAAAGGTTTTATTAATTTATTCTTAAATTTTTTATAAAGGTCAACTGGAAGACCATCTGGTACTGCACTTTTTCCTGATTTCATATTATCAATGGCTAGCCCAACTTCTTCTTGACTAATTTTAGACTCCAATATCTCCCTGTTTTCATTTGGAATACACAGTATAGATAGTTCGTTCAAAAACCCATTTAGTTTTGTTAAATCAGATTCATTTTTGGTATCATATAATTTTTCATAGTAATCTCTAAAGGCTCTGTTAATTTCTAAAGGATCTATAACTACCTGTCCTTTACTTATAATACTGGTAATTGGTGTTTTAATTTCTAATTGTTTAATCTGCCATGCTAATAATTTTCCTGATTTTTCACCTTGTTCATAAAAAGATTGTTTCAATCTTAGAAGACTCGAGGCAGCTCTATTCGCTGATTTTTTGTCGTATTCAGCTCTCAAAATCAGTAATTCATTCTCCAACCTTGGGTCACTTCCTGCATACACTTTTTCCTGAAGACTTTTTATTTTATGTTCCAATTTAGCTCTCTCCTCTCGAGTCTTCTTAGATTTTGATCCTGTATAACTAATAATATGTCCCCTAATAAAAGCTTTGAAAGCCTCCCACTTTACACATGCTGATGTTTGTGTAGTATTGATGTCAAAGAACTCGTCTATCTGTTTTTCTATATACTTGACAAATTCCTCATCCTGAAGCCATTTATGCTGAAATTGCCATCTACCTGATTCCTTTGTCAATTTTTTATCTACATATATTAGACAACAGGGTGCATGATCAGAGATCACGATGTTATCATAAAAGCAGTTTTGAATCTTGGACCTTAATTCTGTGGAAATCAAAAAATAATCAATACGTGAGAATGTCTTGTAGGTACTGGAATAACAAGAATAGGCTTTAACTTGTGGTTTCATTTCTCTCCATATATCTAACAATCTCAATTCTTTCATAAAATGAATAATAGTCATCCTACATCCAATGTGCGTGCAATCCAGTCCTGTTGATCTATCTATACCTGGATTCAATGTACAATTAAAATCCCCTGCTATTATATGTTGCCCTGTAAGTGATGATAAGATAAGAAATAAATTAGCAAAGAACTTCTGATCATCTATATTGGGACCATATAAGTTCACAAGATTTATATTTTCTAATAGCAAAGAACCTTGAATGATTACATATCTTCCAAATTTGTCTCCAATTACATTTTTCACTTGAAAAGGAACTGATTTATGTATGAGAGTCATAACTCCCCTGGCCCGGGATGAGAATGATGAGGTGAAGACACTTCCTTGCCATCTACTCCTAATTCTTTTTATATCCTCCTCTATTAAATGAGTTTCTTGTAAAAACACAATTTTTGAACCCATGTCTTTTATTTTATTCATAACTTGTTTAAGTTTTTTTAAATTTTGTAGACCTCTGCAATTCCATGAAGTTAAATTAAGATTAACACTTTGGTTTATGATCAATAGAGAGTTTGGGATTACCTTGCAGTGTAAACATGCTCATACAGAGAAGCAAAAACATGAGTGGTTGAACATTCATCCTACAAACTACACACAAACAAATTTCCCCTTCCCACACTTGTGGGAAACCCCCCAAAATCAAAAGAAAAATTCCGTCTCCCGATATAGCCATCGACCGCTCCACACCCACGGGGAACAGCCTAAGCCACTCCTTCTTCATCCTCCCAATCACCCTAACTCTACTGCTTTTAATGACGTAACATTAACTCTCCTCTGTAGTTTTCCAACTTAACTCCAAAATTTTTAACAACTTTGTACATCATAGTTTTTTTTTTTTTTTTTTTTAATATATAATACAATCTATATTTTGTAAACTTACTATTTACTTCAAGTCAGTCAGATGCCTGTGCAAATGCTTAATTATTCTACCTTATATTTTGTTCATGCTTAGCTCCCACCAGTCTCTTCTTCTTCTTTGATCTTCTTGATGAACTCCTGCGCCTCCTCTGGGGTCTTGAAGATGTGGGTTCTGCCCTCATACGTGGTCAGCAGTCTCGCAGGATAGATTACACCATGACGAATCCCAAGGTTGCGCAGCTCCTTACGTATGGGATCAAACTGCTTCCTCAATTGTTGGATTCCTGTGGCCAAATCTGGGTAGAACCGCACCTGCTGGTCCTGGTGTTTAATCTCTCCTTTAGCTCGTGCAGCGTTGAAGATCTTCATCCTGTCTCTGTTGCTAAGAAACTTCATAATTAAGGTCCTCGGCGGTCCCTTATCTCTCCGTGGGCCAATACGATGTGCATTTTCCAGAACCACTGCTGATTGCAACTCCTCGCTGCCCAGCACCTCCGGAATCCACTTTTCCAGAAAGGAACATACGTCCCGACCTTCTGATTCCTCTGGAAGACCCACCAGCCTCAAGTTATTCTGTCTCGACCGAGATTCCAAATCCAAAATATTATTTTCCAGAGATTTTTTTTTTTTTTCCAAAGTGCGCACCTTTAATTGAAGACGGGTGACGTCATCTTCAGCACTAGCGAGACGGAGCTCCATCTGCGCCGTTCGTTCTACACAGTCACCCAATTCCTTTCTTATTCCTTCCAACGCTGTCATAATCCCATCAAATCTAGAGGAAAAGTCCGCTCTCATTGAACTCATGGCAGCCATCAGCGCATCTGCGCCTCTCCCCGCAGACATCGCACCGTTGCCAGCCTCCTCTGCCATATATGGAGTTTTATTTGCTGCGTCACAGACCTGAAAGTCCGTTAATTTGGACTGTTTCGGCGGCTCGCTTTTTCCTTTACCTGGTTTTCCGGCCTTAGGCTTTGCCGACATATCCTCGCCCAAACGCTGGGATACGTTCTGTCCCAAATGAGAGAGTTATTTGCCGATTTTTTTTCTCCAGGAGCAGAGCAGAGTGAGACACATCCGTCTTACGTGGCAGCCATAACCGGAAGAATTGCATTTTTTTTAATAAAATATACCTGTGATCCTCATATTCAACAAAAAATACTGAAAAACCAACATAAGCAAAATTACGATGGTTTGAGAGTCTGAATGCCAGTTTTGGTTATTTGCCCAGCCCTAGTGCTAAGTAAAGCGCCGTCTGATGCACTACTGCAGTGAAGGTTTGGAATTTTCCATATTTTTAGAGGGTGAAAATTGACTAAAGGTGAGTCCACTGCAGCCCTGACTGTGTGCTCAGCCCCCTCTGTTATGTATGGAAAATGAGTCGGAGTCTCTCTTGTCATGCAGCCAACCAGCCAACTTTATTGAGAACACGGAACTATATATACACAACGACCGTGCCTGCCTGACGTCACGTTAGGGGTGGGTACGGCAACATACACACACCACACACCACCCTCCCTCCGCTAAAAGGAGAGAAACTATACCACTGAGTAATTACAGTAATCACACTGAACCCCCAGTTGCTTCTGGCGGCCTGGTTAGCAGCTGTGTGCATGGCAGCTCTGCCGCCATCAGTGTGTGAATGTGTGTGTGAATGGGTGGATTGCAGGATCTGTAAAGCGCTTTGGTCATCCTAGATGAGAAGAAAAGCGCTATATAAGTGAACACCACTTACATGTCTACCCTGAAGCATCATACATAACGCCACTTCAAAACAACTGAACTGTCTTGCTAAGGTTAGTTCTGGATGACAGTGCTCTAGTTGCACACAGCGTGGAAGATGTGCAATCTTTAGTGGAGAAATTTGCAAGAGCAGCTAGCCAATTCAGCCTCCAAATCAACATCGAGAAGACAGAGTGCCTTTATCAACCACCAAAGTTCCAGTTATCAACATCACTACCAGAAGAGATCAGCATTGGTACAGAGCCACTAGTCAAGTGCAAGACTTTCAAGTACCTAGGGAGTACTGTTTCAGAGAATGCTAGGCTGGAGGATGAACTGTCTCTCAGAATGGGAAGAGCGCGCGCCGTGTTTGGAAACTGGAGGGAGAGACTGTGGAACAATCGACATGTGTCTATCCGTGTGAAATGCAAAGTGTACAGAGCGACAGTACTGGCTACTCTATTGTACAGTGCTGAAACTTGGACTGTCTACAGAGTGCAGGTGAAGAAACTCCACGCGTACGTGATGAGACACCTTCGAGCCATAATGAACATCTCATGGAAAGACAAGATGACCAACATAGAAGTGTTGAAACGAGCTGGTCTACCATCAGTGGAGGACATGCTAATACAGATGAACCTGAGATGGCTCGGACATGTTGAGAGGATGGACCACCAGCGTCTCCCTCGGCAGTTACTCTACTCACAGTTATGCGAGGGCAAACGCAATCAGGGTAGACCAAGGCTCAGATTTAAAGACACTGTAAAAAGAAACTTGGAGAAGATGGACATAGACAGGAGTTCCTGGCAGCGGAAAGCTAAGGACAGAGCTGTGTGGAGTCAGACTGCTATGATGGGGGGGGGGGGGGGGGTGATGCGCCACTACAACTACTAATGTCAGCTTTCACTGCACAAACGTGGCAGTTAGTATTCCATGAGCCACATTACATGGTCAAAATACTCAGATAACGGAATAAACAGGAAAGGGTCACAATCAGATTTGATGTGTTTACATGCACTAAATAAATTGGTTATTGTGCAGTAAACTATTGAATCAATATGATTTTTTAATAAGCTGACAATAACTTACATGATTATTTTGTTTACATGACTACTTAATCAGCTAACTTCAGAAATCCATTAATAATTGGCTTATTTGTGCACATGTAAACATGGCCATTTTGCAACCTTATCACAAACCTGCAACTATTTTTCTACTAAACTTGTGGCTCTTTCCTTCTCATCTTGCAACACATGGATGCTGGTTACATTTTGATTTTGTGTCATGGTTTTAATTTTTCCTATCATCTCGAGAATGACCCCATTTTTTTTTTTTTGTGCAATCCTGCACGGGGACCCTAAAGACCTAGAAACAGTCCTGGTCTCACCTTGTCCTCCTCGGCTCGGTGCTGCTGGACCGACAGTTTCACGGTCTGGTACAGACCCAAACCTCCACCGAGCAGGAAGGCGCAGCCCAGCACCCTGCTGCCGCCTCCCAGTTTGGACCGGACCCCCGGACCGCCGGTGCTGTACGCCCTCCGGGAGCTGCGCGCCGCCGCATTGCCAAACAGGTAGGAGACGGGAGCGGTACCGGAGCGGCGGACAGACTCTAAAAAAGACGAACCGACCTTACTCAAAGCTCTGGCGCAGGAGGCTGCCATCTTGGTTTACATAAAATCCCACAATGCACCACGAGGGCTGCAAGATTTGTACCCAGAACAAGATCCGTACCTCACAAGAGCTTTTGTCAAGTACACGCATGCGTAACGCCTTTACACCGTGACAAATGGATTTAATTTACAACTGAATAGATACAGTTTTGAATAACTTGCAGATTTTTATTACGTACTTGGTCACGTCTTCAATATACAAATTTATAATTTTTAAATAATATCGAAATGTCTTTGATGGCGGGTACCGATCTTGTTCCGGGTACCGATTTGGTAGCCACAGTGATCAAGAGTTCAGTGGATTGATGGTTCAACAGGAAAACTTTTCTGCAAGATAAGAACAAAAATTACTCTTTCTTGTTAAATACTTTTTACAACAAAGTAATTATAGCCATGAAGTGGCCCTTATGTATTTCTCTTTTTTTTAGCATTATTTTCTCATGTTTTGACCAGAGGAGATGCAGCAAAAGAGAGAACAAGCCAGACTCCAGTTTTTAAAAGCTGCTTTTTAATATTTTAATATTTTTTTTAAATATTTTGAATATTTTTCATCTTGGGTTTTTCTATGTATGTTCTTGTTTATATAGAGTTTTTGCGTAGGCTCGTAAAATTCACGTGACTCGCTGGGGTAAACATAAACACGCCGTAGGTGCCGCCATCTTGGATGGCAAGAGCAGCAGTTGCACTGTGAGAACCCAGGCGTAACTTGTACTGTTTAGCGATCAGAATGAGTGAGGAGAACACACAGTCACAGTCTGACATAATAACATCCTATCATCCTTTTCAACAACTGACACTGTGTCTGCGATGTCTGTGTCACATTCAGTGGAGTCATTGTCAGCAGTCATAACAGCAGACAAGTGTTTTTAATCTTGCTCCCGTGCGCTCCTCTGGTGTGCCGAAATGCCTCATGGCTGATGATTTTTTTGAACAGCGCTCTCGCCTAAGAAAAGCCAAAAACAGGTGATTGAGTCTTCACAGGCTTCCTGGCACTCTGCAGGCATGTACGGATGTACTGGCTTTCCATTCTATGCATGTGACTAGGTCTGAAGATGAAAATGCACTGTTTCATCGGACTAGGACAGAGGTGGGTAGCATAGTCAGAAATTGTACTATAGTCAAAGTAGTGTTGCTGTTGTGTCCGAATAAATGAGGAGGTGAGGGGACGTTTTATAAGGTTTATTACAAGAACTATGTACACATGGGGAGACCCTACCGCGAGTACAGGAGTGTCAGCAAAGAGGCAATATGTCTCCCGCTCCAGGCTTATATACTCCAGGTGACGCCACCCCCCAAAGGCGGGACATCACCCCTCCCAGCCTAGGGCACCGCAATACTAATATATTATACCTATATTACGATCCTACATCCCCCCCTTGAAAAATGCAAGCACACAAATTACCCATCCATCCATCTTCTACCACTTTTCCGGAGGTCCGGGTCGCGGAGGCGGCAGTTCAAGCAGAGAAGCCCAGACTTCCCTCTCCCCAGCCATCTGCCCCAGCTCTTCAGAGGGGATACCAAGGCGTTCCCAGATCAGCTGGGAGACATAGTCTCTCCACCGAGTCCTGGGTCTGCCCCGGGGTCTCCTCCCAGTGGGACGTGCCTGAAACATCTCAAGTGGGAGGCGTCCAGGAGGCATCCTAATCAGATGCCCATACCACCTCAACTGACTCCTTTCAATGTGGAGGAGCAGCGGTTCTACTCTGAGCCTCTCCCGGATGACTGAGCTCCTCACCCTATCTCTGAGGGTGAGTCCAGCAATCCTACGGAGAAAGCTCATTTCAGCCGCTTGTATCCGCGATCTTGTTCTTTCAGTCATTACCCAAAGCTCGTGACCATAGGTGAGAGTAGGAACGTAGATTGACTGGTAAATCGACAGCTTTGCTTTAGAACTAAGCTCCCTCTTCACCACAACAGACCAGTACAACGTCCGCATCACTGCAGATGCTGCTCTGATCCGTCTGTCAATCTCTCGCTCCATTTTCCCCTCACTCGTGAACAAGACCCCAAGATACTTAAACTCCTCCACAAAAACGAACTCGGCGTTTTTTAAAGCTTGGGGGACAAAAACCCGTGGAAAAGAGTGATGTGTCGGTCCGGGGAGCGTGTCCGGTCCGGTGCTGCCTAAGGGCCTCAGGGCTGGAAGATGCCCAGGCTCTGGATGCTCTGGTAAGAACTCACCTGGGAGTCTGAGAGGTTGTGCAAAAACTAATTCTGCTGGGGAGGCGTCTAGATCCTCTTTAGGCGCAGAACGCAACCCTAATAAAACCCAGGGAAGTTTGTTCACCCAATCTGTATCCGTTAATGAGGCCCTGAGGGCGGCATACAGGGGTTGCATGAGTTGAGCTGCGCGGGGGAGGAAACAGTTGTAAAAATTCACCATTCCCAAAAATTCTTGCAGCGATCTGACCGTTTGTGGTCGTGGAAAATTTTTACCGCGCGGACTTTGTCTGGCAATGGGACTGCCCCCTTTGGTGAAACTCTGTGTCCCAAAAAATCAATTTGTGACATGCTGAATCGGCATTTGGCTGGGTTGATTATTAACCCGTGCTCTTCTAGTCTCTGAAAAACTGTAGTGAGGTGTTGTTCGTGTTCTTCCTCTGACGGGCTGGCTACCAGCATATCGTTGAGGTAGACGAACACGAAGGGGAGGTCACGTAATACCGCGTCCATCATACGCTGAAAGGTTTGAGCAGCGCCTTTGAGGCCGAACGGCATTCGTAAAAATTCAAAAAGACCAAAAGGGGTTATTACAGCCGTTTTAGGAATGTCTTCCGCTCAAACGGGGACTTGGTGATAGCCGCGGACCAGGTCTATTTTAGAAAAAATGCGCGCACCCGCCAGATGTAGTGAAAAATCTTGAATGTGAGGAATTGGGTAGCGGTCATGCGCTGTCGCATTGTTTAATCTGCGGTAATCGCCGCAAGGTCTCCAAGAACCGTCGGTTTTCGGGACCATGTGGAGTGGCGATGCCCAGGGGCTTTTTGAGCGCCTAACAATGCCTAATTTTTCCAGGCTGGCAAACTCGTCGCGTGCTATGGCGAGCTTGGTCGCGTCTAAGCGCCGAGCTTTGGCAAACACGGGTGGGCCTGTTGTGGGGATGAAGTGTTCAACCCCGTGTTTCGCTACTGTTGCTGAAAATTTTGGAACTATGAGTGCTGGAAATTGGGTGAGGAGTTGGTCAAACTTACCTCCTGCTGTGGTGATGCTGGCCTGCACAGGTGGTGGAGAAACTCGAGCTGAGCAGGGGATAGAAGAAAATGACGTCCAAGCGTCTGTTTGCAAGATCGACTAACAACCCATGTGCACACAAAAAATCAGCACCCAACAAGTTAAAGCTCACCGCCGCTATAATAAACGTCCATCTATAGTTGCGGCCGTGAATGCAAAGAGGCAGGTTCCTTTCACCGAAGGTGTTGATGATCGAGCCGTTGGCTGCCATCGCTCCGTTTCCCCGGGGTCCCATGGCCCGGTCTGCATTGGAAGGGGTGATGAAGCTCACCTGAGCTCCGGTGTCGATAAGGAACTGTCTCCCTGTGTGTCCGTCAGTCACATAAAGCAGCTTATTCGTCTCGCCGAGAGCCGCAGCAGTTAGCGGTTCTCAGCTCTTGAAACCGCAGGGGGGCACGCATTTGTGCGCCCTCACGGCAAAACGCTGATGATAATAGCAGAGGTCGTTCCGCTTGCTGCGCCTTGGTCGCGTCGCTGCCATGGTGGGCGGGCTCTGCTCCGTTGTCCGCGGTTCTCCGCTGCTCTGGGCCTCCGCGCTGAGATCTGCAGATGCTGCTGTGGCCATCTGTTCGCCGCAGGCATTGATGAGCCACTGCGCTTCTCGGGCCAGCGCACGGAAGTCCTGCTGGGTGTTGCACCGCATGTTGGCCAGTATCCCTCTCATGTGTGGCGGCAGAGTGCTGAGGAAGATATGCTGGAAAAGGAAGTTGTCGTTGTCTGCTTCCTTAAGCTGCAGCATGTCCTCCATGAGGGCCTTTGGTCTGCATCCTCTGTGGCCGTAGATTGCCAGAATCTTCTCCGCTCTCTCCTCAGCTGAGGGGACGAAGTTCTCTATGATGGTCGCCTTTAATTCTCTGTATTTGTCGTGGGCGGGCGGTTGTTGAATTATGCTCCGCGCACATCTTGACGTGGCGGCGTCGAGTTTGGCGACGATGTGGTAAAATTTCGTCTCGTCCGCCGTTATGCCCGCCAGTGCAAACTGAGCCTCAGCTTGCTGGAACCACGAGCTCGGGTCGTTCTGCCAGAACTCTGGCAGCTTGACGGTGACGCCGCTTGTGTGGGCCGTCTCTGATGTGTCCGCTGGGTGAGGACGCCTTTCTTCTGTCCTCACGGCGGAGCTGGGGATGATGCTCGGTTGAGCCCTCTCTGTGGATTCTGCCGTGGGGGGACGTCTTCCATCTGTTCCCCTGTCTGCATGGGCGACGGCACTTGCCTGGGTCGCCTCCGATGAGTTCGTCCATCCTCACGTCGGGGTCACCAGCGTAGGGAGCTTGGAATGAAGAAGCGATGTGATTTTATAAATCAAAGTTTAATATCAGCTTCACCTCCCTAACAAGTCTCATCTCGGTGCAGAAGCAGAATAAGAGGTCGAGCGCAGTCAGACCTTCATACTTATACCCACACTCAACAAAAGACATTGCATATCAAAGCCGACATCCCACATTAACATAATCCCCCTCCATTGTCCTCCATCTCCTCCACCTGACCCTGGGTGGTCAGGAAGTTCGATCCGGTCTCCACCGCTGCGACTCTGTCTGTTCTTTGATCCTCGCTGGCGGTTGAGACCCCTTGTCCTGTTCTGAGGCGTGGGGTCATTCCACATATGTAATCACTAAACATTCTAATATGTCTATACATATGTAGGTATGGAATATATGATTAATATAAGCCACAACCTAAATGTTAATTGGGAAGTCAACAAAGTTAGGAAAAATCTGAAAAAGGTTATGGATGACATGGATATGACTCAGGTAATTAATGGCCCTACGAGAATCACAAACTCCACTAGCACTCAGATTGATCTAGCTTTTACTAATAGGCCAGAAAGGATTTTGAAGTCATACAATATGCTCACAGGATTGTCTGATCACAATCTTATAATGGTCACAAGAAAATTAAATAAAAAGCGCTTCAAATCCTTGGCTGCCACTGAATTCTATAGGATACCAAAACAGGAACAACAAAATTTTCAAGATTCAATTCAAGAAGTAAATTGGGATGAATTACTCGTTGGCAAAAATTTAGATGAGGATTGTTCTAAATTTGCCAACAAAATACAACAAATTACTATACAATTTACACGGATAATTAAACTAAAAGCTAGAAAGAATGGCCTTCCTTGGTTAAACAAATTTATTCTGAAATTGATGGAAGAACGAGATCACTTTTTGAAGTTGTCAGTTAAATCAGGACACAACAGGCACCAATTTATTTCATTGAGAAATAGGGTAGTGAAAGAAATAGGAAAATCTAAAGCTGACTTTTTCATTACTCTTTTGAATAGTGCAAGGGGAAATCTAAAATAACCTGGAATTATATTAAAAAATTATTGGGTGATTTCCAAAAAAACAAAACAAAACTAATGCAAATTCAATTAAATGGAAACATCCTTCTTCCGGTTATGGCGGCCACGTAGGAAGACGTGTTTCACACTGCTCTGCTCTTGAAAATAAAAAAAAAAAATTACTAAAACTCTCTTAATTGGACTTCCGGTTATGGCTGCCACGTAGGACGGACGTGTCTCGCTCTGCTCTGCTCCTGGAGAAAAAAATCGGCAAATAACTCTCTCATTTGGGACAGAACGTATCCCAGCATTTGGGCAAGGATATGTCGGCGAAGCCTAAGGCTGGAAAACCAGGAAAAGGAAAAAGCGAGCCACCGAAACAGTCCAAATTAACGGACTTTCAGGTCTGTGACGCAGTAAACAAAACTCCATATATGGCGGAGGAGGCTGGCAACGCTGCGATTTCTGCGGGGAATGGCGCAGATGCGCTGATGGCTGCCATGAGTTCAATGAGAGCGGACTTTTCCTCTAGATTTGATGGGATTATGACAGCGTTGGAAGGAATAAGAAAGGAATTGGGTGACTGTGTAGAACGAACGGCGCAGATGGAGCTCCGTCTCGCTAGTGCTGAAGATGACGTCACCCGTCTTCAATTAAAGGTGCGCACTTTGGAAAAAAAAAAATAAATCTCTGGAAGATAATATTTTGGATTTGGAATCTCGGTCGAGACAGAATAATTTGAGGCTGGTGGGTCTTCCAGAGGAATCAGAAGGTCGGGACGTATGTTCCTTTCTGGAAAAGTGGATTCCGGAGGTGCTGGGCAGCGAGGAGTTGCAATCAGCAGTGGTTCTGGAAAAAGCACATCGTATTGGCCCACGGAGAGATAAGGGACCGCCGAGGACCTTAATTATGAAGTTTCTTAGCAACAGAGACAGGATGAAGATCTTCAACGCTGCACGTGCTAAAGGAGAGATTAAACACCAGGACCAGCAGGTGCGGTTCTACCCAGATTTGGCCACAGGAATCCAGCAATTGAGGAAGCAGTTTGATCCCGTACGTAAGGAGCTGCGCAACCTTGGGATTCGTCATGGTGTAATCTATCCTGCGAGACTGCTGACCACGTATGAGGGCAGAACCCACATCTTCAAGACCCCAGAGGAGGCGCAGGAGTTCATCAAGAAGATCAAAGAAGAAGAAGAGACTGGTGGGAGCTAAGCATGAACAAAATATAAGGTAGAATAATTAAGCATTTGCACAGGCATCTGACTGACTTGAAGTAAATAGTAAGTTTACAAAATATAGATTGTATTATATATTAAAATAACAAAACAAAAACAAAACAAACAAAAAAAAAAAAAAACTATGATGTACAAAGTTGTTAAAAATTTTGGAGTTAAGTTGGAAAACTACAGAGGAGAGTTAATGTTACGTCATTAAAAGCAGTAGAGTTAGGGTGATTGGGAGGATGAAGAAGGAGTGGCTTAGGCTGTTCCCCGTGGGTGTGGAACGGTCGATGGCTATATCGGGAGACAGAATTTTTCTTTTGATTTTGGGGGGTTTGCCACAAGTGTGGGAAGGGGAAATTTGTTTGTGTGTAGTTTGTAGGATGAATGTTCAACCACTCATGTTTTTGCTTCTCTGTATGAGCATGTTTACACTGCAAGGTAATCCCAAACTCTCTATTGATCATGGACCAAAGTGTTAATCTTAATTTAACTTAATGGAATTGCAGAGGTCTACAAAATTTAAAAAAACTTAAACAAGTTATGAATAAAATAAAGGACATGGGTTCAAGAATTGTGTTTTTACAAGAAACTCATCTGATAGAGGAGGATGTTAAAAGAATTAGGAGTAGATGGCAGGGAAGTGTATTCACCTCTTCATTTTCATCCCGAGCCAGGGGAGTTATGACTCTCATACATAAATCAGTTCCTTTTCAAGTGAAAAATGTAATTGGAGACAAATTTGGAAGATATGTAATCATTCAAGGCTCTTTGCTATTAGAAAATATAAATCTTGTGAACTTATATGGTCCCAATATAGATGATCAGAAGTTCTTTGCTAATTTATTTCTCATCTTATCATCACTTACAGGGCAACATATAATAGCAGGGGATTTTAATTGTACATTGAATCCAGGTGTGGATAGATCAACAGGACTGGATTGTACGCACATTGGATGTAGGATGACTATTAATCATTTTATGAAAGAATTGAGATTGTTAGATATATGGAGAGAAATGAAACCACAAGTTAAAGCCTATTCTTGTTATTCCAGTACCTACAAGACATTCTCACGTATTGATTATTTTTTGATTTCCACAGAATTAAGGTCCAAGATTCAAAACTGCTTTTATGATAACATCGTGATCTCTGATCATGCACCCTGTTGTCTAATATATGTAGATAAAAAATTGACAAAGGAATCAGGTAGATGGCAATTTCAGCATAAATGGCTTCAGGATGAGGAATTTGTCAAGTATATAGAAAAACAGATAGACGAGTTCTTTGACATCAATACTACACAAACATCAGCATGTGTAAAGTGGGAGGCTTTCAAAGCTTTTATTAGGGGACATATTATTAGTTATACAGGATCAAAATCTAAGAAGACTCGAGAGGAGAGAGCTAAATTGGAACATAAAATAAAAAATCTTCAGGAAAAAGTGTATGCAGGAAGTGACCCAAGGTTGGAGAATGAATTACTGATTTTGAGAGCTGAATACGACAAAAAATCAGCGAATAGAGCTGCCTCGAGTCTTCTAAGATTGAAACAATCTTTTTATGAACAAGGTGAAAAATCAGGAAAATTATTAGCATGGCAGATTAAACAATTGGAAATTAAAACACCAATTACCAGTATTATAAGTAATGGACAGGTAGTTATAGATCCTTTAGAAATTAATAGAGCCTTTAGAGATTACTATGAAAAATTATATGATACCAAAAATGAACCTGATTTAACAAAACTAAATGGGTTTTTGAACGAACTATCTATACCGTGTATTCCAAATGAAAACAGGGAGATATTGGAGTCTAAAATTAGTCAAGAAGAAGTTGGGCTAGCCATTGATAATATGAAATCAGGAAAAAGTGCAGGACCAGATGGTCTTCCAGTTGACCTTTATAAAAAATTTAAGAATAAATTAATAAAACCTTTTTTGGAAATGGTTTTAGAAGCATTTCAAAATAATAATTTACCATCATACATAAATAATGCCTTAATTATACTGCTGCCAAAACCAGGTAAGCCCTCTAATAAATGTGAAAATATGAGACCAATAAGCCTATTAAACGCCGACCTTAAGATAATCTGTAAAATTTTAGCAAGACGAATACAAGAAATTTTACCAAATATTATTAATCGAGATCAGAATGGCTTTATAAAGGGTAGACAAGGCTTCCATAATGTAAGAAGACTATTTAATATTATTTATTTTAATAAAGAAGCACCGGATACAGCTCTCCTATCATTGGACGCCGAAAAGGCCTTTGATAGAGTTGAATGGCCCTTTCTTTTTGAAGTCCTACAAAGGTTTGGACTTGGAAATAATTTCATAAAATGGGTTCAAATAATATACAATAATGCTACAGCAGAAATCCTAACAAATAACAATATTTCAAAACCAATAAAAATCAATAGAGGATGTCGACAAGGCTGTCCACTTTCACCTTTACTGTTTACTATGGCAATTGAACCTTTAGCGATAGCGATACGTTTACATTCACAAATATATGGAATTAAAGTTGGACCAACAGAACATAAAATCTCCCTGTACGCCGATGACATAATTTTGTTTATGTCGAATCTAAAAAAATCAATTCCAACCTTGTTGAATTTAATAAAGAATTTTGGGGAAATATCAGGATATAAAATAAATAAAACTAAATCTTCAATATTAATGCTAAATGAGACCCAGAGAAATTACCTAGCCCCTGAGGTAAATCAATTCAATGTTGTAAATCAGTTTAAATATTTAGGAATCCAAATTATGCCTAAGCTAGAATCAGTCGCCAGTGTCAACTATGAAGCCTTAATGTCAGATATCAATGAGTTAACTCAGAGATGGATGTCACTACCAATGTCGATGATCGGGAGAATCAATATACTTAAAAGTAATATTTTACCTAAAATACTTTATTTATTTCAATACATTCCCTTATCACCACCTTTAGATCTATTCTCAAGAATAAAAAAAAAGTTAGTGGAATTTATATGGAACAACAGGAGGGCAGATTACGTTTGTCTTTATTATATTTACCATTTGATCGTGGAGGTCTGAAATGTCCAAATTTTATGTTGTATTATTGGTCGGCACAACTGAGGTCTATGACATATTATTTTTCATCAAATGATCTCCCTCACTGGACTGAAATGGAATCATACAATTTACCTTTACCTCTTCCCATATTCATATACTCAGATTCGGCAAAAAAATTACAAAAACAAGTTAAAAATCCATTTGTAAAGCATATGATCAAAATATGGTGTGAAGCTAAAAACTATTTAAAAGAACCACAGTTATTGTCACAATTTAGTCCAATATGGGGTAATCAATATTTTAAACCAGGGAGAGCGGACGCTGTATTTAAAGTATGGAATTTAAAAGGGATACAAAAGATTCAGGATTTATATTTGCCATGTGCAGACAACATAATGTCTTTTGAAGAGCTGAGGATCAAATTTAATCTCAATAGAACACATTTTTTTAAATATCTTCAACTTAGAAACTTTATTCGATCAAATCAAAATAAAGCTCTCACTCGACCTATTTATTCATCCTTGGAAAAAATGATGATGAAAGATAGTAAAAGAAAGGGTATTATTTCAGAGTTTTATAACTCACTGACACTATCTTCAAGTGAAAATTCACTGAAAAGATTAAACTACTGGAAAGAAGATCTGCAAATTGAAATTTCAGAGGAACAATGGGAATTGGCTTGTACAGAAGCTCAAACCAAATCAATAAATGCACGCCTTAAATTGATACATTTCAAATGGTTAATGCGGATGTATGTTACACCGGAGGAGTTAAATAGATATAACAAAAATATACCAGATACATGCACAAAATGCATGGAAAGTAAAGGAACCCTATTTCATTGTTTATGGGAATGTAGATTAATAAGAATGTTTTGGGAAGAGGTGAGGGTAACAATTGAAAAAATAATCTCAAAACAAATCATATTGAATCCTAAACTGTTTTTGTTGGGTCTGTACCCAGAAAAGCATAATTTTAATAAAAGTGAAAGAACACTCATAGACCTCAGTTTGCTTAATGCCAAAAAATGTATTGCACTATTATGGAAAAAGACTCATAGACCAGATGTGACTCAGTGGTTAAGACAGATGTTAACAAACCTTCCATTAGAAAGAATAACATATATACTAAAATCAAAGGAAACTGTGTTTGAGAATATATGGAGACCTTTTATTGATTATGTAAAAAATTTAAACATAACTCTTGAAGAAGAAGGTGAATGATGTGTGTGGACCTTGTAAATTCCAAACTGGTGAACATAATATGTATACTTATGTATTGGATTGTCTAGACTAAACAGAGGAGCATTGTTGAAGACTTGATTTTGTTGGTGGTTGTTGGTGTTTTTAGTGCATTTTTTTTTTTTTTGTAGTACTTTAGTGTTAGTGTTTGATTGTTTGTATCATGTTTGTTAAAAAAAAAAAAGGTTCAATAAAGATATTGTGGAAAAAAAAAAAAAAACTCTCTTAATTGGAACAAAAACCCATCCTAGCGTTTTGGCGCGGATATGGTAAAGACTAAGGCTGGAAAATTAGGTGGAGGAAAAGGTAACTCGACAAAACAACCCAAGCTAACAGACTTCCACGCTTGAGGCGAAACAGAGAAAATTCCAGAAGCAATGGCAGAGGAGGGAGCCAGTGGCAGAGCGGGAACAGTTGAAGAGGGGACAAACGCAGTGCTCACTGCCATCAACTCCATGAGAACAGAGTTTTAGTCTAAATTCGACGGGATTATAACAGCGAAAGAAGGTATGAGAAAAGAAATTAACGACTGCATGGAGCAAGTGTCGCAGGCGGAGCTCCAAATTTCAAGTGCTGAAGGTGACGTCACCAGCCTACAATCTAAACTGCAAACACTGGAATTAAAATGCAAAAGTCGGGACTTCCGGTCATGGCCGCCACGTAGGAGGACGTGCTTCCCTCTACTCTGCTCCTAAAAATAAAAAAAATCGACAAATAACTCTCTCAATTGGAACAAAACTATCCCAGTGTTTGGGCGAGGATATGCCGGTAAAGCCTAAGGCTGGGAAATCAGGTGGAGGAAAAAGTCAACCGCCGAAACAGTCCAAATTAACGGACTTTCACATCCGTGACGCAGCAGAAAAACCCCCAGATATGGCAGAGCAAGCTAGCGGAGGAGCGGTGACTGCTGACGATGGCACAGGTGCGGTGCTTGCTGCCATTGGCTCAATGAGAGCAGACTTCTCTACTAAGTTTGATGGGATTATAGCAGCGATAGAGGGTTTGAGAAAGGAATTAAGCGATTGTATGGAACGTGTAACACAGGTGGAGCTCCGAATTTCCAGCGCTGAGAATGACGTCACCAACCTACAATTAAAGGTGCGCACATTGGAATTAAACAATAAACGTCTGGAAGATAATGTCCTGGATTTAGAATCCCGGTCGAGACGGAACAACCTGAGGCTGGTGGGTCTTCCTGAGGGTACGGAGGGGCGGGACTCATGTTCCTTTTTGGAAAAGTGGATCCCAGAAGCGCTGAACAACGCGGAGCTGCAGTCATCAGTCGTTCTGGAAAGCGCCCACCGAATTGGCCCACCGAGAGATAATAAGGCAGCACCGAGGACGCTAATTATAAAGTTCCTCAACTACAGAGACAGGATGACGATCTCCAATGTGGCGCGAGCCAAAGGAGAAATTAAATACCAGGATCAGCAGGTGCGGTTCTACCCAGATTTGGCCACAGGAATCCAACAATTAAGGAAACAGTTTGACCCCGCCCGTAAAGAGCTGCGCAACCTTGGGATTCGTCATGGAGTGATTTATCCTGCAAGACTGCTGGTCACATATAAAGGGAGAACCCACACCTTCAAGACCCCAGAAGAGGCACAGGAGCTCATCAAGAAGATCCAAGTAGAGACTGGTGGGAGCTAAGCATGAAGCATGAATAAGATATAAGGTAGAATATTTAAGCATTTGCACAGGCATCTGACTGATCTGAAGCAAATAGCAAGTTCACAAAATACAGATTGTATTGAATTAAAAAAAACAAAACAAAAAAACCCCCTATGATGTACAAAGTTGCTATAAAATTTTGCAGTTAAGTTGGAAAACTACAGAAGAGAGTTAATGTTATGTCATTAAAAGCAGTAGAGTCAGGGTGATTGAGAGGAGAAAGAAAGAGTGGTTTTGCCTGATCCTTGTGAGTGAGGAGCAGTCAATGGCTATAGCGAGAGACGGAATTTTTTTTTTGATTTTGGGGGGATTACCACGAATGTGGGAAGGGGGAATTTGTTTGTGTGTAGTTTGTAGGATGAATGTTCAACCACTCATGTTTTTGCTTCTCTGTGTGAGCATGTTTACATTGCGAGGTAATCCCAAACTCCTTATTGATCATAGATCAAAGCGTTAATCTTAATTTAACTTCATGGAATTGCAGAGGTCTACAAAATTTTAAAAAACTTAAACAAGTTATGAATAAAATAAAAGACATAGGTTCAAAAATTGTGTTTTTACAAGAAACTCATCTAATAGAGGAGGATGTAAAAAGAATTAAAAAAAGATGGCAGGGAAGTGTATTCACCTCATCATTTTCATCTTGAGCCAGGGGAGTTATGACTCTCATACATAAATCAGTCCCATTTCAAGTGAAAAATGTAACTGGAGACAAATTTGGAAGATACCTAATCATTCAAGGATCTTTGTTATTAGAAAATATAAATCTGGTGAACATATACGGTCCCAATATAGATGATCAAAAGTTCTTTGCTAATTTATTTCTTATTTTATCATCACTTACAGGGCAGCATATAATAGCAGGGGATTTTAATTGTACATTGAATCCCAGCATAGATAGATCAACAGGACTGGACTGTACGCACAATGGATGCAGGATGATCATTAATCATTTTATGAAAGAATTGAGATTGCTAGACATATGGAGAGAAATGAAACCGCAAGTTAAAGCCTACTCTTGTTATTCTAATACCTACAAGACATTCTCACGTATTAACTATTTTTTGATCTCCACAGAATTAAGGTCCGAGATTCAAAACTGTTTCTATGATAACATTGTGATCTCTGATCATGCACCCTGCTGTCTAATATATGTAGATAAGAAATTGACAAAGGAACCAGGTAGGTGGCAATTTCAGCATAAATGGCTTCAGGATGAGGAATTTGTTAAGTACATAGAAAAACAGATAGATGAGTTCTTTGATATCAATACTACACAAACATCAGCATGTATAAAGTGGGAGGCTTTCAAAGCTTTTATTAGGGGGCATATTATTAGTTATACAGGTTCAAAATCTAAGAAGACTCGAGAGGAGAGAGTCCAATTGGAACATAATATAAAAATTCTCCAAGAAAAAGTATATGCAGGAAGTGACCTAAAGTTAGAGAACGAATTACTGATTCTGAGAGCTGAATATGACAAAAAATCAGCAAATAGAGCTGCCTCGAGTCTTCTAAGATTGAAGCAATCTTTTTATGAACAAGGTGAAAAATCAGGGAAATTATTGTCATGGCAGATTAAACAATCAGAATTTAAAACACCAGTTACCAGTATTATAAGTAACGGACAGGCAGTTGTAGATCCTTTAGAAATTAACAGTGCCTTTAGAGATTATTATGAAAAACTAAATGACACAAAAAATGAAACTGATTTAACAAAACTAAATGGGTTTTTGGACGAATTATCTATACCTTGTATTCCAAATGAAAACAGGGAGATACTGGAGTCTAAAATTAGTCAAGAAGAAGTTGGGCTAGCCATTGATAATATGAAATCAGGAAAAAGTGCAGGACCAGATGGTCTTCCAGTTGACCTCTATAAAAAATTTAAGAATAAATAAAACCTTTTTTGGAAATGGTTTTAGAAGCGTTTCAAAATAGTAATTTACCATTATACATGAATAATGCCTTAATTATACTGTTGCCAAAACCAGGTAAACCCTCTAATAAATGTGAAAATATGAGACCAATAAGCCTATTAAATGCTGACCTTAAGATAATCTGTAAAATTTTAGCAAAGACGGCTACAAGAAATATTACCAAATATTATTAACCAAGATCAGAATGGCTTTATAAAGGGAAGACAAGGCTTCCATAATGTAAGAAGACTATTTAATATTATCTATTTTAATAAAGAAGCACCGGATACAGCTCTCCTATCATTGGACGCCGAAAAGGCCTTTGATAGGGTCGAATGGCCCTTTCTTTTTGAAGTCCTACAAAGGTTTGGAATTGGAAATAATTTCATAAAATGGGTTCAGATAATATACAATAATGCTAAAGCAGAAATCCTAACAAACAGCAATATTTCAAAATCAATAAAGGATGTCGACAAGGCTGTCCACTTTCACCTTTACTGTTTACTATGGCAATTGAACCTTTAGCGATGGCAGTACGTTTACATCCACAAATATATGGAATTAAAATAGGACCAACAGAACATAAAATCTCCCTGTATGCTGATGACATAATTTTGTTCATGTCGAATCTTAAAAAATCAATTCCGACTGTTGTATAAATAAAAACTGTTTATTTTATACTGTTGTATAAATTAAAACTAAATCTTCAATATTAATGCTAAATGAGACCCAGAGAAATCGCCCAGGTCCTGAGGTAAATCAATTCAAAGTTGTAAATCAGTTTAAATATTTAGGAATTCAAATTTTGCCTAAGCTAGAATTAGTTGCCAGCGCCAACTATGAAGCCTTAATGATAGACATTAATGAGTTACTTCAGAGATGGATGTCACTACCAATGTCGATGATTGGGAGAATTAATATACTTAAAAGTAATATCTTACCCAAAATGCTTTATTTATTTCAATACATTCCTTTACCACCACCTTCAGATCTATTCTTAAGAATTAAAAAAAAAGTTGGTGGAATTTATATGGAACAATAGGAGGGCTAGATTACGTCTGTCCTTACTATATTTACCATTTGATCGTGGAGGACTGAAATGTCCAAACTTTATGTTGTATTACTGGTCAGCACAACTGAGGTCTATGACATATTATTTTTCATCAAATGATCTCCCTCACTGGACTGAAATGGAATCATACAATTTACCTTTACCTCTTCCCTTATTCATATACTCAGACTCGGGGAAAAAAATTACAGAAGCAAGTTAAAAATCCATTTGCAAAGCATATGATCAAAATATGGTGTGAAACCAAAAAATATCTAAAAGATCCACACTTATTGTCACAATTTAGCCCAATATGGGGTAATCAATATTTTAAACCAGGGAGAGCGGATGCTGTATTTAAAGTATGGAATTTAAAAGGGATTCAAAAGATTCGAGACTTATATTTGTCAGGTTCAGATAACATAATGTCTTTTGAAGAACTGAGGATCAAATTTAATCTTAATAGAACACATTTTTTTTAAATATCTTCAGCTTAGGAACTTTATTCGATCAAATCAAAATAATGCTCTCATCCGACCTACTTATTCATCCTTGGAAAAATCTTGACGAAAGATAGTAAGAAAAAGGGTATTATTTCAGAGTTTTCTAACTCATTGACATTATCCTCAATTGAAAACTCACAGAAAAGACTGAATTATTGGAAAGAAGACCTGCAAACTGAAATTTCAGAGGAACAATGGGAAATGGCTTGTGCAGAAGCTCAAACCAAATCAATAAATGTACGTCTTAAATTGATACATTTTAAATGGTTAATGCGGATGTATGTTACACCGGTGGAGTTAAACAGATATAACAAAAACATACCAGATACGTGCACAAAATGTATGGAAAGTAAAGGAACCCTATTTCATTGTTTATGGGAATGTAGAAAAATTAGAATGTTTTGGGAAGAGGTGAGGGTAACAATTGAAAAAATAATTTCAAAACAAATCATATTTAATCCTAAACTGTTTTTGTTGGGTCTTTATCCAGAAAAGCATAACTTTAACAAGAGTGAAAGAGCATTCATAGACCTCAGTTTGCTTAACGCCAAAAAATGTATTGCACTATTGTGGAAAAAGACTCATAGACCAGATGTGACTCAGTGGTTAAGACAGATGTTAACAAACCTTCCATTAGAAAGAATAACATACATACTGAAATCAAAAGAAATTGTGTTTGAGAATATATGGAGACCTTTCATTGATTATGTAAAGAATTTAAACATAACTTTTGAAGAGAAGGTGAATGATGTGTGTGGACCTTGTAAATTCCAAATTGGTGAATGTATAGTATGTATACTTACGTAATGGATTGCCTAGACTAAACAGAGGAGCATTGTTGAAGACCTGCCTTAGTTAGTGGTTGTTGGTGTTTTTAGTATTTTTTTTTAATTATTTTAGTGTTAGTGTTTGATTGTTTGTGTTTTGTTTGTAAAAACGTTCAATAAAAATATTGTGGAAAAAAAAATGCAAAAGTCTGGAAGATAACGTCTTAGACTTGGAATCCCGCTCGCGACAGAATAATTTGAGGCTGGTGGGCCTCCTGGAGGGACGGGACCCATGTTCCTTTTTGGAAAAGTGGATTCCAGAAGCGCTGAATAACGCGGATCTGCAGTCATCGGTCGTTTTAGAGAGAGCTCACCGAATCGGCCCACCGAGAGATAATAAGACACCACCGAGGATGCTGATTATGAAGTTCCTCAACTACAGAGACAAGATGACAGTCACCAATGCGGCACGAGCTATAGGGGAAATTAAATACCAGGACCAACAGGTGCGGTTTTATCCGGACTTGGCTGCAGGAATACAACAATTGAGAAAGCAGTTCGACCCCGCCCGCAAAAAGCTGCGCAACCTAGGGATTCGTCACGGAGTAATTCATCCGGCAAGACTGCTGGTCACATATAAGGGGAGAACCCACACCTTCAAGACCCCTCAAGAGGCGCAGGAGCTCATCAAGCAGATCCAAAAGGAGACTGGCGGGAGCTAAGCATGAACATGACAAAGGTAGAACATTTAAGCATATGTACAGACATCTGATTGATCTGAAACATAAACATGTCTACAAAATACAGACTGTATTAAAAAAAAAGTTATGATGTTATGATGATTGCTATAAAACTTTGAAGTTATGTTGAAAAAACTACAGAAGAGAGTTAATGTCATAAGAATAGTAGTAGAGTCAGGGTGATTGAGAGGAGAAAGAAAGGGTGGTTTGACTGATCCTCGCAGGTGTGGAACAGTCACTAGCTATAACGGGAGACGGAATTTTTTTGATTTTAGAATAGAATAGAATAGACTTTATTTGTCATTATAACAAGTACAACAAAATTAAAATGCAAACCAATCAGTGAATTAAAAGTAAAAAGAAGCTTAAAAAAGATTATATACATTACTAACTTTTAAATATCACACACACTCAATTTCACAGTTACAAACCTCATGTTCTGCTAGAATTCAGAAAGGTAATTGCGGTCGGATAAAAACTGTTTTTAAATCTGTTTGTCCTTGTTTTGATTGCTCTAAACCGCCTTCCTGATGGTAGTAGTTGGAAGACAGAGTGACCGGGATGAAAGGGGTCCTTCAAGATTTTTTGTGCCTTTTTAAGGCAGCGGGCGTGGTGCAGTTCTTCAAGGCTGAGGAGAGGGCAACCAACAATTTTTTGGGCTGTGTTGATGACAGTCTGAAGAGCTTTCTTCTGAGCTACCGTGCAGCTGCTGAACCAAATACAAATACAATAAGTTAAAATGCTCTCAATAGAGCAACGATAAAAAGACAACAGCAGTCTGTGACAGATGTTGTTTCCTCTCAACACCCTGAGGAAATGTAGTCTCTGCTGGGCCTTTTTCACTAACTCAGTTGTGTTCACCCCCCATGTCATGTCCTCCTGAATATAGACCCCCAGGAAGCGGAAAACCTCGACCCTCTCCACACCCGTACCACTAATAGTCAGAGGTTGAATGTCTGTTTTATTTCTTCTGAAGTCTATGATGACCTCCTTTGTTTTGTGACATTTAAAAGAAGGTTGTTGTCTCTACACCACTCTATCAACTGCTGCGCCTCACCCCTAAAACCGGTCTCATCTCCCCCCGAGATGAGCCCCACCACTGTGGTGTCGTCAGCAAACTTGATGATGCTGTTGCTGTGGTGCATGGGGGTGCAGTCATAGGTGTAAAGGCTGTACAGTAGGGGGCTCAGCACACAGCCTTGTGGGGAGCCGGTACTGAGACTAATGGTGGTGGACATGTGAGGTCCCACTTTGACCCTCTGGCTGCGATCCGAGAGGAAACTTTGGATCCAAGTACAAATGGAATATGGAAGTACTAATTCCCTAAGTTTGGACACCAGTCTGCCATGGAGGATGGTGTTAAAGGCGGAGCTATAGTCCACAAATAGCATCCGCACATAGCTCCCCGGCTGCTCCAGGTGGAACAGGGCAGTGTGGAGGGCCGTGGCTACAGCATCCTCAGTGGATCTGTTGGCCCTATAAGCGAACTGGTGGGGGTCCAAACACTGTGGGAGAAGTGATATAATGTGGGCTCTGACAAGCTTCTCAAAACACTTCATTTTGGGGGGATTACCACGAATGTGGGGAAAGGGAATCTGTTTTTGTTTAGTTTGTAGGATGAATGTTCTATCATCCATGTTTTTGCTTCTCTGTAAGAGTATGTTCATATTGCAAGGTAATCTCAAACTCCTTATTGATCATAGATCAAAGCGTTAATCTTAATTTAACTTCATGGAATTGCAGAGGTCTACAAAATCTTAAAAAACTTAAACAAGTCATGAATAAAATAAAAGAGATTCAAAAATTGTATTTTTACAAGAAACTCATCTATTAGAGGAGGATGTAAAAAGAATTGGGAGAAGATGGCAAGGTAACGTGTTCACCTCATCATTTTCGTCCCGAGCTAGGGGAGTTATGACTCTCATACATAAAACAGTCCCATTTCAAACACTGAATGAATGAATGAATTTATTTATTTCGGATAGTACATTACAGGTTAAAAGAAACTGTATAATATAACAACAAGGTCAAATTAGACAAAGACTCCTTCTACTATACAATTCCACGTGAGTTATCCGAAATGGGTGATGGCTGAAGCCGCAGCTTATATTGCCCACCCATATTCCATCCAAGAATTCAAAGGAGAAAAAAGAGAAAACAAGACAAGAGCGATTACAATTTAAAACAAGGCTAAGACAAAATGTGACTGAGAGAAAAGGAAAAACTGAGCTAGTCTAAGTTAAGCGGTTACTATTCAAAAACAAATCTAAGACAGTGTCACAAAGAAAAAAAGAAAAAAGAAAAAAACTAAGCTACAACACAACACAGGCTGGAAATGTCAATCCTTATGTGAGTTTACATGTCGTCTTGTAAATATGTTTGGAGTATTTCTTCCTTTAGTTTTTGTTTAAATTGTCCAAGCTTTGTACATGATTTTAATTCAGGTCCAAAATCGTTCCATAATCTGACTCCTTGCACTGAAATACAGTGTTGCTTGGTGGTTGTTCTCACTGTAGGCTTTTGAAATATACATGTTCCTCTGAAGTGATATCGTTTCTCCCTTGTTTGGAACAACTTTTGGATATTTGCGGGCAGTGATAGATTCTTCACTTTGAACATTATTATTGCGGTTTTAAAGTCAATCAGATCTTTCAACTTGAGAGTTTTTTGTTTAAGAAAAAGTGGGTTTGTTGGTTCCCTGTAAGCTGCTTTGTTGATTATTCTAATAGCTCTCTTTTGAAGCATAAAGAGTGGATATATGAATGAATGAATGAATGAATGAATGAATGAATGAATTTATTTCGGATAGTACATTACAGGTTAAAAGAAACTGTATAATATAACAACAAGGTCAAATTAGACAAAGACTCCTTCTACTATACAATTCCACGTGAGTTATCCGAAATGGGTGATGGCTGAAGCCGCAGCTTATATTGCCCACCCATATTCCATCCAAGAATTCAAAGGAGAAAAAAGAGAAAACAAGACAAGAGCGATTACAATTTAAAACAAGGCTAAGACAAAATATGACTGAGAGAAAAAGAAAACTGAGCTAGTCTAAGTTAAGCGGTTACTATTCAAAAACAAATCTAAGACATAGTGTCACAGAGAAAAAAGAAAAACTAAGCTATAACACAACACAGGCTGGAAATGTCAATCCTTATGTGAGTTTGCATATGTTTGTTTTATATGTATTTCCCCATACTTCATTACAATATGTCATGTATGGGAGTATTAATGAATAAGATAAGATAAGATAAGCCTTTATTAGTCCCACAACGGGGAAATTCCAGGATTGCAACAGCACAGGGATAGCAACACTCAGAGCAACAATCAGAAGGCAAGAAAAAAAACAAGCAAGCAAGAGCAGCTAATATACATATGTACATATTACTATAAAATATATATATACACACACACACACAGACACACAGTGCAGAGCATTGTAGCTGGATGGAATAAATATATGAATATATGAACACACAGTGCAGAGCATTGTAGCTAGATGGAATAAATATGTAAATATATAAACACCCACAGTACAGAGCATTGCAGCTAGGTGGAATAAATATGCAAGTATATAAACACACACAGTGCGGAGCAATGTAGCTAGATGGAATAAATATATAGATATATAAATATAAACACACCCAGTGCTGGGCATTGTAGCTAGATGGAATAAATATGTAAATATATAAACACACACAGTGCAGAGCATTGTTGCTAGGTGGGATGAAACAGCATAACCGTCTATTTAGTTATCCTACATGGTATGATTATGTGCCCATACATATTCTCACCCTCCATAGCGACCGGTATGTTCCTAGTTGTATGCCGGAGGGGACCATTGTGTAAGTCTATTGCATCTTTTGCATTCAAAAAAACTATTAGTTTGTTACGTCTTTTTGCTATCTCTGCGAGCAGCCCTGCTTAGGTTGTACAGTCTGACAGCCGTTGGTAGGAAGGACCTACGAAACCTCTCGGTTGTGCACCTGGGATGATGTAGTCTGCTGCTAAATGGTGATGATACAAGGTGTATAGTGTGGGTTGATTCAGCAAATTTTTCACTCTGTGTAATATTGCAATTGATTTGGATACTTTACCTTTTATATAATTAATATGTGGCTTCCAACACAGTTTGTTATCAATTATTACTCCAAGGAATTTAGTTTCGGATACCCTTTCAATCTCTACACCATTTACACTGAGTTTGGGTACTAGGTAGTTGTGATGGTTGTTAAAGACTATAAATTTTGTCTTGCTTAAATTGAGCGTTAATTTGTTTGAATCAAACCACAGTTTCAGCTTTCCTAATTCCTTTCCGAGTGTATCCAGAAGTTGTTCCAAATTGTTTCCACTGCATAGCAGATTAGTGTCATCAGCAAACAATATTAAGTCCATTTTTTCTGAAACTTTACATATATCATTTATATACATATTGAATAATAATGGTCCCAAAACTGAACCCTGTGGGACTCCACAGGTGACCTTCAGTAACTCTGAGTTTTTGCTGTTAACACATGCAAACTGATATCTATTCTTTAAGTAACTACTTAACCAGGACAGTGCTACCCCTCTAATACCACAATTTTGTAGTTTCTTTAATAATAGATTGTGATCTACTGTATCAAATGCTTTTTTAAGATCCAGAAATACTCCAACTGAATACTCTTTATTTTCAATGGCTGTTGATATTTTTTCTGTAAATTCCATTAAGGCATATGCTGTTGTCCTTTTGTGTCTGAACCCATATTGCTGCTCACACAATAAATCATTCTTCAGTATGAAGTTGTCAGTTCTCTCATAGAATATTTTTTCAAGTATCTTGGAAAATTGCGGTAATAGTGAAATTGATCTGTAGTTGGAGAGTTCCCCTCTGTCGCCTGTCTTGTAAATCGGAATTACTTTAGCTATTTTCATTGCATTGGGAAATATACCTGATTGGAGAGACAGGTTACAGATATACGTCAGTGGTTTCACTATGCATTCGATAACAGTTTTGACTAGTAGCATGTCAATACCATCACAGTCAGTAGATGTTTTACTTTTGGACGATTTAACAATTTCAATGACCTCTCTTTCGTCTGTGTTCTTTATGAAGATGGTGTCTTTTACAGCAGTGTTATTGCATATTGTATCACCTGTTGGCACCGTAGTGGGTATTTCTCGGGCCAGTTTAGGTCCAATGTTAACAAAAAAATTATTAAATTCATCTGCAGGTGAAGCTATATTCACATTCGGAGTCGATTTATTATTTTTTGGAATATTAGTTGGGTAGCTAGTATTTCTGCTTTTATTTCCAAGGATACTGTTGATTATTGTCCATGTATTTTTAATATTGTCTTTGTTTTTTTCCAGTTCTTTACTGTAATAGTCTCTTTTACTGCATCTTATTATATATGTTTCAAATCCAAGATGGCGCCGCGGATGGCAGCCACTGGCTTCTGCTCTCTGATGTTTTTGATAATTTTGTGTGTTTTTTTGGACTTCTGCTCTTCTGTCCGAATCACCTATTCAAGGGAGGAACTACTTTCACTCAGACTACCTCCCAATGCAACTTCTCCGCCAGTTACTGCTGCTGATCTGAAGTTTTTTTAGTCCATCTTAGCTGTGGGAGCAGCGGCTATTGGCGCTGGCCGGAAACGAAGGCGGCGTGGTAAACGTGCCGGTGCGCTAGTCAGGCTGAAGAAACGAGGATTTCGCACGCCGCTCCCATCGATCCATCTGGCAAATATCCGCAGTTTGGCGAACAAAATGGATGAACTGCTGCTCCTGACTCACAAAAACCGGGATTTTAGCAGATCTGGCGCCCTTTGTTTCACGGAGTCCTGGCTGAGTGAACACATCCCGGACAGCGCGGTGCGCCTGGACGGATTCCAGCTGTTTCGCGCTGATCGCAGCCGAGAATTCTCTGGAAAGACTAAAGGTGGTGGAATCTGCTTCTACATAAACGAAGGTTGGTGTACTGATGTCACAGTGTTGAAGAAGTTTTGTAGCCCTAACCTAGAGTCACTGTTCATAAACTGTAAACCCTTTTATTCACCGCAAGAGTTCTCCTCATTTATTCTGGTCGGAATTTATATCCCGCCTGCTGCTTGTACAACGGAGGCACTGCAGCTCCTCGCTGACCAGATAGCAGACGTGGAGGAAAAACATCCAGACTCTCTGCTTATCATTCTGGGTGATTTCAATAGAGCTAATCTCACAAATGAGCTTCCTAAATACAGACAGCACATTAAATGTCCCACCAGGGACACAAATACACTTGACCACTGTTACACAGTTTTAAGAAATGCCTATCATGCCGTCCCCCGTGCAGCTCTGGGTTTTTCTGACCACTGTCTGCTCCATCTTATTCCAACATACAGACAGAAACTAAAAACTTCCAAGCCTGTTGTAAGGACTGTGAAGAAATGGACTGAGGAATCAAAGCTGAAGTTACAAGCCTGCTTTGACTGCGCAGATTGGAGTGTTTTTGAAGCTGCAGCCATTAACTTAAATGAACTCACTGACACTGTGACATCATACACCTGTTTCTGCGAGGACATGTGTGTGCAGACCAAGACCTTCTGCATATACAACAACAATAAACCCTGGTTCATTCCTAAACTGAAGCAGCTACGTCAGACCAAGGAGGAGGCCTACAGGACTGGTGACTGGACTCTGTACAAGCGGGCCAGAAACATGTTGACGAAGGAGACCAGGCTTGCTAAGAGGAGCTACAGTGTGAAGTTACAAAAAAACTTCTCAGCTAACAACTCTGCTTCTGTCTGGAGAGGCCTACGGAATATCACCAACTACAGGAGACCATCCCCCCACCCTGCGGAAAACCTCCAGCTGGCTAATGACCTAAACAGCTTTTACTGCAGGTTTGAAAAGAACCTACAGTTCTCACCTCCCACCCACACAAAAGGATTATCTGCAGCCCCAGGAACTCCATCCCTCCTCCACTCTGACCTCCCACCAGCACTAATGATCTGTGAAGAGGAGGTGCGCCGGGTCTTTCAGAGACAAAAGATCAAGAAGGCTGCAGGACCTGATGGTGTGTCTCCGTCCTGCCTGAGAGTCTGCTCCAACGAGTTGGCCCCCATCTTCACCCGGATCTTTAACAGATCACTGGAGCTGCGTGAAGTGCCTTCCTGCTTCAAACGCTCCATCATCATTCCAGTTCCCAAGAAACCCTCTATTACAGGATTAAACGACTACAGATCTGTTGCCCTGACCTCTGTGGTCATGAAATCCTTGGAGAGATTGGTGCTGAACCACCTGAAGGTCATCACAGGCCCCCTGATGGACCCACTGCAGTTTGCCTACCGGTCAAACAGGTCAGTGGATGATGCAGTGAATATGGGACTACATTACATCCTGCAACACCTCGACTCCCCAGGGACGTACGCCAGGATCCTGTTTGTCGACTTCAGCTCAGCGTTCAACACCATCATCCCAGGCATTCTTCATCAGAAACTCCTCCAGCTCAAGGTGCCCCCCTCCACCTGCCAGTGGATCTCCAGCTTTCTGACTGACAGGTGGCAACAGGTGAAGCTAGGGAGATTTACATCCAGCTCCCGAAAAATTAGTACTGGCGCCCCCCAAGGATGTGTCCTTTCCCCACTGCTCTTCTCCCTCTCCTCCAACGACTGCACCTCAGAGGACCCTTCGGTGAAGCTCCTGAAGTTTGCGGACGACACCACAGTCATCGGTTTGATCCGGGATGATGATGAGTCTGCATACAGGCGGGAGGTGGAGCAGCTGATCCTCTGGTGCAGCCAGAACCATCTTGAACTTAACCCAGCCAAAACGGTGAGATGACTGTGGATTTCAGGCGACACCCCCCTTCATTCCCCCCACTCACCATCCTCAACAGCACAGTGTCCACTGTGGACTCCTTCAAGTTTCTGGGTACCACAATCTCCCGGAACCTGAAGTGGTCCTCCCATATTGACACTGTCCGGAAAAAGGCCCAGCAGAGGTTGTTTTTTCTGCGTCAGCTCAAGAAGTTTGATTTGCCTCAGGAGCTGCTGGTGTCTTCTACAGCCGCCATCATCCAATCTGTCCTCTGCTTTTCCATCACTGTCCTGGTTTGGATCTGCCACTAAACAGGACAAGACCAGACTGCAGCGGATCATTAAGTCTGCGGAGAGGATCATTGGTACCGACCTACCCTCCATTGAGAACTTATATCGGTCCATAACCAGGAAACGGGCGGGGAAACATCTGTGCTGACCCCATCACACCCCAGCCACAAAACTGTTTGAACTTCTATCTTCTGGTCGTCGTTACAGATCACTGAAGGTCAAAACCACCCGTCACAGGAACAGTTTCTTTCCTCAAGCCATCACTCTGATGAACTCCTAACCATTCACCTAGTCCTACCTGTTGCTGTACTCATGACTTTTTCATCCATTATTACATTGCACATAACTCTCACACTGCTTTTACTTCATTCACATTATATCACTGAATCTGAGTCCACATTGAAATACTGTGTGATTGTATATTTTTTCATATATTTCTGCAAAGTGTGGTTAGTCCGAGTAAATAACTGCATATATTCCTGTATATATTTGCATCCTTTTATAGAAACGTGGACAGACTGTAATTTACTGTACATACTCTGGTTGTCATTGAATCCTTATTTAAATCCTTCACCTGAACAACGAGAGCAAGTTTTTAGCCAAAGTCAAATTCCTTGTATGTGTTGTGCATACTTGGCCAATAAAGCTGATTCTGATTCTGATTCTGATATGTTAACTTATTTTTGTATGTTTTATACCGTTGCTCTGCTTCTTTTGTCCTTTTCTTTATGAAAGCTTTATATAATAAATTTTTCTTTTTACACGCCTTTTGTAGTCCTTTGGTTAGCCATGGTTTGTCAGCAAATTTGTGTTTAAGCTTTTTTTTAACTAATGGGCAGTTTTTTTCATAAAGAGTGGTTACAATGTTTATAAATGTGTCATAGGCTTCATTTACATCTGATACATAGACTTCTGTCCAGTCTTGCTTCAGCAAGTCCTCTTTAAAAGAATTGATTGCGTTTGGTGATTTGTGTCTGAACGATTTTGAGATTTTTTCTGGGTTGGGCCCCGTGTGGCCATGGATAAGTGCAAAGATTGGCAAGTGGTCGCTTATATCATTTATCAATAATCCACTTTCTATTTTCTTATCGAGAACATTGACAAACAGGTTGTCAATAAGTGTAGCAGAGTGAACTGTGATTCTACTGGGATGTGTTATGTGGGATATAGACTCATGCTGTACATAGAGTTCATGAACTCTGTAACTACATTTTGTTGATGTGGATTAAGTAGGTCAATATTGAAATCTCCACAAATTGCTACCATTTTCTTACTAGTAATATTATTGTACAGCTCGACTAATTTATCTCTGAATGTCTCAATGCAAGTTCCCGGCGTATCTGTATATGCAGCTTATGATTAGATTTTTTGTTTTGTCTAGGTCAATCTCAACAGTAACACATTCCAAAATCCCTGGTAGTGCTGAGGACATTTCATTTACAAGCTTACATCTATATAGGTCATCAATATACAGTGCAACACCACCACCCTTTTTTTGAGATCTGTTAATGTTAAACATCTGATATCCCTCTATTGCCATCAGGGGAGCCTGGTCTTCATTAAGCCAGGTTTCAGAGACTGCAATGGCTGTGAATTTTCTGTTTAGCTGTTTTAAATAGTCCTGAATCTGTGAGAAGTTTTTGTTAAGACTTCTGCTATTGAAGTGTATTATTGACAGTTTACCATCTAATTGCACTTGACTTTTGAATTGCTTTTCAGTGTAATATTCACAGTGGTTATGAATATTATTGAAAAAGTGGTTATCAGGATCAATATCATTCTCCATCTCTTGTGGTTTATGTTCAGCATAGTGGCATATTTTTAGAGTTTGAGTTTCCTCACACTGTGTTTCATAGATAAATACAAATGAACAATGACTAAGTCAGTAGCATCTCTGATCATTATACTTTTTGCTTGCTCAGGTGTTCCATTTAGTTTAATCCAAATTCTACAATTTCTTGTCCAGGTTGACTGTATCCTATTTTGGTTTTTTTAGCATCCGTGCCTGCCGTGCTAATTCAGCGTTTTTTTTTTGTCAGGTGTTCATTTAGGTAAACTTGAGTTTCCTTTAGTTTTTTGGCCTGCCTCAGTATGTCATTTTTCACCCTCCTGTTCACAAAGCGCATCACAATTGATTTCTTTGTTTTGTTATCTTTCTTCGGTAAAGCATAACAGGCTGAGATCGCATTGGCTTCTACCTTAATGTCTTTATCATTAAGGAACTGAAGCACTTGGTTTTCTAGGGACATTGATTCACTTATAGAAGCATGTTCACCACTCAGTCCTGTTGCGGCATGGGCGTAGGACTGATATCTGATGTCTAGTCCACTTATAACTAGGTCATCAATGCGAGAACCTTGTTCGAGATCCTCGACGCGTTGCTCCAAAAGACGCCCGTGTTGCTCCAGGTCCATAATTTTTTTGTCTTTTTCTTTTATTATTGAATGTAGGGCTTGTACCTCTTGTATTAGGTTTATTATTTTGGCCTGTTGGTTAGTCATTTTGGCCAATTCTTCTAACACAAAGTTCAGAGATTTTTTAATTTCTTCCAATTCCTCTTTTTTGGGTGGCATTTTACTGACCTGTGGATAGAAATAAACAGAGAATCCGGCTAGGCTATCGCCGGCGCCTGCCTCCGTCTACCTGGCCAGTTATGTCGCACACCGCCAGCGCAGCCGGAATCCACCGATCACAGCCACTCGTCGCCGTCTGGCTGGGTGGCTCCTCCTCTGGGCCCCGTCACCGCCAGTTATGTCGCACTCCGCCGGCATAGCTGTAATCCACCGATCACCTCCGCCGATCGCCGTCGCTCGCTGTCGTCTGGCTGGGTGGCTCTTCCGCTAGGCCCCGTCTCCGACCGTCGTCAGTCTGGTAGTTCCTCGGCTGGGCCTCGCAAATTGGGCTCCGATTCAGGCCACTGTCCTGCTGAATCCAGGTGGCCCCCGTCTCTCACCAACGCCGCGCCCGAGCTCCCAATCGCCGCCTCGGTTGGTTCGACTGGTAAGCCCTCACCGGGGACTGAGCCGCCTCGGTTGGTTCGTCCGGTAAGCCCTCACCGGGGACTGAGCCGCTTCGTGTCGGAGTTAGGTGACGCACAGGGGCTAGTGTTAAGCTAACCAGTATTAGCTTGGCAGAAGCTTCAGATAGAGCGCAGCGGTTCTACCCGATTAAAGGGGCATTCCGACGGGATTCTGACGGGGGTGGAAATTCAGCCCGTGGGGTCCGTCACGAGCGCCGATCGCTGTTGATTAGGTACAAACCATAACAGTACAAACCATAAGATGCGATGTTTACCTTACTGCAGTATATTGAAAATGTATACACTCATGGTATAGACAAAATTATGCAAAACAGTCACACATTTACGAGAAAAAATATGAACATTTATAATACAAAAGTGACAAATTTACAAAAAATTAGCATATTTATGAGAAAAAAGTCACAAATTTACTAGAAAAAGTCCCAAATTTATGAGAAAAAGTGAAAAATTTGGAGAAAAAAGTTGCAAATTTACAAGAAAAAAAATGTAAAATTGCTTGAAAAGAGTTACAAACTTACAAGAAAAATTTAACAAATTTACAAGAAAAAAGTCACAAATTTATGAGGAAAAATTAGAAAAAGTTGCAAATTAACAAAAAAAGTAGCAAATGTATTGTGACGTTTGCAGGGTTCACACAAAGACAATGGAGCAGATGGCTGTGATCAACCTGATTTATTTTTCACACACCGACCCCCAACCTGCTTCTGACCACAGAGAGGAGTGGAGGTCATTCTCCCAGACCTCCGTTTCAATCATGGTTACACACACATGATACATCTTGCCCTAATCCTGCTTAACACTGCTGGGTCATTATAATGCAGTTATAATGACACAGCAGTATAACTCAGAAATAACACATTTAACACACACACAGTAACGTTTCAAACTGGCAAAGCATGCTGGGAAATCCCTGGCCCCCTTAAAATGGCCCCGACGTTACACTGCCCCCCCCCCGGACTGGTTTCTGTCCCCAGAAAATTCAAAGTCCACTTTCAGAAATCCAACGCGAGTCAGCCCGGTGCCGGGGCGGCATGCACGGGCCATCTTAGTCTCGGTCAGAGCATCTGGTTGGGGTAGGGTTCCGGTTTGGCCATCAGCGGGCGGATGGACACATCTGACAGCCTCTGTAGGACCACGCACAGTCCCTTCCCTGGCAGCGGGAGTCCCAGGCCCGCTCCGGCCGACTCCCACCGCTGCCAGTTCTCCCAGGCGGCCGCTGGCCCGCGTCCATGCGTCCAGCCCTTGCCGCGCCTGGAAAATGGCCGCATCTTCGTCCTGCTCGCTCCGCTGCGTCGCTCCGCTGCGTCGCTCCTGCGCCGAGGGCCTCCGTGACGTCACCGAAAGGAAAAGCATCAGGTGGCGGTAGGACACGCACAGTTCCTCCTCTGGCAGCGGGAGTCCCATGACTCCCACCGCTGCCAGGACCTCCCAGTCGGCCGCTGGCCCGCGTCCAGCCCCTGCCGATCCCGAGAAAAGACCGGATCTGTCCTGCTCGCTCCACTGCTGCTGCGCTCCAAAGGCCTCTGTGACGTCATCTGCCGGGGGAAGCATCTGTAGGATGCGGCTTTTTCCCCGTCCATGCCACCTCGCTCTAATTTAACGTCGGCGAGGGGCCAGTTTGTCGTGCGCTGTGTGCGGGGCAGTACCATGCCATGTACCCTGGCTCTGTGCAGCGGAAGCCGTCCTTCCTTGCGTCGCCACGGCTGTTTCCTTCGTGCACGCGCTGCTGTGATCTGCCGTAGCTCCTCCTCCACTCGCTCTCAGCACGGTGGTTTCCTCCGATGATCAGCGCGGCAGCCAACTCAACCTGGGCCAGGCGGTCATCCAACAGGTTCTCGCCGTTGTAACGGGGAATCTTGGCCCGCTGCTGGATGGATGGGACGGTCATCTCCCGGTCGATTGCCGCTCCTAATCGCTCTGGAATCGCCAGCCCGTCCTGCCCTGAAAAGGGCGGGAAACGGGGCTGGTTTGCTCTACTCCGTCCATCGCGGCAAAGCTCTCCAGGGGCCGGCGTCTCAGCTCTACGCTCCGTCCCCAGCCAAGCGATGAACTGCCCCGGCCGCAGGACCTCCTCCCGGGTCCTGGCTATCATCTTGCTCCATATCCCACTTCTGACACCAGTGTGACGTTTGCAGGGTTCACACAAAGACAATGGAGCAGATGGCTGTGATCAACCTGATTTATTTTTCACACACCGACCCCCAACCTGCTTCTGAACACAGAGAGGAGTGGAGGTCATTCTCCCAGACCTCCGTTTCAATCATGGTTACACACACATGATACATCTTGCCCTAATCCTGCTAAACACTGCTGGGTCGTTATAATGCAGTTATAATGACACAGCAGTATAACTCAGAAATAACACATTTAACACACACACAGTAACGTTTCAAACTGGCAAAGCATGCTGGGAAATCCCTGGCCCCCTTAAAATGGCCCCGACGTTACACTATGAATAAATAAATTGATAATTTACATGAAAAAAGTCACAAATATATGAAAAAAAGTTGCAAGTTTACAGTAAAAAAAGTTAAAAAAATTTGAGAAAAGTTCCAAATTTACAAGAAAAATGTCACAAATTTATTGAAGAAAAGTCACAAACGTACAACGAAAAAGTAAAAATTTATGAGAAAAAGTTGCAAGATTACAGTAAAAAAAAGTGGCAAATTTATGAAAGTTTCAAAATTACAAGAAAAAATTAGTAAGTTTGCAAGGAAAAAAGTCACAGTTTTACAAGAAAAACTAACAAATTTATGAGGAAATAAAATAGGTAAACAGGTAAAGTCCATGTGGGCAAACACAGGTGGGGTCCATGGAACCCACATGGACCCATGAGACAGTCCAGTTTAACCTTTGGTGGGGCCCACATGTCATGGGCAGCAAGAGCGCACCCCTTCCTTCCCGTTCATCTCTCCTCAGCTCATCAGCACACCTGAGTGAGAGGACACACCTGCGCCCTCTCATCAGCTAGCGTACTTAAGGAGGCATCCTTCAGTGATTCAGCGCTGGCTCGTCTGGGTATACTGCCGTAAAAGACAGCAAGTCACGTTCACACTAATGAAAGTTATTACTAACCTGTGTGCTTTTTTCTCTTGTTCAGGTTGCTGCCATCGTGCGGGTGTGTCGCCGGGACTACGCGCGCTCTCCTGCCACATCACCACTCACCGACAGCTAACCTCCACCCGGTCAGGCACCACCAGCTCATTCCCCGCCTTGCTGGTTTGTCTATTCCCTGCTGGAGTCCTGCCGGTGCTCCCTCGGAGCCCACGTAAGTGGTAATTTGGCTCGCCCATTTTCCCTTACTCCATTTCTCTGCTTACAGCTCTCGTCTTCTCCCCACAGGCTCCTTCCTCTGGTGAGTGACTGTTCTGTAGCTGTGTGGAGATTTTTGCTATTTAATAAAGATACTCAAATGTGTATTATTGTTTGATTGTCTCTTTGTTGCTGCATCTTGCACATGGGCTGAATTATTATATCAGTCATGACAGAACGAGCCAGCTTGAACCTCGGCTCAGCAGGTACAACAGCGGGACAATCAGCTCTGGATCGCCTAGAGGCAATCGAGCAACAGATTACCGTGATGGGCCAGCATCTGCAAACCATGATGCGGCAATTGAACACCACCACGCATTTAGCTGGGGTGGCTCCTCCTGCTCATCCTCCTCAGCCTGCTCCCATTGTTCAGCCACGGTGCACCGTACCACCTCCGTTCCCACACCTGCCCCATACGCAGGGGAGGTGGGGAAGTGTCAGGAATTTCTCCATCAGGTACGGATGTGTTTGGAGCAGGTCGGGGGGGGGGGTACCAGGGGGATGTTGCAAAGATTCAATTTTTCACCCTACTGCTGTGGCCCGAGCCCAAGGGCCGTAACTACATGTTTGAACAATTTGTGGTTGCTTTTTCCCATGTGTTTGACCACACCGAGAGTCAAGGGAACATTATGAGCTGCCTTATGACTCTCCACCAAGGTGCTCGGTCTGTGGTTGAATTCTCAGTGGAGTTTTGGGTCAAAGCAGTGGACTCGGGGTGGAATGAGGTTGCGTTACGCAGCACGTTCCTCCACGGGTTAAACGCTCACCTCCTCAACGACCTGGCGGTTTATGCTGTTCCCAACACTCTCGATAGTCTTATTGATCAGGCTGTGGGGTTGACAGCCGCTATTGTAAGTGCATGAAGGAGCGACAGGCTTCCTCTCACCCGTCCACCGAGCGAGTGCCCACTGCGGGGACTGACACTGGGGGGGCCAGTTCTCCTCCCGAGCCGATGGACCTCAGTCGGTTTCAATTAACCGATGATGAGTGTCGGCGAAGGAGGAGGACTGGCACGTGCACGTACTGTGCCTCCCGGAGGCACAGTCGGGACGAGTGCCCCCAGCGGCCAAAAGACGCGTCCTGTCAGTAACTGTGGGGGGTCTGGCGGGCGGGACCAAATTAACTCCCCCTGGCAATTTCTCAATTCCGGCCCTCGTACAATTGCCGGGGGTTGAGAGGAGAGTCATGGTGTTAGTTGATTCAGGGGCAGAGGGCAATTTTGTGGCCCGCCTCTTTTGGGACCTGGGTATTCCCACACTTAAATTGCTCCATTACCAACGTATCACCACCATATCTGACTGTGAGGTTGTGGTAGTCGCCGAACGCACGGTGCCTGTCGCCATGCTCCTGTCCGGAAATCATCAGGAGGAACTCACGTTCCTAGTTCTCCCAGTTTCATCATCCCCGATGATCCTAGATTTTCCTTGGCTCCAGAAGCACAGCCCCATTATTAACTGGGGGCGTAATTCCATCTCCTCCTAAAGCCCATTTTGTTTGGCCAACTGCCTTCGTTCAGCTGAATGTGCTCCTTCTCTCCCTGTCTCTTTCCCTCCAGTATAGCCGCCGGACCTCAGCTTCATTCCCCGGGCTTGCCGCGATTTGGGGGAGGTCTTCAGTAAGTCAATAGCACTGTCGCTTCCGCCTCACTGCTCATATGACTGTGCTGTAACCTCATCCCTGGGGCGAAGCTGCCGTCCAGCCGGCTCTACAGCATTTCTGGTCCGGAGAGGGAGGCAATGGATAAGTATGTTAAAGAGTCGCTGAACACCGGCCTCATTAGGCCATCTTCGGCCCCTCTTGGTGCCGGGTTCTTCTTTGTCAGCAAGAAGGATGGTTCGCTGCGCCCGTGTATTGACTACTGCGACCTCAACGCTATTACAGTTAAGGACAAATATCCTCTGCCCTTGATGAATTCCGTGTTCGAGCTCCGTCAGTGCTTACGGGTTTTCACATAATTGGACTTACGCAACGTGTACCATTTGATCCACATTCCTGAGGGGGACGAGTGGAAGACAGTGTTTAAAACTCACCTGGGGCAGTTTGAGTACCTGGTGATGCAGTTTGGGCTCACCAACACCCCCGCTGTCTTCCAACGGTTGATTAACGACGTCCTCCGCAGTATGCTTTACCAATTTGTGTTTGTCTATTTGGATGACATTTTGATTTTCTCCCGCTCACCAGAGGAACACGAGGTTCATGTAAGAGCATTCCTACAACAGCTCTTGGAAAATCAGCTCTACGTTAAGGCCGAAAAGTGTGAGTTCTCCACAACATCTACTACCTTCTTGGGCTTCATAGTGGCTGAAGGGAGGCTGATTGCCGACCCGGCCAAGGTGAGGGCAATGCTCGATTGACTGACACCCCACTCCCATAGGGAGCTTCAACGCTTCCTCGGGTTTGCAAACTTTTATCACTGGTTCATCAGGAACTACAGTGGGGTAGCACTGTCCTTGACACAGCTGACCTCCGTTAAGGTCCCCTTTCGGTGGAATGAGGCAGCTGAACAGGCCCTTTCCAAATTGAAAGGCCTGTTCACTGAAACACCTATCTTGGCTGAGGTCGACACGCAGCTCCAGTTTGTCCTTGAGGTGGATGCATCTGATTCAGGGATGGGCGCTGTCCTTTCACAGCGCTCATCCTCTGACCAGAAGCTCCACCCTTGCCGTATTTCTCTCCGCCGAGAAAAATTATGACATAAGGGACAGAGAGCTGCTCGCCATTAAATTGGTACTGGAGGAATGGAGACATTGGTTAGAGGGGGCTATTCACCCCATTGTTGTATGGACCGACCACAAAAACCTCGAGTATTTGCGGTCGGCCTGCCGACTTAATACCAGGCAGGCTCGTTGGGCCCTTTTTTTTCAGCGGTTCAATTTCACCATCACTTACCGACCTGGCTCTCAGAACACCAAACCAGACGTGCTATCGTGCCAGTTTGATTCTGAGGAGATAGCGCCCCCTTCCCACCCCCAATCCAGTCCTCCCTCTTCATGCGTCCCCGGTGCCCTTACTTGGGATATCGAGCAGAGGGTCCGTCAGGCCCAGTCTCAGGAGCCTGTGCCAGCAGGGTGCCCCCGGAACCGCCTGTACGTCCCCACTGCCCTCCGCAGTGATGTCATCCAGTGGGGTCACACCAGCCACTTTGCCTGTCATCCTGGGATCACCCGCACTACAGACCTTGTTCGGCGGGTGTTCTGGTGGCCCACGCTGTAGTGGGATGTGTGGGAATATGTGCGGGCCTGCCAGACCTGTGTCCTGGGCAAGTCTGATTCCTCCCCCCTGGTTGGACTTCTCCATCCCCTTCCCATCCCCGTTCGCCCGTCGCTGTGGACTTTGTCACTGGACTTCCCCCTTCCCATGGAAAAACAGTGATTCTGACCATCGTGGACCGCTTCTCCAAGCCTGTTCACCTGGTGGCGCTTCCCAAACTCCCCTCGGCCTTGGAGACGGCCACCCTCCTAACTGATCACGTGATCCGCATCAATGGGATTCCTGTGGACATCGTGTCTGACCAGGGTCTGCAGTTTACAGCGCAGGTTTGGAGAGCTTTCTGCCGCACCCTGGGGACGACGGTGAGCCTTTCCTCTGGGAATCACCCCCAGAGCAATAGGCAGGCAGAGCGCGCCAACCAGTCCTTGGAGGCCACCCTGCGATATGTGGCAGCCGAGCACCCATCCTCCTGGAGCACGCACCTTACCTGGTTGGAGTATTCCATGAATTTGGCTATTTCCATGGCAACCGGTCTCACTCCATTCGAGACGTCGATGGGATGCACGCCTCCACTGCTACCGATGGCCGAGAGGGAGGTCGCGGTTTCCTCCGTGGGGGCTCATGCTCGCCGGCGTCTCTGGAGATCCATGCGTGCCACCCTCATCCACTCTGTTGAGCGCAGCCGCGCTACAGCTGACAGACGGCGGGTGCCTGCCCCCAAGTACACAGTGGGGCAGCAGGTTTGGTTGGCGGCCAGTTAGGTCCCCCTGAAGACAACATCAAAGAAGCTCTCTCCTCGCTTCCTGGGACCCTTTCTGATCTCCAGAAAAATCAACGACGTTTCAGTCCGCCTCAAGCTTCCACCGACCCTACGGGTGAACCCAACCTTCCATGTGTCCCATATAAAGCCCCTCTCGGTCAGTCCCCTCTGCCCCCCCCTAGCTGGGTAGGTGTGAACAAATTGGTATTCCCTTTTGGGTAAATCTTTAGGCTTTCTACTTCCGGCGTCACACGAGTAGGCTGCCTTTTTGCAACAGCGGATCAATTTCTTCCTATTTCTATTTACTGTCTGGCTTCTCTTGCTAATCTTTCTGATCCAGCGACACCTTATCCATCACAGACACGTAGATTGCCCAAATGTCTCCTGAGCCAGTGGACGGAGCCACTGTTTATTGCAGGAGGCAGTACAATAGAGACCAGCTGTTAGCACTTAACCGGCCCACGATGCTAACGCAAAAACTCGACAAACCGGGAGAAATAAGACGGAAACGACGTGGATGTCAAGCTGGAGTAAGACGGCGGGCGAGGAATATAAGGTACAGACCCGTCCTCCCATCCGTTATCATGGGGAATGTACGATCGCTACTCAATAAGACTAACAAGCTAGTGGCTATCTCCCGCTACGAGAGCATCTTCAGAGAGATTAGCTTGATGTTGTTTACTGAGACGTGGCTAACAGAACTAGCAACAGATGCTAACATCAAACTGGAGAGTTTCCACGCAATACGGGCAGACCGGACACCAGACAGTGGGAAGGCAAGGGGCGGAGGAGTGATAATGTATCTCAATAACAGCTGGTGCAGACCGGGACATATCACGGTTAAACAACAACACTGCAACAAAGACATTGAGTTGCTAGCTGTTAGCATGCGGCCTACCTATCTCCCAAGGGAATACTCACACATGATCTGCATTGTTATTTATGCAAAGCCGACGGCGAACGCGGGTACAGCGCATGACGCCATTCACTTAGTAACTGGCAGGCTGCTGACAGAACACCCAAATGCTCTACTCCTCATCTCAGGTGATTTCAACCATATTTCACTGTCCCCCATTCTGCCCACGTTCACCCAGTATGTCACATGCCACACTAGAGACAATAAAACACTGGACATATTCTATACAAACACTAAGGAGGCGTACACCTCATCATCACTTCCCCCACTCGGGAGATCAGATCACAACTTGGTTCATCTCCTGCCGGTGTACAAACCCCTAGTACACAGACAACCTCCGGTCATGCGCATGGTGAAGTTAGTCTGAGGAGGCAATGGACGCTCTAAAGGACTGTTTTGAAATCACTGCCTGGGAGCAGCTCTGCAATCCACATGGTGAGGACATCGATGGCCTCACTCACACCATCACGGACTACATCAACTTCTGTGAGGACAACACCGTACCCACCAAGACCATACGGTGTTGCTCGAACAACAAACCCTGGATCAACCCTGAGATAAAAACACTTCTGAGAGAGAAGAAGAGGATCTTCAGGTCGGGGAACAGGAAGATGCTGAAGTCCGTACAGAGGGAGCTGAGGAGGAAGATCAGAGAAGGCAAGGACAGCTTCAGGAAGAAGATGGAGGACAAGCTGCAACAGAGCGATATCAGCGGGGTCTGGAGAAACCTTAAAACCATCTCTGGGCTCCAGAATACCTCCTCCCAGGCCACAGGGGGCAGGGAGTGGGTGAACAATCTGAACCTGTTTTTTAATAGGTTTGACCAACCGCCCTTCCCCCCCCCCCGACTCCATAGCAACCACTACTGCCTCTAAAGTCATCGAGACCTGCTGTCCACACCCCACTCCACCAACACCCCCCCACTCCCAGCACACAGCCCCTCCAACCTGACCCTCACTAAGACCCAGGTGAGGATGGAGCTGAGGAAGATCAAGGCAAGGAAGGCCTCGGGACCGGACGGCATCAACGCGAAGCTCCTCAAGTCCTGCGCAGACCAGCTGTGTGGGATTATGGAGCACATCTTCAACCTGAGCCTGAAGCTGGGGAGGATACCACAGTTGTGGAAAACATCTTGTGTGGTACCTGTACCAAAGATTTCCCACCCCAAAGACCTGAACAGCTACAGATCAGTGGCCCTGACATCTCACATGATGAAGACCCTGGAGAGACTGCTCCTTGCTCACCTCCACCCCCTGGTGGGACCAGCAATGGATCCACTCCAGTTCGCCTACCAGCATGGCATTGGGGTGGAGGATGCAGTGATCTTCCTCCTTCACCGTTCTCTGTCCCACCTGGAGAAGCCCAGGAACGCGGTGAGGATCATGTTCTTTGACTTATCCACTGCTTTCAACACTATCCAACCGATGATCCTGAAGGACAAGCTGCTGTGCGCAGGGGCGGACCAGCACCTGTCATCATGGATCCTGGACTACCTCACTAACCGGCCACAGTTTGTGAGAACCCGGGATTGTGTGTCGGACATGATCATCGATAGCACGGGGTCCCCCCCCAGGGAACGGTTTTGGCTCCTTTCCTGTTCACCCTTTATACTGCGGACTTCTCACACAACACAACACACTGCCATCTACAGAAGTTCTCTGATGACTCTGCGATCGTCGGCCTCATCTCCACCCTTCGTGGACTGGTGCCATCGAAACTACCTCCAGATCAACGCAAGGAAAACTAAGGAGCTGGTGGTGGACTGCCGCAGGCAAGGACAACCCCTCACAGCACCAGTAAACATCCAGGGAGCAGACATTGAGATGGTGACATCCTACAAGTAAGTGGGTGTTCATCTGAACAATGAACTAGACTGGTCACACAATACCGACGCACTCTACAAGAAGGGACAGCACAGGCGGTTCCTATTGAGGAGGCTCAGGTCTTTTGGTGTACAAGGGGTGCTGCTGAAGACATTCTATGACACGGTGGTGGCATCAGCCATCACTTTTGGAGTGGTCTGCTGGGGCAGTGGCATTACAGCAGCCGATAGGAAGAGACTGAACAAACTAATCAAGAAAGCTAGCTCTGTCCTGGGGAAACACCTTGACCCAGTGGAGGAGATAGGAGAGAGAAGGACGGTGGCTAAGCTGTCATCTCTGCTGGGGTCCAAGTCCCACCCTATGCAGGACATACTGAACGCACTGAGGACCTCATTTAGCAGTAGACTACATCATCCTAGGTGCGTGACCAAGAGGTTTCGCAGATCCTTCCTACCTACGGCTGTCAGACTTTATAACCTAAGCAGGGCTGCTCGCAGAGATAGCAAAAAAAACGTGACGACCTAATACTATTGAATGCAAAAGACGCAACAGACTTACACAAATGGTCCCCTCCAGTATACAACTAGGACAATATCAGTCGCTACGGAGGGTGACAATATGTATGGGTACATATTCATACCATGTAGGGTAACTAAATAGACGGTTTTGCTGTTTATTCCATCTAGCTACAATGCTCTGCACTGTGTATATGTATTTATATATTTATGTGTACATATGTATATTCACTGCTCTTATTTTCTTATCTTCTTAATTATTGCTCTGAGTGTTGCTATCCCTGTGCTGTTGCAATCCTGGAATTTCCCCATTGTGGGACTAATAAAGGCTTATCTTATCTCTTATCTGTATTTCTTTTTAAATTTGATGTCTATAGTTGTCAGTTTTAAACATAGCCTACAGTATGTGTAATACCAAAGTAATGTGGAAGTTTCCAGCTGAAAGTCAGTATATAGTAAATGAAGTAAAGGATTACATGTACCTTTCTGGCATTTTAAAATATATTTGGGCTTTCATTCTACAGCAGTGACTTTATTTATTGTCGTGTTTATTATCTTTATCTATTTATTTGCATTTCTCCACGGGGATCAAGCAGAGATTGACCAATTGAAACACAAATCGCCAAAAACATTATTCCTCCCAAGGTTGTAATGCACACTATTCTATCAAAGTAGAAACATAAAATAGTGAAGGGTTTGTGCAGTAATTAGGAAATTAAATGGAAGACTTTTAAAAACAGTTTTATTGAGACCTGACCAAATTTAAGACTTTACATTTGTGAAATAGCAACAAGGAAGTGTCCATATTGCAGTTAGCCTTTTTGATTATTTACTGGAACTAAAATCACTAAAAAAAAAAAATGTGGTCTATATTAATCATATATTCCATAGCTTACATATGTTTAAGCATGTGAGAATGTTTGGTGATTACATATGTAAGGCGACTTCACATCTCAGAACAGGACAAAGAGTCTCAACTGCCAGTGAAGATCAAAGAGCATCCGAGGCACTGCGGTGGAGACCGGATGGGTTGCCCTGACCCCCCAGGGCCAGGCGGAGGAGTACGAAGACAATGGGGGGATTAAGATAATGAGGGATGTCAGCTTTTGATATGCATGTCTTATGTTATGTGCGAGTATAAGTTCGTAGAGCCGAAGGTGTTCGCCCTCTTTCCTTCTTCTGCCGCTGCACCTAGATGAGACTTGTTAGAGGAGCTGATAATAAACTTTGGTTTATATATCACATCGCCTCGTTCTTTCAAGCTCTTCTACACTGGTGACCCTGACGCGAGCATGGACCAGAGGCGTTCCCCCGCGATCGACTCATCTGTGGCGACCCAGGCAGACGCTGGCGCCCACGCAGACAGGGGAACAGATGGACGACGTTCCCCCCTCGGCAGAAGTGATAGAGAGGGCTCAACCGAGCACCAGCGCCGCTGAGAGAGCCGAAGCAAGGCACTCTCACCCTGCGGACACATCAATGACGGTCCACACAAACGCCGTCACTGTCAAGCTGCCGGACTTCTGGCAGGAAGACCCCGCCTCGTGGTTTCAGCAAGCTGAAGCCCAGTTTACACTGGCGGGCATCACGGCTGACGATACGAAGTTCTATCACATCGTCGCCAAACTCGACGCCGCCACTTCGAGGTGTGTGCGAAGCATTATCCAGCGGCCGCCAGCCCAAGACAAATATAAAGTACTGAAAGCAACCATCGTGGCAAATTACGTCCCCTCAGCCAAAGAGCGAGCCGAGAGGATCCTGGCGGTCTACGGCCACAGAGGATGCAGACCCAAGGCCCTCATGGAGGACTTGCTGCAGCTTAAAGAAGAGGACAATGACAACTTCCTCTTCCAATTCATATTCCTCAGTACGCTGCCGCCACACATGAGAGGGACGCTTGCCAACATGCGATGCAGCACCCAGCAAGACTTCTGCATGCTAGCTCACGAAGCTCAACGGCTCGTCAACGCCTGCAAGGAGCAGACACCCACAGCAGCATCCGCAGACTTCAACGCTGATGCCCGGAGCCACGGGGAGCCACAAACCACCGAGCAGAACCAGCCCGCGGTGACAGTGACACGGCCAAAACATAACAGACGGAGCGACGTTTGTTATTACCACCACCGCTTCTCCGAGAAGGCTCACAAATGCGTTCCCCCCTGCAAATTCACGATTTCGGGAAACGCCAAAGCCGAGAGCCGTTAACAGCAGCGGTTCTCGGTGAAAAAAGCAAGCTGTTATATGTGACGGACGGACACACCGGCAAGCAGTTCCTTATTGACACGGGAGCTCAACTAAGTTTTGTCATGCCCTCCCAAGCAGATCGGGCCATGGGCACCCGGGGCAATGGAGCGGTGGCAGCCAACGGCTCCAGCATCGACACTTTTGGCGAAAAGAGCCTGCACCTCCGCATCCACGGCCGCAACTACAGATGGACATTTGTTGTAGCGGCGGTGAGTTTTAACTTGTTGGGCGCAGATTTTTTGTGTGCACATGGGTTATTAGTTGATCTAGCGAACAGACGCTTGGTTAATGCACTGTCCTTTGCTTCTATTCCCTGCGCAGCTCGAGTTTCTCCACCACCCGTGCAGGCCAGCGTCACCACAGCAGGAGGGAAGTTTGATCAACTCCTCACCCAATTTCCAGCACTCACAATTCCCAAATTCTCAGCTACAGTGGCCAAACACGGGGTCGAACACTTTATTCCCACAACGGGCCCACCCGTATTTGCCAAAGCTCGGCGCTTAGATGCGACCAAGCTCGCCATAGCTCGGGACGAGTTTACTACCCTTGAAAAATTAGGCATTATCAGACGCTCGAAAAGCCCTTGGGCGTCACCACTTCACATGGTCCCGAAATCCGACGGTTCTTGGAGACCATGCGGCGATTACCGCAGATTAAACAATGCGACAGCGCATGACCGCTACCCAATTCCTCACATTCAAGATTTTTCTCTACATCTGGCAGGTGCGCGCATTTTTTCAAAAACAGACCTGCTCCGCGGTTATCATCAAGTCCCAGTTCGAGCAGAGGACATTCCTAAAACAGCTGTAATAACCCCCTTCGGCCTTTTTGAATTTTTGCGGATGCCTTTCGGCCTCAAAGGCGCTGCTCAAACCTTTCAGCGGATGATGGACGCAGTATTACGCGACCTTCCTTTTGTTTTTGTCTACCTCGACGATATGCTGGTAGCCAGCCCGTCTGAGGAAGAACACGAGCGGTATCTCACTATGGTTTTTCAGAGGCTAGAAGAGCATGGGTTAATAATCAGTCCAGCCAAATGCAAATTCGGCGTGTCACAAATTGATTTTTTAGGACACAGAGTTTCTCCGAAGGGGGCAGTCCCACTGCCAGACAAAGTTCAAGCGATAAAAAGTTTCCCACGGCCACAAACGGTCAAATCGCTGCAAGAATTTTTAGGAATGGTTAATTTTTACAACCGTTTCCTCCCCCACGCAGCTCAGCTCATGCAGCCCCTATATGACGCGCTCAGAAAACAAAAAGCTTCCAACGCGGTCGAATGGACCCCGGAGCGCGAACGCGCCTTCGCGGAAGTAAAAAGTGCCCTAGCTAATGCCACATTGTTGGTTCACCCCGATCCCTCGGCCTGCATTGCGCTAACCACAGACGCTTCGGACCTGGCCATAGGGGCAGTTGTAGAACAACACGTCAGCGGAATCTGGCAACCTTTGGCATTCTTCAGCAAATCGCTAAACCAAACTGAACGTAAATACAGCACTTTTGACAGGGAGCTGCTAGCGCTTCATTTATCCATCCGCCACTTCCAGTTCTGGTTAGAAGGGCGGCGTTTCACGGCTTTTGTAGACCACAAACCGCTCACCTTTGCCATGGCTAAAATTTCCAAACCGTGGTCAGGCAGGCAACAAAGACAGCTAGCTGCGATTTCAGAGTTCACCACAGACATTTGACATGTGGCAGGCAAACTTAATGTGGTAGCAGACTGCCTCTCTCGCGCTGTGACATCGCCAGAGCGCGAGGAGACAGATTATACTACCGCAGCCGCAGAGCTTTTCACCAACACGGACACATACGCAGCACCAATCCACGCAGGGATAGATTATGCAGCCATGGCAGAGGAGCAAAGTAGTGACGCGGACGTGCGCGCACTCCTGTCTGGACCAACAGGGTTAAGGCTGGAGGAAAGGGGTTTACGCGACGGTGTGCCCCCCCCCCCCCCCAGTATGCGATATCTCAACCGGCCGACCTCGCCCGTTAGTCCCAGCTGCATGGCGCCGCCGTATTTTCGACTCGATCCACTCCCTCGCGCACCCAGGTGTGCGCGCTTCGGTTAAAATGGTCGCCGAAAAGTTTGTGTGGCCTGGCCTGCGCAAAAACGTAAAAGAATGGGCAAAAAACTTGCATTTCTTGTCAGCGCGCCAAAATACACAAACACACAAAAGCCCCTCTGGAGCCTTTTCCAATCCCTGCTAGAAGGTTCGACCACGTTCATGTCGACCTCGTGGGGCCGCTACCTTCCTCCCAAGGTTTCACACACCTATTAACAATGATGGACCGCACCACGCGCTGGCCAGAGGCAGTCCCTCTGGCGTCAACCACAGCGGAGGAAGTCGCTCGCATTTTTTTGACAAACTGGGTGGCACGTTTCGGCGTCCCATCGGACATCACGTCCGATAGGGGGCCTCAATTTGTCTCGGAGCTTTGGTCAGCCATGGCCAGCAGCTTAGGGGCGACAATTCACCGCACCACCGCTTATCACCCTCAGGCTAATGGGTTATGCGAGCGTTTTCACAGGTCTTTAAAGGCCGCCCTCAGAGCCTCACTAACGGATACAAATTGGGTAAATAAACTTCCCTGGGTTTTATTGGGGTTGCGTGCTGCGCCCAAAGAGGATCTAGACGCCTCTCCAGCAGAATTAGTTTTTGCACAACCTCTCAGGCTCCCGGGTGAATTTTTACCAGAGAACCCAGAGCCAGGGTATCTCCCTGCCCCGAGGTTTTTAGGCAGCAACGGACCGGACTCTCACCCCGGACCGGCACATCACTCTTTTCCACGGGTTTTTGTCCCACAAGCTTTAAAGAACGCTGAATTGGTTTTTGTTAGGCATGAAGCTTTAAAACCAACTTTCCGCCCACCATACGATGGACCATTCAGAGTGCTGGAACCTGGTGATAAACACTTTGTGCTTGATTTTGGGGATAGAAAAGAAACAGTCAGCATTGACAGACTTAAACCTGCCTTCTTGTTGAGAGACGAGCCTGCACGGTTGGCGAGAGCACCTCGGCGGGGTAGACCCCCCAAGAGAAAAGACTCAGTCCCCCTGCAGGGAACAAATAATCACTCTCCTCCCCAAGCTGCAGATTCCTTACAGGAAGGTCCCACCAGGACACCCAAGCGGACCCACAGCAGATTCGGGAGAAGATTAAAACCCAGACGGCACAGAGACTGATGCAAACTACTCAACAGTTGTTCACTAATTGTGCTGTAACAGTTTAGGACTGACTTGTGATTTTACTATGCTGTTATGATTACCACTGAACTCTTAGGAGCATGGCTGCTGGAAAGTTTCTTCTGTGCAAGAGGTTGTAGCAGTTAGTATGTCATAGTAATTATCTTAACTGTGAATTTTTCTATTGTCCTTTTCTTAGTCATTTGGGGGGGGGGCTGTGGTCTATATTAATCATATATTCCATAACCTACATATGTTTAAGCATGTGAGAATGTTTGGTGATTACATATGTAAGGCGACTTCACACCTCAGAACAGGACAAAGAGTCTCAACCGCCAGTGAAGATCAAAGAGCATCCGAGGCACTGCGGTGGAGACCGGATGGGTTGCCCTGACCCCCCAGGGCCAGGCGGAGGAGTACGAAGACAAAAGAGGGGATTAAGATAATGAGGGATGTCAGCTTTTGATATGCATGTCTTTTGTTATGTGCGAATATACACTACCGTTCAAAAGTTTGGGGTCACCCAGACAATTATTTTGTGTTTTCCATGAAAAGTCACACTTATTTACCACCATGAGTTGTAAAATAAATAGAAAATATAGTCAAGACATTGACAAGGTTAGAAATAATGATTTGTATTTGAAATAATAATTTCCTTCAAACTTTGCTTTCGTCAAAGAATCCTCCATTTGCAGCAATTACAGCATTGCAGACCTAACATGTTTGCACAAGGGTTTTCTAATCATCCATTAGCCTTCTGACACAATGAGCAAACACATTGTACCATTAGAACACTGGAGTGATAGTTGCTGGAAATGGGCCTCTATACACCTATGTAGATATTGCACCAAAAACCAGACATTTGCAGCAAGAATAGTCATTACCACATTAGCAATGTATAGAGTGTATTTCTGATTAGTTTAAAGTTATCTTCATTGAAAAAAAGTGCTTTTTCTTTCAAAAAATAAGGAAATTTCTAAGTGACCCCAAACTTTTGAACGGTAGTGTAAGTTCGTAGAGCCGAAGGTGTTCGCCCTCTTTCCTTCTTCTGCTGCTGCACCTAGATGAGACTTGTTAGAGGAGCTGATAATAAACTTTGGTTTATATATCACATCGCCTCGTTCTTTCAAGCTCTTCTACACCTGACCAAATTTAAGACTTTACATTTGTGAAATAGCAACAAGGAAGTGTCCATATTGCAGTTAGTCTTTTTGATTATTTACTGGAACTAAATCACTAAAAAAAAAAAAATGTGGGCGACTAACTCAGTTTACATTAATAGTCATAGACTTTTCCATAATCCATGTTGACTCTTGCTAATAATTAGGTTAATTCAAGTAAGATACCTGAAATGAGACCCTACTACCACAAGTAAAACTGGAAATTTAACATGAGTCACAAATTTATGAAGAAAGAAAAACCTGCAAATTTGGTGAAAAAAATTCCAAATTGACAAGGTAAAAATTTTGCAAATTTAAGCGGAAAAAGATACAAATTTATAAGGAAAAAAACGTTCAGAATTTACATGAAAAAAGTCAAAATTTATGCTAAGAGTCCTAAATTTTATGTTAAAAAAAAATCCCAAATTTACTTGCAGAACAGTCCAAAATTCTCAAATTTACATGAAAAAAATACCCAGATTTATGTGAAAAAAAGTCCATACTTTTTGGGGAAAAAAGTTCCAAAAAAAGATTTTCATTAAAAGTCCTAACATTTGTGTTTTTGAAAAAAAAAAAAAAAAAACTACATTAAAAAGTCCCATATTTATGAGAAAAAAGTAGCAAATTTGACTGCTTTGTTCCATTGCATTTTACTTTATAAGAGCTTTAAAATGCAGATTTAAAGATCATAATTTTTAATTTAATCATAGCCTTAATTTTCTATAAAACCAAGACTTTATAAGGATCTGCGGATACTCTAATGTCTTTTCAAAGCTTTTTCAGTAAAAGACGAGTGTGTTAGTGAAAATATAATTCACAAGTGATTTGTATCAAAATAAGTTTATTGAACACCTTTACTCCTCCTGAATGGTCTGGGCATCTGGTCAGCAATGCCTCTGGACACCTCCCACTTGAGGTGTTTAAGACATCTCCCACTGGGAAGAGACCCCGTGACAGACCCAGGACATGCTGGAGAGACTACGTCTCCCAGGTGTCCTGGGAACGTCTTGGTATCCTCTCTGAAGAGCTGGAGCAGGTGGCTGGGAAGAAGGAAGTCTGGGCTTCTCTGCTTGAACTGCTGCCTCCACGACCCAAACCCTTGAAAAAACGGTAGAAGATGTGTGGATGAACAGCTTTTCATGATGATGAACACCATATTTCTGAAGGTTTTTTAATTGCCCATTGACTGCACTTTTTCCACATTTTAGCAGTTCACTCATGTCTTAATGAGTGACATATTTTGTTCACATTTTCTTTAATTTTTAATTACTGAAGGTAAATATGTTTTTCATTTTTCTTGGCTTCCTTCAAACTCCTCCTGATTTATAACCTGTGACTTTTAAGAACAGACTTCAGCTGTTCAACTTCCCTCTTACATCAGTTAGCCATTAGCTGAGTAGCTTCTAGCTGGTGTTCTGTCACCAGCTCCTTCCAGCTTGGATGAGCAGCGCTGGTTCACCGTCCCCAGTCGTGTGTGCATCTTGCGTCCATCCCGACCCACCCAACAACCCCGCTGGATGCCACATTAAATTGCCAGCACCGCATGCTCCATCGATGGCCGCAAACCGAGGCCGGTGGCCAAGCCATGGGATCTGAAAGGGCAATGTCTCGCTCAGCAGTACTCCTCTCCTCTCCCATAGGCAGCCGGGGGGGATCTGCCCCGTCATGAAGCGGCTCCCCCACACTACCCGTGAAAGTATCCCCGGAGGATGGTGAGTGAGTTGAGCCAGAAGCTCCAGGCAACATCCCCGGGTCGCAGGAAACTGCCTGCACCATGCCCCGGGAAAGCTGCCTGGGGTTGCTGGCTCTCAGCTCCCTGTGACTGGCATGCCGGCCACATGCCACGAAACCACCGGGAGACAGGCCGGAGCTACACGAGACACATTGTGGACCGTAGACCGGTGAACCAGGTGGTAACAGGGATGGTTATTAGGGTGACTAAGATCTGAAGACAATAACAGGAAGCTCGGTTTGAGCTTCCTGTTACCAGTGTGAGCTTGGGGGCTAATAGCTCAGGGGCTAATAAGCTACCTTTAGCACCACTTCCATATACATGACAGACAGCTAGGCAGGCCAGTAATAGAGCAGTGGGTGTGATGTTGTTCATAGGACATATTATTGTGTGACACGGGTAATGGCTCCACCTTCCGGTTCCGCCACTACCCGGGGTATAAGAGAGCTGTGGGGAAGAGGGGCAGTTTTTGTGACCACCTCTCAGCCTAGTGGGAGCGCTTCTGTATAACCTGTGAGTGTATAGTAAAGTTTTGTTTAGTTCCACCTTAAGCCTCGTCATTCACCCTCAGTTACAGACATAACATTTGGCTACGAGGGTAAAACACATGGACGTGGGAGTCACTACCATTTAGCCATTTTTGGAGCTTCCTGGCAAGCCACCGGTCTCTTGGGTGAGATGGTTCACTGCATTTCAAAATTACTTGGTGGCTCTGAACCTTGGTGAACTGAAGAAGATACGGGCTCGGGTAATATTGATTCATTATTTGGGTGTGGAAGGACAGCGTATCCTTGCTACCTTGGGTGCTAGCGATAGCTTTGAAAACGTTGAGCTAATGGCACGACATTTTTGCGCCCCTGTAACATTCATCGTCCGGAGAATCCAGTTTCGGCAACGCACCAGCAGATCGGCGAGTCGGTGCAACGATATGTTGCGGACCTGTGTCAACTGGCCAAGGACTGCCAGTTTGGAGCATTGGAAGAAGAGATGGTGTGCGACCAGTTGGCGGAGCACATGCTTTGCTCGACAGCGAGGTTGAGGCTCCTCACACACTCCGGTGAATTGTCGTTAGCCATGGCTATCGAGATAGCTTAGCAGTGTGAAGCAGCAGATAGACTGTCACGTGACCTCTGTGAGAGGGCTACGCTGCACTGCTCTGAATCACAATCAACGGCGCAGGCTGTGGACCCGGACAGCGATGATAGCGAACAGGAGAAGGAGGAATGCACTACGGCTGTGAAGATAAGGTCCGCCCCGGGATCGCCGAGGTGTTTGGGTTGTGGGTCCACTAAGCACCGCTATAAGGCAAGAGAGTGTCCAGCAAGAGGAATACACTGTGGCAAGTGTGGACTTCTGCATCATTTTGCCAGGACTTGTAATTGGTTCAAGTGAGGGGAACAGTGACACAAAGCGGACACCCCGGCTCCAACTCCTACGGTTATCCACACCGTCTCTCCGAACACCAATGGCTATAAATACTGTATGGTGAAGCTGGACGGAGTGGAGGTGCTGCTGCTGACTGACACGGGCGCAGTGAGGTCCATGTTGAATTGGCCTACCGTGAGGAGTTTCATCCCATACTACCAAGTGAGAGGTTATTCAGCGCCATTATGTGGGTATGGAGGAAAAAGACTAGCCATTGTGGGTTTGATGGAACTGACGGCTAGGTACAAATTGGCGGAGGTGTCCAACCTGCAGTTTGTGGTGACTGCCGATGGCAAGAATGTTATGGGCTGTGACCTTTTTTATGGACTGGGTTTTTCGATCACCAGCGCTGTTTGAGAAGAGTGGTTGGGCTGTGGCTTGTGGGACCGGCTGGTTCCACGAGTGGTGGATGATGCTGCATGGGACGAACCTTTGCCTAGTATTCTGGAAAATGAGCAGAACCAACCCTACCCAGGGCCATCGCGGGAGGGTCCCGGTGTCAGTGCCCCAGTAGCTCTAGCTGAGGGAACTGGGCGACACAGTGGGACGCCCATGACAGCGGGTGGAGCCGAGTGGCTGGCCTATTCTGCTTCTGGAGTTCGGCTGGGAGGTACCGAGAAGCGAGGGGTCACAACAGCTTTGCCAGCGTCTGAAATGAAAGCGAGCAGGGCAGGACTGGCTGGCACGGTAAAACGACGTGCCACTCAGGGACACTGGAAGCCGATTCGGACTCCTCTAGGGGACGCTGATGTGGTCTGACCCAGAGGGGAGGCCCGGTCGAGAGGGGTTCATAGAAAGCGCAAATGACAGGAGGGCCAGGGGCAGCTGCAGGTGGTGGCCGTTGGGGAGAATGGCTACCTTCAGCTGTCTGATGGCTCATGGTGGCATCCCAATGAGCTGCGGCGCACCAAGCTGGAGAAGAAGGTGATTGGACACCGGCACGGGCCACCCCTGGGTGTAAAGAGAAAAAGGTGCTCCAGAGGGGAACTGTCTGATGGGTTTCCGGGGGGTGGTTCCTCTACTTGGGCAGACTGATGTCTGGGGTGATGTGTTTATTGCATGGTGTTGGTATGAATAGTAACTAATAGTACTAACTAACTAATACTAATAGTAACAGAGACTACACTTCTTGAGGAAACTCAAACAGGCCTCTCTCCCCATCTGCATCCTCAGGACCTTCTACAGAGGTGTGGTGGAGAGTGTTCTGACGTACTGCATTGCTACATGGTACTCCAGCTGCAGTATGTCAGACAAAAAAGCCCTGCAGAGGATAGTCAAGGGGGCGGAGAGGGTAATTGGAGTCTCCCTCCCTTCTGTCCAAGAACTTTTTCAGAACCGTTGTAGGAGCAGGGTACTGAACATTGTCAAGGACCGTTCTCACCCTCTGCATAAACACTTTGAACTTCTTCCATCTGGTAAACGATTCCGGAGCATCAGAGGCAGAACCACTAGACTGATCAACAGCTTCCTCCCACAAGCTGTCAGGATGCTGAACAGCTGACCCGGAATCTCTCATACACACTACTGCACCTACAGACATTTTGTATATTATAGTTAGTTATTCTTTTTCCCCAAGTATGTCTCAGGGATGTGTGAATGGATGGGGGGGTGGGGGTGGGGGGTGGAGCTATGTGGGAGTGTGTCTTAATCATGCTGCTTCTTATATGGATGCCGAGAGAAACGCAATTTCATCTTGCCTGCACTACAGTTGTATGTACAGCAATATGAACAATAAAGTTTGATTTGATTTGAACTAAGTTGTTTATTGGATTTATTAATGGGGGTATAACCTGCTTGTATATATGTTTGTTCTAATAAGGGGATTGTTTTGGACTATTTGTTTTAGGAACACGGTAATTTTCTGTTTAATGGACTGTGTTTTAGCAATGACTGCAGAATAATCCGTCTAGCCGTGTTGGGGTGGGACGGTAGTCCACCTGTCTCCCCCTAGCCTTAGCTATTTTGTATGAATGTGGTAGGCCCTGATATTTCTGTTTATTTTTAGTGTGTGATTCAGGTTCTAAATTGGAGAGGGTCTTCATTGTATGTGTGTGTTTTGGACTTTTTTGAAGGGGGGTAAAATGTGATGTTGTTCTAAGGACGTATTATTGTGTGACACGGGTGGTGGCTCCACCTTTCCGGTTCCGCCACCACCCGGGGTATAAGAGGGCTGTGGGGAAGAGGGGCAGTCTCTTTGACCACCACTCAGCCTAGCGGGAGCACTTCTGTATAACCTGTGATTCTATAACAAAGTCTTGTTCAGTTCCACCTTAAGTCTTGTCATTCACCCTCAGTTACAGACATAATAATGGGCTGGTCTCAAAGGCAGCGATGGGTTGACTTTTTCAAAATGTGATGTATGTGGAGAGCGTGAAATGAAGAGGCTGAATTTATTTCTCAATTCAGATTTATTAAACATCTCACATCTTCAACCATCTCTCAAACAGGAAAAGAGGGCGAACTACTCCAATTCCCCTCTTTTATACCTGGGACATCAAAGTACAGCATCACATTGTCAATAAACCCCCCATCGACAATACTTCTCCCCCAGGCCTCTTCTTCCTCCACCTGACCCCAGGAGGTCAGGAAGTCCTTTCAGAGTCCTTGCTAAAGGTACCTCCACCTCCTACTGTTATCCCCAGGAGGTCCAGACTTATTGTTCCTTCTAAGACGTGAGGTTACAATATACATATGCAGTCTTAAGCATCTCAATCACTGTGCTACACATATTGCAGTCAAAGCATCCCAAATATGTGTGCCACATAACCCCCCCCCCCCCAAAACGTCGAAGATGAAACAATACAACATAGTCCACACAACATGATAAAATCACGACATCAGTCCATATGCTGTCTGGGCTTCAACCGCCTTCCAAACTTGCTGTAGGCGGGCTTCGCAGCTCCTGCGGCGCCATCCTGCTGTGAATCTGCTATCTGAGGACGAGAACTGTTAGTTGATCCCTGCGGGGGGTCTGGGGGATGCTCCCTGGGGGGCCTGCCGCGTCGAGGAGCCCTCGCCACTCGCAGAGTCTCGTCGGCCATCACAAAAGCAGGCTTTAGTCTGTCTATACTAATTGTTTCCCTCCTGTCCCCCAAATCTAGCACAAAATGCTTATCACCTGTTTCCAGCACTCTATATGGGCCATCGTAGGGTGGACGCAGGGCTGGGCGTTGAGCCTCGTGCCTGACAAAAACAAACTCGGCATTTTTTAAAGATTTGGGCACAAAAACGGGCAGAAAGGTGTGGTGAACGGGGCCCAGAAGCATGTCTGCTCCCGTGTCGTTCAGTGACCACTGACCAGGGGAACGCCCTGGCGCCGGATTATCTGGCAGAAACTCTCCTGGCAGCCGGAGAGGTTGTGCAAATACCAACTCCGCTGGGGAGGCTTTTAAGTCCTCTTTAGGTGCAGAACGCAACCCTAATAAAACCCATGGTAGTCTGTTTACCCAATTTGCATCCGTAAGCGACGCTCTGAGGGCCGCCTTCAATGATCTATGAAACCGCTCGCATAAACCATTAGCCTGGGGGTGGTAAGCGGTAGTGCGGTGAATTGTCACACCTAAGCTGTGGGCCATCGCTGACCAAAGCTCAGACACAAATTGAGGTCCCCTGTCGGACGTAATATCCGACGGAACCCCGAAACGCGCTATCCAAGCCGTTAAAAACGCGCGGGCCACCTCTGCAGCTGTGGTTGATGCTAGTGGGACCACCTCCGGCCAACGCATGGTTCGATCCACCATTGTCAAAAGGTGTGTGTACCCCTGCGACGACGGTAGGGGGCCTACGAGGTCGACATGCACATGATCAAACCTCTTGGCCGGGATGTGAAACGGCTCTAAGGGGGCTTCTGTGTGCTTGTGTATTTTGGCCCGCTGGCAAGCCATACAGGCTCGTGCCCACTCTTTAACGTGCTTGTGCAGGCCCGGCCAAACAAACTTTTCTGCTACCATTTTCACAGACGCGCGCACCCCTGGGTGCGCCAGGGAGTGAATCGAGTCAAAAACACGGCGGCGCCATGCGGCCGGCACTACTGGACGCGGTCGTCCAGTAGAGACATCGCAGATTAGGGGGGGCATATCCTTTTGCAGCCTCCTGTTCTCCAGCCTTAACCCTGTTGGTCCAGACTGGAGCACACATACGTCCGCATCGCTACCCTGATCCGCTGCCATGGCTGCATAGTCTATTCCCACGTGAACTGGGGCTGCGTGCGCTTCCACGCTGTTATTTTGCTCAGCGGCTGCGGTAGTATAATCTACCTCTGCGCGGACTGGTGTGGTTATCGCGCGAGAGAGGCAGTCTGCCACTACATTGAGTTTACCCGCTACGTGTTGAATATCAGTAGTAAACTCCGAAATTGCGGCCAGCTGCCTCTGCTGCCGGCCCGACCATGGTTCTGAAATTTTGCCCATCGCAAAAGTGAGCGGTTTGTGATTGACAAACGCGGTGAAACGCCGACCTTCTAGCCAGAATTGGAAGTGGCGAATGGCTAAGTGGAGCGCTAACAGCTCCCTGCCAAACGCGCTGTATTTTCGCTCGGCCTCACGCAAGGACCTGCTGAAAAAGGCCAGCGGCTGCCAAACCCCGGCCACGTGCTGCTCCACTACCGCCCCTATGGCCACGTCTGATGCATCAGTGGTGAGCGCTATGCGGGCCGTTGGGACTGGATGAGTCAACAACGCAGCGTCTGCAACGGCTTTTTTTACCTCCGCGAATGCGCGCTCCCGCTCCGGGGACCACTCGATCGCATTGGAGGGTTTTTGCTTTTTAAGCGCGGCATATAATGGTTGCATGAGCTGCGTTGCGCGGGGGAGGAAACGGTTATAAAAATTCACCATTCCCAAAAACTCCTGTAGTGCTTTGACCGTTTGTGGCTGGGGAAAATCTGCCACTGCGCGCACTTTGTCCGGTAGCGGAACTGCTCCCTCTGGGGAGACGCGGTGCCCCAAAAAGTTGATCTGCGCCACCCCGAACTGGCACTTAGCTGGGTTGATTATTAACCCGTGCTCTCCCAACCTCTGGAAAACTTCCGTGAGGTGTTTTTCGTGTTCTACCTCGGACGCGCTGGCTACCAAAATGTCGTCCAGATAGACGAACACAAAAGGGAGATCGCGCAACACCGCATCCATCATGCGCTGGAAGGTTTGCACGGCGCCTTTAAGCCCAAACAGCATGAGTAAAAACTCAAAAAGTCCAAACGGAGTTATCACCGCTGTTTTGGGGATGTGTTAAAGTGCGCACTGGGGCTTGATGATAACCGCGGACCAAGTCTATTTTAGAAAAAATGCGCGCCCCCGCCAGATGCACCGAAAAATCCTGAATATGTGGGATTGGGTAGCGGTCATGCGCTGTGGCGTTGTTTAACCTGCAGAAATCACCGCAAGGTCTCCACGAGCCGTCAGCTTTAGGGACCATATGCAGTGGGGAGGCCCATGGGCTCTTTGAACGCTGGTTGATGCCCAACCCTTCCAGGTTGGTGAACTCCTCGTGCGCTATGGACAGTTTAGCTGCATCCAAGCGCCGAGCTTTCGCAAAGACGGGGGGGCCAGTAGTAGTAATAAAGTGCTCCACCCCGTGTTTCGCAACTGTTGCCGAAAAAGTGGGAACTGTGAGTGCTGGAAACTGAGTGAGGAGTGTGTGAAACTTACCGCCTGCTGTGGCGACGTTGGCCTGTGCTGGTGGCGGGGACACTCGAGCTGCACAAGGAATGGAGTAAAAGGAGAGTGCATTAACTAGGCGCCTATTGGAAAGATCAACTAACAACCCATGTGAGCACAGAAAATCAGCACCTAACATGTTGAAACTCACCGCCGCTATAATAAAAGTCCATTCATATGTGCGGCCGTGCAAGGACAGAAGCAGAGTCCTTTCACCGAAGGTCTTAATGCTCGAGCCGTTCGCCGCTGTTGCTCCATCACCACGGGGGCCTGCCAACCGGTCAGCGTAGGTAGGGGTGATGAAACTCACTTGGGCGCCCGTGTCCACGAGGAAGTGCCTCCCGGAGCGCGCATCCGTCAGGTAGAGCAGCTTGTTCCGTTCGCCGAGTGTCGCCGCTGCTAGCGACTCCCGGTCCTGGCATTTCCCGAGCTCTTGAACTGGCACGGCGGTACACACTTGCGCGCCCTCTCTGCGAAACGACGATGGTAAAAGCAGAAGTCGTCTCCTCCGCTGTGTCGGGACTTCGTTGCCACCATTGTTGGTGGGATCGCCTCCGTCGCCTCTGGCCCCCCGCTGCTCCCGGTCGCTGCGCCGAGATCTGCCGCTGCTGCAGTGGCCGAGTGCTCCTCGCTGGAGTTGAGGATCCGCTGCGCCTCCTGGGCCAGCGCGTGGAAGTCCCGCTGGGTCACAAAACGAGAGACTGCCAGGGTCGCCCTCGTCTGCGATGGTAGGGTTCGCAGGAAGATCTGCGTGAAGAGGAAATCGTCGTTGTCTGAGCCTCTCAGCTGCAGCATGTCTTCCATCAGGTCGACAGGCGTGCGTCCTCCCAAGTCGTGCAGAGCTAGGAGCTTCCTAGCTCTCTCCTCGGCTGAGGGCGTGAAACGCTGGATGAGGGCAGCTTTCAACCCGTTGTATTTGTCGCGAGCGGGCGGGTGCTGCACCAGGCTCCGCACGTGTCGGGCTGTGCGGTTGTCGAGTTTGGCGATGACATGGTAGAATTTTGTGTCATCTGCCGTTATTCCCCCGAGTTCGAACTGGGCTTCGGCCAGGAGGAACCACGAGTCTGGGTTGTCCTGCCAGAACTCTGGAAGCTTGACTGAGACCGCGCTTGCTCCAGCGGTCCCTGGCGAGTCTGGCTCGGGGGAACTGTCTCTAGTCATTATACGTCTTCAGGTCACCAATGTGGAGAGCGTGAAATGAAGAGGCTGAATTTATTTCTCAATTCAGATTTATTAAACGTCTCACATCTCCAACCATCTATCAAACAGGAAAAGAGGGCGAACTACTCCAATCCCCTTCTTTTATACCTGGGACATTAAAGTACAGCATCACATTGTCAATAACCCCCCATCGACAATACTTCTCCCCCAGGCCTCTTCTTCCTCCACCTGACCCCAGGAGGTCAAGAAGTCCTTTCAGAGTCCTTGCTAAAGGTACCTCCACCTCCTACTGTTATCCCCAGGTGGTCCAGACTTATTGTTCCTTCTAAGACATGAGGTTACAATATACATATGCAGTCTTAAGCATCTCAATCACTGTGCTATACATATGCAGTCAAAGCATCCCAAATATGTGTGCCACACGTATAAGATTTCCACAAAAAATTCAAAAACGTTTCTGGGAGAGAAAAACGAGATAAAGGCTGTGTGATTTTTAAGAGAATTAATTGTTCTGAAAATTTTTGGATAATTAGGTGACCAGTAGACTCATTTCAGACAGTTAAAACCTAAAAACACACCATTTTTCAGGCAATGACCCCTTCAAAGGTAATTTTAGCACGAAAGTCTGCATCTAGGATCAAACCGGTGACCTTTGTATCCAAAGCTGCCTAGGGGTCAACAAGCAAGTTACATTTTGCACAAAGAATTGAGATTCCACACCAAAAGCAGCATGCAAGTAACTCAAAAAGAAAGCAAAACTAAGAAAAAAAAACATGAGCACAGTTACTATAGTCATTGATACTGCACTCTCTCGTGTAATGTTGCTCAAATAGAGAACTAATTCAAGCTTTCCTGGTCCTCTTCATGCCAGAAGACACTGCAGCTCTTGAGCTTTTAATAGGTTATATAGCCCAGGTAATGTTGGACATACACTAGTCACAAAAAGTTAGGGATATTTGGCTTTCAGGTGAAATTTATGGAAAATGTAAAAAGTTCACACTACAGAGATATTATATCATGAAAGTAGGGCATTTAAGTAGAAGCAATTCAATTCAACTTTATTTATATAGCGCCATTTCACAACAACAGTCATCTCATAGCACTATCAACTGTAGGGGGGAACCCCCACAGTTGCAGAAAAACCCCAGCAATCAGGTGATCCCCTGTGAGCAAGCACTTGGCGACGGTGGAGAGGAAAAACTCCCTTTTAACAGGAAGAAACCTCCAGCAGAACCAGGCTCAGGGAGGGGCAGTCATCTGCTGCGACTGGCTGGGGGGTGAGGGGACAGAGAAAATGAAAAGAACAGACATGTAGAGAGCAAACAGCACGATGGGGACTCAATCTATGGGAGAGAACAAACAAATGTTAATGACCAGCAAAAAAAATATTTCATAGAGAGTGAGGAAAGGAGTGAGGCCCAGTGCATTACTGGAGGTCCCCCGGCTGACTAAACCTATTAGCAGCATAACTAAGGGAGGGTTCAGAAACACATGATCCCTCCCTAATTGTAGGCTATATCAAAAAGGTAGGTTTTAACCCTAATCTTAAAAACAGAGATCGAGTCTGACTCCCGAATCCAGATTGGCAGCTGATTCCACAGGAGAGGAGCTTGATAACTGAAGGCTCTGCCTCCCATTGTACTTTTGGAGATTCTAGGTATTACAAGTAGTCCTGCATTTTGGGAGCGTAGTGCTCTGTTAGGATAATACGGTAGTATCAGATCTTTTAAATAAAGAGGAGCCTGATTGTTTAGAGCTTTGTAAGTAAGAAGAAGGATTTTAAACTTAATTCTAAACTCTATGGGAAGCCAATGAAGGGAGGCCAGAACCGGAGAGATATGATCTCTCTTTCTAGTACCTGTTAAAACTCTTGCTGCAGCATTTTGGATCAGCTGAAGACTTTTTAAAGATGTTTTAGGACAACCTGATAATAAAGAATTACAGTAATCTAATCTCGAGCTAACAAAAGCGTGGATCAGTTTCTCAGCATCACTCTGAGACAAGATGCTCCTAATCTTGGCAATATTACGCAAATGATAGAAGGCAGTCTTAGAAACAAATTTAATATGTGAATTGAAGGACAAATCCTGATCAAAAATAACTCCAAGGTTCCTCACAGAGCTATTAAGAGAAAGAGTAACTGCATCCAAACTGAAAGTTTGATTTGGAAAGGAATTTCTAAGGTTTTTTGGACCAACAAGAATGACTTCAGTCTTATCTGAATTTAATAGCAGGAAATTACAAGTCATCCAAGCTTTGATTTCCTTAAGACAGGCTTCTAACTTGGCTAAATGATTACTATCATCTGGCTTCATTGACAGGTATAATTGTGTGTCATCTGCATAACAATGAAAATGTATACAGTGCTTTCTAATAATGTTGCCTAATGGAAGCATATATAAACTAAAAAGAGTAGGGCCTAGCACAGATCCCTGTGGAACTCCATGACTAAGCTTTGAGTTGAAAGAAAACTCATTATTTACATGAACAAACTGGAACCTATCAGATAAATAAGATCTAAACCACTGCAACGAAGTTCCATTAAGTCCAACATAGTGTTCTAATCTATCAAGTAGAATATTATGATCGATAGTATCAAAAGCTGCACTAAGGTCTAAAAGGACAAGTACAGAAACTAGTCCATTATCAGATGCAATGAGGAGGTCGTTAGTGACCTTCGCTAAGGCTGTTTCAGTACTATGATGGATTCTAAACCCACATTGAAACTCTTCAAGTAAACCATTTCCCTGCAGGTGGTCGAATAATTGCGTAGCAACAACTCTTTCTAAGATTTTTGAAATGAAAGGGAGATTAGAGATTGGTCTATAGTTAGCTAAAGCTCCTGGATCTAGCGTTGGCTTTTTGAGTAAGGGTTTAATTACAGCTGTTTTAAAAGCCTGCGGTACATGGCCTAAAGTTAATGAAGAATTGATTATATGAAGAATAAAGCTACCAATAAGTGGGAAGACTTCTTTAAATAACCTAGTAGGAATAGGGTCTAAAAGACAAGTTGAAGGTTTGGATGAGGAAACTATTTTGTCTAACTCACAAAGGTCGATTGGAGTAAACTCATCAAGACAGACATCAAAAGAAGGAGTTGTAGTAGTTACAGTATTTAAGTTAACTGTGGGAAGAATCTGATTGATTTTATCTCTGATGGATGAAATTTTATTATTGAAAAAGTTCATAAAGTCCTGACTAGTAAGCTCTAAGGGAATGCTAGGATTGACAGAGTCCTGACTCTTTGTCAACCTGGCTACAGTACTGAAAAGAAACCTGGGATTATTCTTGTTCTCTTCTATTAATGCAGAGTAATAACTTGTTCTAGCTTTTCTAAGAGATTTTTTATAAATTAAAAGATGATTTCTCCAAGCTAAATAGATTTCATCTAAATTAGTAGAGCGCCATTTTCTTTCTAATTGACGAGTCTTCTGTTTTAAGCTACGAGTTTCTGTGTTGAACCAAGGAGTTAGAAATCTCTGATTAGACTTTTTCTTTTTTAAGGGGGCCACCAAGTCTAGAGCCTGATGCAGAGAAGCTGAAGCACTATCCACCATGTTATCAATTACAGAAGGAGCAAGCTGTCTATTGTCCTGAAGGACAAGCTGCTGCGCGCAGGGGTGGACCAGCACCTGTCATCATGGATCCTGGACTACCTCACGAACCGGCCTCAGTTTGTGAGAACCCGGGACTGTGTTTCCGACACGATCATCAGTAGCACGGGGGCCCCCCAGGGAACGGTGCTGGCTCCCTTCTTGTTCACTCTTTATACTGCGGACTTCTCACACAACACAACACATTGCCATCTACAGAAGTTCTCTGATGACTCTGCGATCGTTGGTCTCATCTCCAGCGGAGATGAAGCTGAGTACAGAGGGCTTATCCAGGACTTTGTGGACTGGTGCCATCGGAACTGCCTCCAGATCAACGCGAGGAAAACTAAGGAGCTGGTGGTGGACTGCCGCAGGCATGGGCAGCCCCTCACAGCACCAGTAAATATACAGGGAACAGACATCGAGATGGTGACATCCTACAAGTACCTGGGTATTCATCTGAACAATAAACTAGACTGGTCACACAATACTGACGCACTCTACAAGAAGGGACAGCGCAGGCTGTTCCTGCTGAGGAGACTCAGGTCTTTTGGTGTACAAGGGGCGCTGCTGAAGTCATTCTATGACACGGTGGTGGCATCAGCCATCACTTTTGGAGTGGTCTGCTGGGGCAGTGGCATTACTGCAGCCGATAGGAAGAGACTGAACAAACTGATTAAGAAAGCTAGCTCTGTCCTGGGGCAACGCCTTGATCCGATGGAGGAGATAGGAGAGAGAAGGACGGTGGCTAAACTGTCATCTCTGCTGGAGTCCGAGTTCCACCCTATGCAGGACATACTGGATGCACTGAGGAGCTCATTTAGCAGCAGACTACATCATCCCAGGTGCACAACCGAGAGGTTTCGTAGGTCCTTCCTACCAACGGCTGTCAGACTGTACAACCTAAGCAGGGCTGCTCGCAGAGATAGCAAAAAGACGTAACAAACTAATAGTTTTTTTTGAATGCAAAAGATGCAATAGACTTACACAATGGTCCTCTCCGGCATACAACTAGGAACATACCGGTCGCTATGGAGGGTGAGAATATGTATGGGCACATAATCATACCATGTAGGATAACTAAATAGACGGTTATGCTGTTTCATCCCACCTAGCAACAATGCTCTGCACTGGGTGTGTTTATATTTATATATCTATATATTTATTCCATCTAGCTACAATGCTCCGCACTGTGTTTTTATATATCTACATATTATTCCATCTAGCTACATTGCTCCGCACTGTGTGTGTTTATATACTTGCATATTTATTCCACCTAGCTGCAATGCTCCATACTGTGGGTGTTTATATATTTACATATTTATTCCATCTAGCTACAATGCTCTGCACTGTGTGTTCATATATTCATATATTTATTCCATCCAGCTACAATGCTCTGCACTGTGTGTCTGTGTGTGTGTGTGTGTATATATATATTTTATAGTAATATGTACATATGTATATTAGCTGCTCTTGCTTGCTTGTTTTTTCTTGCCTTCTGATTGTTGCTCTGAGTGTTGCTATCCCTGTGCTGTTGCAATCCTGGAATTTCCCCGTTGTGGGACTAATAAAGGCTTATCTTATCTTATCTTATCTTATAGCTTATTTCCGTTGTGTTGACACATGGCATAGAGGAAACAATCTGCATAAATTTGGAAACAGCATCATCTGAGAGGCATCTACTGTAATAATATTTTTCTTTAGGAGCCAAATAGTCAGAAATGGTAAAATCAAAGGTTAACAGACAATGGTCTGACAGTACAGGGTTATGAGGAGACACTACAAGATTTTCTATTTCTATGCCATATGTCAGAACAAGGTCCAATGTATGGTGGAGGTAATGAGTAGAATTTCCTACTTTCTGAGAAAACCCAATCGAGTCTAATATTGAATTAAATGCCACATTAAGGCAGTCACTATCTACATCCACATGTATATTAAAGTCCCCTACTATAATTATTCTATCAGATTTCAGCACTAAATCAGCTAAGAAATCAGCAAATTCGGATAAAAATTCTGAGTAGGTTGATGGGGGACGATAAACTATGGCAAATAAAATTGGGTTTAACCTAAAATTGCTAAAGTGCCCAATACTGAGGACCAGGCCCTCAAAGGAATTATAACATGTTTTTTGCTTTACATTAACTAGTAATTTGGAATGGTAAATTGTTGCTACTCCTCCTCCACGACCAGAACTTCTGGGATTTTGACAGTTTAAATAACCAGAGGGAGTTGATTCATTTAAACCAACATAATCCTCTTGCCCTAACCAAGTCTCTGTAAGGGAAATTAAATCAATCTGATGATCAATTAACAGATCATGGACTAACAGAGACTTGGGAGTTAGAGACCTAATATTTAGTAAACCACATTTAATTTTTAAATTATGAGGAGGAACAGAGGCCAAATCATTCAATTTAGAGGCTTTATGTTTAATTTGAGTTTTACCAATGTTTTGCTTTATCACTTTGGGATGCTTATGCATGATATTTTTATTTACTTTGGAGGGAGCAGACAACAATTCTCTGATGGGGAAGACAGGGGCTAAGCTGAGGGGTGGCGGATGAAGAGGAGCTGCAGAGAGGCGTGTAAGACTGCGACTCTGCTTCCTGGTCCCAACTCTGAGTAGTCATGGTTTTGGAAATTTGGATAAAAAAGATGCCAGATTGTTAGATAAATGAGAAGCACCATCCAAAGTGGGATGAATGCTGTCTCGTCTCATAAGACCAGGTTTTCCCCAAAAAGAGCTCCAACTGTCAATGTAGCCCACGTCATTTTTAGGACACCACACAGACAGACAGCGGTTCAAGGATGACGAGCGACTAAACATGTCATCACTGGTCAGATTGGGGAGGGGCCCAGAGAATACTACAGTGGCAGACATCGTTTTTGCAAAGTCACACACCGATTCTACATCAAGTTTGGTGACTTCCGACTGCCGGAGACGGATGTCATTAATGCCGGCGTGAATAACAATTGTGGAGTATTTACAGTTACTTTTAGCCAGCATTTTCAGATTTGACTCGATGTCGCCTGCTCTGGCCCCAGGAATGCATTTGACTATGACCGCTGGAGTCTCTAGGTTCACGTTTCTGACTACAGAGTCGCCAATGATCAGAGTTTTTTCCTCAGCGGGTGTGTCGCTGAGCGGGGAAAAACGATTAGAAACGTGAACAGGTTGGTGGTGAACCGGGGCTTTGCGACTAGGCTTCCTTCTCACCGTCACCCACCCAGTCTCCTCGCTGCTGAGGAGAGCCGGGGAACCGCTGACAGGGGGGCCTAAGCTAGCTAGCTCCGCTGCAGCTAATGGGCGTCCGTCGAGATTAACTGGCGCAGACGGTGTTTCAATGCAGCGGAGCCGGGATTCCAAATCAGACAACCTCGCCTCGAGCGCCTCAAAAAGACAACATTTATTACATTTACCGTTATCGCTAAAAGAGGCAGAGGTGTAGCTAAACATCTGACAGAGAGAGCACACCAGAGGAGAGGAAAGAGAGCTAGTAGCCATAGCTAATAGCTGGAGAGCAACCACACAGGCAGACAGCAAAACAGGAAGTGACGATACGTTACGTTACCACAAGGAAGTGACGATCCTCAGTCGCCAAGCATGCAATGGCGAGTTTCTCATCTCAACAATTTATTGAAACAAAAGCCAACAACAGTGGTGGTGGGTATACCACAATAAATAATTTCAATGTCGCAATAACTTGTCGGGATTCAGATCTGGAGAAAGTGCAGGCCACTTTATTTGACGTACCCCAGCCTCCAGCAGCTGTTTCCGAATGATGCAACCTGGAACACTGTCATCCACGAAGATGATATTAGGCCTGTGTTGTTCATGCAGGGGCACAGTGACTGGATCAATGATGTTATTCAGGTAGTATTGGCTTGTCACTGTACCATTCACTAGGTGAAGAGCAGTTTTGTATGGACTAGACACACCTGCTCAGACTGTAACATGGTGACAACGGTGGCTGATGCGTAGCGTTGTCCTTGACGTCTCCAACATCATTGGCGGCCATCATTTCTGATCAACATGATTCACATCAAAGGACAGCACTGAGGCCCACTGGTCACTTGTCCAGCGTAAATGCTCCCTGGACCATGCAAAATAATGATGCCTGTATCTGGTGGTGTGGTCAGGTATCCTTGCAGGTCATCTAGCATGCAGACCATTCTTATGTAAACGGTTTTGAATGGTCTGACGTGACACTTGGGTGCCTTTCACCTCCCTTAAATGTATCTGGAGTTGAGTCACATTCATCATCCAGTTCTTCAGGGCACTGTTCACAATAAAACGGTCATCAGCGTGGGATGTGGACAAAGGACATCCACTTCTATGCCTTTCAGTGACTCTTTCAGTCTCTCTGTATCTCTGTTGCAACCTGCTGATGACACTGTGACACTCTAAGCTCAGTGGCCACTTCCCTCTGAGAACATCCTGTTTGAAGCCTCGCAATGGCGAGGTACTGTTGATCAATTGTTAGGTGTCGTCTTGGTCTCATGATGTCAAAATATGAACAGCATGATGAAGAGGACTGTTTGAATACCACTTCTAACTGAACCAGAAAATTTATTGGTCGATTCATGGATCAAACACCTGTTGTGAATTTTGCCATTAAGCACCTTGTTAGAGAACAGCAAGTTATGTAAAAAGTACTGAAACATTGAACAGTTGGACATGTGCATTCAAAAGGTCAGAGAAGGTCAAATTAAGTTCACCTGTAAAGATTATAGTGCATTTTAGGTGCATCCTGAAATTTCATCCAAAAGCAGAATATCCCTAACTTTTTGTGAGTAGTGAATGTCAGCTCTCTGGAAAAAATTTGAGCGCAAAAAAATCATGTGCAAGACTTCAAGAAGCTAAGAGCTTAAGTGAACCAGCTGGGATAAGTGAAGAGGCTTTTTACATGAGCCAAATTGTGAAGAGCAGCTAGCTGAAGACAGAGGGGAAAATGCTGATTGTTATGCTGTGTTGATAAGACTGATTGATGATAAAAGCCTGTCCCTAATAAGAGCTGAAGTTGCTGGTGATGGCAGAAAAGCTCTGAAAATACTTAAAAAAAAAACATTATTCTGGAAAGAGCAAGCCAAGAATAACAGGTTCGTCATTTAGCGAGCTATTCATGGTGGACAATGAGAGTGTTACAGACCTCTTAATGGAGGGCATTGGTCTACGCCAGAGGTGTCCAATCATGTGCTATGGAGGGCCAAGACCGTGCAGGTTTTCTCTTCTACCCAGGTCTCTTCAGCAGGTGTTTTCACTGATCAGCAATCAGTGGGAAGAAGTTCATTGAAATCTGCTGTTGAAGACACTGGTTGGAGTGTAAAGCCTGCAGGGTCTTGGCCCTCCATGGCACATGATTGGACACCCCTGGTCTATGCCCTAAAAAGTAACATTAATGGGTCAGAAAAGTCTAAGGTAAGATTTGTAGCAAAGTAGCAAAACATTACAAGTGTCACAAGCCGGGCTCTGGAGGTTCTGCCAGACCCAGCCTCATGGCCGTTTCCCTGTATTTATATGTATCTGTTGCATTTTATGCCTCTTTTTTGTCCATGTATTAATGTTCTGTTTGCCATTTTACTGTTGTGCAGTGTTTTATTTTCTGTATTTATTTATATACTTGAGTATGTTATTTTATTTCGCATTCCCAGTATTTTCCTTTCATTGTTGACAGCTGTCAGGGATGTGCAGCGTCGCGTGGGCGTGCCCTGCCAGCTGTCCGTTTGCATTGCCTTCCTCTCAGCTGATTCCAATTATGTGTCTCCACTTTCTCCTGCCTGTTCAGGCACCCACATCTGTTGTTAATTATGTAACGGGTTTGGAGCCCTATTTAAGGGATCTACTTTCATTTCCACGTTGTTGCCGCTTTGTATTGTCTATTCTCATCACCACCAGGGCTCTGCTTCGCTCTGGTGGGCATTTTGTGAGCAATTGCTCTCTCATTGCATCTTTGTTTTGGAACACTTTTTGGGACTTTGTGTTTGCCCTTGATTTTAATAAACTGCACTAAATGATAGTCCAGTGCGTGGGTTTTGCATTCCTGTCCAAAGGGCGTACATGACAACAAGTAGAAATTAATTATAGAGTTTTTCACCCACAGCTGACATAAGTGTAAAACTGAATTTATTCACCTGCATCGATGTACTAGCGACGCTATACCCTCTGCATCGCCTAACGTGCACACAACTCTACCCGCCGCAAGAGCTGCAATTGGTCCGCTCTGTGTCCTCCTTCACATTTCTTGCTTCTCGTCTCTGCTCTGCTTGTTCACCATCGTGCTAATTCCAAAGTGAGTCGGATAAACAACAATCTGAATTCAAAAAAAATATTGAGGAAGTTAAGCAGAAATATAGAGCGGTGGTGGTCGGACGTACAGTACCTTAAATAAAGTCTTCTCATTTTTTTCTCTGTTGCAGCCACTGTATGAAAAGTTACAATTTTTAAATATTTATTAACTCTAACTCCATCACAATCTGCTCTTGTCCATTGTTATTTAATGAACAAAAACACATGATGAACACAAATCACTCTACACACTGACAGAAACTGAAATGCATTCAACCCAGCACACAAGGCAAGTTTATTTGTATAGCACATTTTATGGGCTTCTCTGCTTGAACTGCTGCCTCCGCGACCCGGACCTCCGGAAAAGCGGTAGAAGATGGATGGATGGATGGATTTTATGTACACAACAATTCAAAGTCAATCAAATTTATTTATAAAGCACTTTAAAAAGCAACACTCACTACACAAAGTGCTGTACAGCAAGAATGCACATGAAAACATAAAAGCAGGAAGCAAGTGCTTTACATAAAGCATTCCAGCAAATTGCAAAAGGAATACATTGTGGGCACATATGTTGGTTACATATTCTCCACAAATATATTGCTGTGTGTTTATTGTGTGCTGCACGTCTCATGGAACAAAAGGACTGAGCCTCTGAGAGACAATGGAAGAGTGTGAGATTTGGCCTTTGTTTCAGGGACACGACCTGGAGAGATTCCCGGACCACCGGAGACTAAAGGACAATGGTGGGAAGATCAAAGGGGTTACATTGTGACTGGGATTAAGTACCATGTGACTGTATGTTTGATTAAACACCATGTGACTGCTGTTTCGAGGTCCGGGGTATAAAAGTCGGATGTGAGATTATACTTCCTTTTTTCCTGCTTTGAGATTGTTGGAGTATGGGATCTGTGAATAAAGCTGAACCTGAGGAATAACTCGGTCTCATCCTTGTGCACATTCCCCACACTGGTGACCTTACGACAAAGAATGAGCAGAGATAATTCTCCCGAGCGGGGCTCGGCAGAAGCCAGCCTGTTGGCTGCCACCACACTCCGGCTGCCCGACTTCTGGCAGCATAGTCCGCGCTCCTGGTTTAGCGCGGTCGAGGCGCAGTTCAACCTCCGGAGAATCTCGAAGGACGACACGAAATTCTACCATGTGGTGGCGAAGCTGGACAGCCACACAGTCCAGAGGGTGGAAGATCTGGTCAATCACCCACCAGACAGCGACAAATACAGCGCATTGAAGGCTGCGCTTTTAAGCCACTTCACCTCCTCGGTGCAACAGCTAGCAGAAGGGCTCCTAACGTTGACGGAGTGGGAGAACGACAGACCCGTAGACCTGATGGTGAAAATGCTGAGGCTGAAAGACTCCAAGGATTGCGAATTTATCTTCGCCCACCTTTTCCTCCGGACCCTGCCACCAGCGGTGAGAGTTACCCTGGCAGACTCACCTCGGTTGGCCCGGCGAGACTACCATGGGCTGAGCAAGGAGGCGCAGCGACTTGTCGACGCCCACAAACAGAGCGCGGTTTCGGCCACAGCAGCAGAGCTACGAGCAACGTCCGGAGACGGCATGGGGCCAGTGGTTGCAGCACCGGACTCACCGGCGACGGCAGCAGTCAGCACCAAGCGACACGGAGCGGATGACGTCCTGTGCTTCTATCATTGCCGCTTTGCAGAGAGGGCACGCAAGTGCCTCCCACCGTGCCACTTCAAGCGTCCGGGAAACGCCAAGACTGGGGGTCGGTAGTGGCTGCGGCCCTCGGGGAGGAGAACAAGCTGCTCTACCTGACGGATGCATGCTCGAGGAGGCAGTTCCTTGTGGACACAGGCTCCCAGCTGAACTTCATCACGCCTTCCTACGCGGACCGGCTGACACCGTCTAAGGGCCCCCTGGTGTCTGCAGCGAACGGCTCAGCGATTAAGACCTTCGGTGAGAGGACTCTGCTTCTCTCTTTGCAGGGTCGTGCATTTGAGCGGACTTTTGTTATAGCTGCAGTTAAATTCAACATGTTAGGGGCTGATTTTTTGTGCTCACATGGTTTATTGGTTGATCTTGCTAATAGACGTCTGGTTAATGCACTATCTTTTCACTCTATTCCCTGCACAGCTCGAGTGGCGCCGTCAACTGCACAAGCCAACATCACAGCTGCGGGTGGTAAGTTCCACGCACTCCTCACTCAGTTCCTAGCACTCACAGTCCCAACGTTTTCAGCGACCGTGGCTAAACATGGGGTGGAGCATTATATCACTACCACCGGCCCGCCTGTTTTTGCAAAAGCTCGGTGCCTGGACTCAGCTAAACTGACCATAGCGCGTGAGGAGTTTGCCAACCTGGAAAAACTGGGCATCATCAGGCGTTCGAACAGCCCCTGGGCTTCACCATTGCACATGGTCCCAAAGGCTGATGGCTCGTGGCGACCTTGCGGTGATTTCCGCAGGTTGAATAACGCCACATCCCGCACATCCAAGATTTTTCGGTTCATTTGGCGGGGGCGCACATTTTTTCTAAAATAGATTTGGTGCGCGGTTACCATCAGGTTCCAGTGCGCGCTCAGGACATACCCAAACTCCTTTCGGGCTTTTTGAGTTTTTGCGCATACCTTTTGGACTCAAGGGTGCGGCGCAGACGTTCCAGCGCATGATGGACACGGTCCTACGCGACCTCCCTTTCGTGTTCGTCTATTTGGACGACATTTTGGTAGCCAGCACGTCTGAATACAAGCACGAAAGCCATCTCACAGCAGTTTTCCGGAGGTTAGCAGAGCACGGGTTAATAATTAACCCAGCAAAGTGTCAGTTTGGGGTGGCGCAGATTGATTTTTTGGGGCATCGCTTTTCACCAGAAGGAGCGGTCCCTCTGCCCGATAAAGTGCGCGCAATAACAAATTTTCCCCACCCTCAAACGGTTAAAGCGTTACAGGAGTTTTTGGGAATGGTTAATTTTTATAACCGTTTCCTCCCCAGTGCAGCGCAGCTCATGCAACCATTGTGTGCTGCACTAAAAAAACCAAAAACCCACGAATAAAATCGAACGGTCTCCTGAGCGGGAGCGCGCATTGTCTCAAGTCAAATCAGCTTTGGCAAACGCTACCTTGTTGGCACACCCAGTTCCAACGGCACGCATGGCGCTCACCACTGACGCGTCCGATTTAGCAGTGGGGGCGGTTGTTGAACAGTATGTAGCTGGGACCTGGCAACCGCTCGCGTTTTTCAGCAAAACCTTGCGCGATAGCGAGCGAAAGTACAGCGCGTTCGACAGAGAGCTGTTGGCACTACACTTGGCCATCCGCCATTTCCAGTTCTGGCTGGAAGGACGCCGTTTCACCGCGTTCGTGGACCACAAGCCACTGACTTTTGCGATGGCCAAGATTTCAGAACCTTGGTCGGGGCGGCAGCAAAGACAGCTGGCCGCGATATCGGAGTTTACCACCGATATCCAGCATGTCGCAGGTAAACATAATGTAGTGGCAGACTGCCTCTCACGTGCTGTGACAGCTCCAGGCCCCGTGGGGGCAGACTCTGCAGCCATGGCCGCGGGCCAGGGTAGCGACGCGGAAGCGCGTGCAGCCCCGGTCCGCGTAGGGTTAGATTATGCAGCCATGGCCGTGGAGCAGGTTAGCGACGCGGACATGCGCGCACTCCAGTCTGGACCAACAGGGTTGAGGCTGGAGCACAGGGTGCTGCAAGATGGTATGCCCCCGCTAATCTGCGATATCTCCACTGGGCGGCCGCGTCCGGTGGTACCAGCTGCGTGGCGCTGCTGTGTTTTTGACTTGGTCCATTCTCTAGCGCACCTGGGGGTGCGCGCATCGGTCAAAATGGTAGGAGAGAAATTTGTGTGGCCAGGGTTGCGCAAACAGGTCAAGGAATGGGCGTCAGCCTGCGTAGCGTGTCAGCGAGCCAAAATACACAGACACACTAGAGCTCCTTTGGAGCCTTTTCACATCCCGGCTAAGCGCTTTGATCATGTGCATGTCGACTTGGTAGGCCCCCTTCCGTCGTCACAGGGGTACACACATCTTTTGACTATGGTGGACCGCACCACGCGTTGGCCTGAAGCGGTCCCACTGGCATCAACCACAGCCGAGGAGGTGGCACGCGCGTTTTTAACGGCTTGGGTAGCGCGCTTTGGAGTTCCGTCGGACATAACGTCCGACAGAGGCCCTCAATTTGTTTCCGAGCTCTGGTCATCGATGGCCCGCAGCCTAGGGATAACGATCCACCGCACTACCGCGTACAACCCACAGGCTAACGGTTTATGCGAACGTTTCCATAGGTCATTGAAAGCAGCCCTCAGAGCGTCGCTTACGGACACAAATTGGGTAGACAGGCTTCCATGGGTTTTATTGGGGTTGCATTCTGCACCTAAGGAGGATTTACAAGCCTCTCCAGCTGAGTTAGTGTTTGCACAGCCTCTCCGTCTGCCCGGGGAATTTCTCCCTGATAATCTTGCGCCAAATTGCCCCCCCCCCCCCGCTCAGCTGTTGCAGAGCGACACAGGATCAAACACGCTTCCTGGCCCGGTTTATCACAGTTTCCCCCGCGTTTTTGTGCCGAAGGCTTTAAAAAATGCGGAGTTTGTTTTTGTTAGACATGATGCCCATCGGCCAAACTTGCGGCCGCCTTACGACGGACCGTTCAGGGTGCTGGAAACAGGAGAGAAGCATTTTTTGCTAGATTTGGGAGACAAAGGAGTTGATTTGTATAAACAGACTCAAACCCGCTTTTGTTTTGGCGGATGAAGCAGTGCAGTTGGCGAGAGCCTCCCATCGTGGCAGACCCCCTAGAGGGCATTCTCCAGAACACCCACAGAGATTGACTAACAGTTCTAATCCACAGGAGCAGGAGGACACTGCAGAAGCAGCAAAGCCGGCTTACAGCAGATACGGCAGGAGACTTAGAGCTAGGCAACTGGTGGATATGTAGTAATGTTATTATGTCATGTATCTCTGGTTATGTTTGTCCCATCTTAGACGTTTGGGGGGGGTCATGTGGGCACATATGTTGGTTACATATTCTCCACAAATATATTGCTGTGTGTTTATTGTGTGCTGCACGTCTCATGGAACAAAAGGACTGAGCCTCTGAGAGACAACGGAAGAGTGTGACATTTGGCCTTTGTTTCAGGGACACGACCTGGAGAGATTCCCGGACCACCGGAGACTAAAGGACAATGGTGGGAAGATCAAAGGTGTTACATTGTGACTGGGATTAAGTACCATGTGATTGTATGTTTGATTAAACACCATGTGACTGCTGTTTCGAGGTCCGGGGTATAAAAGTCGGATGTGAGATTATACTTCCTTTTTTCCTGCTTTGAGATTGTTGGAGTATGGGATCTGTGAATAAAGCTGAACCTGAGGAATAACTTGGTCTCATCCTTGTGCACATTCCCCACAACATAAGAATTTAAAAGCAAACTAAAAAGTAAATTAAAGAGAAACAAAAACAAGCTAAAATAGAATAAGACAGAAATAAAAGTTACAATACACTGTAGGAGATTAATAATTGTTCCACTGAAAGACCACGGTAAATAATGTTTTTAACCTGACACTGAAAGGAAGCCAGTGTATAGATCTGAGGATTGGCGTTATATGATCTACTTTCTTGGTCTTAGTGAGGATTCGAGCTGCAGCGTTTTGAACTAACTGCAGCTGTCTGATGGACTTTTTAGGGAGACCTGTGAGGACAGCGTTACAGTAGTCCAGTTTACTGAAGATAAATGCATGGACAAGTTTTTCTAGATCCTGCTGAGACATCAGACCTTTAATCCTCACTATGTTCTTTAACTGATAATAGGCTGACTTCACTACTGTCTTAATGTTGTTGTTAAACTTCTGGTCTGTGTCCAGAACCACCCAGATTTTTTGCTTGGCTGTTGGTTTTTAGCATCATTGATTGAAACTGAGTACTGACTTTGAGTCTTTCTTCTTTGGCTTCAAAAACTATTATTTTGGTTTTGTCTTCATTTAACTGAAGAAGATTCTGGCACAACCACTCTTTAATTTGACCAATTCATTTGATCAGGGTTTTAATTGGACCACAGTCTCCTGGTGAGACGGCTCTGTAGATTTGTGTATCATCTGCTTAATTATGATAACATGCTGTATTTTGTTGTTTTTTATGATTTGAGCTAGTTGGAGCATATACACTGGTGTAAAGTGTTTGCTCCCTTCCTGATTTCTCATTTTTTTGTATGTTTGTCACACCTAAATGTTTCAGATCATCAAACAAATTTAAACATTAGACAAAGATAACACAAGTAAACACACAATGGAGTTTTTAAATGAAGGTGTTTATTACTAAGGGTAAAAAAAATTCCAAACCTACATGGCCCTGTGTAGAAAAAGTGACCCCCCGCCCATTAAAACCTAAGTTAACTGTGGTTTATCACATCTTTGGAAAGCTGAGTTCAATTTCTCTAGCCACACCCAGGCCTGGTAACTCCCACACTTGTTCTCAATCAAGAAACCACTTAAATAGGACCTGCCTGACAAAGTGAAGTAGACCAAAAGATCCTTAAAAGCTAGACATCATGCTGCCATCCAAAGAAATTCAGGAACAAATGAGGAACAAAGTAATTGAGATCTATCAGTCTGGAAAAGGTTATAAAGCCATTTCGAAAGCTTTGGGACTCCACCGGACCACAGTGAGAGCCATTATCTACAAATGGCGAAAACATGGAACAGTGGTGAACCTTCCCAGGAGTGGCTGGCCAACCAAAATTACCCCAAGAGCGCAGCAACGGCTCTTCCAAGAGGTCACAAAAGACCCCACAACAACATCCAAACAACTGCAGGCCTCACTTACCTCAGTTAATGTCAGTGTTCATGACTCCACCATAAGAAAGAGACTAGGCAAAAATGGCCTGCATGGTAGCGTTTCAAGACGAAAACCACTGCTGAGCAAAAAGAATATAAAGGTTCGTCTCAGTTTTGCCAGAAAACATCTTGATGATTCCCCAAGATTTTTGGGAAAATACTCTAGGGACTGACAAGACAAAAGTTGAACTTTTTGGAAGGTGTGTGCCCCATTACATCCGGCATAAAAGTAACACAGCATTTCAGAACAGGAACATCATACCAACAGTAAAATATGGTGGTGGTGGTAGTGTGATGGTCTGGAGCTGTTATGTTGCTTCAGGACCTGGAAGACTTGCTGTGGTAAATGGAACCATGAATTCTGCTGTTTACCAAAAAATCCAGAAGGAGAATGTCCGGTCATCTGTTCATGACCTCAAGCTGAAGCGCACTTGGGCTCTGCAGCAGGACAATGATCCAAAACACACCAGCAAGTCCACCTTTGAATGGCTTCAGAAAAACAAAATGAAGACTTTAGAGTGGCCTAGTCAAAGTCCTGACCTGAATCCTATTAAGATGCTAGGGCATGACCTTAAAAAGGCGGTTTATGCTCAAAAACCGTCCAATGTGGCTGAATTACAACAATTCTGCAAAGATGAGTGGGCCTAAATTCCTCCACAGCGCTGTAAAAGACTCATTGCCAGTTATCACAAATGCTTGATTGCAGTTGTTGCTGCTAAGGGTGGCCCAACCAGTTATTAGGTTTAGGGGGCAGTTACTTTTTCCACACAGGGCCATGTAGGTTTGGATTTTTTTCCCCCTTAATAATAAACACCTTCATTTAAATACTGCATTTTGTGTTTACTTGTGTTATCTTTGTCTAATATTTAAATTTGTTTGATCTGAAACATTTAAGTGTGACAAACATACAAAAAAAAAAGAGAACTCAGGAAGGGGCAAACACTTTTTCACACCACTGTAGATGTTGAAAAGCAAAGGTCCCAAAATGGAACCTTGGGGAACTTCACAGGCTATTTTTGTTCGCTCAGATTTGTAGTTATCTAAAGACACAAAATAGTCCTTGTCTTTTGAATAGGACTCAAACCAGCTAAGTGCTGTACCAGAAAGTCCCACCCAGTTTTTCAACCGGTCTAGTAAGATGTTATGGTCAACCATGTCAAATGCAGCACTGAGGTCCAGTAGAACCAAGACTGAAATGTTGCCATTATCTGTATTGGAGTGGATGTCATTAAGGACCTTAACTAGAACTGTCTCAGTGCTGTGGTGTGGCCAGAAACCTGACTGGAAGACATTAAAACAGTTATTTAATGTCAAGAAGTTGTACAATTGTTGAAAAACAGCTTTTTCTATTATTTTACTAAGAAAGGGGAGGTTTGATATGGGCCTAATAGCTGTTCATGAGTGAGGTGTCTAGGTTGCTCTTTTTTAGAAGTGGCTTGATAACAGCTGTTTTAAGCACTGATGGAAGACACCTGAATACAGAGACATATTTATGATCTGTAATAGATCTGAGGACATACAATATGAAAAGTTTTTTAAAAACCCTGTTGGGGGAGTATCGAGGCAGCAAGTAGTGGATTTCAGGTGGCGTAAGATGTCATCCAAGATTTTATGATTGATTGGAAAAAATTTCGCCATGGTGTTTATGTCTTCTCTATGTGGACACAGAGGACGCACATGTCCAGCACCTGGCATAGGCGCACTGACTGTCTAATTTTCTGAATTTTGTCAGTAAAGAAAAAGGCAAAGTCATTGCAACCACGGTTTGATAGAAGTTCAGGAGCTACTAACTGGGGGATTTGTTAGCCTGTCAACAGTAGTGAACAAGGTGCGTGCATTATTGTTGTTTTTAGCAATGATGTCAGAAAAATATGCTTGTCTTGCATTTCTCAGCTCCAAATTATAGATGTTCAATCTCTGAGATTTCATAATGAACCTGTTATTTAGTTGTTTTTTTTTTTTTTACCACCTGCGTCCAGCTTTTCAACACTCTTTTTTTCAGCTCTTACTAGTTTGGCATTTCTCCATGGAGGTTTGTTTTTTTTTGTTGTTTTTTTTTAATAGTGACCCCCTTCACCTTGATGGGAGCAATGGCATTGATAACACAGTGTAACAAAAAATTTTTTTTTGTAAGTTGTCTGTGTTTTTTCAACTGATTTAAGACAATTTTGCACCGCTGAATCCAAAAATGACATCTGTTTCTCTCGATCAGGTGCTAAGTAAAAACCTGTACTTAGTACTGTGCATGTACTTACCTTTATATAAAGGTAAGTACATGTAAATTGAATGTGACATCATCATTGTTCAAAATTCAGAGAATTTGAAGACATAAAAAAGAATTTTGCATCATGTAAAGTGAAAATACCCATACATGTAAACAAAAATGTATAACACAACATGTGGCCATAATTCAAAAAGTTGACCTGATTGAGCAAAACCAATGAAATTTTTGGATTCAGCACATCAAAATTGTCCTAAATCAGCTAAAAAAAAATTTAGACAATAAATTTGGTGTTCAGTGTAATATTTGTAATCTTACCACTGGAATTTCCTACAAGCTCATTTACTGAAGGTGAAGAGAAGGGGGTTGAGGAAGAGAAAGCTTGGATGAATGTTTCACTGGTATTATCACTGATGTACCATTTTTTGATGACCTCTGTCTGGATATTTCTGCTGACATTAATAGCACTCTCAAAGAAAACACAAGAATGGTCGGACAGAGCAATGTCCATCACCATAACCTCAGATGTTCAGACCTTTGGAGATGACCAAGTCCAGACTGTGTCCTCTGTTGTGTGTTTTTTCTGTTACATGCTGAGTCAGTCCAAAGTTATCAAGGACACAACACAATTCTTTGGTCCCTCTGTCCCGAGGGTTGTCAACATGGATGTTAAAATCAACAATAACTACACAGTCAAAGTCAACACAGATAATAGATAGCACCTTTGTAAAATCATCAAAAAAGGTTGCATGGTATTTAGGTGGTCTGTAAACATTAAGAAACAACACATGTGAGGAGGAATTCAGCTGAAGAGCCACATATTCAAATGGATTAAACATATCAAAAGACATCTGCTTGCATTGGAGGGAATCATTAAACAAAACAGCTCCTCCTCCTTTCTTAAGCAGCCTGGGTTCACTTATAAAGCTGTAGTTGGGAGGGGCTGCTTCGATAAGAAGAGATCAACTGTTATTATCTAACCAAGAAAAAATTGCTGATCACTGCATCGACAACGTACATCGGCAATGGTGTCGACATGATGCAGGTGCATAAATGCAGCTTAAGAGTGGTCATACAAGATTGCAGGTCTAGAGAAACCCGAGGTGACCCAAAACTTGAATACACTAAAAATACTGAGAAAATGGTTACTGATGTAATGACAAAACCAACCACCGAGCTAAAACTGAAGAAGTTTACAGATGATTTGTTTGGCACTTGAAAGTGTGAAAGGGTTTGTTTATAGTGGTAAAGGAGAAACCTAATTTTGTTATGTTTTCCATGAAACCCACTGAGCAAGGGTCGAGTGAGGGTGTTGAATATTATTCAATGGGGTCCTTACTCATTGTGATATGTTACTATGGTTACAGGACATCGGAATGTGATATCACCATGTATTAGTTTCTGGTCCTCTGTCTGTGAGACGAGATGTGAGTTTTAGCTTTGGGCGGAGAGCAACAGGGGAGAAATCTGTCTGCTGATGACATGCTCTGTTCTATGGTTCAATGAATACGCCTGAAGGTTAAAGAGAGAACTGAGTTGAGCTTTGCTTATCCTCTTCACACCAGAAGATGCTGCAGCTCATCAGCTTTTAACACCTTTGAATGGTTTTTTACTCATGCTGGAATCTATCCCAGCATCTTTTGAGCAAGAGGCATGGTACACCCTGGACAGATTGCCAGTCCGTTGCAGGGTCAGTGCAGAGAGACAGACAGCCATCCACTCTCACATTCATACCTGAGGACAGTTTATTCCCAGTTGATGCCAATTAACCTAACATGCATGTATTTGGACTGTAGGAGGAAACTGGAGTAGCTGGAGGAAACCCATGGGGAGAACATGCAAACTCCACATAGAAGGGTTACCGCTGGTGAGGGGGGTGGGATTGAATCCACAACGTTTTTGCTGTGCGGCCACAGTGCTAACCACTGAGCTGCAAATTAGAATCAACAAAATTGAAACAAAGAAGGCTTGAAATATTTCCCTTGTAAACAAGGCCACCTTAATGCATGGACTAGGCTGGGCTGAAGCCCAGGACCCTACAGAGATTAGGGGCCTATTATGAGCCAATAAAAAAAGATCACATTGTTGTTAATTGGTCAGATTCTATGTCCATCACTTGATATTCGTGTGTGGCTGCTCATTGGTCCAATTTACATGTGCCCCACGTGGGTACCACATAACAATAGCCTATCAGAGAAATTGCTTTGGCATGTGACTATGCAAGCATCAGTGAGAGGTAAGAAGTAATTAGCTCGGTCAAAATGTACGTTAAAATGTTTGAGAATGGCGCTCACAAAATTATTGGCGGGAAAAGGAATTGTTCAAAAAAATCCTGAAGCTTAAAGGATTTTTCTAAACTGGAGCATCAAGTGGAGGTGGGGCTGCTAATTACTGCATTGAGGAGACAGGTGGGCCATTACCTGGAGTTGGACAGCAGGTTTCACTGAGCAGAGACTGGAGATGGACAGACAGGAGGACCGTTGAAGCACTCACCTGGATGAGAAAAGCAGGCACCGCCAGATCCTGCCAAAGGAGAGCAGGCCAGTGGAGAAGACAAGCTGAGAGGTGAAGACCAGCACAAGAAAAGCCCAGCTGCTGAGAAAGGCCATGATTGCTTACATCAGACAGCTGTGCGTGGGACAGTGGACTTCGAACTTGGTAAAAAAGTAGACTGGATCAAGCATGCTGCTAAAAACAGACTGAGCTCACACTTGATGTCCATATGATGCTCTTTGTGAGCTGAACTTAAAGGACATAATGAAGGACTTTTTTTGAAGAAGACCAGAAAGCACTTCTAAACAGTGATGGTGAAACTGAGGCCTTATGAAACAATGAACAGCTTTCAAACAATAGCTTCATGAGCGACAGTGTTATGAAACATTTAATAAAGAGTGCCATCTGCTGACTTAGTGTCAGAACTGCATCTGAGTGGAAGACCTGAAAAAAAAAATCTCAGTACCTTTTTTGAGCATTTGGCTATCCGAGGTCTATTCAAAATTGGATGGCAGGAACAAACAATACAAAGCTAAAAAAAAAACAACCTAATTCCCTGTCAAACTTCCTGCAAGCCCTCAAGTCACGTGATGTGACCAACATAACGAGGCCTCGCTTGCTACAGTCACGTGACTGTGGGCATGCTGAAACGGTGCTCGATGCACTGCTCATGACACTTCCGCTTTATATTGCTCGAATCAGTGTCGAGTAGGCGGTGTCGAGCGTAATATCACTACTTCTAAAAAGGTAAGATATGCTCTTTGTAGTGGTTTCCAATCACCTGCTGTGCAGTTTTTTGATTGCTGCTGTTGTCCATTGTTTGAATCAGAAATACTATAACTTTGTGTTCTGCTGTCATCATTAGACTTTAATTGGTGATTAGTGTCATCCTCTGATATTGGGCATTTAGGCTGGTTGCCGTTCATGATGCTTGTGTGTGTGTGTGTAAGAGAGACTGACTTTTGTGTTTATGCTGAAGTAGCCAACAGTATGTCACACTGCAAAACAAATTAAATCTTAGTAAGATCAAATATCTTAAATCAAGGCTATATCCTTGTTTTTATCTGACAGGATAATTTTGACAAGAATTTCTCTTTGTTGTGCACTTTTCTGTAAGATTTTACTTGCTTTAATAGTGTTTTACTTGTTTTAAGCAATTTAATCTTACTTTTTTGGCATATAATTTCCCCCCAATTTTAAATAAAATTATCTATTGCCAGAATTTTTTGTTATTTTAAGTAAAATTATCTGCCAACAGAACAAGAAAATTTGGTTTATCAAATCGCTTAAAACAAATTAAAAACTCTCTGAAAGCATGCAAAATTTTCTTACACAAAAACTACACAGCAAGAATAAATTTCTCAGACAAAAACAAGCATATACAGCCTTAATTTAAGATGTCTTACAATTTGAGTTTTGGCATTGGCTCTGGGAACCATACCCACAGAATTCTTGTTACAGACACCTCAAATCTGATTGGCCAGTATGTTCTATTAATGTGTGTCTTTAAAGCAGCAGGCTATAGGTATGGAAATCTGAGACATTTATTTGTTTCAAAATTTTAATTGATATCTATTTGCTGCCTTTTTAACTTTATCCACTCCCAAATCCTAACCTTATATCAAGTAAATAGTTTGGACAAGCTGCTGAGAGCAGGATAGGAACCAGCAACCTTCTGATTAGACCCTGTTTACTATCTACCTAAGCCACAGCAGTAGCTGGCTTGGAATTGATCTGAAAGGCTTTTGTCGGATTGTCAGCTCTTCCGTACCAATAGAATTTTTTTGTATAGGGATACAGCTTCCGTATCCATAGCCACTACCTTGAGTTTTTGCACTATAGCTGTGTTTTCTTCCATTGTACCATTTTTAAACTGAGATTCTGTTGGGAGGAGCAGAAGGGGGGTAAGGGGCTACAAAACCTCTCAGCCCCAGGGCCCTACGGCAAGTTAAGGTGGCCCTGCTTGTAAGTAAATTAAAAAAAAAAAAAAAAATTAAAATTCTATTTTTGATGCACGTGTAAAAAGACAGTTGAGGGTAAAAAGAGCAGATTCAGCATTTATCAAGGAACATGAAGCAGTGCAAGAAAAGCGTGTCAGTGTTAACAAGCTGTTTTTCACTTTCCTATTCATGCATATCAAATTCCTCCAATTTACGTAATTATTATTGTTGAAGAAGTGTCTATATATCCATAAATCAAACCGGACAGAAACGGGCTGATCGACGCTGCCCGCTGTGCCGCTGATGCGTCTCCGTACGTGAGCTGCGTCGGGAGCGTCTCTCCTCCACCGCAGCGGCGGCTTGTCCTGCTGAAAGCGGAGATTCCCTTTCTGCCCTCGGCAGCAGCATCCAGGTCCCGTCACCGCATCACACCTCCCCCGCTCCGGGACTCGGGTTCGCCTCTCTCCCGCTCCACAGAGATGCGGCGACGGTTTTCGGACGTCTTCTCCGCTCGTGACTGAACGGGAGCGGCGGCGGATGGAGGCACGAGGAGACAAATAAAAAAATCTACCGTTCAGCTGGCTAACGCTAGCACGCTAACGTTAGCTAACCCCCCTCCCACCCTCCGATCGGCTCGGTTGTTTTTTTTTTTTCCCCGTCCCCGCTCATCAACGGATATCTGTAGCGTTTCCCCAAGTGGCTAAACACCTCTTTACAACATTTAGCACTGATGTCAGGACATGCTGGAAGCACCGGGGACACATATCTCAAGGATACCGATTAACGGGGGTCCCCTAGCCTCCCAACTGTACCCGTGAGCGCCCCTAACCGTTACCGTTGCTGTATGTGTGTTTTTTGTCGCTCATGAAGATGCTGCCAGAGAGGGAGAGTGTCTAGCGGTGGATACTCGCTCCATGAAGGTCATGATACCGAGAGAATGATCATGCTGGAAAAACAGGTAAGAATTTCTGCTTCAGCAGGTCCGTATTCAAACGCACCTGAGCTCATTTGCATATGGTTAATTGTGGCCTCTAATGAGGCGGCACGCGGGCTGCGCCTCTCTAGCGGAGACATGCCTGAAGGTGAATTTCTGCTGTCTAAAGGTGCTCAGCGTCTTCAGGAATTACAACCATCCCCCCGTCCTCTGTCTCCGCTTTAAACCAGTCTCTTTCTCATGCAAGTCAAAAATACGGAGATGTTTGATCAAAACGAGGTCAATCCAATGACGACTGTATGCAGAAGATAATACCGTTTAAACATTTCTTTATTAATAGCTATGGAAAAATGACAAGTCATTACTACATTAGTAGTTTTAAGGCGCTGTATAAAACAAATCTCATGCCTATACACCCACTGAAAGGAAAATAATATAGAGAAAAATACAAAAATGAAAAGCATACAGATCTTTGTCCATTTTGAAATATGTTAAAGTTGGTACATCAATTTATAAGTCAAGGAAATACGGTGATCATCACGCAGATTTTAATATTACACAAAGATAATGAGCAAATACAAATGGATTTTAAAAAAAAATGATTTCATTAAGAGACAAAAAGCTATCCAAACCTACCAGGCCCTCGGTAGGAAAAGTAATTGCCCCAACTTGTCAGAGCATGAATTAACTGTGATAAACCATATTTTTTTGGCAGTGGCTATGATATGGAAACGTACACATACAATTCTTAGTACAGATACAGCTTGAATCTGATTGGCCAGTAAGGGAACACCATTTACCGTTTTACCCACTCCCAAATCCTAAGGCTAACCTCTTAATTTTAATTCTAAATTTCATCTCATATCAAGTAAAATGGATTGAACAAGGTGCTGATAGCAGGACACAAACCTGCAACCTTCCAATCACAGGCTCACAGTACTATCTGTTTACCTGAGCCACAGTGACAGCTGGTTTGCAGTTGATCTGAAAAGCCTTTGTTGGATTGGCAACGCTTCCATACCAATAGACATTTTGTATAGGGACACAGCTTCCGTATCCATAGCCACTGCTTTTTTCTTTTTTTTTTTTTTCTTGCAAGCTTTCAGTTTCACTAGCCACACCCAGGCCTGATTACCGCCAAACCTGTTGAATCAATAAATCACTTAAATAGAACCTGTCTGACAGCGAAGTAGGCTAAAAGCTCTCAAAAGCAACACATCATGCTGTGATCTAAAGAAATTCAAGAGCAGATGAGAAACAAAAACCCCACATTAGTTAAACTCACATTAGCTTTGCATTGCTTTCATAATAACAGATTTAACAAATTCTAACTAGCAGTCCAGATTTCATAGAAGTAAGAGGCTGTCTTTTTAGCACATACGTGAGCTTTTCCAGGGTTATAAGAAGATAAGTTCCTGAACCACTGACCTAGACATTGACAGTAAAAATTTTTCCAGTAGAGCTCAATTGAGCATTTCACTTTAAGTAAACAAAAATCTATCAGTTTTTTTCTTTGTTTTACAATAAGCAGTTATCAAGATATATGCTAAATATACATCTTTTAGGGGTTAATAGAATGGAGGAGCTCATTTGTGAAATAATGCCTACTGCAGAGCTCCTAAACTGCTGAATCTGTGTACAGTCTTATGAACAATGAAAGTGTGTTCCATCGTGCATGTTGCACCTTTAACATCTGTCTGGGATGTTGGCGTCAGTTGTATTCAGTCACAGGCACTGTTGAGCAAGTTACTAATAAATAGTAACTAATTACAGTTACTAGTTACTTCCTTTCAAAAGTAACTGAGTTACTTTACCAATTACTGCATGATTAAAGTAACTAGTTACTTGGAAAAGTAATTTTCACATTACTTTTAAATCCATACTTAAATTATCTTGCACACATAGCAAGATAATTTAATTAATGGATTACATTATGCTGCTTATTAATGTCAGGCTGAAATCAGACTGTTTCAGACAGAACTTTTAGAACATGTTCATTCTCCTTTATCCTGTCTTGAGAGCTCTTACAGTGGGAGAAATCTGAAGACAATCAGCATGATATTGCCAGTAATTTCCTCATTTTGGAGTGAGAGTTGGCAACACTGCATAAAGCTGTCCATGTATATCTTACTTTTATGATATAGATTTAATCCGATGTGCAGTGATCCAAAGAAAATGTCCATTATCCACAGTCCACATGTCTGCTGTGACAGAGACATGATCCAGTCTCTCAAATTCCTTTTGGAAATCAAAATCCATTTTTGAATAATCTTTATCCAGGTAGCAAGTAAATGTGTTTTAACTTTAGTGGCTCACAGTCTCAGCTGTCTGATGGGAAGTCACTGTTTATATTACATCTCCAGTCTGTAACAACGTGTCTGGCAGTCAGTTGGTTTAATTCTTGCTGGGTCACAAACTGTCCAGATGCATACTGTTGTGTATAGTTTGGACTCTTATTTGTGTGGTACGGGTGGTGGCTCCATCTTCTGGTTCCGCCACCACCCGGGGCTATAAGAGGGCAGTGGGCAAGAGGGGCGGTCTCTTGGCCACGTCTTCTGCCTAATGGTCATGCCGTGCTGTAAAGAGCCTCTTTAATAAACCTGTGTTCAGTTTGACACCTGGCCTCGTCCTTGGCTCCATATTCATACATAACATTTGACAACGAGGATAAAAGTGGATTACAAGATATGGAAGCATGCAGGTTTCAAATTCGGCCAGTTTTGGAGCTCCCAGGTGCCCCACCGGTCCTATGGCCGGGGTGGTGTGCCGTTTTCCCGACGTGAAGGGTGGCGCTGGACCTTTGGAAGCTGGGAAAGTGGAAGGCACGTGAGTCGTTGGTGCACAATTTTGCAGTGAAGGAACAGTGTGTTCTAAGCACACTGGGTGACTGTGATAGTTTTGATGAAGGGATTGAGCTAATGGCATGCTATTTTCGCGCCCTGGAAAATGTCATGGTTGGCATGATTCGGTTTCGAAAGCACCACCAACGGGTAGGTGGGTCTATTCAGCGGTTTGTGACAGACTTGGAGCTGTTGATCAGCGGGTGCCAGCTTGGACTATTGGAGAAAGGGATGATTTGTGACCAGTTGGCAGATTATAACAACAGTGCTACTATCGGGTTGAAGCTGCTTACGTTTTTGGGCGAATTGGTGCCGGCCACTACCATCCAGTTAGCTCAACAGCTGGAAGCTGTGGACGAACTTTCACAGGAGCTGAGTGACAACTTGTCACACCAACATCTGGGATCACCGTCGATCGCATATACAGTGGACCCGGTCAGCGTGGGAAGCGTGGAGGACGACGCCAGCACTGTGAATGTGAGGTCTGCCCCGGGAAAGCCCAAAGATGAGGGCTGCAGGGATGGCAGTTCTCCGCCGATCCGCGGATTTCCGCCGATTTATTTTCAAATTGATCATTTCTGTGAATCGTCAAAATCCATTGAGAAAATTTTAGGGGGGTAAGGTACCTTATTGTTACCGATTTTTAGCGAAAATCAACACGATTACATAAGCGCTCGGCGCTTCCCCGGGTCAAGTCTCCCTCGATAACCCGGATGTTTTGTACTCAAGCTACTGCTGTATTGTAAACGGCCCTGCGATTGGATAGTTGCAAACAATTGGACCAATCAAATGGCTCATTGTATGCTTTGTCAAAAATTCATGGCAGCGTGTTCGTGTTGGAATTCTGAGCTTTTGGTATCGTTTTCAGTGGAATTATGAGATTTTTATCGAAGGATCAGGAGTCATCAGTGCTAGAAATAGACAAAAGTGTCAAAAATAAGTTCCGATGGAACTGGCTTGAGAGAAAAGTGACGGTAAAGGTGAAAATTGGCTCAAAGTTCAACGAGGTAACAGAAACACTCGGACAATTTCTGAAGAAACCAGACGTGGCCGGAAAAGCTTTTTGTGTGTATTGTAAAGACTTGATTAACTATGGATTGCGTGGACGTGTGGCGCTGTCAGACCCCGCATCAAAAGTGAAGAAACATGCCGACTACCTTAGAAGTGACTTGGTGACCAGTGTAAATGGTGTAATAAACTCTTATAGAACTGTTAGATATGTTGGACTAAAGACAGTGAGACAACATTGAAGAAAAAGTAAGTTAACTTTTCATTAAATTTAATGATTTATCTAAGTCTAGTGTTTCATTTTTTTTTTTTTGTCATTTTTTTCAGTCTAAATTACTTCTGTTTTACTGAAAACCTCTCAGCTTCAGGGGGGCTGTGCCCCCCTGCCCCCCCATAAGTCAATCGACCAAATTAGATTTCAGCTGTAATCAGAATTTCCTGTTGCCATTCCTGGGGCTGTGGGTCCACGAAGCACCGTTTGAAGGCAAAGCGTTATTCGGCAAGAGCGGAGTGCTGCGGCACATGTGACTACTTGCTTCATGTGACCAGGGCATGCCACAGATCCGAGCGAGGAGGTCCGTGGCACAAAGTGGACTCTCATGCCCTCATGGTTGTTCATGCTGTGTCTCCGAGCACCAACAGTCATGCAGACTGTATGATGGAGTTGGATGGGATGGAAGTGTTGTTGTGGATTGACGTGGGAGCGGTGGGCTCCGTGCCAGATTGGACGACCGTGAGATGTTTTTCCCTGCACGTCAGAATTGAGAAGGATCTGGCGCAGCTTTGTGGTTGTGAAGGAGGATAGCTGGCCACGGGGGAAACGTTGGAACTGATAGCTCGGCGTGAATCGGCTGAGGCATGGAACCTTGCAATCCTGAGTGTGGCAGACGGCACAGTGTGGGATGAGGAACTGCCTGGCACCCTGGAGAGTGAGCAAGACCAATACCATCCAGGGCCATCACAGGAGGGTTCCTGTGCCAGAGCCCAAGTAGCCTTAGATGAGGGAACTGGGCAGCACGGTGGGACACCTGTGACGGCGGGTGGCACCGAGTGGCTGGCTCCATCTGTTCCCGGATTTCGGCTGGAAGGTACTGGTGAACAGGGGGTCACAACAGCGATGGCTGCGGCGAAGCTAAGAGGTCGGGGCAGGACTGATTGGTACTGAGGGAGCGAGTGCCAAGCAGAGACACTGCAAGCCGAACAGAACCCTTCTGGGAGCCGCAGATTGGATTTGGGCTCGGGGGTTGGTGAAACCACGGCAGGTGGAGGAGACTGAGTGGTGAGACTGGACGAGTGAGACATCTGAGGGTGAAGAAGAGGAGGCGCACCGGTGCCGAGGCGACCTGTTGCGGTCCGCTTCCAGGGGCGGACTAATGAAAGGACGGTCCAGGGGGCCCACGGGGTCATCTTCCCATGCTGTGTGTATATAGTTTAATCGTTTTTTTGTTTATTGTATATATTTCTGGGGATTATTTTGTGCATTTTCTTTTAATTTAGGAACACGCCAGCTATTTTCTTTAGTTGGACTCTTTCTTTTAGTATAGACAGCAGAATAATTCGTCTTGCCATGTGGGGGTGGGACGGCAGTCCACCTGTCCTCCCCTAGTTTTTAGTTGTTTAGTGTGACTGTGATGGGCCCCTTTTAGGAACCTCAGTTTAGTTTTCTTAGTGCGTGATTTGGGTTCTAAATTGGGGAGGGTCTCAAGTGTGTGTGTGTGTTTGTGTGTTTTGGACTTTTCTGAAGGGGTGGGGGGAATGTTGTGTATAGTTTGGGCTCTTATTTGTGTGGTATGTTTGGTGGCTCCATCTTCCAGTTCCGCCACCACCCGTGGCTATAAGAGGGCAGTGGGCAAGAGGGGCGGTCTCTTGGCCACATCTTCTACCTAACGGTCATGCCGTGCTGTAAAGAGCCTCTTTAATAAACCTGTGTTCAGTTCGACACCTGGCCTCGTCCTTGGCTTCATATTCATACATAACGCATAGCTGTGCTTGAAATCCAGCCGTGGCTGTTGAGTATACAGTAGATCCACTTCACGGTGTTGTTAGCATAGCTAGCCGTTACTTAGCACTAGCTTTGTCGGAGGAGTTTGTTGCTGTTTTCAGGCACTTCTGAAGATTGCAGTTAGTCTCATCTGACACTTTAGTTTGCAACCCACCAATATGCTTTTGTCCTTAACTGTGACTAAGGGAAAAATAATCTATTTCCACAAAAACAAAGTAGCTTCATCGTTTCCCAGCAGGAGCAAGCTCCATTTGTGGCTGCAGCAGTGAAGAGGCTCTTTGCAACAGGTCACATTGACTGACAGCTACGTCAGCTACGTAGGGTCATTTATTTGCGCTAAAAATATTAATCCATATTAGTAAAACAAGTAACGAGTAACGCATCTGTTCAAATTTCAGTAACTGAAACGCATTAAGAGATGAGGGATAAGGACCTGTACTTATATAGTGCTTTTTCTAGTCTCAAAGATCACTCAAAGTGCTTCACTAGTACTAACCCTCTGTTCTAAGGGCCTATAGGAGACAGATATCTAGGGACAATTTAGAACAACCAGTTAACCTAGCATGCATGTCTTTGGATTGTGGGAGGAAACCAGAGCCCCCGGAGTAAACCCACGCAGCACAGGGAGAACATGCAAACTCCACACAGAAAGGTTCCTACCCCTGCCAGCCTGGGGATTCAAACCTGGAACCTTCTAGCTGTTGAGCAACAGTGCATTACTGAATTTTTAAACAGCAATTTCATAACGCAACACGTTACTGCAAAAGTAGTGGCATTACAGTAATGCGTTACTTTGTAACGCGTTACTCCCAACATTGGTCACAAGGGGCCTAAAAAGATGACTTTTTAACTATAACATTAATAATCATATATTGTTTTCAGTGTTTCCTCTGGCTTAAAGACCTTGGCGCGGTGGCAACATATTTTTCCGGGGGGTGGGGGGGGGCAAAAAACATACACCTAAACATGACAGAGGACCCAGCTCACCCCTCCATGGCCCTCAACACTCGCTTCAGTGAGGTGGAATGCCTGGCTGAGTCCCACCAGCACCTCAGTAAGGAGTCCATGTCTGGAAACAAGCCCGCCAATGCAGTGCTGCATAAAGTTCTCAAACAGCTTGAGGAACTGCTCAGTATGTATGAATAGGTTAGTTTTATACTATTTACAGACGTGGACAAAATTGTTGGTACCCCTCTGTTAATGAAAGAAAAACCCACAATGGTCACAGAAATAACTTGAATCTGATAAAAGTGGTAATAAATAAAAATTCTATGAAAATTAACCAATGAAAATCAGACAATGGATACTTTATTTCGAACAAAAAAGTACAACAAAAACAAAACAAACTAGAAAAGCACTCGGAGAGCGCAGACCTCTGCCAAGCGCCACAGTTCCCCCCCATACAGTGTTTGTGTGTACGTTTTCAGATTCCTTGACCATGAAAACATATGACTAGCAATTGGATTCACAATGATAGGATTAGTGGTTCAGTAGTAAAAGCATTACCTCCTTGGCGGAGGTAATAAACTGAAGTGTTGCTGTTGTGTCCATCTCCAAACTCCCAGGCTGCGGGCGTTGCAATTCATCGCACAACCGCGTACACCCCACAGGCCAATGGGTTATGCGAGCGTTTTCATAGATCACTGAAAGCAGCACTTGGGGCTTCACTGACGGATGCAAATTCGGTAGACAGGTTGCCGTCGGTTTTATATTGGGGTTGCGCTCCGCGGCAAAAGAGGATTTGGAAGCTTCCCCGGCAGAGAGCTTGTTTTTGCGCAGCCCCTATGGCTGCCCGGGGAATTTCTGCCAAATAATCCCGCGCCGGACAGCTGCCCGTCTCAGCTTTTGCAGCATAGCGCAAATACAGGCATGCTGTCGGGCCCTGCCCACCACTGTTTTTCGCGTGCTTTTGTACCTAAAACTTTGAAGAACGCGGAGTTCGTGTTCGTCAGACACGACGACCAGCACCCTCCATTGCGCCTGCACACATGTTGAAAATGGCCGTATCTCACAATGTTAAAGAATCCTTTAAAAAATTCCTGTATCCAGACGGTGATCCGGATCATCCCCAAAATTTAATCAGTTCTTCGTTGTACCATTTCCAACAATGCCTGAAAGTTTCATGGAAATCCGTCCAAAACTTTTGAGTTATCTTGCTAACCAACAGACAGACAAACGGACAAACGCTGGCAAAAACATAACCTCCTGCGGCCTGGCGGAGGTAATGGCAAATGCAATAAAGTAACAGTATACAGTGCTCGAAAGGGAGAAGGAAGAAGTGAACACATCTCCTCTTTTCCATAAATACACCCATGTGACTTATATACAAATTACCACATTTAAGACCCCCAAGTAACCAATTAACTGTATTTTGTACATATCAACATTAACACCCATCCATCCTAGCATACATTGATGTCCATACATCAAAACCAGCCTCAAACAACACAGATATACACAGTGCTGTCCCACCCACCATTCCATAGTGTCCGACAATGCTTTTGAATTGTGGTTCAACAGAATTATTTTAAAAAACAAACTCATGAAACAGGCCTGGACAAAAATGATGGTACCCCTAGAAAAGATTGAAAATAATGTGACCATAGGGACATGTTCAACCAAGATGTCCTCTAATTAACATCACAGGTGTCTACAAACTTGTAATCAGTCAGTCGGCCTATTTTTTTTTCCACAATATCTTTATTGAACCTTTTTTTTTTTTTAACAAACATGATACAAACAATCAAACACTAACACTAAAGTACTACAAAAAAAAAAAATGCACTAAAAACACCAACAACCACCAACAAAATCAAGTCTTCAACAATGCTCCTCTGTTTAGTCTAGACAATCCAATACATTAGTATACTTATTATGTTCACCAGTTTGGAATTTACAAGGTCCACACACATCATTCACCTTCTTCTTCAAGAGTTATGTTTAAATTTTTTACATAATCAATAAAAGGTCTCCATATATTCTCAAACACAATTTCCTTTGATTTTAGTATATATGTTATTCTTTCTAATGGAAGGTTTGTTAACATCTGTCTTAACCACTGAGTCACATCTGGTCTATGAGTCTTTTTCCATAATAGTGCAATACATTTTTTGGCATTAAGCAAACTGAGGTCTATGAATGTTCTTTCACTTTTATTAAAATTATGCTTTTCTGGGTACAGACCCAACAAAAACAGTTTAGGATTCAATATGATTTGTTTTGAGATTATTTTTTCAATTGTTACCCTCACCTCTTCCCAAAACATTCTTATTAATCTACATTCCCATAAACAATGAAATAGGGTTCCTTTACTTTCCATGCATTTTGTGCATGTATCTGGTATATTTTTGTTATATCTATTTAACTCCTCCGGTGTAACATACATCCGCATTAACCATTTGAAATGTATCAATTTAAGGCGTGCATTTATTGATTTGGTTTGAGCTTCTGTACAAGCCAATTCCCATTGTTCCTCTGAAATTTCAATTTGCAGATCTTCTTTCCAGTAGTTTAATCTTTTCAGTGAATTTTCACTTGAAGATAGTGTCAATGAGTTATAAAACTCTGAAATAATACCCTTTCTTTTACTATCTTTCATCATCATTTTTTCCAAGGATGAATAAATAGGTCGAGTGAGAGCTTTATTTTGATTTGATCGAATAAAGTTTCTAAGTTGAAGATATTTAAAAAAATGTGTTCTATTGAGATTAAATTTGATCCTCAGCTCTTCAAAAGACATTATGTTGTCTGCACATGGCAAATATAAATCCTGAATCTTTTGTATCCCTTTTAAATTCCATACTTTAAATACAGCGTCCGCTCTCCCTGGTTTAAAATATTGATTACCCCATATTGGACTAAATTGTGACAATAACTGTGGTTCTTTTAAATAGTTTTTAGCTTCACACCATATTTTGATCATATGCTTTACAAATGGATTTTTAACTTGTTTTTGTAATTTTTTTGCCGAATCTGAGTATATGAATATGGGAAGAGGTAAAGGTAAATTGTATGATTCCATTTCAGTCCAGTGAGGGAGATCATTTGATGAAAAATAATATGTCATAGACCTCAGTTGTGCCGACCAATAATACAACATAAAATTTGGACATTTCAGACCTCCACGATCAAATGGTAAATATAATAAAGACAAACGTAATCTAGCCCTCCTGTTGTTCCATATAAATTCCACTAACTTTTTTTTTATTCTTGAGAATAGATCTAAAGGTGGTGATAAGGGAATGTATTGAAATAAATAAAGTATTTTAGGTAAAATATTACTTTTAAGTATATTGATTCTCCCGATCATCGACATTGGTAGTGACATCCATCTCTGAGTTAACTCACTGATATCTGACATTAAGGCTTCATAGTTGACACTGGCGACTGATTCTAGCTTAGGCATAATTTGGATTCCTAAATATTTAAACTGATTTACAACATTGAATTGATTTGCCTCAGGGGCTGGGTAATTTCTCTGGGTCTCATTTAGCATTAATATTGAAGATTTAGTTTTATTTATTTTATATCCTGATATTTCCCCAAAATTCTTTATTAAATTCAACAAGGTTGGAATTGATTTTTTTAGATTCGACATAAACAAAATTATATCATCGGCGTACAGGGAGATTTTATGTTCTGTTGGTCCAACTTTAATTCCATATATTTGTGAATGTAAACGTATCGCTATCGCTAAAGGTTCAATTGCCATAGTAAACAGTAAAGGTGAAAGTGGACAGCCTTGTCGACATCCTCTATTGATTTTTATTGGTTTTGAAATATTGTTATTTGTTAGGATTTCTGCTGTAGCATTATTGTATATTATTTGAACCCATTTTATGAAATTATTTCCAAGTCCAAACCTTTGTAGGACTTCAAAAAGAAAGGGCCATTCAACTCTATCAAAGGCCTTTTCGGCGTCCAATGATAGGAGAGCTGTATCCGGTGCTTCTTTATTAAAATAAATAATATTAAATAGTCTTCTTACATTATGGAAGCCTTGTCTACCCTTTATAAAGCCATTCTGATCTCGATTAATAATATTTGGTAAAATTTCTTGTATTCGTCTTGCTAAAATTTTACAGATTATCTTAAGGTCGGCGTTTAATAGGCTTATTGGTCTCATATTTTCACATTTATTAGAGGGCTTACCTGGTTTTGGCAGCAGTATAATTAAGGCATTATTTATGTATGATGGTAAATTATTATTTTGAAATGCTTCTAAAACCATTTCCAAAAAAGGTTTTATTAATTTATTCTTAAATTTTTTTATAAAGGTCAACTGGAAGACCATCTGGTCCTGCACTTTTTCCTGATTTCATATTATCAATGGCTAGCCCAACTTCTTCTTGACTAATTTTAGACTCCAATATCTCCCTGTTTTCATTTGGAATACACGGTATAGATAGTTCGTTCAAAAACCCATTTAGTTTTGTTAAATCAGGTTCATTTTTGGTATCATATAATTTTTCATAGTAATCTCTAAAGGCTCTATTAATTTCTAAAGGATCTATAACTACCTGTCCATTACTTATAATACTGGTAATTGGTGTTTTAATTTCCAATTGTTTAATCTGCCATGCTAATAATTTTCCTGATTTTTCACCTTGTTCATAAAAAGATTGTTTCAATCTTAGAAGACTCGAGGCAGCTCTATTCGCTGATTTTTTGTCGTATTCAGCTCTCAAAATCAGTAATTCATTCTCCAACCTTGGGTCACTTCCTGCATACACTTTTTCCTGAAGATTTTTTATTTTATGTTCCAATTTAGCTCTCTCCTCTCGAGTCTTCTTAGATTTTGATCCTGTATAACTAATAATATGTCCCCTAATAAAAGCTTTGAAAGCCTCCCACTTTACACATGCTGATGTTTGTGTAGTATTGATGTCAAAGAACTCGTCTATCTGTTTTTCTATATACTTGACAAATTCCTCATCCTGAAGCCATTTATGCTGAAATTGCCATCTACCTGATTCCTTTGTCAATTTTTTATCTACATATATTAGACAACAGGGTGCATGATCAGAGATCACGATGTTATCATAAAAGCAGTTTTGAATCTTGGACCTTAATTCTGTGGAAATCAAAAAATAATCAATACGTGAGAATGTCTTGTAGGTACTGGAATAACAAGAATAGGCTTTAACTTGTGGTTTCATTTCTCTCCATATATCTAACAATCTCAATTCTTTCATAAAATGATTAATAGTCATCCTACATCCAATGTGCGTACAATCCAGTCCTGTTGATCTATCCACACCTGGATTCAATGTACAATTAAAATCCCCTGCTATTATATGTTGCCCTGTAAGTGATGATAAGATGAGAAATAAATTAGCAAAGAACTTCTGATCATCTATATTGGGACCATATAAGTTCACAAGATTTATATTTTCTAATAGCAAAGAACCTTGAATGATTACATATCTTCCAAATTTGTCTCCAATTACATTTTTCACTTGAAAAGGAACTGATTTATGTATGAGAGTCATAACTCCCCTGGCTCGGGATGAAAATGAAGAGGTGAATACACTTCCCTGCCATCTACTCCTAATTCTTTTAACATCCTCCTCTATCAGATGAGTTTCTTGTAAAAACACAATTCTTGAACCCATGTCCTTTATTTTATTCATAACTTGTTTAAGTTTTTTTAAATTTTGTAGACCTCTGCAATTCCATGAAGTTAAATTAAGATTAACACTTTGGTCCATGATCAATAGAGAGTTTAGGATTACCTTGCAGTGTAAACATACTCATACAGAGAAGCAAAAACATGAGTGGTTGAACATTCATCCTACAAACTACACACAAACAAATTTCCCCTTCCCACACTTGTGGCAAACCCCCCAAAATCAAAAGAAAAATTCTGTCTCCCGATATAGCCATCGACCGTTCCACACCCACGGGGAACAGCCTAAGCCACTCCTTCTTCATCCTCCCAATCACCCTAACTCTACTACTTTTAATGACGTAACATTAACTCTCCTCTGTAGTTTTCCAACTTAACTCCAAAATTTTTAACAACTTTGTACATCATAGTTTTTTTTTTTTTGTTTGTTTTGTTTTTGTTTTGTTTTTTTAATATATAATACAATCTATATTTTGTAAACTTACTATTTACTTCAAGTCAGTCAGATGCCTGTGCAAATGCTTAATTATTCTACCTTATATTTTGTTCATGCTTAGCTCCCACCAGTCTCTTCTTCTTCTTTGATCTTCTTGATGAACTCCTGCGCCTCCTCTGGGGTCTTGAAGATGTGGGTTCTGCCCTCATACGTGGTCAGCAGTCTCGCAGGATAGATTACACCATGACGAATCCCAAGGTTGCGCAGCTCCTTACGTATGGGATCAAACTGCTTCCTCAATTGCTGGATTCCTGTGGCCAAATCTGGGTAGAACCGCACCTGCTGGTCCTGGTGTTTAATCTCTCCTTTTTTAGCTCGTGCAGCGTTGAAGATCTTCATCCTGTCTCTGTTGCTAAGAAACTTCATAATTAAGGTCCTCGGCGGTCCCTTATCTCTCCGTGGGCCAATGCGATGTGCTTTTTCCAGAACCACTGCTGATTGCAACTCCTCGCTGCCCAGCACCTCCGGAATCCACTTTTCCAGAAAGGAACATACGTCCCGACCTCCTGATTCCTCTGGAAGACCCACCAGCCTCAAATTATTCTGTCTCGACCGAGATTCCAAATCCAAAATATTATCTTCCAGAGATTTATTTTTTTTTTCCAAAGTGCGCACCTTTAATTGAAGACGGGTGACGTCATCTTCAGCACTAGCGAGACGGAGCTCCATCTGCGCCGTTCGTTCTACACAGTCACCCAATTCCTTTCTTATTCCTTCCAGCGCTGTCATAATCCCATCAAATCTAGAGGAAAAGTCCGCTCTCATTGAACTCATGGCAGCCATCAGCGCATCTGCGCCATTCCCCGCAGAAATCGCACCGCCGCCAGCTTCCTCCGCCATATATGGAGCCTTGTTTGCTGCGTCACAGACCTGAAAGTCCGTTAATTTGGACTGTTTCGGCGGCTCGCTTTTTCCTTTTCCTGGTTTTCCAGCCTTAGGCTTCGCCGACATATCCTCGCTCAAATGCTGGGATACGTTCTGTCCCAAATGAGAGAGTTATTTGCCGATTTTTTTCTCCAGGAGCAGAGCAGAGCGAGACACGTCCGTCCTACGTGGCAGCCATAACCGGAAGTCCAGTCGGCCTATTTAAAGGGTGACGGGTAGTCACTGTGCTGTTTGGTGACATGGTGTGTACCACACTAAACATGGACCAGAGGAAGCAAAGGAGAGAGTTGTCACGGGAGATTAGAAAGAAAGTTATAGACAAGCATGTTAAAGGTAAAGGCTATAAGACCATCTCCAAGCAGCTTGATGTTCCTGTGACTACAGTTGCACATATTATTCAGAAATTTAAGATCCACGGGACTGTAGCCAACCTCCCTGGATGTGGCCGCAGGAGGAAACTTGATGAAAAATGGAAGAGACAGATAATATGAATGGTAACAAAAGAGCCCAGAACAACCTCTAAACACATTCATGGTGAACTCCAGGGTCAAGGTACATCAGTGTCAGATCGCACCATCCGTCGTTGTTTGAGCCAAAGTGGACTTCATGGGAGACGACCAAGGAGGACACCACTGTTGAAAACAAATTATAAAAAGCCAGACTGGAATTTGCCAAACTGCATGTTGACAAGCCACAAAGCTTCTGAGAGAATGTCCTATGGACAGACGAGACAAAACTGGAACTTTTTTGGCAAGGCACATCAGCTCTATGTTCACAGACGCAAAAATGAAGCATACCAAGAAAAGAACACTGTCCCTACTGTGAAACATGGAGGAGGTTCTGTTATGTTCTGGGGCTTCTTTGCTACATCTGGCACAGGGTGTCTTGAATGTGTGCAGGGTACAATGAAATCTCAAGACTATCAAGGTATTCTAGAGAGAAATGTGCTGCTCAGTGTCAGACAGCTTGGTGTCAGTCGCAGGTCATGGGTCTTGCATGTCATTTGGATAATGACCCAAAACACACAGCTAAAAACACCCAAGAATGGCTAAGAGCGAAACATTGGACTATTCTAAAGTGGCCTTCTATGAGCCCTGATCTAAATCCTATTGAAGATCTGTGGAAGAAGCTGAAACATGCCGTCTGGAGAAGGCACCCTTCAAACCTGAGACAACTGGAGCAGTTTGCTCATGAGGAGTGGGCTAAAATACCTGCTGAGAGGTGCAGAAGTCTCATTGACAGTTACAGAAATCGTTTGATTGCAGTGATTGCCTCAAAAGGTTGTGCAAGAAAATATTAAGTTATGGGTACCATCATTTTTGTCCAGGCCTGTTTCATGAGTTTGTTTTTTAAAATAATTCTGTTGAACCACAATTCAAAAGCATTGTCTGATTTTCATTGGTTAATTTTCATAGAATTTTTATTTATTACCACTTTTGTCAGATTGAAGTTATTTCTGTGACCATTGTGGGTTTTTCTTTCATTAACAGAGGGATACCAACAATTTTGTCCACGTCTGTATTTCTTTTTTTAAATTTTGAACAGTAACTTTGGCTATAATAATAATAATAATGCATCAGATTTATATAGTGCTTTATCATAGACACTCAAAGACACTTTTTACAGATGCATTATTCATTCACTCCAGACAGACAATGGTAGTGGCAAGCTACGATTGTAGCCACAGCTGCCCTGGGGCAGGCTGAGTGGAGAGGACTGAGGCAAATCACCAACTATCGACCTAAGGCTCCTAAAGGTCAGGATGACAAAGCCCTTTGTCAAAGACTGTCCCAACACTATGCCCGTTTTGACACCTCGTCATCTGTGTCCAACTCCCCCCCTCCCTCCAGCTCCACAGCCTCCACATTCCCTACTTCATTTAAGGCACCCCCCCCTCCTCCCCCCCTCCCCTTATCATCAGTGAGCAGGATGTGCTCAAACAGTTCTCCAGACTGAACCCGCGCAAGGCCCCCGGCCCAGACGGCGTGTCTCCCTCCACCCTGAGACTCTGTGCGAAACAGCTGGCTCCTGTATTCACAGACATTTTTAACACCTCCCTTAAGTTATGCCACGTGCCATCCTGCCTCAAATCCTCCACCATCATCCCTGTCCCCAAGAAGCCACGGATCACTGGACTTAATGACTACAGACCTGTAGCGCTCACCTCTGTAGTCATGAAGTCCTTTGAGCGCCTGGTCCTGTCCCACCTCAAGTCCATCACCACCCCTCTCCTGGACCCGCTGCAATTTGCCTACCGAGCCAACAGGTCTGTAGACGATGCAGTCAACCTGGCCCTCCACTCCATCCTGCAGCACCTGGACTCCCCGGGAACCTACGCCAGGATCCTGTTTGTGGACTTCAGCTCCGCATTCAACACCATCCGCCCCGCTCTGCTCCGGGACAAGCTGTCCCTGCTCAACGTGCCTGACTCCCTCTGCAGGTGGATCATCGACTTCCTGACGGACCGGAGGCAGCATGTGCGGCTGGGAAAGACTGTCTCAGACTATACTAGCATCAGCACCGGATCACCCCAGGGCTGTGTACTTTCCCCCCTACTCTTCTCCCTTTACACCAACTCCTGCACCTCCAGCCACCAGTCTGTCAAGTTGATCAAGTTTGCGGACGACACCACCCTCATCGGGCTCATCTCCAACGGCGACGAGTCCGCCTACAGGAGAGAGGTGGCCCAGCTGGCGTCCTGGTGCAGCAATAACAACCTGCAGCTGAACGCTCTGAAGACAGTGGAGATGATTGTAGACTTCAGGAAAGTCACTACTCCTCTGCCCCCCCTCACCCTCTCAGGCTCTCCCATCACCACTGCTGATTCCTTCCGCTTCCTAGGCACTACCATCACCAGGGACCTCAAATGGGAGCTGACCATCAGCTCACTCATCAAAAAAGCCCAGCAGAGGATGTTCTTCCTGCGGCAGCTGAGGAAGCTCAAGCTACCCACCAAGATGTTAGTGCAGTTCTACACAGCCATCATCGAGTCCATCCTCACCACCTCCATAACCGTGTGGTACGCAGGAGCCACTGCCAGGGACAGACTAAGGCTGCAGCGCGTCGTGCGCACTGCTGAGAAGGTGATCAGCTGCAAGCTCCCATCTCTCCAGGATCTGTACATCTCCAGGACCCGGAGGCGTGCTGGCCGGATCATAGCCGATCCCTCACACCCTGGTCACGTACTGTTTGCCGCCCTCCCCTCTGGTAGAAGACTTCGGTCCATCCAGACTAAAACCTCCCGTCACATGAACAGCTTCTTCCCCTCTGCCATTAGACTGCTGAACACTAAGTGACTTATTGACTCTCGTGCACCATGTACAGCAGCTCAACCAGACTCATGTCAATCATCACTGTTTTCTTCCTGCATTACCGACTGCACTATATAGTTCTCCACAGTATCTGCTGCTGGCTAATATACAGTATATTTTAACTGTTGACCAGTATCACTTAATCTTATCCTACACTTTATTACATGTATAGTTTATTTCTCTTATCTTATGTTTAATGTTGCAGCATTGCACCGAGACAGATTCCTAGTTTGTGTACTACATGAACAATGGCAATAAACCTGATTCTGATTCTGATTCTGATTCCCTAATTGTAGGCTATATCAACAAGGAAGGGGCTGTACGGTGGCGCAGTGGTTAGCACCGCGGCAGCACAGTTTTACCCTCGGCCGGGGGATCGCGGGGATCATGAGATCGTGGGTTCGATCCCTGCCCCCGGCCAACAGTGATCTGTGTGGAGTTTGCATGTTCTCCCTGTGTTTGCGTGGGTTTACTCCGGGATTTCTCCGGTTTCCTCCCACACGCCAAAAACATGCAGGTTAGGGAGTTAAGGGGCACTTGCGCACGCAGCGACTGGCAGCTGGTGGCTTGTCACCGGACTGCAGAACAAATCTACCTACGGGTACAAAATAAGTCCAAAAAAAAAAAAAAAAAAAGGTTTTAACCCTATTCTTAAAAACAGGGATCAAGTCTGACTCCCGAATCCAGATTGGCAGCTGGTTCCACAGGAGGGGAGCTTGATGCCTGAAGGCTCTGCCTCCCGTTGTACTTTTGGAGATTCTAGGTATTACAAGTAATTCAGCATTTTGGGAGCGTAACCTCTGTTAGGATAATACGGTAGTATCAGATCTTTTAAATAAAAAAAGGGGCCTGAATGTTTAGAGCTTTGTAAGTAAGAAGAAGGATTTTAAACTTAATTCTAAACTGTATGGGAAGCCAATGAAGGGAGGCCAGAACCGGAGAGATATGATCTCTCTTTCTAGTACCTGTTAAAACTCTTGCTGCAGCATTTTGGATCAACTGAAGACTTTTTAAAGATGTTTTGGGACAACCTGATAATAGTTACAATAATGTAATCTAGAGCTAACAAAAGCATGGATCAGTTTCTCAGCATCACTCTGAGACGAGATGCTCCTAATCTTGGCAATATTACGCAAATGATAGAAGGCAGTCTTAGAAACGAATTTAATATGTGAATTGAAAGACAGATCTTGATCAAAAATAACTCCAAGGTTCCTCACAGAACTATTAAGAGAAAGCGCAACCACATCCAAACTAAAAGTTTGATTTGGAAAGGTATTTCTAAGTTTTTTTTGGACCAACAAGAATGACTTCAGTCTTATCTGAATTTAATAGCAGGAAATTGCAAGTCATCCAAGCTTTGATTTCCTTAAGACAGGCTTCTAACTTGGCTAATTGATTACTATCATCTGGCTTCATTGACAGGTATAATTGTGTGTCATCTGCATAACAATGAAAATGTATACAGTGCTTTCTAATAATGTTGCCTAAGGGAAGCATATATAAACTAAAGAGTAGGGCCTAGTACAGATCCCTGTGGAACTCCATGACTGAGCTTTGAGTTGGAAGAAAACTCATTATTGACATGAACAAACTGGAACCTATCAGATAAATAAGATCTAAACCACTACAACGAAGTTCCATTAACTCCAACAAGATGTTCTATCAAGTAGAATATTATGATCGATAGTATCAAAAGCTGCACTAAGGTCTGAAAGGACAAGTACAGAAACAAGTCCATTATCAGATGCGATAAGAAGGTCATTAGTGACCTTCTCTAAGGCTGTTTCAGTACTGTGATGGATTCTAAACCCAGATTGAAACTCTTCAAGTAAACCATTTCCCCGCAAGTGGTCAAATAATTGCATATCAACAACTCTTTCTAAGATTTTTGAAATGAAAGGGAGATTAGAGATTGGTCTATAGTTAGCTAAAACTCCTTGATCCGGCGTTGGCTTTTTATGTAAGGGTTTAATTACAGCAGTTTTAAAAGCCTGCGGCACATGGCGTAATGCTATGAAGAATTGATTATATGAAGAATAGAGCTACCAATAAATGGGAAGACTTCTTTAAATAACCTGGTAGGATTAGGGTCTTAAAGACAAGTTGAAGGCTTGGATGAGGAAATTATTTTATCTAACTCTAAAAGGTCAGTTGGCGTAAACTCATCCAAACAGATATAAATTGAAGGAGTTGTAGTAGTTACTGTATTTAAAGCGTACCTCTGGTGGTTGTGAAAAAAAAAGATATTATATTGAGCCCCTGTCTCACGTTCAAGTTTAAGTTGAAATTCACGTTCAAAGCAATTTGATATAAATCCATTGCTGATGTGCTGGTTCAGCTATGTCAGCAAAACATGGGTACAGCCATACTAGCGGCTACATGGACTTCCAGGACGCTTCCTGTGACGTAATTTCGTGGCTACCGCGATCTGGATCAGTATTGGCTGAGCCTCGAGTACCCGGATGTGCAGCGGCTTTGGGGATATTCAAATTCAAATTCAAACGTTTATTTCAAACTCAGGGTTCATATTAAATGCAGAACTAAAACGAGTAGAAAATAAATAAATAAATGCTTAAATTCAGCGGGCCGTCTTTTCTGATCTGAGCTCGTAAAGGCCGATGATTCTAAAACTATGCGATCTGAGTACCCGGATGTGCAGCGGCTTCGGGGATATTCAAATTCAAACGTTTATTTCAAACTCAGGGTTCATATTAAATGCAGAACTGAAACGAGTAGAAAATAAATAAATAAATGCTTAAATTCAGCGGCTTGTCTCATCTGATCTGAGCTCGTAACTGCCGCAACACGGAAGATGATTCTAAAACTATATACAGAGCAGCAGACACTCGGTGCTCTTGTAAAAACAAAAACATACAATGCGATATGAATATCGCAACATGGCGGAATGTAAAGCCTTTGGATGTCTGAATAATAAGCGAAAAAAACAAAAACACTTTTTTTGTGTACCCAAACCCAGCTCACCTTGTCAGAAGATCGGAGCGGAAACAGGGCACAGACGAATAATTTCAGACGAAATTGCATTGTGTGTGTGAGGACCACTTCGTCACTTTAACCCTCAGAAGACCTTTCTGGCTCAAACATGTAGCCATGTCGCCCGAATTCTTCCGCACAGTCAGAAAATTCGGCCATAATAGAACAAAAACAACGGACAACAGCACCGTAATCGCGGGGAAACGCTGATTATTGTCTCTTCGTATCCACGAAGTGACGTCACATCCGCAAGTGTCATGGCTGCGCCCACAGTTTTCATTGGCTTCCCATGGCCAAGGTCCTATTTGAATATACACTCACCGGCCACTTTATTAGGTACACCTGTCCAACTGCTCGTTAACACTTAATTTCTAATCAGCCAATCACATGGCGGCAACTCAGTGCATTTAGGCATGTAGACATGGTCAAGACAATCTCCTGCAGTTCAAACCGAGCATCAGTATGGGGAAGAAAGGTGATTTGAGTGACTTTGAACGTGGCATGGTTGTTGGTGCCAGAAGGGCTGGTCTGAGTATTTCAGAAACTGCTGATCTACTGGGATTTTCACGCACAACCATCTCTAGGGTTTACAGAGAATGGTCCGAAAAAGAAAAAATATCCAGTGAGCGGCAGTTCTGTGGGCGGAAATGCCTTGTTGATGCCAGAGGTCAGAGGAGAATGGCCAGACTGGTTCGAGCTGATAGAAAGGCAACAGTGACTCAAATAACCACCCGTTACAACCAAGGTAGGCAGAAGAGCATCTCTGAACGCACAGTACATCGAACTTTGAGGCAGATGGGCTACAGCAGCAGAAGACCACGCCGGGTGCCACTCCTTTCAGCTAAGAACAGGAAACTGAGGCTACAATTTGCACAAGCTCATCGAAATTGGACAATAGAAGATTGGAAAAACGTTGCCTGGTCTGATGAGTCTCGATTTCTGCTGCGACATTCGGATGGTAGGGTCAGAATTTGGCGTCAACAACATGAAAGCATGGATCCATCCTGCCTTGTATCAATGGTTCAGGCTGGTGGTGGTGGTGTAATGGTGTGGGGAATATTTTCTTGGCACTCTTTGGGCCCCTTGGTACCAATTGAGCATCGTTGCAATGCTACAGCCTACCTGAGTATTGTTGCTGACCATGTCCATCCCTTTATGACCACAATGTACCCAACTTCTGATGGCTACTTTCAGCAGGATAATGCGCCATGTCATAAAGCTGGAATCATCTCAGACTGGTTTCTTGAACATGACAATGAGTTCACTGTACTCAAATGGCCTCCACAGTCACCAGATCTCAATCCAATAGAGCATCTTTGGGATGTGGTGGAACGGGAGATTCGCATCATGGATGTGCAGCCGACAAATCTGCGCCAACTGTGTGATGCCATCATGTCAATATGGACCAAACTCTCTGAGGAATGCTTCCAGCACCTTGTTGAATCTATGCCACGAAGAATTGAGGCAGTTCTGAAGGCAAAAGGGGGTCCAACCCGTTACTAGCATGGTGTACCTAATAAAGTGGCCGGTGAGTGTAGGTCTGGTGGTATATGGCTGGCAAGAATTATTTACCAAAATAAGAAATACTTTTTCATAATGTTTTCAAGTTAAATGCGTCGTCACGACCACCAGAGGTACGCTTTAAGTTAACGGTGGGAAGAATCTGACTAATTTTATCTCTGATAGATGAAATTTTATTATTGAAAAAGTTCATAAAGTCCTGACTCGTAAGCTCTAAGGGAACGCTAGGATTGACAGAATCCTGAGTCTTTGTCAGCCTGGCTACAGTGCTGAAAAGAAACCTGGGATTATTCTTCTTCTCTTCTATTAATGTAGAATAATAACTTGTTCTAGCTGTCTGAAGAGATTTTTTTTCAATAGATTTCGTCTAATTTAGCGGAGCACCATTTTCTTTCTAATTGACGAGTCTTCTGTTTTAAGCTACAAGTTTCTGTGTTGAACCAAGGAGTTGGAAATCTCTGATTAGACTTTTTCTTTTTTAAAGGGGCCATCATGTCTAGAGTCTGATAAAGAGAAGCTGTCACACTATCTACCATGCTATTAATTACAGAAGGGGCAAGCTCTCCATAGCTTATCTCTGTTGTGTTGACACATGGAATAGAGGAAACAATCTGCATAAATTTGGTAACTGCATCATCTGAGAGGCATCTACTGTAGTAATATTTGTTTGAGGAGCCAAATAGTCAGAAATAGTAAAATCAAAAGTTAAGATAATGGTCTGACAGTACAGGGTTATGAGGAGACACTACTAGATTTTCTATTTCTATGCCATATGTGAAAACAAGGTCTAACGTGTGGTGGAGATAATGGGTAGAATTTCCTACTTTCTGAAGAAAACCCATTGAGTCTAATATTGAATTAAATGCCATATTAAGGCAATCACCATCTACATGTATATTAAAGTCCCCTACTATAATTATTCTATCTGATTTCAGCCCAAAATCTGCTAAGAATTTGGCAAATTCGGATAAAAACTCTGAGTAGGCTGAGGAGGGACAATAAACTATGGCAAATAAAATTGGGGTTTAACCTAAAATTGCTAACATGCCCAATACTGAGGACCAGGCCCTCAAAGGAATTGTAACATGTTTTTTGCTTTACATTAACTAGTCATTTGGAATGATATATTGTTGCTACTCCTCCTCCACGACTAGAACTTCTGGGATTTTGACAGTTTAAATAACCAGAGGGAGTTGATTCATTTAAACCAACATAATCCTCTTGCCCTAACCAAGTCTCTGTAAAAGATTTTAAAGCAATCTGATGATCAGTTAACACATCATGGACTAGCAGAGACTTGGGAGTTAGAGACCTAATGTTTAACAAACCGCATTTAATTTTTAAATTATGTGGAGGAACAGAGGCCAAGTCATTAAATTTAGAGGGTTCAAGTTTAATTTGAGTTTTACCAACTTTTTGTTTAATTAGTTTGGGATGCTTGTACATAATATTTTTATTTACTTTGGAGGGAGCAGACAATGATTCTCTGATGGGGAAGACGGGCTAAGTTGAGGGGTGGCGGATGAAGAGGAGCTGCAGAGAGGCGTGTAAAACTCCGACTCTGCTTCTTGGTCCCAACTCTGAGTTGTCAAGGTTTTGGAAATTTGGATAAAAATGATGCCAGATTGTTGGATAAAAGAGACACACATCCAAAGTGGGATGGACGCTGTCTTGTCTAATAAGACCAGGTTTTCCCCAAAATGAGTTCCAGTTGTCTGTGTAGCCCACATTGTTTGCAGGACACCACACAGACAGCCAGTGGTTGAAGGATGATGTGCGGCTAAACATGTCATCACTGGTCAGATTGGGGAGGGGCCCAGACAGTCTTACAGAGGCAGACATCATTTTGGCAAAGTTACACACCGATTCCACACTAAAGTTTTGTGACTTCCGATTGCCAGAGTCGGATGTCATTAATGCCGGCGTGGATAACAATGGTGGAGTATTTACAGTTACTTTTAGCCAGCATTTTCAAATTTGACTCGATGTCGCCTGCTCTGGCCCCGGGAATGCATTTGACTATGGCTGCTGGAGTCTCTAGGTTCACATTTCTGACTAGAGTCACCAATGATCAGAGTTTTTTTCCTCAGCGGGTGTGTTGCTGAGTGGGGAAAAGCGATTAGAAACATGAGCAGGTTGGTGGTGAAGCAGGGGCTTGCAACTATGCTTCCTTCTCATCATCACCCACCCATTCTCTCCTGGCTGCTCAGGAGAGGTAGAAGCCGGGGGACGGCTAACGGGTCGCCCTGTACTAGGGTGCTCCGCTGCAGCTAAGGGGCGTCCGTCATTATTAACGCGCTGACGGTGTTTCAATGCAGTGGAGCTGAGATTCCAAATCACACAACCTCGCCTTGAGTGCCTCAAAAAGACATTTACTACATTTACCATGAACACTAAAAGAGGCAAAGGTGTAGCTAAACATCTGACAGAGAGCGCACCAGAGGAGAAGGGGAAGGAGAGCTAGTAGCCATAACTAGTGGCTAACCCAAAGCTAACATAAATGCCAAAGAAAGGTGAACAGAAAGCTAAAGAGGGTGATTAGGTGACGCTGCGTGCGCACACAGGTGCAAGAAGCTTGTTAAACAGAAGTAAAAGGTAATGGTAGATGGGAGGGGAAAAAGCAATTACAGTGATCCCTCGCTACTTCGCGCTTCACCTTTCGCGCCCTCAGTGCATCGCGGATTTTTCAAAAATATTCATCAAAAATTCAAAATTGAGAAATAATGGGCGGGCGCTAGCAGAAGGCAGGGAGACTACATTAGACCATCAGGTATCAACACTGAGAGCCCCACCTCTCTGTTCGCTGTTCTCGTGTTGGCTCGGCTCGGGAATCTCGCAGGCTGATTGGCTGAGACGTTTCACCCCGCAAGCTGATTGGCCGAGACGTTTCACCCAGCTTCTGTCCCTGCCGAGCGCCAATGCAGCAAAGGAAGACCGCATTCATTGCTCTTTATCGCTCGTGTTGCTTAGTCTCGCCGCGTGGAACTTTTTGCTGTTCTCTTGTGCCATTTTGTGCGAAATGGTCTTCCCGTCGAGCCGCTTCTCCAGCTCTATCGGAAGCTGCCCTCGACGATCCTGCGCTTCTAGCACCTGACGATGAGGCGTCACCTGAGGAGCAGTAAAGCTCTCATTAACCTGTGTAGTAAATCATCTTCATCTTGAGTTGCGCATCTTGTTATAAGAATAAAAGAGTTCTAAAAACATATTTATGTACACTTTATTTACATCTACATATGTATGTACACTTACACACACACACACACACACACACGTATCACACGAGAGAGAGAGAGAGAATGAACGTACGTATTATTTATGGGTGACGTCATTAGGGGTGACGCTACTTCGCGGTTTTTCACTTTTCGCGGTCGGTTCTGGAACCCATTAACCGCGGTAAGTGAGGGATCACTGTAAAATACAATTAAAGGCAAGTATCGCTCAAATATGTCAGAAAGGCAGAGTTAGCGGAAGTATTTCTGTATGTGGTTGCAGTGCAGCAGCTGAATTGCTGGTGGTATGGACATAGACGCAGCTGACATGCAATAGGGACGCAGCACAGTCGTCATGCAGACATGATGCAGGATGTATGAAGTTGGGGTTGTGCGTCTCTTATGATGAGTGAATCTATAAGGAAAATGGCAACCAGACCAATCCGGTTCTAGGGAGTCAGAAAACACAGTAAATATCTTTTTCCAACAGCAAGGGTAATTATCCTCTAGAAAATTTATTAGGTTACTATTTTCAACAGATCTAATAAACAGAAAATTATTTTTTTGATGGTCATGGATGATGCGTTCAATTTTTTTTTAATTTTTTTTGGGGGGGGGGACTGGGCATCACTATCACAATTTATCGGCTCTTAAATTAACTGATATTTTCTAATTGTCACTTCATTATCAACTGTGATTTCAGTTTTTGACTAAATACAGTAAATGTAAGAAGAGCATCAATTTCCTCAAACTGAAATCTGACACCTGAGCAAATAATCATACCAGGGCTGATTTATTTAGTGTTGATTAATTGCCCAGTGTTAACAGCACTAGATTGAGTAACTATTGGTCATATGAAGACCCCAGATATTTGCTGGCCACATTGGCCTGGGATCCTCCAGTTGTTTTCTCATTTAGAAAATTGTTATTTTGGTGCTGTCATTGGCATAGAATTATTATAAATTAATTTGCTAGGTTGCCAGGCTACCACTATCTTAATGGTGTTTGTACAAAAGGCAAATCCGCAGCAAATCCATCATCCATCCATCCATCCATATATCTTCTACCACTTTTCCAGAGGTCCGGGTCACTGAGGCAACAGCTCAAGCAGAGCAGCCCAGACTTCCATCTCCTCAGCCACCTGCTCCAGCTCTTCAGAGAGGATACCAAGATGTTCCCAGGCCAGCTGGGAGCCGTAGTCTCTCCAGCATGTCCTGGGTCTGCCCCGGGGTCTTCTCTCAGTGGGACGTGCCCAAAACGCCTCAAGTGGGAGGCGTCCAGGAGGCATCCTGATCAGATGCCCAAACATCCTCAACTGGCTCCTTTTGATATGAAGGAGCAGTGGTTCTACTCTGAACCTCGCCTGAATGACTGAGCTCCTCACCCTTTCTCCAGGGGTAAGACCAGCAATCCTACGGAGGAAGCTCATTTCAGCCGCTTGTATCTGCGATCTCATTCTTTTGGTCATTACCCAAAGCTCATGACCATAGGTGAGAGTAGGAACGTAGATTGACCAGTAAATTGACAGCTTTGCTTTAGAGCTCAGCTCCCTCTTTACCACAACAGACCAGTACAACGTCCGTATCACTGCAGATGCTGCTCCGATCCGTCTGTCAATCTCTCGCTTGATTCTCCCTTCACTCGTGAATGAGACCCTGAGATACTTAAACTCCTCCACTTGGGGTAGGATCTTGTCCCCAACCCAGAGAGGACAATCCACCCTTTTCCGGCTGAGGACCATGGACTCGGACTTGGATGTGCTGATTCTCATCCCGGCCGCTTCACACTCTGTAGCAAACTGTCCCAGCAAGACCTGTAGCGAATTGGTCGATGAAGCCAACAGGATAACATCATCTGCAAACAGCAGAGATAAGATCCTGTGGTCACGACACCCTCTGTTCCTTGGCTGTGCCTAGAAATCCTGTCCATAAAAATTATGAACAGGATCGGTGACAAAGGGCAGCCCTGGCGGAGTCCAACTCTGACTGGAAACGAGTTTGACTGGGTGTTGGCAATACGAACCAAAGTCTTGCAACGATCGTATAGGTACTGGATAACTCGTAACAACAAGCCTGATACCCCATACTCCCACAGCACCCCCCCACAAGAGACCACGAGGAACACAGTTGAATTCTTTCTCCAAGTCCACAAAACACATGTGGACTGGTTGGGCAAACTCCCAGCAACCCTTGAGGATTCTCGAGAGGGTAAAGAGTTGATCCGATATGCCATGGCCAGGACGCAAACCACATTGCTCCTCCTGAATCCAACAATTTAAAAAAAACACACCTAACACAAACATAGATGGTAAAGTATACACATCGTCCCTTATTTCAAGAGCATATTAATGTTAATCTAACAGTTTCAGTAGCAACAACCTCTGGTTGTTGAGGGTTTGCAGCCATGTCACCAAATCACGTGACCTTCTGTCTACGCCCCTTGATGGTAGGCAAGCAGTACATTGCTGCCAATACATTTCTGCTAGATTAGAGCACTTTTTTATACTTTTACTGACTTTTTATACAGTCTATGCATTAGAGTGGCATACATTTCAACTCTGACCATGGTCACTACATGCATGGTGGAAGGTTGCCATAATTAGCATGATAAAACCACAGGAAAGTCTTTTTATCGCTTTCCATCGGCTCTAGTTCAGAGTGTGCAGGGCAGGCAGAGGGAGGTTTGTCAGACTTTCACCACCACTGCAGCAATCATTCCATCAAGTCTAAGTACATGTACAAATGATGACCCTGTGGAAGGTAATAGCAGACGAGACAGCAAGCTGGATGACACACAAACTTTATTCACCTTCCAACATAAAACACAGAAAAAACTCTTCCTGGGGTCTCTGGGCGCCTCCTTTTATACCACTTTTTTTCTGCCCCATGAGACCTAGGAAGCCAAAGACAATACACACAGTGCACAAAGCCTGTCTGGCACATTAACATTACAGAACACGAACCCTGCTTCTCACTCCCTCTCATACTCTAACGAACTCTGCTGTCTCCTGACTCCCTGGGGTGTGGCTAGTCCTTTCTGTTACACCTGAGACCCCCCCGGTGCCTCTTCCTCCTTCAGTCCTCTGTTGCATCTCCTCCCCCCCTGGCTTCCGACTCTGGGTGGAGACCCCCCCCCCCCCCCACTCAGTGCCACCACAACCTGGAGGTAGCGATGGTTGGTCCCAGATTTACAGTATATTTGGTGTTTATTTGTAAGGGTGTCTCTGCATAATCCTGACTACGTTCCCTCGTAATTTAAAGATACAGATTCACCTCAAAAAAAAAAAAAAAAGGCAAGACTGGCTGTGGATATTTTTCATATAAGCACATCAGCAAACGGAGAAGATTAGGCAGGTTATTTTAGTGTTTGAGGGTTTGTGTGTCACGTCACATGTGCGGCAGCTATTGAGACTGTTAGCTGTGTTGAGGGAGTCTTTTATGCACCCATGATTGTGCTATTACCACATAGTGATTATGAGTCTCTTATTTGGTTCTTAAATACAGCCTTAGCTTTTCCATTCTCACTATAAATTGGTTGAAATGACGTGGTTAGTTGTCAGAGGCTAACAGCGACTTGGCTTCTGCTAAGAACGGAGTGGTGGCCTAATGATAGAGCATCCGCCCCATAGCTGGGAGTTTGAGTTCAAGCCCTGGCTGGGTCATACCAAAGACCATATAGAAATGGCACATCCTGCCTTCTAGCGTGGTGCTCAGCATAACAGAATGGGGGAAGGGAAAGTTGTGGCAGCACCTGGCATGGCATCAGCCCCTCCATTAAGAGAAATGTAATTTCATTCTACTGTACATGTTTCACTGTACAGAATTGAATGACAGTAAACTGTGCTTTTGTTCTTTTTTCTTCTCCTTTTAGTGTTAGTATCTGTGCACCTCACTCGCTTTTTCTTGGCATCTTCAAATGAAATAAAGAGTCAATCACATACTATATAGATGGAGACTGCGTTTGTTTTCGTTACAAGCCTTCTTTAATTGTTCTGCCCGTGTTCTGCTGCATCTGACTGCGCTGCTTCCGGAGTCGCCTACCCGTGCCTGTCACACTGCTAGCATGCCTTATAGGGGCAGTACATGAAAAGCTCTCACATAAACACACTAGTGATGGAATCCACAGTTCACTGAAACGTACTGAGTCACTTCAGTTCGTTAGCTACAAAGATCCGTTCGTAATAGTCATACAACAAATCACGCAGTGTTGTACTGGAGCTCCAACTGCCTACCACTCACTTAACTGAGAGTCGGCTGAACAGAGCGGGCGGGGCTCATTCCCTTCCTAGGCAGGTGATTCAGCTGGTGATCCCTGGCTCCTAGTACAGTTCCAGTAGGTGATTCAGTACAGTACATTCACCTATAAAAACTAGTACATTCGAACGAATCGTTCATGAACGTTACAGCACTAACATGGACACAATAGGGAGAGTGGAAAAACGGGACCCCTACCCCTCCCAACATGAGCAAGAGTACGTCAGTTCTACACCCCGAATCATTTCGGTTAATTGCCCAACTTTAATGGTATGTCACTTACATGGAAAACTGGCCCGAGACCCTCTAAATAAAACACCATGGACGGTGATGGAGACAACAGAGGAATATTGATTACTGCTTCTTGTTTCACCAGGGTGGCAGTGGCTCAGGAGGTAGAGCGTAATGGGAACCAGCCTGCCATCGTGTCCCCAGACAAGACACTTTACCCACCTTGCCTCCAGTATCTGTGATGCTGGTGTATGATTGTCTATAAAGCTATGGTCACAAATACCCTTATGAATGGCTGCTAACACGTACAAATGATTTTTGGCCCATTTCATAGACTGTAAGTTTGTGGCCAGGTCGATGGTCTTGTCCAAGATTTCTATGAACGCCCCATGAAAACCCCTCATCGTAGGTCGGCTGTATAGATGCCATAGGAACAACATAAGAACTATGCAAGATGTTGGCGGTAAGTATGCCTCAGGAACACCTGAAGTTGTTCTTCAGGGCCGCTTGCAGCGGTTGTAGGAAACACCGTACAAATCCCCGTTCATATGGAGATTCATACAGGCGGAAGTACATTATTCGTGTGACATTTGCGCTGAGAAAATGTGCTGAAAGCCGTAAAGTCTTCTTCCAAGGACTTGAGAGTGCTGTGAGTTGCACAAAATTTTCATAAGATGGCAGTGAGCATGCTGTACAAAGATCCCAAGGCACCCTTACGAACAACGTAAAAACTCTAGGGTCATCATGCGACAGAAAAGCACCTCATTTCTCAAGAATGCCTCAAGTTGCTCTTGCAAATTGAACAGCAGCCATAAGACCCTATGCCCCCCTCCATGAATGTCTGCGAACTCCAGAATTTGTAGGAACTGGGAGATTCTTACAAACCCATCGTTAGTAAGAATCTTTGTGAATCTTCACTTAAATGTTTGGTAGTGGTTGAAGCGGCCGTTGACACGGACTGGCAGGCACGGACTGGCAGCCACGTTTCTGTCAGTCTGCCCCAGGGCAGCTGTGGCTCCAGTAGTAACTTACCACTACCAGTGTCTGTGGAATGAATGGATAATGCATCCATTGTAAAGCATCTTTGAGTGTCCTTGAAAAGCACTATATAAATCTGATGTATTAGTTTAAAGTCATTTTCAACACAAAAGTGATGGATTTGAGCACATTACCAAAAAATTGTGTAGATCTCTTTTAGTACATTATGTTGGGGGGAAAAACCCCAAATAAATTGAATGAATTATGTAAACTACAGCCTGTCATTGTTACAAAGTCCCTGTCTTGGCTTTAAACATGAAATTTTCCTTGTTGAGGTTAAAACATTATTTTTCACTCTGCGAGAAAGTAAGTAGATATGAATGTGAGTCAAAGGTCAGGGCTGAGCTTTGTCTTTGGGGCGGTGTCAGGGTGAAAGTTGCTGCTTGTGGATGTGAGGCTTCCCACTGCCTCTGTTGGATCCCATTGTACCCAGCCTTATTCTTCCTTTGTCTCCTGTCTGTAAATCCTGTTTCCTGTTTTGCTGTTATTGATGTTTATCTTTATTTGAAACATTTATTTGCTCCCACCCATTGTTGGAGCTGCAGATAAAGCTATAAGCTTGCCTGCTGCTGTCGCCACGGTGCTCCATTTTCTGCACAGGCCCCTCTGCTCTTGATACTTGACTGCACTCCGAGCATATTTGACTTCTTTGCCTGATGGAATGTGACAAGAATCAGACTTTTTTTTTTTAGTCCTGAGGGTTTTTCCTTTTTTCTTTTTCCTCACTACTCAGAATAAGTGATGCAGATAAGTGGTCTGTCCTTGAAATCCCTGCTCAGCGGATGAGTGCATCTGTTCTGTGGAGAGTGTGCGACCAGTGTAGCATTTCGACTTGTTGCCAAATGTCGGATTGTTTTGCTGTGCTTTGCCCATCTCTCGTCAGCTGTTTGTTCAGGCTGTACACGGCTCAAATGTGCTTTTCAGAGATGTTCTCTACGGCCGGCATTTGTAATTTCTAAGTGATGGGATCAGATTTGTGTATGTAGACGCTGTAATCATTTGCAGGCGTGTTTGTGCTGACTGAGGCGAATGTTTTCCATCCAGAGACTCCGCAGCCCAGAGACATTAAGCGTGGCTGCTGTTGAACTTGAAGTCTGATGTGTTTGAGTTGTTGTTCCTTTCATGTTCAGGATACCAAACAGGCCTGCAATTTCTCTGCATGTCTGTCCTCTCTGCTCACACTCATGAGATGTGACAAAGATCAAAATGAAGCACCTTAGATCCAATTGGGGCAGCATCACATGCAAATGAATTGCATTATATTTTACATCCCATTTTTTTTTTTTCACAGCTGAAACCATGTATGTGTTTTTTAGATGGGGAGAAGTATGTTTTGTTTTTTGTTTTTTAAAGGGTCTGTGATTGCACTTTTTTCCACATTTTAACATCTCATACATGTCTTAATGTAATGTTTGACATATTGTAAAATTTTCCGTAATTATTTAATTATTGCAGCAAATGTATTTATTTTATTTTTCCAGCCTTTCTGAGTATCAGAATTAAATGAGGAGTCTCAGAAAAGTTAAGGTGATTGATCCGTTCTTCATTCCAGAGAGGGCTCTGACTCTGACAAAACATCACAGATCTTTTATACAAGTGGTGGCATCATATTTAGGATAAGAGAGAAATTGAGGAGAAAGGCCTCTGTGTGAATAGACTAGCTAGAACTCTTTGAAGCCAGATTTTCATTATATCAAGGTTAACACATCTGAACTCAAATGAACTCAGATTTAAGCAATATGTAACTAGAAAAACACCCAGAGAGTACTTACTTTCACCAAGGCTCCTTCTGTCCCTCATGGGTCACCTCTAAAATGTAATGGTATTCTTGCTAACACACTGTGAGAAGATAAGTGCCTTGGCAGAGGTATGTGTTCTTGAATCATCATCAAAATGTAATGTGTTCGTCTCTAGCCCAAGAACCACCTTTGGTGAAAATTTCATCCAGATCCATACAGTGGTTTTTGCATAATCCAGCGAAGAGACAAACCAGCCAACACAGATGAAGACATTAACTCCTTGGCGGAGGTAATAATGATATACAAATGTATAATAAAATGTAATGTTTTACAATATTTTTTTTTCATCACTGAGAATAGCTGGTTTCAGTGCTTGTCTTTAAAATCTTGCATCCATCCGTTCATCTTCTACTGCTTTTCCGGAGGTCCAGGTCACAAAGGCAGCAGTTCAAGCAGAGAAGCTCAGACTTCCCTCTCCCCAGCCACCTGCTCCAGCTCTTTAGAGAGGATACCAAGGCGTTCCCAGACCAGCTGGGAGACATAGTCTCTCCAGTGAGTCCTGGGTCTGCCCCTGGGTCTCCTCCCAGTGGGACGTGCCCGAAACACCTCAAGTGGGAGGCATCCAGGAGGCATCCTAATCAAATGCCCATACCACCTCAACTGACTCCTTTCAATGTGGAAGAGCAGCAGTTCTACGCTGAGCCCCCCCCCCCCCCCCCCCCCGATGACTGAGCTCCTCACCCTATCTCTGAGGTGAGTCCAGTAATCCTACGGAGAAAACTTATTTCAGCCACTTGTATCCACGATCTTGTTCTTTCGGTCATTACCCAAAGCTCATGACCATAGGTGAGGGTAGGAACGTAGATTGACTGGTATATCGACTCGTGAACAAGACCCCAAGATACTTAAACTCCTCCACTTGGGGCAGGAGCCTGTCCCCAACCCAGAGAGGACAATCCACCTTTTTCCGGCTGAGGACCATGGATTCGGACTTGGAGGTGCTGATTCTAATCCCAGCTGCTTCACACTCAGCGGCAAACCGTCCCAGCAAGAACTGTAGGTCATTGCTGGATGAAGCCAGCAGAACAACATCATCTGCAAACAACAGAGATGAGATCCTGTGGTCACCAAGCATGACACCCTCTATTCCCTGGCTGCGCCTAGAAATCCTGTCCATAAAAATTATGAACAGGATCGGTGACAAAGGCAGCCCTGGCGGAGTCCAACTCCCACTGGGAATGAGTCCGACCAAGTGTTGGCAATATGAACCAAACTCTCACAACGGTCGTACAGAGACCGAATAGCTCGTAACAACAAGCCCGATACCCTATACTCCCGAAGCACCCCCCACAAAAAACCACGAGGGACGTAGTCGAATGCCTTCTCCAAGTCATAAAACGCATGTAAACTGGTTGGGCAAACTCCCACAAACCCTCAAATTCTCGAGAGGGTAAAGAGCTGGTCTGATGTGCCACGGCCAGGACGAAAACCACATTGCTCCTCCTGAATCCGAGGTTCGACCAATGGCCAGACTCTTCTCTCCAGTACCTTGGCATAGACCTTCCCAGGGAGGCCGAGGAGTGTGATCCCGCTAAAGTTGGAGCACACCCTCCGGTCCTCTTTTTTTTTTTTGAAGAGAGGAACCACCACCCCGGTTTGCCATGCCAAAGGCACTGTCCCCAACCTCCACGCAATGTTGCAGAGTCGTGTCAACCATGTCAGCCCTACAACATCCAGGGCCTTGAGGTACTCAGGGCGAACCTCGTCCACCCCCAGGGCCCGGCCACCATGGAGATTTTCAGCCACCTTGGTGACCTCAGCCCCTGTGATAGGAGAGTCGTCCCCCTCATCCACAAGCCCTGCTTCCTCTGTGGAAGGCGTATCAGTGGGATTGAGGCAATCCTCAAAGTATTCCTTCCACCGCCCGACGATATCCCCAGTCGAAGTCAGCAGCGCCCCATCCACACCATACACAGTGTGGACAGGGAGCTGCTTCCCCCTCCTGAGCCGCTGGACAGTTTGCCAGAATCTCAAACTGTCCGGCGGCTCAGGAGGGGGAAGCAGCTCCCAGGCTTTCTTTCCACAATATCTTTATTGAACCTTTTTTTTTTTTTTAACAAACATGATACAAACAATCAAACACTAACGCTAAAGTACTACAAAAAAAAAAAAAATGCACTAAAAACACCAACAACCACCAACAAAATCAAGTCTTCAACAATGCTCCTCTGTTTAGTCTAGACAATCCAATACATAAGTATACATATTATGTTCACCAGTTTGGAATTTACAAGGTCCACACACATCATTCACCTTCTTCTTCAAGAGTTATGTTTAAATTTTTTACATAATCAATAAAAGGTCTCCATATATTCTCAAACACAATTTCCTTTGATTTCAGTATATATGTTATTCTTTCTAATGGAAGGTTTGTTAACATCTGTCTTAACCACTGAGTCACATCTGGTCTATGAGTCTTTTTCCATAATAGTGCAATACATTTTTTGGCATTAAGCAAACTGAGGTCTATGAATGTTCTTTCACTTTTATTAAAATTATGCTTTTCTGGGTACAGACCCAACAAAAACAGTTTAGGATTCAGTATGATTTGTTTTGAGATTATTTTTTCAATTGTTACCCTCACCTCTTCCCAAAACATTCTTATTAATCTACATTCCCATAAACAATGAAATAGGGTTCCTTTACTTTCCATGCATTTTGTGCATGTATCTGGTATATTTTTGTTATATCTATTTAACTCCTCCGGTGTAACATACATCCGCATTAACCATTTGAAATGTATCAATTTAAGGCGTGCATTTATTGATTTGGTTTGAGCTTCTGTACAAGCCAATTCCCATTGTTCCTCCGAAATTTCAATTTGCAGATCTTCTTTCCAGTAGTTTAATCTTTTCAGTGAATTTTCACTTGAAGATAGTGTCAGTGAGTTATAAAACTCTGAAATAATACCCTTTCTTTTACTATCTTTCATCATCATTTTTTCCAAGGATGAATAAATAGGTCGAGTGAGAGCTTTATTTTGATTTGATCGAATAAAGTTTCTAAGTTGAAGATATTTAAAAAAATGTGTTCTATTGAGATTAAATTTGATCCTCAGCTCTTCAAAAGACATTATGTTGTCTGCACATGGCAAATATAAATCCTGAATCTTTTGTATCCCTTTTAAATTCCATACTTTAAATACAGCGTCCGCTCTCCCTGGTTTAAAATATTGATTACCCCATATTGGACTAAATTGTGACAATAACTGTGGTTCTTTTAAATAGTTTTTAGCTTCACACCATATTTTGATCATATGCTTTACAAATGGATTTTTAACTTGTTTTTGTAATTTTTTTGCCGAATCTGAGTATATGAATATGGGAAGAGGTAAAGGTAAATTGTATGATTCCATTTCAGTCCAGTGAGGGAGATCATTTGATGAAAAATAATATGTCATAGACCTCAGTTGTGCCGACCAATAATACAACATAAAATTTGGACATTTCAGACCTCCACGATCAAATGGTAAATATAATAAAGACAGACGTAATCTAGCCCTCCTGTTGTTCCATATAAATTCCACTAACTTTTTTTTTATTCTTGAGAATAGATCTAAAGGTGGTGATAAGGGAATGTATTGAAATAAATAAAGTATTTTAGGTAAAATATTACTTTTAAGTATATTGATTCTCCCGATCATCGACATTGGTAGTGACATCCATCTCTGAGTTAACTCATTGATATCTGACATTAAGGCTTCATAGTTGACGCTGGCGACTGATTCTAGCTTAGGCATAATTTGGATTCCTAAATATTTAAACTGATTTACAACATTGAATTGATTTGCCTCAGGGGCTGGGTAATTTCTCTGGGTCTCATTTAGCATTAATATTGAAGATTTAGTTTTATTTATTTTATATCCTGATATTTCCCCAAAATTCTTTATTAAATTCAACAAGGTTGGAATTGATTTTTTTAGATTCGACATAAACAAAATTATATCATCGGCGTACAGGGAGATTTTATGTTCTGTTGGTCCAACTTTAATTCCATATATTTGTGAATGTAAACGTATCGCTATCGCTAAAGGTTCAATTGCCATAGTAAACAGTAAAGGTGAAAGTGGACAGCCTTGTCGACATCCTCTATTGATTTTTATTGGTTTTGAAATATTATTTGTTAGGATTTCTGCTGTAGCATTATTGTATATTATTTGAACCCATTTTATGAAATTATTTCCAAGTCCAAACCTTTGTAGGATTTCAAAAAGAAAGGGCCATTCAACTCTATCAAAGGCCTTTTCGGCGTCCAATGATAGGAGAGCTGTATCCGGTGCTTCTTTATTAAAATAAATAATATTAAATAGTCTTCTTACATTATGGAAGCCTTGTCTACCCTTTATAAAGCCATTCTGATCTCGATTAATAATATTTGGTAAAATTTCTTGTATTCGTCTTGCTAAAATTTTACAGATTATCTTAAGGTCGGTGTTTAATAGGCTTATTGGTCTCATATTTTCACATTTATTAGAGGGCTTACCTGGTTTTGGCAGCAGTATAATTAAGGCATTATTTATGTATGATGGTAAATTATTATTTTGAAATGCTTCTAAAACCATTTCCAAAAAAGGTTTTATTAATTTATTCTTAAATTTTTTATAAAGGTCAACTGGAAGACCATCTGGTCCTGCACTTTTTCCTGATTTCATATTATCAATGGCTAGCCCAACTTCTTCTTGACTAATTTTAGACTCCAATATCTCCCTGTTTTCATTTGGTATACACGGTATAGATAGTTCGTTCAAAAACCCATTTAGTTTTGTTAAATCAGGTTCATTTTTGGTATCATATAATTTTTCATAGTAATCTCTAAAGGCTCTATTAATTTCTAAAGGATCTATAACTACCTGTCCATTACTTATAATACTGGTAATTGGTGTTTTAATTTCCAATTGTTTAATCTGCCATGCTAATAATTTTCCTGATTTTTCACCTTGTTCATAAAAAGATTGTTTCAATCTTAGAAGACTCGAGGCAGCTCTATTCGCTGATTTTTTGTCGTATTCTGCTCTCAAAATCAGTAATTCATTCTCCAACCTTGGGTCACTTCCTGCATACACTTTTTCCTGAAGACTTTTTATTTTATGTTCCAATTTAGCTCTCTCCTCTCGAGTCTTCTTAGATTTTGATCCTGTATAACTAATATGTCCCCTAATAAAAGCTTTGAAAGCCTCCCACTTTACACATGCTGATGTTTGTGTAGTATTGATGTCAAAGAACTCGTCTATCTGTTTTTCTATATACTTGACAAATTCCTCATCCTGAAGCCATTTATGCTGAAATTGCCATCTACCTGATTCCTTTGTCAATTTTTTATCTACATATATTAGACAACAGGGTGCATGATCAGAGATCACGATGTTATCATAAAAGCAGTTTTGAATCTTGGACCTTAATTCTGTGGAAATCAAAAAATAATCAATACGTGAAAATGTCTTGTAGGTACTGGAATAACAAGAATAGGCTTTAACTTGTGGTTTCATTTCTCTCCATATATCTAACAATCTCAATTCTTTCATAAAATGATTAATAGTCATCCTACATCCAATGTGCGTACAATCCAGTCCTGTTGATCTATCCACACCTGGATTCAATGTACAATTAAAATCCCCTGCTATTATATGTTGCCCTGTAAGTGATGATAAGATGAGAAATAAATTAGCAAAGAACTTCTGATCATCTATATTGGGACCATATAAGTTCACAAGATTTATATTTTCTAATAGCAAAGAACCTTGAATGATTACATATCTTCCAAATTTGTCTCCAATTACATTTTTCACTTGAAAAGGAACTGATTTATGTATGAGAGTCATAACTCCCCTGGCTCGGGATGAAAATGAAGAGGTGAATACACTTCCCTGCCATCTACTCCTAATTCTTTTAACATCCTCTTCTATCAGATGAGTTTCTTGTAAAAACACAATTCTTGAACCCATGTCCTTTATTTTATTCATAACTTGTTTAAGTTTTTTTAAATTTTGTAGACCTCTGCAATTCCATGAAGTTAAATTAAGATTAACACTTTGGTCCATGATCAATAGAGAGTTTGGGATTACCTTGCAGTGTAAACATGCTCATACAGAGAAGCAAAAACATGAGTGGTTGAACATTCATCCTACAAACTACACACAAACAAATTTCCCCTTCCCACACTTGTGGCAAACCCCCCAAAATCAAAAGAAAAATTCTGTCTCCCGATATAGCCATCGACCGTTCCACACCCACGGGGAACAGCCTAAGCCACTCCTTCTTCATCCTCCCAATCACCCTAACTCTACTGCTTTTAATGACGTAACATTAACTCTCCTCTGTAGTTTTCCAACTTAACTCCAAAATTTTTAACAACTTTGTACATCATAGTTTTTTTTTTGTTTGTTTTGTTTTTGTTTTGTTTTTTTAATATATAATACAATCTATATTTTGTAAACTTACTATTTACTTCAAGTCAGTCAGATGCCTGTGCAAATGCTTAATTATTCTACCTTATATTTTGTTCATGCTTAGCTCCCACCAGTCTCTTCTTCTTCTTTGATCTTCTTGATGAACTCCTGCGCCTCCTCTGGGGTCTTGAAGATGTGGGTTCTGCCCTCATACGTGGTCAGCAGTCTCGCAGGATAGATTACACCATGACGAATCCCAAGGTTGCGCAGCTCCTTACGTATGGGATCAAACTGCTTCCTCAATTGCTGGATTCCTGTGGCCAAATCTGGGTAGAACCGCACCTGCTGGTCCTGGTGTTTAATCTCTCCTTTTTTAGCTCGTGCAGCGTTGAAGATCTTCATCCTGTCTCTGTTGCTAAGAAACTTCATAATTAAGGTCCTCGGCGGTCCCTTATCTCTCCGTGGGCCAATACGATGTGCTTTTTCCAGAACCACTGCTGATTGCAACTCCTCGCTGCCCAGCACCTCCGGAATCCACTTTTCCAGAAAGGAACATACGTCCCGACCTTCTGATTCCTCTGGAAGACCCACCAGCCTCAAATTATTCTGTCTCGACCGAGATTCCAAATCCAAAATATTATCTTCCAGAGATTTATTTTTTTTTTTCCAAAGTGCGCACCTTTAATTGAAGACGGGTGACGTCATCTTCAGCACTAGCGAGACGGAGCTCCATCTGCGCCGTTCGTTCTACACAGTCACCCAATTCCTTTCTTATTCCTTCCAACGCTGTCATAATCCCATCAAATCTAGAGGAAAAGTCCGCTCTCATTGAACTCATGGCAGCCATCAGCGCATCTGCGCCATTCCCCGCAGATATCGCAGCGTTGCCAGCCTCCTCCGCCATATATGGAGTTTTGTTTACTGCGTCACAGACCTGAAAGTCCGTTAATTTGGACTGTTTCGGCGGCTCGCTTTTTCCTTTTCCTGGTTTTCCAGCCTTAGGCTTCGCCGACATATCTTCGCCCAAATGCTGGGATACGTTCTGTCCCAAATGAGAGAGTTATTTGCCGATTTTTTTTTTTTTCCAGGAGCAGAGCAGAGCGAGACACGTCCGTCCTACGTGGCAGCCATAACCGGAAGTCAGCTCCCAGGCTTTCTAAACTGGCTTTAAAATCTTGTCTTTAAAAAAGCTGACCACATTCGGCTCCACCCTCCCTCTTATGTCACTGTTGCTAACATTAGTTGCCTAGCTTAGAGCCAACTACGGTAAGTTTGTCTTAAAGAATGAATGAATGAAATGAACTGCCACTGGTGGGCGGGGGTGTGTTGTTTTAGTGTTTGATCGGATTTGACTGGTCCCTGGACTACAGTAAGCACAGAAACATTTGTGAATGAGTGGCTAAACTGCTAGCTTCAGTTCCCGGTTTAGAGAAAATAAAACTTTAACCAAGCTAATGTCTAAGAATGGAAAATATATGGGGAAGCGTTAAATAAACAAGGATTCCAGTGGGGGTGAATAGAATTTATAGAAAATGGAGATCTAAACCAGCTGGATCCAGGCAGCCTGTCTGTCACCTCCTCCCCGCCGAGGTGAGCTGTGTCCTGGTTACAATGATTGACTCGGACCACCTAGCACACTAGTTCATTGTAGAATCAGTAAGAAAATATAACAAAATAAGTCAGAATGGTGTGAGATATATTAAGATAAGCCTTTATTAGTCCCACAATGAGGAAATTCCAGGATTGCAACAGCACAGGGATAGCAACACTCAGAGCAGTAATTTAGAAGATAAGAAAATAAGAGCAGTGAATATACATATGTACACACAAATATATAAATATATACACAGTGCGGAGCATTGTAGCTAGATGGAATAAACAGCATAACAGCGACTGTGGATCAGTGAACCAGGTGCAAACAGGGATGTCTGTTAGGGTCACTGAAGTCTGAAGAAAATGACAATAGAAACCATGCTTGGTGCAAGATTCCTAGTACCTTTGTCAGCTGAGAGGCTTATTTAACTCCCTGTTTAGTGTGTTGAAAAAGTATTTGCCCCTTCCCGATTTCTTATATTTTTGCATATTTGTCACACTTCAGTGTTTCAGATCATCAAACAAATTTTAAATACAAAATGCAGTTTTTATATTATCCCCCACTAGGGCTGTGCGATATGACGATATATATCGGATGACAATATAAAAACGTCTATCGTTTCATAGAATACTGTCGTTTATATCGTATTTAAAATGCACATACCCCCATTTATTCAGTAAAACTCCTACCTCACCACTATGTTTCAGCGCCCCGTCTCTCCCCCGCAGTGCGCGATTGCGGAACAGGTGGGTGGCTAGGCTAGGGGGGGGGTAAATTACTGCTGAGTTTCTTAGTTTTGTCTGAAAAAATTTTATTAAAGCTGCAAAAGTGCATGATGGTGGCACATACACGCAAAATTATAATAAATACATTAAAACGGGTTGGAGGAGCAAGTTGGCCTTACCGTAATTTATTTGATTTCTAATCATTTTAATTAGTCAAGTAGTGATAATGAATAAAGTTAAGATAAGATAAGCCTTTATTAGTCCCACAATGGGGAAATTCCAGGATTGCAACAGCACAGGGATAGCAACACTCAGAGCAACAATCAGAAGGCAAGAGAAAAAAAAAAAAGAAAAAAAAAATGTCATCAGATGTATTTTATTACATTACCTTTTGTGTCTTTGACTTTCAGATCATGACCAATTTGAAATATTTTTACTAAGAAGCAAATGGGTTAAATCAGGCCAGAATGGCAGGCTGCAGGTCTACAATGAAATTTTCACTGATTTAAACTAACAGCTAATTTATATCTGGAGGTGACAGCCATGGGTCCTTTTCTCATTTTCAGACATGTTTTATGTTATGTTTTTTTTTTGTTTTTCTTTTGCTATTCTCCTGTGGCTCAGGAAATATTTAAGTTATTGATGTTTACTTTTTATTCATATATGATTTAGAAAAAAAACAACTGAAATTTATGAGAATCAAGTGCACATTACAAAGCTATTTTATAACACTGCAAAATTATGAGGGGAAAATGGTACATGTAAAAAAGAGATGATCCTTTTTATATGATTATCTAAACTGTAGAATTGACAGAAAATGTATATTGTGATATATATCGTTATCATGATATAAGATGACTTACATCGTGATATGAATTTCTTGTCACATCACACGGCCCTATCCCCCACCGGTCGAAGCCCAGAGGGATTATGTTATGGATCAGTCCGTCCGTCCGTCTGTCCCATTTTTGTGAAATCAAGTCCTCCTACAGTTTTGTTCTGATTGTTTTGCAGCTTGGTACCAGGGTTTGTTATACGTTGATGATGCGCATATTGCAATTTGGTTGTGATGGGATGATGTTTGCAGGACTTGTAGCCCCTGACCTATGACCTCTTGCTTCACCTCAGTTCATAGACAGTAACTGTCTTGTGAAATCAGCTCCTCCTACAGTTTTGTCCCAAATGTTTTGAAACTTGGTGCCATGGTTATATACACATACATATACACTGATGATCCACATATTGCAATTTGACTCTGATCGGATGAACTTGAGGTCAGAGGTCAAATTTTACCTAAATCTTCTAGGGCAGCTGTGGCGCAGGGGTAGTGTGGCCGACTACTCGTCTTAGGATCAGTGGTTTGATTCCTGCTCTGTCTGCAGTCTGCATGTCGAAGTGTCCTTGAGCAAGACACTGAATCCCCAGTTGCTCGTAGTGTGTCAGGCCAGCGCCTGTGTATGGCAGCTTTGCTGCTGTCAGTGTGCGAATGTGTGAATAGCAGGCTCTGTAAAGCACTTTAGTCATCCAGAGATGAGTAAAAAGCGCTATATAACTGAACACCATTTACCTTTTCTAAACGCAATAACTACTGAAAGAAATGATGTAGGCTTTTCAAATCGATACAGTAGTTGTAGCTAAGAGGCGTCTTGGATGACTTGCACCCTGACCTGACTATGGGTTTGGGGTCAAAAGGTCAAAGTTAACATTCCATTTGTACAATGGTAAATGCTAAATTTACTATTACTTTAAAACGAGTAAAGATAGGGCCATCAACCCTGATACACAGGTTCACCTTGGGATCCTGACCTCTGACTATGGGTCTGGAGTCAAAAGGTCAAAGGTTAATATTCCGTGTGTCTTAAGGTAGATTCATACTACGTTTGGACCGACTTTTGCTGGCGTTTTGGCCAATGTCTGGCTCTGCTGGCAAAAGTTAGTGATTGTTGGTGTTTGTTGGCAAATGCTGGCGAAAGTTGTCCATCCATCTTCTACCGCTTTTCCAGGGGTCCGGGTCACGGAGGCAGCAGTTCAAGCAGAGAAGCCCAGACTTCTCTTTCCCCAGCCACATGCTCCCGCTCTTCAGAGAGGATACCAAGGTGTTCCCAGACCAGCTGGGAGATAGTCTGTCCAGCGAGTCCTGGTTCTACCCCTGGGTCTCCTCCCAGAGGGACATGCCCGAAACACCTCAAGTGGGAGGCATCCAGGAGGCATCCTGATCAGATGCCCATACCACCTCAACTGACTCCTTTCAATGTGGAGGAGCAGCGGTTCTACTCTGAGTCTTTCCCGTATGACTGAGCGCCTCACCCTATCTCTGAGGGGCAATTTGCCTCTGGTAGGGTCACCCAAGACAAACTGGTCCTGGGTGAAGGGTCAGACTAAGAACGATCCAATAGACTCTCATGATGAATGCTAGAACAAGGATTCAGTGTACCCCGCCCGGTATGGGGTTACCGGGGCCCCACCCTGGAGCCAGGCCTGGGGGAGGGGCTCGATGGCTAGCGTCTGGTGGCCGGGTTTCTGTCCATGGGACCTGGCTGGGCTCAGCCAGAAGGAGTTACATGGGTCCACCCTCCAGTGGGCTCACCACCTGCAGGAGGGACCATGGGGGTCCAATGCTATGTGGATCAGGTGGCGGTCAAAGGCAGAGACCTTGGCGGTCTGATCCCAAGCTTCCTAAACTGGCTTTTGGGACGTGGAATGTCACCTCTCTGGTGGGGAAGGAGCCTGAGCTGGTGCATGAGGCTGAGAGATACTGGCTAGATATAGTCGGCCTCACCTCAACACACAGCTCAGGTTCCGGAACCAGTCTCCTGGAGAGGGGCTGGAGCTTGGCCTACTCTGGAGTTGCCCCGGGTGAGAGGCGACGAGCAGTGTTGGTATTCTTGTATCCCCCCACCTTGCTACCTCTATATTGGTGTTTTTCCCGGTGGACAAAATAGTTGTTTCCCTGCGCCTTCGAGTTGGGAAACGGGTCCTGACCATCATTTGTGCCTATGCACCAAATGCTGTTTCAGAGTACTCACCCTTTTTGGAGTCTCGGACTGGGTTGCTGGAGACTCCATTGTCCTACTGGGGGACTTCAGTGCGCACGTGGGCAACAACAGTGAAACCTGGAAGGGGGTGATTGGGAGGAACGGCCTGCCCGATCTGAACCCAGGTGGTGTTCAGTTATTGGACTTCTGTGCTAACCACAATTTGTCCATAACAAACACCATGTTCAAGCATAAGGGTGTCCATATGTGCACCTGGCACCAGGACACCCTAGGTTGTAGGTCGATGATTGATTTTATTGTGTCATCAGACTTGCGACCTTATGTCTTGGACACTTGGGTAAAGGGAGGTGCAGAGCTGTCAACTGATCACCACCTGGTGGTGAGTTGGATCCCATGGCAGGGGAGGATGCCATTCAGACCTGGTAGACCCAAACGTATAGTGAGGGTGTGCTGGGAACATCTGGCTGAGGCCCCTGTCTGGGATGTCTTCAACTCCCACTTCCGGAAGAACTTCGACCACATTCCGAGGGAGTCTGGAGACATGGAGTGTGAATGGGCCATGTTCTCCACCTCCATTGTTGAAGCAGCTGCCCAGAGCTGCAGCCACAAGGTTGTTGGGGCATCTCATGGTGGCAACCCCTGAACCAAGTGGTGGACGCCAGTGGTGAGGGGGGTCATTAAGCTGAAGGAGGAGTCCTATCAAGCTTGGTTGGATTGTGGGACTCCTGAAGCAGCTGAGGTGTACCGGCAGGCCAAGTGGAGTGCAGCTTGGGTGGTTGCTGAAGCAGAAACTTGGGTATGGGAGGAGTTCGGTGAGGCCATGGAACAAGACTTTCGTTCGGCCTTGAAGAGATTCTGGCAAACTGTCCGGCGGCTCAGGAGGGGGAAGCAGCTCCTGTCCACACTATGTATGGTGCAGCTGGGGCACGGCTGACTTCGACTGGGGATATTGTCGGGCAGTGGAAGGAATACTTCGAGGATCTCCTCAATCCCAATGACACCCCTTCCACAGAGGAAGCAGGGCTTGTGGACGAGGGGGACGACTTGCATATCACAGGGGCTGAGGTCACCAAGGTGGTTAAAAATCTCTGGTGGCTGGGCCCCAGTGGTGGACGAGTTTCACCCTGAGTACCTCAAGGCCCTGGATGTTGTAGGGCTGTCATGGTTGACAGCGCCTCTGCAACATTATGGACAGGATTTCTAGGCACAGCCAGGGAACGGAGGGTGTCATGATTGGTGACCACAGGATCTCATCTCTGTTGTTTGCAGATGATGTTGTCCTGCTGGCTTCATCCAGCAGTGACCTACAGGTCTTACTGGGACGGTTTGCCGCTGAGTGTCAAGTGGCTGGGATGAGAATCAGTACCTCCGAGTCCATGGTCCTCAGCTGGGAAAAGGTGGATTGTCCTCTCCGGGTTGGGGACAAGCTCCTACCCCAAGTGGAGGAGTTTAAGTATCTTGGGGTCTTATTCACAAGTGAGATGAGATGAGATGAGATTCAACTTTATTGTCATTACACATGTATGAATACAAGGTAACGAAACGTGACTTGGCATTTGGGCACGCTCTGCAGAGCGCATCCAAGGCCGGGGCAGCCGCTAGGCGCCAGTCATAGTGAGGGGAGAATGGAGCGAGAGATTGACAGACAGATAGGAGCAGCATCTGCAGTGATGCGGACGTTGTACTGGTCTGTTGTGGTGAAGAGGGAGCTAAGCTCTATTGCAAAGCTGTCGATCTACATTCCTACTCTCACCTATGTTCATGAGCTTTGGGTAATGACCGAAAGAACGAGATTGCGGATACAAGCGGCTGAAATGAGCTTTCTTCGTAGGATTGCTGGACTCACCCTCAGAGATGGGGTGAGGAGCTCAGTCATCCAGGGGAGGCTCAGAGTAGAACCGCTGCTCCTCCACATTGAAAGGAACCACTTGAAAGGCGAAAGTTGTGTTCTTTGAAAATATTCAGCCTGCTGAAAATTTATTGATGTTTGGAAATACACATTCGTGAAAGTTGTGCTCAGTTTGTAACAGTTCCTGAGCGCCTTAGTTCCTACCTAAGTCAGCCTAAGTCGAAGCTGGGTTCACTCTATAGCTGGACTGACTTTTACAGACATTTTGAAAAATCACAGAAATACTCAGTGCAGGTCAGCTGACATCAGTGTCAGGCGACGCTCAAATTAAAGTCAGCGTTTGTGGAGGCGTCCTGCCGTTTTGCTTTTGGAGTGAACAGAATCAGAATCAGAATCAGATTCTGATTCTGATTCTGTTCACTGTGCTGAAAAGTAGTGAGAAATCAGGATGCCTGAACCCGCCAAGTCTGCGCCCAAGAAGGGCTCCAAGAAAGCCGTGACCAAGACCACCGGTAAAGGAGGCAAGAAGAAGAGGAAGACCAGAAGGGAGAGCTATGCCATCTACGTTTACAAGGTACTGAAGCAGGTCCACCCTGATACCGGTATCTCCTCTAAGGCCATGAGCATCATGAACTCCTTTGTCAACGACATCTTTGAGCGCATCGCCTCCGAGGCCTCTCGTCTGGCCCACTACAACAAGCGCTCCACCATCACCTCCAGGGAGATCCAGACCGCAGTGCGCCTCCTGCTGCCCGGTGAGCTGGCCAAGCACGCCGTGTCTGAGGGAACCAAGGCTGTTACCAAGTACACCAGCTCCAAGTAAACTCCTGACTACACTCATCCTTCCTACTCGTCGCGGCCTAGCCCTCGCGGCTCTCAGTGCCGGCGACGGCCGGGTATGGGCCCGACGCTCCAGCGCCATCCATTTTCAGGGCTAGTTTTTTTTCCACAATATCTTTATTGAACCTTTTTTTTTTTTTTTTAACAAACATGATACAAACAATCAAACACTAACACTAAAGTACTACAAAAAAAAAAAAAAATGCACTAAAAACACCAACAACCACCAACAAAATCAAATCTTCAACAATGCTCCTCTGTTTAGTCTAGACAATCCAATACATAAGTATACATATTATGTTCACCAGTTTGGAATTTACAAGGTCCACACACATCATTCACCTTCTTCTTCAAGAGTTATGTTTAAATTTTTTACATAATCAATAAAAGGTCTCCATATATTCTCAAACACAATTTCCTTTGATTTTAGTATATATGTTATTCTTTCTAATGGAAGGTTTGTTAACATCTGTCTTAACCACTGAGTCACATCTGGTCTATGAGTCTTTTTCCATAATAGTGCAATACATTTTTTGGCATTAAGCAAACTGAGGTCTATGAATGTTCTTTCACTTTTATTAAAATTATGCTTTTCTGGGTACAGACCCAACAAAAACAGTTTAGGATTCAATATGATTTGTTTTGAGATTATTTTTTCAATTGTTACCCTCACCTCTTCCCAAAACATTCTTATTAATCTACATTCCCATAAACAATGAAATAGGGTTCCTTTACTTTCCATGCATTTTGTGCATGTATCTGGTATATTTTTGTTATATCTATTTAACTCCTCCGGTGTAACATACATCCGCATTAACCATTTGAAATGTATCAATTTAAGGCGTGCATTTATTGATTTGGTTTGAGCTTCTGTACAAGCCAATTCCCATTGTTCCTCTGAAATTTCAATTTGCAGATCTTCTTTCCAGTAGTTTAATCTTTTCAGTGAATTTTCACTTGAAGATAGTGTCAATGAGTTATAAAACTCTGAAATAATACCCTTTCTTTTACTATCTTTCATCATCATTTTTTCCAAGGATGAATAAATAGGTCGAGTGAGAGCTTTATTTTGATTTGATCGAATAAAGTTTCTAAGTTGAAGATATTTAAAAAAATGTGTTCTATTGAGATTAAATTTGATCCTCAGCTCTTCAAAAGACATTATGTTGTCTGCACATGGCAAATATAAATCCTGAATCTTTTGTATCCCTTTTAAATTCCATACTTTAAATACAGCGTCCGCTCTCCCTGGTTTAAAATATTGATTACCCCATATTGGACTAAATTGTGACAATAACTGTGGTTCTTTTAAATAGTTTTTAGCTTCACACCATATTTTGATCATATGCTTTACAAATGGATTTTTAACTTGTTTTTGTAATTTTTTTGCCGAATCTGAGTATATGAATATGGGAAGAGGTAAAGGTAAATTGTATGATTCCATTTCAGTCCAGTGAGGGAGATCATTTGATGAAAAATAATATGTCATAGACCTCAGTTGTGCCGACCAATAATACAACATAAAATTTGGACATTTCAGACCTCCACGATCAAATGGTAAATATAATAAAGACAAACGTAATCTAGCCCTCCTGTTGTTCCATATAAATTCCACTAACTTTTTTTTTATTCTTGAGAATAGATCTAAAGGTGGTGATAAGGGAATGTATTGAAATAAATAAAGTATTTTAGGTAAAATATTACTTTTAAGTATATTGATTCTCCCGATCATCGACATTGGTAGTGACATCCATCTCTGAGTTAACTCACTGATATCTGACATTAAGGCTTCATAGTTGACACTGGCGACTGATTCTAGCTTAGGCATAATTTGGATTCCTAAATATTTAAACTGATTTATAACATTGAATTGATTTACCTCAGGGGCTGGGTAATTTCTCTGGGTCTCATTTAGCATTAATATTGAAGATTTAGTTTTATTTATTTTATATCCTGATATTTCCCCAAAATTCTTTATTAAATTCAACAAGGTTGGAATTGATTTTTTTAGATTCGACATAAACAAAATTATATCATCGGCGTACAGGGAGATTTTATGTTCTGTTGGTCCAACTTTAATTCCATATATTTGTGAATGTAAACGTATCGCTATCGCTAAAGGTTCAATTGCCATAGTAAACAGTAAAGGTGAAAGTGGACAGCCTTGTCGACATCCTCTATTGATTTTTATTGGTTTTGAAATATTGTTATTTGTTAGGATTTCTGCTGTAGCATTATTGTATATTATTTGAACCCATTTTATGAAATTATTTCCAAGTCCAAACCTTTGTAGGACTTCAAAAAGAAAGGGCCATTCAACTCTATCAAAGGCCTTTTCGGCGTCCAATGATAGGAGAGCTGTATCCGGTGCTTCTTTATTAAAATAAATAATATTAAATAGTCTTCTTACATTATGGAAGCCTTGTCTACCCTTTATAAAGCCATTCTGATCTCGATTAATAATATTTGGTAAAATTTCTTGTATTCGTCTTGCTAAAATTTTACAGATTATCTTAAGGTCGGCGTTTAATAGGCTTATTGGTCTCATATTTTCACATTTATTAGAGGGCTTACCTGGTTTTGGCAGCAGTATAATTAAGGCATTATTTATGTATGATGGTAAATTACTATTTTGAAATGCTTCTAAAACCATTTCCAAAAAAGGTTTTATTAATTTATTCTTAAATTTTTTATAAAGGTCAACTGGAAGACCATCTGGTCCTGCACTTTTTCCTGATTTCATATTATCAATGGCTAGCCCAACTTCTTCTTGACTAATTTTAGACTCCAGTATCTCCCTGTTTTCATTTGGAATACACGGTATAGATAGTTCGTTCAAAAACCCATTTAGTTTTGTTAAATCAGGTTCATTTTTGGTATCATATAATTTTTCATAGTAATCTCTAAAGGCTCTATTAATTTCTAAAGGATCTATAACTACCTGTCCATTACTTATAATACTGGTAATTGGTGTTTTAATTTCCAATTGTTTAATCTGCCATGCTAATAATTTTCCTGATTTTTCACCTTGTTCATAAAAAGATTGTTTCAATCTTAGAAGACTCGAGGCAGCTCTATTCGCTGATTTTTTGTCGTATTCAGCTCTCAAAATCAGTAATTCATTCTCCAACCTTGGATCTCTTCCTGCATACACTTTTTCCTGAAGACTTTTTATTTTATGTTCCAATTTAGCTCTCTCCTCTCGAGTCTTCTTAGATTTTGATCCTGTATAACTAATAATATGTCCCCTAATAAAAGCTTTGAAAGCCTCCCACTTTACACATGCTGATGTTTGTGTAGTATTGATGTCAAAGAACTCGTCTATCTGTTTTTCTATATACTTGACAAATTCCTCATCCTGAAGCCATTTATGCTGAAATTGCCATCTGCCTGATTCCTTTGTCAATTTTTTATCTACATATATTAGACAACAGGGTGCATGATCAGAGATCACGATGTTATCATAAAAGCAGTTTTGAATCTTGGACCTTAATTCTGTGGAAATCAAAAAATAATCAATACGTGAGAATGTCTTGTAGGTACTGGAATAACAAGAATAGGCTTTAACTTGTGGTTTCATTTCTCTCCATATATCTAACAATCTCAATTCTTTCATAAAATGATTAATAGTCATCCTACATCCAATGTGCGTACAATCCAGTCCTGTTGATCTATCCACACCTGGATTCAATGTACAATTAAAATCCCCTGCTATTATATGTTGCCCTGTAAGTGATGATAAGATGAGAAATAAATTAGCAAAGAACTTCTGATCATCTATATTGGGACCATATAAGTTCACAAGATTTATATTTTCTAATAGCAAAGAACCTTGAATGATTACATATCTTCCAAATTTGTCTCCAATTACATTTTTCACTTGAAAAGGAACTGATTTATGTATGAGAGTCATAACTCCCCTGGCTCGGGATGAAAATGAAGAGGTGAATACACTTCCCTGCCATCTACTCCTAATTCTTTTAACATCCTCCTCTATCAGATGAGTTTCTTGTAAAAACACAATTCTTGAACCCATGTCCTTTATTTTATTCATAACTTGTTTAAGTTTTTTTAAATTTTGTAGACCTCTGCAATTCCATGAAGTTAAATTAAGATTAACACTTTGGTCCATGATCAATAGAGAGTTTGGGATTACCTTGCAGTGTAAACATGCTCATACAGAGAAGCAAAAACATGAGTGGTTGAACATTCATCCTACAAACTACACACAAACAAATTTCCCCTTCCCACACTTGTGGCAAACCCCCCAAAATCAAAAGAAAAATTCTGTCTCCCGATATAGCCATCGACCGTTCCACACCCACGGGGAACAGCCTAAGCCACTCCTTCTTCATCCTCCCAATCACCCTAACTCTACTGCTTTTAATGACGTAACATTAACTCTCCTCTGTAGTTTTCCAACTTAACTCCAAAATTTTTAACAACTTTGTACATCATAGTTTTTTTTTTTTTTTTTTTTTTTTTTTTAATATATAATACAATCTATATTTTGTAAACTTACTATTTACTTCAAGTCAGTCAGATGCCTGTGCAAATGCTTAATTATTCTACCTTATATTTTGTTCATGCTTAGCTCCCACCAGTCTCTTCTTCTTCTTTGATCTTCTTGATGAACTCCTGCGCCTCCTCTGGGGTCTTGAAGATGTGGGTTCTGCCCTCATACGTGGTCAGCAGTCTCGCAGGATAGATTACACCATGACGAATCCCAAGGTTGCGCAGCTCCTTACGTACGGGATCAAACTGCTTCCTCAATTGCTGGATTCCTGTGGCCAAATCTGGGTAGAACCGCACCTGCTGGTCCTGGTGTTTAATCTCTCCTTTAGCACGTGCAGCGTTGAAGATCTTCATCCTGTCTCTGTTGCTAAGAAACTTCATAATTAAGGTCCTCGGCGGTCCCTTATCTCTCCGTGGGCCAATACGATGTGCTTTTTCCAGAACCACTGCTGATTGCAACTCCTTGCTGCCCAGCACCTCCGGAATCCACTTTTCCAGAAAGGAACATACGTCCCGACCTTCTGATTCCTCTGGAAGACCCACCAGCCTCAAATTATTCTGTCTCGACCGAGATTCCAAATCCAAAATATTATCTTCCAGAGATTTTTTTTTTTTTTCCAAAGTGCGCACCTTTAATTGAAGACGGGTGACGTCATCTTCAGCACTAGCGAGACGGAGCTCCATCTGCGCCGTTCGTTCTACACAGTCACCCAATTCCTTTCTTATTCCTTCCAACGCTGTCATAATCCCATCAAATCTAGAGGAAAAGTCCGCTCTCATTGAACTCATGGCTGCCATCAGCGCATCTGCGCCATTCCCCGCAGAAATCGCAGCGTT